>JAYKKT010000072.1:3490000-4185000 GCA_036023115.1 Brasenia schreberi
ATTGTGTGCGCATCTCTCTCTCTCTCCATCTACAGATAAATAGATAGGTAGACAGATAGAGATAGAGATATATCGGCACCTGCTTTAGGACTAATGTGATGGACATGCGAGTCCCAACCAGCCATCAGAGATCCCATGGCTACAAAGGGGCTTTCTTCTTCAGATGAAAATGGATCAGAGAATACTATGAGTCGGTGAGTACGATTCTGTGGCTATTTAAAGAGGAAGCGGGACGCGACAGTTTTGTGGGGCGACCTTATCCGAAAGATGAGGGTGCATTGCAGTCGGCAGCCTTCGTATTTCGGGTGCCAGTGATCGGAATTCATGGCGTTTCATTCTCTTCCCCCATGCAAGGTGTCGAAGCGTGGGCTAGCTTTCACGTGCAGGGTAGCTACGTGTTAAGAAGTAACGTGGCCGTGAAGTGAGCGGGCAAAATTGTGATACTTTTGGTGCTGAGCTGGCACTTATATGAAGGATCAAAGGTCCTATATAAAGGCATCACCGCACATCTTGCTCGGGATGTACGCTGAATCTGCTGGACTGGGCCCACACTAGCTAGAACGTGATACCAGGACGATTACCGACTCATGGTGCTCATGAATCTCTTGTAAGATAAGCCACAAAAAGAATTCCGATATGATCAATTGCTAATTGGCTGATATGTAAGATATTTTAAAAATAAGCCATGGTTCTAGTTTAAAATAAGATAAGCCACAAAAATAATTCAAGTTTATGTAAGATATTTTTAAAATAAAGTCGGTTTAATTAAAATAATTAGTGTGTGGACAATAGACTCATATTATCGGTTTATGTGTCTTGATCATTGATCATATTAAGCTATGTAATTTTAAATATATAAACTATATTGAATTACATAGCTTGTTTAATATGGAAGGAACAAATATGGTGTTTATATGTTTTATTATAAAAAAGAAATGTATCATGAATTCACCTTGAAGTACAAGAAATTAAATACATTTACCTTAAATCGTGTGAGAATTAAATAAAGCCATGGTGCTAGTTTAAAAGATATGGGACCTTTTATCTTTCAGTTTTTCATTAGTTTACTTTTTTATATTTTTTGAAAAAATCTAATATAATTCTTAGCTAATACTACTATACTCGTCTGTTTAAGACTTGATTGTGCTAATAGAAGACGAGGAGTCTTTATTGAATTCTGTAAGAATTTATCAGAATCTTTTTTTATTCGTTTTTTTATATCTAAGGCAACAAATAAATCTAAAGATTTGCAATTTGAGATGACTTATTGAATCTCAGAAAAAGGTTTTTGCTGCATATCACTGTTGAGAGTCTCTTCTACATGTAGAATTATTTGGGATGCTATCATACAGTGTTAGATACAGGTACCAAGTTGGGTTTTAGTGATTAAGCAAATGAAGCTCGAATCCACTCGTTAAGACGATGCTCCCGTTGAGCTCAAATGAACTTCGATGCTCAGGCTCGAACTATCTTCGAAACTCAAGCTCAGCTTGTTATGCTAGTTTGAGCTCAAAACAACCATGAAACCTTGATTAAGCTTGGCCAGAGTCTGAGCTCAGTGAGCTTGAATCAGATTGAGCTTGACTGAGCTCATGATAGCTCAAACAAATATGGGTTCCCAAATACATAAAACTTCTAAACTATAAATAGATTTTATACTTATATTGTAAAAGTCTATTACGCTTGCGAGCTGCTTGATCCAAAGACTGGCGAGCTCGAGCTCAAAAAGATCGAGACCAGTTAGAGTTTTTCTCAAACTGAGCTTGAGTAGCTCATGAGCAGCTTGGCTTCACTTACTGCTGCTCATTTTCGAAAAATCAAAGAGAAATCTCAAATGTTTAGGATGCAAGTTTCAATTGCAAAACTAATTTGCATCATCTCCAATTGAAACTAATTCATTCTACAATATATTTCACCCAAATCTGCATATAAACCGGCATCAAGTTTCATTAGAAACTCATTTGAAAAGTTTCAAAATCGTACTAAAATGCGTTTTAAGTGAAAACCTACTTGAAACTTGTCTAGCCCCTGAAACCTGCAGAGTGTTCCATCTAATTTAAAAACGCTTTATCGACCGAACCCAAAAGACCTGTGATCGTCTGACTTAGGGTTATGGGTTGTAAACTTAGGGTTGGACCTCCCATCTAAGTGGGTCGGATCCTGACTGACAAATATCGATGCTGAATCCACATAGTTAATCTGGTACTACATATTACATGCAAAGAATGCAATCGAATTTGGATGATCCAAATCGGTTTGGGGCTCTGACTTAAGTTTCGGTGCATCGGTTCAGCACTGTGGCTTGTATCTGACATAACCCTTACCTTAAACATTGACATCTCTAGCAGCCGCTAGATGATCCAAATCGGTTTGGGGCTCTGCCTTAAGTTTAGGGCTGGTAAACGAGTTAAATGAACAGAACAACCAGCGTTTTGATTTGTCTATCTTTAGATGAACAAGCTGAGCTAACGGCCTTCGTTCGAACATGTTCATGAACGGCTTGAAATCCTTTCATGAGACAAGTTAAACCAAGTTGTGTGTGTGTGCGCTCGTGAGAGAGAGAGAGGGAGACCAAGTATCTTTGGTGGCCCGGTATCAAAAGGTCGGATCAATGGCATAGATTGTAACTGGATATGTGGGTCAATTAACTTGACCACCGTCATGGTCATTATTAAACAGCACAGCGTCGTCGGTGTTGGGTATTGCAGACAAGCTTGTTTCACTAGATGTAGGTAGATTGAAGGAGGGAGAATGAGGTGGAGATTTAGCACAGCTAACAACACGAATCAGCGTTTGCTAAAACCAGTCCATGATTGGTTCAAGTTGATCCTTGCGAGCTTGCTGATGGTACCTTCAAACAATTCTTAAACTCCCGTTTCGCGCTTCTGCTGCACATCACTTTCGGCATCCATTTTCTATATGGATCTGTTATGATGCACAGAATGATACTATTATTTCTGCTTCACTGTGTGTGTGTGTAATCGACTCGCCTAATGGGCCCGTACTCCTGCAAATTTCAGATGAGGGCATATCATTCTCTGTATGTGACGACTGTGCCTGCTGCAAGTTATGCATTAGTGGGTTTTGACCAAATGCCTTCAAAGCTACAACAGCCACTCTGTCCAAACACAATAGTTCTGGTCAGCAGCATGAGCCAATGACAGTGTTAGGTTGCTACAGTTTCCACTGTGCATGCTTCATTTACAGAACTCTCTAGTTGGGCAGTACGGGATCACAATGAGCACCAAGTATCATCTTAGTTGGAGCGGCTCATGGCTGCTGAACGCCCTTGACTCGCCCGCGGGAGCCAATACCATAGGCATTGGGATTACGAGTCCTAACATCCGAGACTAAGTCTCACCTTCCGGGAACAGTTTCCATGGGTAAGAAATCAAACATTAGTCACAATTGAGAATGCCAAGCTTAAGAAAATAGATAGCAAAAAATGAACAGTTCTGTCAATTTCATGGCAGAAAAGCGCACAAGTGAGAAGAAAAATCTACAATTTAAGGCTTCATATCCTTAACAGAAGAAGTAGAAGCTCAAGAAGGTGGTTAAGCTGAATAAAACTATTTCAAGAACTTAAGAAAGTGATGCTTTGACAAATGTCCTTGGAATTGTCAACTCGCTGCAAGCATGCAGTTAAGCTGCTTAGACGAAAACTAAGCACAAAGACATCTAAACAGTAAGAAAATAAACTAAACAACAGAAAGAGTAACCAAAATTTCTAATCCAATATCAAATTTAAAGAAACAATTATTCAAGACGAACCCCACAGGAAAGGTAGATACACAACCACTGAAATCTCCAAGACACTCTATGGTGAAATCTACACAGAGAACCGAGATGGCATCTCCCTCTCTCTATCTCAAAGAACAACGTGCCAAGTTGTTGGTTGAACTGATTCAGCTTCAATAGCCAACCACTTGAAAATCTTCCATTTAAACTTAATACGAATCCTGATAACGCCTGCATGCTTTCATAAGCCTTTCAAGAAGAAAAGATTCTTGCAACCACAGATGATGAACAAATAGCATGTAAATTCTGATAGATTACGCAAGCAAAATGTCTCCTCAGGCTTATCTCTGACGCATCTAAATGGTCTGACCAGCTTTGCAGCTCCCTACCATTAAATATTATCAAGCCAGCCAGACTGACAAATCATGAGAATGACCTAAATCTATCCATTACCAAGCAAGAACAATTTTTGCGGCCACTGGAAACAATAGACAGTGTCCATTGAACTCTAAAGAATAGTGACAAATGAAGGCATATCTTGTCTAGGGTTGGCAAGAGATCTATAGAGGTAGAGCTTCTCTACAACATTATCTGCGGGATCAGATAGATTCTCATTGATCACCTCGACATGAACTCGAGGAGCAAGCTTTGCTATATGCTTGCACCCTTCTAGAGTCAAATTGCAACCAGACATCCATAGAAAGCGCATGTCTTCGTAGCGCTTTAAGCCTGATAAAAGAGACCTGTCAGTAAAAGGACTGTCCCTTATCTCGAGCTTCTGCAAATTGTGACACCCATTCAACACAAATTCAAGGGCTCGATCGCTATCTCCTGCAAATGCAACAGACAGAGTCCTAACCAGCTTCCCATATGTCCCAATATACTCAAATGCCCTGTCTGTGAGCAAACCAGAAACTGCTAACCTTGTTAGGTGTTTACAGTTCTTCACAATTGCTCCAAATCCCTCATCCATCGGCTCACTGGTTGAATGATCAGGAGCGTGCCGATCCATGATACATAAACGAAAGCAAGTCAAGTTGGTGCAGTTTTGAGACATGGCAATAACCGCAGCATTGGTCATCTTGTGACAGAAATACAGTATGGACTGAAGATTGGGGCAACCTCTTGATATGGCAATCAGTCCTTGGTCGGACACACCACCTGGACCACCTTCTCTTGTGTCCGTGGGGAAAACATGAAGCATTTTCAAATTTCTACACGTAGATCCAACTGCTTGCAGCCCACTATCCCCAATGGAGTCAAGCACCTTGAATTCAAAAAGTATAAAACCATTAGAGACACAACAACGACAACCATTTCAAGAGAAACTATCAGGAGGGGACAGTGCATACCCAAAGCCGTTCTAGCTTGCTACAGAGGGTGATAATGTCTTCCAACTCGTCACTAGGAACTGCAGCATAACTGAGATTCAAAGATGTTAAATTGCCACAAACAGGCCAT
The DNA here is from genome assembly GCA_036023115.1 of Brasenia schreberi. Lineage (NCBI taxonomy): Eukaryota > Viridiplantae > Streptophyta > Magnoliopsida > Nymphaeales > Cabombaceae > Brasenia > Brasenia schreberi. The sequence goes on from JAYKKT010000072.1 coordinate 3,495,200, forward strand.
ATCAACTGTAGGTACTCTGGTATGACGTCAAAGAAGCCAGAGAGGCATTGGAGCTCCTTGCATTGTCTGAATGCTATGGTCAGTTGAAGGGCGAGATCTGGGGTTACCTCATCATGGAAGGACCCTGTTCCCAAGTGGGTGAGTTGAGGAGCTCTTGACATAAGTACCAGCAATTGAGGTACTGAGACCGATGAGCTCACTCGAAGCTTTTTCAATGAAGGAGATCTTGCCACTAACCGCTCTAGTGCGTCAAAATTTACCCCTGAGCTTAAGCAATCAAAGCCCAGAGACACTAGAGAAGTAGTTGTCTCGGGAAAACAAGACAACCAGTCAACCCCATTATCAACAACATTATCCTCATTCAGCTCAAGGGTGGTTATCTCTCTGTAGAGAATAGAGCATCACAGTCAGCACAGAGAACTTAACAAAGCTTCATCATTACTTCTATTAGAGACAATCTAAGTTCAGCTGTGAAGAGAAATTCTCCATTAACATTTAATTGAACATTTGAGTGACGATAGATGGGACAATTTATTGATGAGGGGGAAACCATTTCCAAGTATGATACATAGAAACTCGTAACTAAGATGATGGAAGAAACAATCACCACTATAAACAAGCAAATTTATCGCAAAGAAACTCCAAAACTAAATAGGGGAATAAGTGGGAAAATGAAATGAGGCTACGAGAAAAATGGTGAAGTTACTACCTGCATTTACTCGCAACTAATGATAGCCCATTAGTAGTGAACCCATCGCAGAAATCGATAATTAAGTGCTTGAATTTTGCCAACGAGTTTGCAATAACAGCAAGGTCTTCATCTCTGATGCACATCCTCTTCAGATGTAAGCTTTCCAGCCATGGATAAGCCGGTGCCGTGGCTACAACCCACGGACCCAGATAAGCTCCCCAGTTTGGGGGTACCAAATTGAAATCTGCGAATCTAGGCTTCCCCTTAAGAACAAGAGATTTAATCATGGGGAACCTTCTGATCAAAATTTCAGGCGACACCGCATAGCAATTACCGATGAAACAATGGTGCCTGCTCATTGCTTCAAGTTTGCACCATGATCTGCACACTAGAGATACAGCATTGCGGTCCTTGCGCTCGGAAATGAAGCCGAGGACATGTTCTAGAACCTCATCAGGGAAAGAACACTGTGTCTCCATCTTACCTTTCTGGTTCTCAACCCCAAAATCAGGGCTTTGCACCATTGAAACCTCTTCGCTATGTTATACTAAATCATATCCCGAGCAACTGTTCCCCTTGCGCCATCAGCTTCACACAATACTTCATTCCTTCCGTTCATCACGGATCAGAATCCGATAATACAGATTCAGCTTCATATCTCAACAAGAAACTCACATGGCATACTGTAAGTCATTGTCAAATGCAGCACCACACGACCCCATTAGCATCACATAGAAAAGATGTTAATCCCCAACATCAGCAAACTGGGTGTACAAGATTCAAAAGAGAAACAACACCAAATGAAGTTATGATGAAAGTGAGATACATACTACCATATCAGAGAAGTCCTAAGGAAACGGACATGCACCATCCAAGGGAAAACAACAGAAATATCAAAGCTACAAAGGGAAAGGTTTCAACCAAATGAACATGATACAAGCAACTCGAAGTCAATACCAAAACATAAGCATTCATTCTCAAACCCCAAACAAGGAATCCCAAAAAATGGGTTGTGCTCAAAATGGAAGAATAAGAGAAAGATAACGAGGTGACGGAGAAACAAACCAATATAGAGGCATTAAACTGCTTGCTTCAATCATGTGGGGGGGGGGATCCTTCTATCTCCCTACCACTGCACTACACAGTGGGCACTGAGGAAGATGGAAATGTTCGTGCTTTTGTGCACCTACAAGCAAGACGGAACGAGGAATTGAGGAGGGTGAATAAAGGGGGTGAATGGAAAGGGCAAGGAAACCAGCGTACGGTCAAGGGATAAGTTCAAGGGTTCTTCCTGTAGTGACTCGGTAAAGAGAGTCTAGCCTGCCGTACGGGCTCAGCTCCAATCTATTTGACTGAAGAGCCGAGCTTTTCTTTCTTTTTGTTGGTTTTTAAGTTCGGTTTTAGTATTTATATTTAGCTATTTGATTTGAAGCATTTTCTTCAAGTTTATACATATATATATATATATATATATATATATATATATATATATATATATATATATATATATATATATATTATAGAGAGAGTGAGAGAAAGAAAGAAAAACTAGATCCTCTGTACCTTCAACATCATTCATGTTTTAGTTACTTCTTAGTAGCATAAGTATAATTTTTTAAAAATTAAAGTAAAAAAAGATGAATGATAATATCATTATACTTATTCTCTTGGAAAACTATAATAATGTCTAAGTGAATAGTGTGAGTAGTGAACAGGATCCAGTCACTCTATATATATATATACATATCCATATAACACAATTATTGTATATGAGTCAACCGGAATCAAAGCTCTAGCAATAACTTTTCCCTTTTCATAAGGTTTATGCAAGTATTTTCTCTGTATTCTTTTAGCCAGTAAAGATAGGGCTGAGAATGGAACAGAGCTGCTTCTTGTTCATATCCAGTTCATGATCTATTTTAAGTTGCCCCATCATCAAGAAAACTTGAGCTGCCTTGTCAAGCTGTTGAAAGGCAGAACACCAACAATGCACCTTTGATTTATATAGATTTTGTACATAAAGATAATTATATATATATATATATATATATATATATATATATAGAGAGAGAGAGAGAGAGAGAGAGAGAGAGAGAGAGAGGGCCACCCTCTGCATCTGCATTTATGAAGTGGGGTTGCCTCCAAAGGGTTTCTGGCCAGCACCGACTGTCACAAGGACGCAACAGGTTAGGTGGACAAGAAATGAAGTTAATGCCAAGGGTCGGGGCTACTCCAATTTTATTTTATTTTATTTTTGTACAGTAAAAGTCAAAAGTAGGTTTTTAAAAATCATATCACCAACTACACTTCATTATGTATTCATACAATAAACACTGTCTATTCTTATTTTCCTTGAAAATTATACCAAACACCCAGGCAATCAAATATAATATGATACTGATGTAGTATTAGGAATAATAAAAAGAAATTAATATACAATGCGCATGTTTGCACAAGGACAAGAAGAAGCAAATAATCCAATCCAACGAATAAAAGCTACAAATGGAAAGATAAATATTACCTAACAGCATAGTTTGCGAACCTGACGATCTTACTCACAAATTTCTCAAACTTACGCTAATCACCCATAAAATGAGTTAGTGACCCAAAAGTGGTTCAAAACAGTTGAGGCCTAAAGTGAAGATTTGATGCAGGTTGAGGCCTAAAGCAAAGATTTGATAATATATCTTTAAAATTTGGGGCCTAAGCCTACAAATTTTGAGGCCTACAAAATTGATACTATAATGAGCTTACATGATTTATTTGTCTAGTCAAATTTTCTTATAACTCACCTCTTTAGCTAACATGGCACATGATCGAGCTCTACAAAAAAAAAAAAATAATCATGTAGCGGATCTCATCAATTTAATACGGGTTAGAGTTAAAAGTGCAACCTTTAATATGTGTCTTTCATTGGAAAATTTATTCTAATAATTCTGAAGTTTTACTTATTTGCTTATATTTGAAAATTTTGACCGTTTAATTACATAAAACAGTTCACTAGAAATAGAAAATCACTTGCACAACGGACTATAGCTCACCTGGCTACGGAGTTAACTCACAAGTTGAAGATCTTTAGTTCAATCCGTAAGGATATACTTTTTTCGGCATCCTGACAGACAAAAAATAACAAAAACAACTAAGCATTTTTCTCATACTAGATAAGGTCAGCTACCTGGATTCTTTCTTTCCATAAAGTTATTTGTCACTTTACGAAAAATAAAAAGAAAGAAAATCACGTTCCTTTCTAATACTTGTAGGAACACAAAATAAACTTTTCTCAAAGTTTAAAAAAGATCTAAAAAATTATTGGTTTATAAAGAGTATATAGAAAATTTTAATTTTTTTATATTCATATTGTTATAAGAAATTAAAAGAAAAAAGAAGAGAAAGTGAACTGAAGGATACTTGTGAAATCATCCCCAAGAGGGTTCACAGTAGAAAGAGGCTTTGTGCAGACTTCCATATCTAGGTCCTAAGCCGCAAAGGTGTGTGGAAGAAAGCTAGCCTTTCGGGCGAGGAACTTGTAGCACCACTTTTGTTTTCATACGGCACAAGGCTGGTTTGGACCTAGCCCAGCAATTCGAACCACCGCTTCCAAAACCAGGGGAACCAGGCCTGGAACCAAACTGGGGACCTCCTCGGCTAAGTTGTTGTTCTACCTTATGGAAAACCGAACCAGAACTAGAAGTTCCAGACAACATTTCGGTTTTAGTTTAAAAATCCCACTTTTGATGCATGTTTTCTTGCAAATGAAGTACTGAACATGAGCTGTTATAGGATCAGATCCAAAGAACCAATGGAACAAGCAGAGTAGGAGCCAGTTGTGGTATGTTTGATTCGTGGTGTCAAGCCCCTGATACTAGAACTACAGGCTTAGACCTACATGGTTTTGAGGAACCATAGTTCCGTGTTCAATTCGCTAGTATTGGGTTTTTATGCAAAGCATGATAACAACACAAGAGAGGAAGCATTTGGGTTTTCATGTGAAGCCCCTAAAATCCAATTCCTATGGCCTACCTTCCATGATACTAAAGACTTTTACTCAAATTAGATTATAGAAACACAGTTCTATACCGACAAGTTCCTTTGATTCACAAGAGAAATTGAAACCGTGAGCACTAAAATTTAAGGTCTAGTTCTTCTGGAACTTTGTGTCAAACACATCCTTAGATTCCTACTAAACGTTTTGGTGGAAAACAGAATGGCCTGTTTGGAACCGTTAGTCCCGGTTCACCCTAGAACCGGCCAAGCCTAGAGCGGGTTGAATAATGCTTTAGCAATCACATACTATACAAGTTAGGTCGTTTGAGTCACGAAGGAGGACCTTCCAGCACTGCAAGAAGTAGAGTTTCTTATGGAAACTAGCAAGAGTAAACTCTTACTTCTCTCCCTTGTGGCCAAATTTTCAAGTAATATTAATCTAAATAAAAAAGCCTATTATAGAGAAATTTAAAACATAATTATGACCAAATTTGTTGTAAATTTCTACAAATATTTTCTGGATTTGTCACATCAATTGTTCAGCAGAGTGAGCCAATACCTTAACAGGCACCTAACAAATGAAGATCAATCATTATCACAATAATTATCTAAATTTTATATGTATCGTTCTTGTAATCATTGATATAAACAATCCAATCATTGATTCGTAAGGATCGCTCCAAATCCAAAAGAGGCATGGGCGGCTAATACAAGTAGCTTTCATGGGTCATCCATTGGATTCTCGATAGATTGGATATCTTGATTTGGGTTCTATTCTCTTTGAATTATGCATATAACCCTAACTGTGATAAGTGGGGTACTTATAGAAAGCAAAACTTTCATTGGGCAAGGCTGTTGACTCTCTAGCCATAGGTCAGGAGTTCAATACCCAATTGCACCTTGCTTATCCTCGCCACCAGACCTCTAGCGCCATTAAATGAACTAAAAAATCGAGCAGGAACTATTCGTGACCCATTCATCAACTCAAAATCTTGTTTGTCTCAGCTCGTTAGCTCGCTTAACCGGAGCTGAACATGAACCAATCAAGAGGAAAGTTAAATAGTTGAATGTGATTCACATTAAAGTAAAAATTGCAAATTTGACATGTAAGTTTCATTAGTTAATAAGTTTCATTAGATCACCTGGCATGGCTATGTGGCTCACTCACTGGATGCAAGCCTCAAGTTTGATTCCTGGCGCATGCATACCTGGCTTTAGCGCCCCATTGCAACCAAAATAAAGGAAAATATAATTTGTATTTGCATAACATTTTATTGCATTTTTGCTATGAAAAGATTTTTTAATATATAAAACTGAGAAATAAAATAATGCGCTTAATGGTGATTTTGTCCCTTGCTAAATCTAACAACAAAATACAGTATTTGGGCTAAGAGTCAAGTTGGTAATTCTTCTTATGTCTTCCATCACTCCAACTAGGGTATCATATACACCCTACAATGAAGGGCCACTTTTTAAAAAATTTCGACAAACACTTTATTGTATTACCCACATAATTAAACCCGCTGTCCCATATGTACCACGAGCGATAGCTGAGTTGAATATGGGGTCAACTCACAAGTTGAACGTCATGAGTTCGATATCCAGGGCATGCATCTTGCTTCGGCCTCCTCTTTGTAAAAAAAAAAGTAAAAAAACTAATGTCTGATATGGTAGATAAATTAATGATACAAATCCAATATTAATTTGGTGGGCACCTCAATGAACAAGGGTGTACCATGGTACGGCAAAAGAGTTTTCACAACCATAATAAATATCAAAAATTAAATAATAAATGCACGATATTTACTGTAATGGCTTCAATGAGAGTAGGAAGCAATGATAGCAAGGATCAACTTTTCTTGACACCCACAAAAATGGCAAGGTCCGATTTTTTATAAAAAAAGAAACAATAAGAAAAGCAAAAACAAAAACCAGCTTGGGTCCAAGTTGGCCGATGTTGACTCGACCAAGGCAAGAAAGAGAAAGAGGCCCCATGGGCTCACATAGAGGTGGCTCTGTCTGGTATATTAATTATGTTCAAGCCGTGCAAACGGCCAAGTACCACCCACTTCACTTCCATTACGAACCATTAATACGCCGAGCACATCTCCTTCAAAGACCTTCACCATGGCACCCCAAGACTCATTATTGCAGATTCCGGCCTGTGCCTTATTAGGAGATTCATGTCTCTGCCGGAATAAGAAACAGGCTCCGGCAGGACTCCTTTTCCATATAGGTTTTCTTAACCAGCCACTTAATCATGACCAACTTAATGTGGGAAAAGACTTGGTTTTGGTTTTGGTTTGGTTTATCTATAAAGCAAAGCACTTCATATTAAAGTTTTTCATTGCTGGTGAAGAATTAGAGCTTGTTTGGTTTGCTCAAGGAAGCGATTCACATTAGACTTTGTTGGGAAAATGTTTCTCACATACTTTGAGGATAATTGGATTTTCTCAAGTTGAAGAATTCAATCATTTGGAGGGTTGTCTAGGCTGATGCAAAGAGGCCAATCCGTGAGTCATGTTCACGAATGTGGGCTAAACCTTCTGCAGCCCATAATGAACCAAGAGATCATGATCTAGGTGCATGCCTTTCCGTCGTTGTCACGACGTGTTGGTGTCAAGATAACATGAATGCAATGCATTTTATGGTTAAATTAATATTTCCAGTATCATCTTATCCAACCTCCCTCTTTTTCGTGAGAAAAGATCCGGCGAGAAGGGAAAGTAGTGACGTTGGAATCCATTTCCATGAGAAAATTTTCCCTTTCTTGAGATGATGAACGAGCCTCACAGCAAATAAGCTCCACTAACTTATTTGGTTTGGTATGATCTTTGTACATCAAATTTTCTGATAATTAATGATAATATTAATAATGTAATGCAAGCCTAGGAGGTAAAACATACTGATGATTGCACCCAGAGCATTAGCTCACCCATAAAGCTTTCTGGCGTCCACCGGCGGCGAGTTCGATTCCTCGGGAGTTGGAATGCGTTTGTTTTAGGCTTTTGCCTCCCATCATAACAAAAAAAACACAAATCACTTCGATGGGATTGATTCCGATCGAACACCTTTTGTTTTGAGAAGAGTCGGCCCGCAATCTCAGCCGGAGGCATATGATAGCACCAAATTGCATTTTTTTAATCCGACAGTTCGATCCATGATTCCTTATGGACGGTGATAAGATCTTTCCTTTCAACAGTACCTTAGGATGACTAGCTTTAACATTAAGAGTGAGGTTCAAACAACGAAAGTCTTATGGCGGATACCTAAGCACCAAGAGATGAAGAAGGGCGTGGCAAGCAATAACTTCTTCAGAGAGTTGAAAATAAGCATACATCGAAAGATTCTCAAATAGGTCAACCTTTCAAATTGCTGCTGAATCCATGAGCAGGCAATCTAGCATGGGGATAAAGCTCGGTGCTGTCTTGATTCAGGAGTTTGAGTTGCCCTGAAGGATCGAGAGAGAAAGAGAGGGTAAATTTTTTTATTTTTGCGATGGGGGCCATTTTTCTTTCTGGGTATCTAGACAATGTCACGCATCTATCGGAGGTTGGCTGGTTCTTAATTTTACTCGTGTGGATTCACTTTTCGCCAATTAAATCTGTCAGATATTCGTCCTCTGCCTCGTCTTTGCATTCGTTAATTGTTTTCTTCCCGTTTGCTGTTATCTGTGACAGCAGATCGTGTCATTCTGTACACGACCCATTCGAAGATCTCTACCGTACATCACTCCTTTAACTTGATGGAGACCCGAATGGACCCCACTTTCACGAACCTCAAGATATGGCACAGTTTTTAAGACAAATGTATCATCAAAATTTAATATAACCGACTATTATTATATTTTAATAGCGTAATTTGACTTAATTATTTTTGTTTTCGAAAATTTTAAATTTATAATTTTTTTCTTTAAGTAAAATCTATTATAATAAGAAAGTAACAGAAACTAGATCATCAAAATAGTAGAAAAAACAACTACAAAAATATTAGAAATAAACAAGAACATATAATTTATATTGAGTTAACTCATACATGAAAACAAAGAATTTATACAGTCGATCCCATTTAATATTAAAAAGCTTAATTATTTTGTAATAAAAAAGAAAATACAAAGCCTAACACAGTGCATACTCCAAAGTCGAATCGGGTTCATGCGAGTGGGTGTCGAACAGTCCTACCAATTGGCTAATTCTTGAGGAGAGCTCAAGTAAGGTCTATAAGGCTCCAAATCAGCTCATGCTTTTGTAATACTCTACACGAGGGGTGGCTCAAGAGTAAGGCAATTAAGGCAACTGATTTAGGCCAAGTTAGTATAGTATCAATTTTAGGCCCTAATTTTGATGTCACATGTAGTATCTAATTTTCGCTTTAGGCCTCAACTTATATAATGCCGTCGTATTATACATGTCAGTGCACATTTTAATGTAATAGTAGATCTATATTGATCTGAGGCAGCACGAAGCATTCAGAATTATATAAAACAAATAGAAAACCTATGGACCACGGTCGAATTCATGAGCTATAATGCATAATAGGATTGGCTTATAAGCCAAACTTCAACGTAGGAAATAAAAGGAAGATAGGGTCGACAGATTCATAGCTGGCTGTTGTTGATCACTCGTCACGTATCTGGGCACGCCATGCATGGCGAATACTGCAAAGCAGACGCTGCATTTTAACAACCGGACAGATGATATTGTGTTAGTACCAATGATAGGTTATTTTCAATCATTACCGTCCATCAGATCATGCCAATCTTGCATGTGGCTTGGATGGGACCGCTTGGATGAGATGCTATAATTTGAGACACGACACAGGAACCGACATGACCCGAAAGATCCGTGTTCATGGCAATTCAAAGTGGTATGAAAATAAAAAAATGAGACGTTCATACAGATCAGTTTTAGGAAAGAACCACCCATTTAGTTCCACTTCTACCTTCAATTGGATCATAACTGTACTGAAACTTGGAACTAGATATGTCCTGTTTCGATTGGTAGTTTCAAGTCTTGAAACCGGTTTAAAATTTCTTTTATAAAGATACAAGCATTGATCCACAAATCAACTTGTGCCATAGAATGTTGAAAAAGATATATAAACTTTAATTAATGGAACTGTCGATTTAGATCAGTTTTTGAATATCATGAATCGTAACTGAACCAGAGGGTTTAGGGTTCAGTTGGCTCCGGTTACTGCCTGTCTGACAGTGCGATTCCAGTTGGAACCGTCGGACAGTTTCCAAACTTGCCATGTCTACTTGGAACCGTTTGTTCCATGTTTTTTTCCAATTTAAAAAAATAAAAATGTTTTTTTCATTTCTGGAACTGGTGATCCTAAACTAGAACTAGAACTACCCCGATCGCGGTCCAGTTCTGGTTCTTGGTTCCAAGAAAACCAGAACCTGCAGCCATGTCTAATAACACTCAACACCAAAAAGGTCCGTGTTCTTATATATCCACCCGAAGTGACACGAATAGGCTGCGTTAAGGATGACCTGTTCTCAAGGAAAACACGAAAACGAACTCGAAATCGCCGCTGTTAGGAAATTGAATGATGATGGAGATATAGCTTCCATACGATGACTATCTGCTCTGACGGCTGTGTGGGGTTGCAGATGGCATGGAGTTGAGTTGGCAGATCTCGCTGAATTCAGGACAGGGCAAGTTGGAAGGCGCTGTTAAACGTTGGATTCTAGTGAGAGAACGACTCCCTTTCTCATTTGAATCCATTCGATGCCTTTTTTCATTTATTAAACAGATGGATTAATTTCCTTGCATGAGTCGAAAGTGGAATGATTGCAGGCATGAGAATTTGATTTTCCGAGGAGTGTTTGGTGCAAAAGATGGATTCTCGTGAGGATAAATGCAAACTTGAGAGTACATTAATCAATCCACTTTGCTGCAGATTCAAAAAAATGGTTTTTACTGAACCATTTTCATAAAATTCTGCTTGTCATGGGAATCACTTGAGAGATGAAATCCATTTCAAGGGACAACCAAACGCACCCTGCATCTTTCTGCTTGACTTGACAAAGGCTAAGCAGTGAGCTGCCATGCAACAGAAAAGAAAGGAGGACCCCAACAACGAGCTTGTCCTATAACGACGATTCCTGATCACAAAGTGAATGTGTAAAGTTGGTGTTGGTTCGTTTGGCACCACGCAGATGGCTCTTTTCCTTACATATCGAATCACAGAATTCTGTGTATTATATGCAAAATCCACCTAAAGTTGCTCATGATCTCACCGGAGGTCCCAACCTTATCAAAAGATGGCTATCACCTATGTGTGTGTGTGTGAGTGAGAGAGAGAGAGAGAGAGAGAGAGAGAGAGAGCAATGTAAGTTAAGTTTTGACTTTAATGAACAAGAATTTGGAAATATATGTAAACACACACACATATATATAAAGAAACTGGTATATGTTAATAAACTTAAGTTCATATATGAATAAAATACACCTTCAAAAGTATACATGTATTTTTTATTTTTTAAATTAAAATTTCAACCATCTATATCAAAAATAAATTTTTGAGATTTGTTTGGATTTGCTAACACCTAAGTATGCTAGCATATATATATATATATATATATGTGTGTGTGTGTGTGTGTGTGTGTGTGTGTGTGTGTAATTTATGCACACACATATGATGTTGAATTCTTAATTTCAAAAACTTGATTTTTTTTATCATTTGAATTAGATTGAGAAATGATTCGATTCTAATTCAAAATACTTTTAATTTTGCATTTTTTTGCTGTTGGAGTTAAGTAGCGGTCCATACCCCCTAACCCATCATTGTAGAGTAACGGCGCAAGTTGGGGGCACAAAATTGAGGTTCAGATTTGGATATAATAAATAACAAATATTAATGCAAGATCCAAGTCTAGGATCAAGGACCCAATTCGAATCACTTCAATCATAATCCATCGTTGTTTGGTGCATATCGCTTTTGATAGCTTGCTAGAATTAAAAATAAAATGAACTAGACTTCTTTAATAAAAAAGGCACTTTTGGCCGTGAATATTCCTTTTTCATAATTGGTAGATTACCTTTTACATACATTATCTTCATCCTTAACGTCATGGATCATCTATATAATAACCAAAACCTTTTTTTATCTCTAATGGCGTGTTTGATTCACGGTGCTAGGCTCCCGATAATAAAACTACAGGACTAGACCCAAGCTTGTAACCATAGTTCCGATGAATTACGGTTCTCTGTTTGATTTGTAAGTGAAACTTACGTATAGATTTTCGTGAAAGATGGGAGTAACAACACAAGAGAGGAGGAGGCACTTGGGTTTTTGTTTGGATCTCATGGATCCAATTCCAGTGCCACAAACCTGATTAGGATCAAATAGTTTCAACTCTATCAAACAGTTTAAGCACAAATTTTGCTTGTTTGTGGACATGATTGTTTTGGGTTCCTTGTGGATCACAAACTAGACCCAAACCAACCCGAAGTTCGCCTACGAGGTTCGACGAAGTGTGATTAATGAGCTTATATGATGTGCACATGCCTCACCAAGTTGTAAACAAACATTATAGATGCATCACTGAGGTAGAAAATCATATATGGGATGCATTTTTTAAAGCCAACAGCAAAACTAAGCTGCACAAAGAGCAATAGCTCACCATGCTAGAGGGTCGACTCACAAGGTGAAGGTCATGAGTTCAATAGGCAAAGCATATCTCATGCTAGGCGGGTCGGATCGTCTGCATGGATTTACACTAACAAATCATGTTTTATGATTTCCTTTCTACACATTTGAGTCCTTCCTCCATCTCTTTTAATAGGTTTACCATATATATAATTTCTCATATTTTACCATAGTTAGCTGAAACGTCTTCTCTTATGATTTGATGAGACGAGACCGAGTTGAAAACATGGGTGAAACTTGATGCAACTAAGAATTGATGTAGATGACCTCACCTAGTATGGGAAAAGACTTGGTTTTGGTTTTAACACAGTTGGACGAATCGGGCATGAGAGCATTAGCTCAATGGCAAAACACTCTAGCACCATTGCTGCTGGTGGGGAGTTCAACTCCCGGAGGGTGTATGTGTGTGTTAGGTTTCGGTCTCCTCTTGTAACAAAAAAAATTGGAAGGATCGGATCATTTTGCTGGGTCCGATTTCCATGATGGGAGAACTTAATGGAGCTGTCCCCATGAAGTAATTCATTTTCCTTTCTTTCAATTTCCCAACATAATGTGATTTCCCATTGCTTCTTGAAACCGAAAATTTCTTATATCCAAGTCTAAGAAAGAATTACCAAAGTAAAATGAAATTTATTTTTTGCTGGAAAATTTAATACTTGCCTCTTCCAAATATATAATCTTAGGCATGTTCGTGTTTTGTAAAGGTAGCATGTAGTAGGAATATGAAGTAGACAATGGCCGACTCCTGTTCGCCCTCAACCATGAACCGGAACCGAACAAGATCCAGGCCCATTTTGGGTCATAAACTCTAATACATAAAAACTAAGAAAAGATAACAAAGATCAAAAAAATAAGAAAACAAAAACTTATAAAAGGAGTCTGGTTTCATGAAAGGAGGAACTGCAACCGAACGAGGAACTTCGCAGGTTTGCTTATGGTTCTGTGTCCTGTTTGCCGGTTCTGATTCCAGCCAGTTTGGGGACTGATTCAATACCGGTTCAAATCTGTTATCTGTCCGAACCGGTCATGTCACATATGAGGGTTCTTATTCAAAATGTGTTTGAGAAAGTTGATCATAAGGAGACCAAATTTCAAGGTTCGACTCTCATGAGAAATGGAATCCACAAAATGCACAAATTCATTGCACGCTCCCAAGCATGCCAAACAAGTACTCTCAAGATGTAAGATTTTACTTGACTTTAAGTCCTCAAACTAGATTCTACCCTGACATTGCAAGTGGAATTATTTTTGAGTTTGATTAATGCGTGAATCCATCTCTCAGGCAAACTGATTATTCATGAATGCGAAAAATTAATCAAGTTTGATAGTATCCTGGGTAATTTTTTATGTATTTTTTATTGTGGACTTTCATGGGTTGTTCATCGCATAGAACAACATGACTTTCTTAAGCTCCTGGGAATGGTTTATCCAGTTCATCCACTTTCATAAGCATCCCTAATGAGCCTTAAGAGCGAGTGTTTGATTGCAATGCTTGGCAATATAGAACTAGAATTACAGTTTCAGTTTTGTTACCAAACACAAGCTTCGACGTGGTGTAAAAAGTGAGGGTTGTACGATCCTGTTTTTACTTTATTACGAGATAGACTAGTGGCTCAATACTAGGAGTAGGCTGTTAGAATTGGAGTTGTAGTTTCAGTTCCATAGTCCCAACCTCATAATCAAACACCTCTTAAAGATCCACTTTGGACACTAAGTAGGGTCATCTAAATGAGCCAAAATTTATGATTTGGAGGTGGTCACTCATCCGCTTGCTATCACCCAAACATGGGTAACTTCGAACTTTTGATGGACCCATATCCCCATGCTAGAAAGACCCAACAAAGTTTTATGCTGATTGTCGATCGAAACTTATAAAGGAGAGATGTAATTCTTTCTACAGCAACTATGTGACTTACAACAGAAATGGAAATAGTCTTATATCCAAATCATATAATACCTATACAACCAAACTGAAATCTCACTCAAGCTACATGTACTTCCACCTTCACGACTAAATCCTCTAGTTTAATCGTAATTTATTGGATTGATTACCTTAGGTTTCAATTCCTAGTTCTGGAAGTCATAAAACTGTGGTTCTGGTTTACCCAAAACAGGACATGTCTACCACTTATAACATATATTGGATCATAGATTCTAAATTTTGAAACATTCGGGTTTTTCAGTTACCTCCTTAAATCTCGTTCAAAGGTCATGTCAAGTAGCTAATAGCCAGCATAAAACTTTGTCGGATCTTTTGTGATTCAATCAAAACTTTGAACACTAAAGCACTAGAGTACATCAAAATATCAAGTACATACGGATGAGTCTAATACTAGCCCGGTGATCACCTTCTAAAGTTCCTCATGTTGCACCCCTTGGCCTTCCCAACTTAATATGAAGAAAACCTTGGCTAAAGCATGAGTCTCGACTATAATACTTGAGTCAAGGAGCATCCTTCGGAGTCGAACCTCTGATTGCCCATTTAGCAGCAAAAAGACCATGGTTATAGAGACTGTCAAACTTTCGATTCTTAAATTTCGGAGCACTGAGCTGAAGTTATTGAGACTTTAAAAGCCTACATGTAGCAAGTCATAAGCGCATGATCCAATGTTTCTTTTAAAAAAATAAGGAATGCCGTATCAAGTTGCCCTTGGAGTATGAACCCGGCGGCAGGCCTCGAGAATTTTCTGGGGTTGAGGAAAATTTCAGTCTGTGGTGAAATCCAGGTGATGCGATCTATACAAATACTGAGTACTTATATAGATTTTTTTCATTTTTTTTTAAATTTCAGGTGAGCATCTGCCTCATGTTGCTCATGAAAACAGTCGCGGATCTATATTGAGTCGTGGTGAGGCGTTTGCCTCATCCAAGATTTTGAAAATCAACTTAAAATCTATATCTCATGACCAGATTCATGGGCTATAATACATAGTTCGCCCCACTCAAAACCATTCAAGGAGTTATCCGCCCCAACCCAAAAGAGTTTCTAGATCCGCATCATCTATCATCGTCATCATCATCAAAAATATCTTAACAACGGTTTGATCTGCCATAAGCACTCAGCCGTGTGTGTGTGTGTGAGAGAGAGAGTGTTTAATTTCAGATGAGCATCAACCTCACGTTACCCATGAATAGGTCTGCGATTTTATGTATCCCGATCATCATCATCATAGTCAAGAATATGTTAACAAGTGTTTGATCTGCCATAAACACACACTTGTGTGTATCTGTGTGTGTGTGATTAATTCCATGGTTGTGCCTCGCGGCGTGGAAGCACCCGTACTCTTCAAATGGTTCATCAACAGAGATGCCCCTTCTTCCAGTGGTACCAAACTCTAGTATGTGGTAAGCCCCAGTCTGCATGTTTTGTGCTCACTTGCTAGTTAACACATGCACACCATTGTGTGTGTGTGTCTCCCAGGTAGCCCGTGCCACTTAGGGAGTGTTTGCATCACCGGCCCGTGCACACCAACCACATAAAAAGGGTTTGCTGCGCGAAGCCGTCGATGGCTGTGCAACAACACTGGTTTTCATGTTTGTATGAATAATAGAGCAAGTTATGTAAAACCTGCAAGAAATAAATACATAAATAGGGTCTGCTACATTGATTTTCAGTCATCATTTTGGGGTATCTTAGATGCAAATAACAGCTAATGACCTAAATGCATGTATGAGAAGCATAGGTAACAGTAGGGCGTTGGACTCTTTAGTGAGAGGTCACGAGTTCGATCACTGAGGAGGACACGAGGTGTGTAATTTGCATATGATAATTAGACTAATAACTCCCTTAACAAGCTAGGCGTCCAAAATGAGACTAATAAGCAGACACATATCTTGTCAAGGGAGTTATAGGGAGGTATATTTAATCAAGAAATATATTACTCTATAGTGTGCTATTCAATATTGTTATTGAGATAATTTTTCTTGGAAGTACTACTATTTCTCTCTCTCTCTCTCTCTCTCTCTATATATATATATATATATATATATATATATATATAATATAATATAATATAATATAATATAATATGAGGCACTTAACCTCTCCCATGAATAGGTCTAAATACATAATTTAGTTACATGCAACCAATCGTTAAGAACTTTCATCCTCCAAGAGTGGATTGTGATCATTTTCCCGAAGAAATTGTAATTTGAAGGTTTAAAGACCACCAACTTTTATAAAGGGAGAGAAATTCTCAAAGGGCTTTGCTTTAGTTCTATTCTTTCTTTTTTATGTAGAATGAGGAGGGCCAAGTCGTGACCTTCGACTTGTGGGTCAGTCCCTCGCAAGGTGAGCTATTGCTTCCTCAACTAGTTGAGTGCTTAACAAAGTTTAAAGTCAATAGTACTTGAATCCATCTATGCACTCACAAGCACTGAAATTGATTCTTTTTCGATCATGATATTGGACTCAAGATTTCAACTTTCGGCGTGTTTGAATGCAAGGACAGCGATGGAGAGATGAAATCCAAAGCTGTCCTAATGTGTGTTTGAATGACAGAGTTGCCTTTCTTCAAAGTCGCCCTTGCTGCCATAGATGTGGGGTTAGACATGACTGGTTCCCAACCTGCCTGGTGGTTTGAACTGAAACCAAACCGGATCAGAAACTGGAGAAGACCCTGTTTAGTTCAGTTCCAGTGCCAGTTTTTGTACAACTCATACCAGAATGGGTAGTTTGGAACTACCGATTTCATAATTTGTAATATTTTTTATCAAAATTAAAAAAGATTTAACATTTTCCAGTTCCAAACAGTTTAGAACCTAAATCGGAACCCAAATTGACGGTTCCAAATCGAAACCAAAAATAGTTTGATCCGGATTCGGTTCTAATTCCTGATTCCAAGCAAACCGGAACGAGTGGTTTGGAATTGAACGGTTCCGGCAGTGATGTCTATGTGGGGTGTTTTCTTGAAAAGTACCATAATGAATAGTTGTTATGATCAGAGTTCATGATCTATAATATAATGACGTGCAACTTTACAAGGGAGCTGTCCCATTGTGTTTGAATGACAGAAATTTCTCGGACAGGGATGTGATGAAAACCCTATGGAATATATCAAGCAAAGAAGAACCAAACTCAGGTGATCATCAACAAGATGTTCGTGGCGACCGGATTCAACTAACCAGATTCAAAATTGGGACAAGCGCTTTACTAAATCCCAAAACCAAAACCAAAACCAAGCCTTATCGATCGGTTAGTGGTCTCGGCTACTTGAATTCTTTGTTGCCATTGTCCTCAATCTTGAATCTGTTGCAAAAGTTTTGATAGAATTTCAAATTGATCTTTAACAATAAAACTCTCATCCGGGCTTGAGCTCGTATTGATCGCTCCAATTCCACCCTAGAACACCTAAAAATACAGCAACCAGTCCTATATGATAGTTCAATCATGCCTTAAAAAATGGTTTCACAAGGTCCACTCTAAATCTTAAATCTTAGTATTCGAGGAGGAACATAACTAACATTCTCTACTGAAAGTCGTCTTTACTATTACCTCATTAAATCCACTAAACTATTGCCTCATTAAATCCGCTAAAACTGATCTGACCTACTGATGATGTGAGCTTGAGCTTGACACTTGCAACTAGTACTCATCAACGCCTAAACTCTGTCGACTGCTTCGGGTTATCCAAATGGAGCCTGAGCCCGACACGAGTTAGCTTTAGATTCTCGTTCTTTACAAAAAAATATTAGCATGACTCATTAACCAAGGTAGACCGTGGCTCGGTGGTAGAGGGAAGGAGTTGGTCTCTCTTGACCCATCCCACCGAGCCGGATAAAACGGGCCGGGCCTTAGCTGGCTCATACCCAAATGCAGTGATCACAGGCACGCTTCCGGCGGGCTGGGGCCCTTGCCCACCTTGTTTGGACTCAATAAATGCAGAGAAAAGATTTCACCATCAGACTGATTTTCCCAAAGAATCAAACACCCCCAAAAGGAAACTCCCCAACTTCCTGCTGTGCGTGCTTGCGTCTGTGTGTTTGTGTGTGTGTGTGAGAGAGAGAGTACAGAACAAGATTACAAGAGAGTGTGCAAAAGAAGTGGCGTCCTTTCTCAGGCCAGCCTGTCCGGGAAAAGGTGTCCCCCTTTCTGCTGGAGAGAGAGAGAGAGAGAGGGTTCCCTGTTCTCGGCGATTTTACCGGCGGGTCGCCGAAAAGGGTGCTTCGAAAAACCAGAGAGAGAGAGAGTATGCAATGATTTCTTCGATGCGCCTCTTTGAATGCTGATAGGTTAAAAGGGGAAGGAGAGTGTTTTTTTGTGAGTTTTTGTGGCTATCGATCCATCTTAATGGCAGGAATTCAGTTTCCTGGAATTTCTCATCTCTCGGACCGTTAACCTCTTTACTCTTTAGGTCTCAGATCCGACCTCCGTGGCCTCTCATTCGGATCGATCTCTTCCCTAATCGACGGCTACCATTTTCCCATGTCACCGTCCTCTTTCCTCTTTTTGCTTTATCTCAGTACTAGCTGATCCCTTCTTGGCTCAGCATCCCTCAATCGCTATAAGAAGAAAATCGCATTTTAGTGCTCCTCGTTTGGTTGGGAAAGAGGAAACCTGTGATTGTTTCTCGGAATTTTTCTTCCCCAAACGCGATCTGTCATTCTTGGGATTTCTGGAAAACGTTTGTTGATTTAGCTATCAAGAAGATTAGAAAAGATTCAGCTGCCGAATAGAGAGTGATGCAATAATAACTGCAGATTTTCTACCAAAGTTCGTCCTTTTCTGCAGAATCGAATTCTTGGGATTGCGTTTCTCTCTCTCTCTCTCTCTCTCTCTCTCTCTCTCTCTCTCTCTCTCTCTCTCTCTCTCACACACACACACACACACACACACACACACACACAGAGAGAGAGAGAGAGAGAGAGAGAGAGAGAGAGAGAGAGAGAGAGAGAGAGAGAGAGAGAGAGAGAGAGAGAGAGAGAGAGAGAGAGAGAATGTCATTGAAGAGCATAGTGAGGGAAATGAAGGACGGAATCGGCAGCATCTCTTGGAGGGGCTTCGAAGGGAAGGCGCCAAGAGGGGTCGCGAACGTTCGCTCGCCAAACCACGCCGCCAAGGAGGACGATAAGCTGATGTATCGCGGCGGCGACCGGCAGAACCGTTGGGCGAACTTGCCCCCGGAATTGTTGTCTGACGTGATCGGAAGGCTCGACGCCAGCGAGACCATGTGGCCGGCGCGCCGGCACGTCGTCGCCTGCGCGGCCGTTTGCCGTTCGTGGAGAAACATCACCAAGGAGATCGTCAAAACGCCAGAGCGTTGCGGCTTACTCACCTTTCCTATCTCCTTGAAGCAGGCATACATATTCTTCTTCTTATTCTTACTGTCGTTCTGGTTGCAATGAAGATCCACCAACATAATTTATTAAGATCAACACGTTTTTCTTCGTTTCTTGCATACTTTGTTTACTGGCTCTTAATAGTGAGTTGTAACTCCCGTTTGCAGCCTGGGCCGCGTGAATCTCCAGTACAATGCTTTATAAGGAGAGAGAGGAATACTTCCACCTATTACCTCTATCTTGGTCCGAGTCCTAGTAAGTCATGATCATCATCATCGTCCAGAATGGGTCTGTTTGTAGATGTTGCCAACTTGTGTTATCCTTAGGTTCTGAAATATTTTTCCCGATTGAAATAGAAATCCATTTTCTTTTAGTGGGGATTCCTTGGTATCTGATTTACATCTCGAGGGATGGATTTGAGATGTTTGTTAAGGAATAGCTTTGATCATCTGAGTTTCTCTTAGTTTTACCATTCTTTTTGATGCCTGATATTTTCGTCTCTGTTTAATGGTGATCTTATCAACCGTTGCAGCACTTCTAGGGGAAAATGGAAAGCTGCTTCTAGCAGCCAGAAAAGTCAGGCGTCCAACCTTCACAGAGTTTGTTATTTCATTGGATGCAAATGATTTCTCGCGAACAAGTACTTCATATGTCGGCAAATTGAGGCAAGTTCTCTCTTTGATCTTTGCCGTGTCCACAGGAAATTGGTTCAGATGTAATGTAGGTTCTTATTGGTAGTGCAGCAATGACCTCTTCAAATCTCTGCAGATCGAATTTCCTTGGGACTAAGTTTACTGTCTATGACACCGAACTGCCACATGATGGTGCAGTTGCATGGCGTAGTCGATCTGTAAAGCGACTGAACTTGAAAAAGGTCTCGCCCAGTCTCCCGCCGGGTAGCTTCAACGTTGCTTCCATTGCCTATGAGCTCAATGTTCTTGGTACCAAAGGACCAAGGAGAATGCATTGTACCATGACCACTATTCCTATATCTGCTGTTGAGGAAGGGGGTTTGGCGCCAACACCTACTGGTTCTGCACCATACATTGATAAGTCCTTCTCTATGCCGCTTGCCTGCTCGAAAGCAAAGGACCCCATTGAGAGTTTCAGCTCCACCAGCCTCTCCCTGCCGCCAATCTCCGTTTTGGGCAAAGAAGATCCTCCTTTGGTTTTGAAGAACAAGGCCCCTAGATGGCATGAACAGTTGCAGTGTTGGTGCCTAAACTTCAGAGGCCGAGTTACTGTGGCCTCTGTGAAAAACTTTCAGCTCGTGGTTGCACTTGATCCGTCCCGTGAGGTTTCAGTACCAGATCAAGATAAGGTCACCCTCCAGTTTGGGAAGATAGGAAGGGACATCTTCACAATGGATTACCAGTATCCACTCTCTGCATTTCAAGCCTTTGCAATGTGTTTGAGCAGCTTTGACACAAAACCTGCATGCGAATGAATGACTTGATAAAAGATAAACAGGATAGCTTCTCACTGAGTCCACAGATCTGCTGTATCAAGTGTATCACCTTTCGTCTTTTGTGTTTTATAACTCAAAAAAACTGCCTTTCAGGGGTTGGAACAACTCGACATAAGGTAGGCTTATGCCTTGTCATTGATAGCATTGAAAGGTGGCCGGCTGGTTTTCCATTTTACGCTGCTTTTACTTTGAGGTGTAAATTGTATATACATAAGTTGCTTTGTTACCTTCCATATTTTGCCTGCCAGTTAGTATCAGAGCATCGGCTATTCTTGTCGAGGACTCAGATCAGTTTGATGATAAAATGAAGTAATTTTGAAGCCATGTATGATGTACTCTTGACTGCTTGTTTGATGCATCTTTAGATGATGATCTTTATTTCTTTATAAGCTTAAAATAAAAATGAGCCTGGTTCATCTAGTTTGCTCATTTAAAATGACGTCAGCTGTATTTGATGCCCAAGGCCAACTTTTAAGCACCAAGGAACTAAATCTTGTAGCTAAAGGTAGACTGTGATAGCATTAGCATATTCAGCTGAGTCTAACACATACACATACATGCATGCTCGCAAGCACACACACAAACACACTAGGATGGGTTCTCCTAGGAAGCATTAGCATCTTCAGCTGAGGCTTGACACACACAAAGGAGTTAATGACTTTTGAACTTTTTCCTGTCTTAGGGAAGATTAATAGATCACGATTTCGAATTCTTTTACTTGAGTATTATCTGTCAGCACTAATGCACTAGATTTTATGAAGACTCTTCAAGTTAGGAGCAGTATTAGGATGAAGGGTAAACCCCCTGAGAAACTCATACCAATGGTATGGGAGTAGTCCTAGGTTCAGAAACCATATGAAGGGGGTCACGTGGGATTCCAAAACCAAGGAGCCATAGAGAAAAGGAATCAATAAAATTAAAAGGCTTCTTCTAGGCACGTTCGAGGTTGAAAGGACACCGAAGTAAACTAAAGACTTTGTTTAGATCTTAAAATTTTGTGCCAAACTACAACTTGTTGGATTACTATTTATTGGCATTGGACTCTGTTGCTTAACCTAACCAAGGTAAAGGCTATGTATAAAAAAGTTCAAGCATGGGGGATTACATGATTAAAAGCGGTGCAGACAGTATCTTAAGCCATATCACCATGCCTCTTTTGCCTATCTTTATATAATCAAAGTTTGAATGTCGCCATATGAGGAACTCTGGGTCAACCGGCAAGGCTAGAGCATGAGGTCATCTGTTAAGATCCAAAATTCATATACATGAACTGAACAAAAGGGGTAAGGAAAGCTCAAAACAAAAGAAACTCTTTCAAGAATGAGTCTTCCATGCGCATTTTCCGTCGTGTAAACGCCTTTATTGTGACGGGCACAATGGCCGCCCGTGTTTCGTTCTTTACTGTCGTTCGGAACCGTCAGTAACGTTTTCGGTGACCCCTCTCGCAGTAACACCGTGCAACATCAGTCAATAGACATGGAGTACTATTTTTCCTGTTTCAGTGACACTTGGGTTGTACATGAAACAGAGTAACTTGACAAAAAATCCATTTTCACATCCTAACACATGCGAACACCCCCTAAAGAGTACACCAGCAATATTTGCAATTAAGGTAATTAAGACGAATGTAATTGAAGTGTTTTGATGATTAGATTGGTGTGACCAATAGTGGGATGATTGACCTCTTGGGAAGTCCTCGTTAGTAAACCAACATCGCTGCTTGATTACCTTGGATGTTGGGCCTAATTGTCTCTTTTAGTTGAGCCAAATGTAGACACCTCCGTTTTTCTTAAAAATATTAAGTAAAACCCCAGATGATTTTCTTATGTGTATACAACTTAATATAATAATTAAGTATAAGAAAAAAGATCCCCACAATTGCTGTATGAGAGAACAACTATGCTTAGGCCTTCGAAGAATTCCTGTGTTTTCCATATCATCTTCAAAAATCAGAACCATTTTGGTGCATGGCCAGTGTACTCGATCCCAATGCATGTACCGGTGCCGCAGTTGACATCTTTCTTCGTACGTCTCATTAGAAATACATCATTAACAGAAATCAAGATTACGGTAGGCAGTTTCAAACGGCTTTTGGTGAGCATTGAAACCAGCACCGTATGTATATGGTGATGGTACAAATGCTAGCAATTTAAAAGAAACCCTCGTCATGAGACCATATCCAAAGAAAAGCATTGCCATAAATCTTTCCCCTGGGTTCAGCCTATCACCCCAGCACCTAAAACCATCACCACTTCTGAATCCTTCATTGTTTTGATGTTGGATGAAATAGAGTGATTTGTGTGACTAATTGTTATTTTTTGCTGTGATGTAAGGAAGGAAATCTTTCTCTAGACAGTGAACTTGCCTAAGGTATAACAAACATCAAATTGTAAATCTTGATGAAGGATTTCTGAACACACACGTACATTGAAGTTTGAGGAGTTGCAACAGAGCTTCTCCGTATTGTTTCATTCATACACCATTTCATTTTGCCTCTCTAGGTATCAAAAGGCCTGGGGACCTGAAATAGAATGTAAGTTGACTGTGGTGTCTCACAGTTGGACGGTAAGGATGTAGACAGAATATGTCATAATGAATTGGTATTTATTACTATGAATAAGAATATCCATATTTAAACACTGAACTTATTTGAAGTTTAAAAAACGAAAATGTAAAATCTTGATAGATATTAGTAGCTTGACGTTTTTCTATACGAGACCTACAGGATTTGCGAAAAGTATTATTCTGAAAAGCCTTTTAGTCAACAGGACAAGACAAGACTCGACTATGCTCCAGTAACTTTTGGTCTCTTTGCATGTTCTAAAATTTTCCAAATGGATTTGTGTGGCCAATGCAATTTACGTGCTGTGTGTGTTTGTTCACAACCTTAAGTTATTCAGAAGGTCCTAAATTGTGCGTTTTTGAGTATAGAGACTCCCAATTCTGCTTGTGTTTCAGTCTGGGCTTTTGAGTAATGACAAGGTTTTGTAATCGGGTGACATGGTACAACTCTTATGGCTGTACACTGCTCATGATGAAGTCAAGCGTTTCTGTTGTTTTGGCCGGAAGGTGTCCAAAAGTTTGGTATGTTGGGTTGTACCAGGTTTAAGACAACGTCTGAGATGGTTGAGAGTATTTCCTTCACCTTGTTGAGCTCTTGGCATACATGTCCTTTGACAACATGATGAAGAATGCTGACATTAGGTGCTTGATGTGGATCTCTCTCCTATTTTTCCTCCTTAATGGACTCATTTTATAATTATGAGTTTCTTCCGGTACTTGAAAATTTCTTCTTCCATTCTAATTTCTCTCGTCGTCTCACCGTGATACAAACAAGTTGGTGAAGCTCACCTCAGTACGAGGACATAAACAGTGACGAATCAAAACCTTTCGTCCTTATAGTAACGGAATTAGTGTTAGCAAAGTAGGTTTGTGTAGGGTCTCATGTGAGCGTGTCTGGATTTCCAGTTAGATTTGAAATAATAAAATAGCTCGTGAGACACCTTCAGTTATTCTCTCCGAGTCTCTCTCTAAAGCAGCACCATTTTGAAACGGCTTATTCTTTTCTCTCTGCGACCTTTTCTCAGTAAGGAATCGACCATGATTCCCAACGATCATCGTCTTCGTCTTTTCCTCTTGTTTGTCACTGTCTCTTCTCTCTCTCTCCGATTGCTGCTCTGAATCACAGTGTGGAGAGATACCAAGACAAAGTACCCTTTCTACCTCACAAACCCTTCTCCCGCAAGCCAGCAGCAACCTTCACCTCTGTGGCTACCGAGGGTTCGGAGTGGAATGCAATCGCACCACCACCACTTCGATCTTCAAGATTTCTGGCGACCCTTACGTCGTGAAGGAAATCAACGCCGATGCCAGTCGTCCTTTTTTACGTCCCCATGTCCCTCCCGGGTGGCAACATGGGGTTTCAATAAAATCATCGACGGCGAGGTCTCCTCCCTCGATTGCTCCAAGCCGGACCACAACTTCACCTTAGGCGACACTACCCCGCTATTGAAACTCGATTTCGCCGCCACCAACTTCAGTTTCCCCATCGATTGTTCTTATTATCCCTTCCACGTACTCTGCCCCTTCATCGCCTAATTACCCGAAACCACCATGTTTTTCTTCCTCGACAGGTGGAATTGTGAATCGGATAGAATGCTTGAACAGCCCGACGGCAAATTCGCATTCGTATGCCGTTCCTCCTTTTAGTGCTACCATTCAGGCCAACTGGGCGTCTATGTGCAACCGATATGTGATTGATCCTTGTTCCGGAGAGCAGCCAAACGGCGTGCCTCCCGTCTGCGGTAAAGGAAGGGTTCGTCTTGGAGCGGGCGAAGGGGAAAAGCTGGTTTGAGTGCGAAAACTCAGGCGGGCGATGCGGCTAATTAAAGAGCAACGTAGTTGTATCATAATTCAATTCCTATAGGAATGCTGCAATTTGAGCATAATTCCTACAGGGATGTTGCAATTCGGTGTTTGCCGTCACACAGAGCCGTCCTGATGAAGGTATTGACAAAAGAATGTTCGTCATTTGTGTGTCCATTACTTTGTTATATTCTGACTTCCTCTTTACAAACGTGTAGTATCTCTGGGATGGTGTTGATCCTCCTCCCATCCCTTGTGAGAGGTTATCCGGACTTCCATTGGAATGTCATCCTCCTTAAAGATGGAGCCACTTGGAGGCGTATCCTATCCTTGTGGCACTAGGGAGGAAAGCGATCCCGAATACTTGTTTAGGTTACCCACAGAAGATGGGAAAGTCGGGATAGATTAAGATGAAAACGACCATAGATAGGGAAGGTGGGGCAAACAAAATGTTCACAGATGAAAATCAGTTGTAGCGGAAGTCTCCGTATAAAGTTTTTCGAATTTGAACGATGCAAGGGAAGGGGGGCGAGCTTCCGGAAGTCTATTCACTGACGGACGAGACCCTCAGTAATGACGTGGAACAGCGACGGAAAACAATTCCGACGGGCCCGCGCGTCAGTGAAGCATGATTTTGCGCATTTTCCGTCGTGTAAACGCCTTTATTGTGACGGGCACAATGGCCGCCCGTGTTTCGTTCTTTACTGTCGTTCGAGACCGTCAGTAAAAGTTTCGATAACATCTGCGCGACATTTAGTTAACAAAGATTTAAAGGATTGTATAATAGATATACAATGATATGGTGACCAAAGATTTAAAGGATTGTATAATATATATACAATGATATGGTGACTGAATCTTGATGTTGAAATTAGTGCTAAGAGTAGAGGTTTTGAATATAGTTTGTGCTTTCGCACCCAAAGTTGGACTAGAAGTTAGTATAAAGATGGCTTTTGGGGAGGAGTTTGATAAGGTGATTAAAAGAATTCTACAAAGAGAGATTATTTGTTTATGAAGAAACTTAAATGGTCATGTGTGAGGACTTATGATGGATTGATATAATTCTTTAAAGTTAATATTGGGTTACATCAAGGATCAACTTTAAGTCCATACTTATTTATAATGGTGATTGATGAGTTAACAAAATATATTAAAGATGAAGTACCTTGGTGTACGTTGTTTACACATGACATAGTGTTAGTGGAGGAGTCTAAGGAAAAAGTTAATAAAAAATTGGAACTATGGAGAGAAACATTAGAAAGTCGAAGCTTTTGACTTAGTAAAACAAAGACAGAATAAATGGAATGTAAGTTTGATCATTTGGTTACTTGAGAAGACATAAAAATTAAAATTAGAACATATTGCATCCCCAAAAGGAAAGTTTTAAATACCTAGGGTTAATTTTTGAGTCATTGAAGAATTGATGGAGATGTTATGCATAGAATTAATGCAGGTTTGTTAAAACGAAGAGGAGCATCGAGTATTCTTTGTGATAAGAAGATACCGTTAAAGTTAAAAGTAAATACTATTGAGCAACAATTAAACCAGTTCTAGTGTTGGGCACTTAATCATTAACTTGTATAAAAGATGTTTGTGACAGAAATGAAGATGTTGAGATGGATGTATACATAATGAGGTTATTAGAAACAAATTAAGAGCGACACCAATAGAGGACAAAATGAGAGAATATTGTTTAAGGTGGTTTGGACATGTAGAAGGAAGATCAAAAGAAGCACCTATAAGAATATGAAAAACTAGATTTTGAAAGTATTAAAAGAGGTAGAGGATGACCACAAAAGTGTTAGAAAGAAACGATAAAGAATGGTCTAGCTTGAGTTTACTGCTAACATGGCACGTGATAGGGCTATGTGGAAACAAATAATCCATGTAGCCGACCCGTATACTATGGGAAAAGGCTTAGTTGTTGTTGTAGTTGTTGTTGTTATGTAAAGTCAGTGTGACTTATTTGAGTCTGTGACAGCTTCTAGGTATATAATGTATTTGACGGAAGTAGGTTGTTAATTGGGAAAGAATCTGAACAGTGCAGTTCTCTTCTCTAGATGGTATTAGTGCTTATATTAATGTTGTTGTCAATCGTGAATGTCTTTGTGGATTACAATCTTTGAGGAAAAGATGGAATGGTACAAAATAACTGAAAATTTTGACAGTACTGATGCAGGTGTACTTGTAGTTCCTACTTTCTTTTTGGTGTTGGAATTATCAGCATGGTACATTGTTGTTCTCCTAAATGTTGGATTAACTTCACATTTCTTTTTTTCTGCCAATTCGGCTAATCTGTCAAATGCAATATTGCAAGTTGGTCCTGTTACTTGAGTGGGTGCACATGAATGTAACTGTTTTGTTGGCCTATCATGCCTGAAGGGAACCATACTGACCTTGCTTTAGTTCATATTTCTATTCCTATACCTGAAGCTCTTATTGAGATGACAATGAGTGGATTGTTTTAATGGCAAAATGTTTTAGATAATCATAATAATTGTGATTGCTTAGTTATAAATTTTTGGTGCTGGAAATTAGTGTTTTGTGGTTTGAATTTTGAAGTGTGTGATGTAGCCCTGGGGCCGTATTGGTACTGTCTTTTCTGTCTTGTTCGTTTTTTCTCGCTCCAGCATGTAATTTAACTCTAGTTCCAACTAGAGAGAGTGTGGCATTTAGGGGTGAGCCGTTATTGCATACCCAAATCAAGGTCTACAGAAATAATTTGAAGATGCCAGCTCTGATTTTAGAGGGAGAGGAATTCTTTGAGATTCGTTTCATGGAATGGCTTGGTTAAAGACCCATGTTCTGTTGAGAATTGCATATGGGAAAGATTTCGCGAGAATTGCATCACTTTTGAAACATAGGACAACAGCATATTGCGTTGAAATTTACTACAAGAATCATAAGTCAGAAGATTTTGCTACAGTGAAGAAATTGAGGTGGAAGAGCAAGCAATCCAAGGCTGCTTCAACAAATGCATTCCTGGTAACAAGTGGAAAGAAGTGGAACCATGAGTCCACTGTTGCTTCTCTTGATACATTGGGTGCAGCCTCCGACGCTGCTTGTCATGCTCGTGAAAGTCAGCATGCTGGTCTAAAGTATATGGAAGAGTCATCAATGGATGGGTACCATGATTGCGAAATGTCTGAATTGGAAGATGGAGTTTTGGAAAGGACAGGTGATTGGAGAATCACTGCAAATGCCTCTGAGGCTGTGAGTTCGTGTTATCGGCTCCATTGGTCCAGGTGATGGTTTTAATGAATGGAACTGGAAGTACCATATGATGGACAATGGTATGGAGACACCTGTGACACCTGATGTGATGCAGGATATAGAAGACGACAGTTGTTCTGATGAGAGCTTCAGTGAGGTGTCTTCCTCGGATTGGACGAATGCTGAGAAGGCATTTCATCACAGCTGTGAGAAGCCACGGAAAAGATTTTGCAACCGTCTCGCGATGTGTTGGCTCAAGGTCAACGAACCAATGCAAAAACTTTTTCAGTAAAGCTCGTAGATGCCTTGGCCTGGATATGATCCACATCAGTTTGGGGAACGAAGGAACTCCCGTTCGTGATACACATGGTGGCTGTAGTGACACTGAAGATGCTTGTGCTGAGGAGGTGGACTCTGGATTTTGCTCTGCCCGTTGCTGTTACAAGATTGAAAAGGATGATTTCCCCGTTGGCTTTGGTAGTTTCATGGTGAGTAGTAGTAATGAAGGTTACGGGTGCTCTAGGATCAACTTGTTGCCGGTAAAGGGAAGTATAGCTGATACTGAGAAAAGGATTGCAAGGTCAGTCCAAGATAATCAAATAAAAAATGATCTTGAGATTCATATAGAAAATGATGAACATCCAGCAGATTCACAAATTGAAGCATCTTTACTGGATCATTGCAATGTGTTTATGGTTAGAGAAAAATCAGAGGGAACTGATCTCAAGTTGGATCATGATTAAGGCGCTTCAACCATTGATGTTGCCAGTCAGAAACATGAAGTTTCAGGTCTTGCTGTGGAGATTAAAGGACGAGAAATACAGCTCCTGGCATGTCGAATTGGTGACAATTCTTTATACTCTGAAAGGGTCGGTCTTGTCAATGCTGATGTTGCTGCTGGTCTAGCACAAAATGTAGTTTCTGGCCTTCAAGATTTCTCGAGGGAGCAGTCAGAAGGACAATTAGCCACACAGAATTGCTCGTCTGAGCAGGTACCTGGAGGCGCTTCCTCTAATCAGCATGATCCTTCTTCTCATGCAGTTGTTCCAGGTTTAAAAGGTAACGATCATGTTGTCGATCTCTCTGGGAGGAATCATCTTGATCATCAAAATAATGGCTTGCTCAATTGCATGGTGGATGTAAATAAAAATTCCCAATTTCAGGAGGAAATTTCACCAACAGGTATCTGTTCAGTATCAAGATATAACTCCAAGGTATCTGATGGACTCCCGACATCACGTGAGGTGCTTGCTTGTTGCCAGATACTGCGGGTTCCATGGCGAGACGTGTCCACAGTGTCAAATGCATTTGCCACCAGCCATCATGATGCTAGTGGCATTCTCGAAGTTGAACAACTGTTGCCTTGTGATCCTTTTGATGTCAGGCAGAAGCAGGTTCATGAGCCGGAGAGCACGATTGACAGAAGTGCAATGATCAGTTATAAACAATCTGGTGAAGTTCATCAGCCTGTTGACAACGTTGATCTGCCTGTGCGAAATGTGAAGGGCTTCTCGCTGCAGCCTTTTGGTGTTGGAACTTGGAATCGCTAGTTCTGTTTGTGATAAACAGCAGGTGCACCACAGCATGACTGGCTTGAGGAACTTGCATGATTTCAGGAACAACTTGACCCTGCACAATCCGTTTTTAGCACAAGAGAATGGTAATGGTGATGGACATCCCAAAAACTCACCTACAGTATTCCTTGTTTCTGCCTAAGATGGATGATCTTGGTGGTGCAGCTGAATCCATGTTCATGCCGGCGTCCATTCTGTTTGAAGCTTCGTGTGGTGTGAAGGTGCAAACAAAGCCACCTGAAAATGATACTCAAGCATCGAAGCCAGGTGAGCTGAAATTGTTTGGGCGGAACCTGGTCGTTCATCCGCCAATGAACAAGGTAGTTTTCACCCAAACCGAGAGCAATCGGCATGCTGTTAGAAAAGGACAGAACAATGGAGTGGTTGGATTAAACTTGTCAAAACCTAAAAGTACAGAACAATGAAGTTATAATAAGTAATTATGGGTTCTGGGATGGGAACAGGACACAGACGGGCTTGCGAGCATTACCTGATTCCAGCTTGCTGCTCTCAAATGGCTCCAGAGTAAGCCATCCTAGATCAACCACTTGTTACATGAAGGAGCAACGAACAATGTCAGCGGGCAAGGTTGATGACCGGAAGTTCAACACGTCGAGAGAAGCCACTGGTACAAGCCAGATTTCCAATAACCACATCTATAGCAGCGACCCAGTGCAACCTTTTACAGTGGATGTCAGCAGGCCTGTTGGTGTGGTCTCTGATCTACACAAGAGTATGCTGATAGAAAAGATGCAGCAACCATTGTTGGCCTTGCAGCATCAAGTCCAGGTTGTGGGCAGCACGAACACAGTCAATCACATTTCCGATCCAGTGGTAGCATTGAAATTGCAGTATACAGAGAATTACTGCATGGTTAAGGGGGGTAGGGAAGAAGACTCTTGGAGAAGGGACATAAACAGATAGGAGAGGCAGGGGAAAAAGTGCTAGTTTGCCGGTGGCTTGTCTGACTGATGTATATATTACTTGTGTAACCTGAAAGAAAATGAAATGGAAATGAAATGAAGAGAAAGAGTTGGGAGTATGTCCCTGTTCTTGTGTATTTCTTGTATTTCTCATATTGGTGCAATAGAAATACCCTCGCATTGCCATTGATTGCCTTTCATAGCAGCTTCAGTATGAACATGACAGAGCACGGGACAACCAACCTGTCTAGCTGAACCCACTTGGTGTGACAAAGGACTTGGTTAACATCTAACAGATATTTTCTCCTCGCGATTGCTTGGAGGTTGCCAAGAACAGTTGGAAAAAGAATCATCAGGGGACTCTGTTCCATGACGGGACCCTATCTTTTCTTTTGGATGTACAAAAGGCAAACATCCACTAGACTTTCTCGGTTCGTTTTCCAGGTCTTGAGATCATTCTAGACCTTGAGGTTCGTTTTACAAAGTTGGCCTGCCTTCACTAGTTTCCTATTAAATTCTCCGAATTAATTCAACCTCCTTTTGTGTTTTATCCAAGTTTTTCAGATTTTTATGAAATGATGCGAAATTTGCTGTGATGTTTTCGCCGAGCAAATCAAGATTCATGGTATCAGGCTGATTTCCGTCATGGTTGTCACAGTCCCTTCGTGCAGATTCACCTTCTACAATGGTCATAGTTCTGGACGATCGTGCATCTTATCCTTCTAGAATACACCACGAACCGAGAAACTTATAATTAAGGTAGATTAGATACATGTTGACGTCGAATCATTCATTGATAAATTTTGATCAAGCATACAAATCATTGAAGAACAATCACCGACGAACAAAAGTACTATATATTCATGAATAATTAGTACTGGAAATATGGTGAGTGGAAGATCTTGTCCCTCCGTTCTCTTAAACATGACAAAGGCCCTGGTCAGCTGCTTCAGTTGGACTACGTGACCCGCTGCTCGGATTGTGATAAACGTCAAGTTTCTTTGGTATGTCAAGGTCATGCCAGCCAGCTGCAAACAAAGAAGAAACGAGGAAATCAGATACACCATATGTTTGTTGATAGTCTTATGGATCATCTTTTAGTTTCGTCTTAGTTTCCATATATCTTTCTTCGTACAACCACACACCGCTACCTAGATGGGGTTCATTTTATAAGTTTCTATATAAACATGCCATTGAGTTGCGTTGATTAGCAGTGTGGTAACATACCTCAATGTCAGAGCTGTACCAAGCGCGCCACTGCTTCTCTACGTCCAATTTAAGGAGCCTCAAAGAGTACCTGGTAGAAGTGACGGGGTTTCTGGAGTCGAAATCACCACTACAACCAACCAATCATTTAATTCATAAAGGATGAGAGAGAAAGAGAGAGAATGCCTGTAGATCCAGATGGAGACGCCAGCAGCCATGACAGTTTTGAGCATAGGAATGCTGCTGTTGTATCTCGCTTGGTATGTCCAGTCAATGTTTCTACAATCCAATTCATTCATTATCATTCAAGGCAAGGCGATGTTACTATAGAGGTTGCGGTAAATGGTTAAATCTCATCCATGCTCAAAACTATTTAAACATCTTAATCATTTCATATTTAAAATGACTAGTTGAAGTGATAAAACATTAAACGTACATGATCTACATGATTCATTAATGCAAAATGCAAAATGCAAAATAGAAAACTACAACATTATTTTCATTCAAACCTTCGCCGTTGGTCATACCAATCAAACGGTTGAATAGATTTGTGCATGGATAGGATTTGAGCATTTATCGCTACCTCCTAGTTCATATAGGGACTTAAGGATGGTAATTTAGTTAAGTTGAAACTAATTGAGCTTAATTACATGCTAATCGGGATCCAAGAACCGTTAAAGGCAGCAATCTGGACATGCATGGCACTCTGCACTTCAGGAAGGTTCAGATACTTCGTCACGGCTCCATCTCTGCCGCAGTTGTGCGTCTTGCACCTACATATGTTGGAAGGGGTGTTGTTTCATGAAATCAACTAAACAATGGCAGTGATAACTTATGAAAATGCGAGTTTATAAAGGTTCTAAATTTATTAATTACGTACATTATTGAAGAAGCCTGGAGTAAAGTGAGGGGATCCGCATGGCCGGTCATAGAGGTCCTCTACGTTGTAAGTAGGGAGGAAAGGCCTCGCTCGCACCATCAAGAGCCAAATAGCAATTCATGCTTTTCGGGCAACCCAGGCAACGACAAGCCTTCTTAACGTTCATGGTCGTTTCATCAGATATGATTGCGTGAACTGAGAAGTACAAAAACCTCCCTCTTGCGTCCTCCATAACACCCAAAGCTGGGTTTCCAAGCTACCATAATCAAGAATATTAAATATTATTGCATCAGAGGCTGTTTCTTTACATACTTAACCGACTAAAAATACTGCTGAAGCAGTTAAATTCCGCTTCATTAATGCATGCAAAGGTAATACTGCTGAAGCAGTTAAATTTAGCTTCACTAATGCATGCAAAGGTGTTCGAAGTTATATGATGCAGTTTATAAATGGGAGGCATATCATTGTTAGAATTGAAATTGTGTTAGTATTTAATGTCCACTATATAGTTATATAAACATACTATGATTCCTTTGAGGTTGATGACGTTCTGCTGCTGCTCATTGTAAAAGGAGATGACATCTGCGAGTTGGGGAACGAAGTTTCTGGCATAACCTTTTCCAGCCAGGTACAGATCACGGGACTTGTACTCTGGGAATCGTTCGAACCAGTTCACAAGAAATCGGTAATTGTCAATCGCAGCCATCTCATCCCCGGTGCAGTGGTCTGATGCATTTGTGGTGTACGAGAAGCCAACTTCGATTGGTGAGTCCAGATACAGCATGTTCGCCACTTCAATTGCAAATGTGTACGCGTGCATGCAAGAATCAATCACTACTGTTGCAAATTAATATACAGATAATACTCGTACTCTTCACTAGAATGTGCAAGCGTGTGTGAATCTATATATATATTGTATTTATGTATGTATATCATGTGTGTGTGTGTGTGTGTGTGTGTGAGAGAGAGAGAGAGAGAGAGAGAACTCACCATTGTTCCAAGCACACGGGTTTTGCTGAAGAGATGTTGCATGGAGATTAACTTGGAAAGGCCCGTGCTGTTGAAATGCTCCAAGGCCAACTGAAGATTTGCCAAGACCTGTTCGTAGGTAAATTAGTATTTGAAAGAGCAATTCCTAATCTCAAAAGCTCCTCTATCGTGGAAAGTCTAATGGTATTTTGTTACGAAATTGTCATAATTCTAGCCATGTTATAGCAGTGCAATTGAGCAAAGGTTGTTGTCGCTAGGTTGTTGCTTTATCGTGGCGCTCGATTATCGCTCTTAAGATGAGCTGATCTTAAAACCGGAGATGAGCTTTGAGGCACATTGCGTGGTGAAATTAATACTGCCATGCCATGGATGCGTACCTCCACTGAGCCACAAAACCAGAGGCTTCGAATCAGCCTGATTCGGCCAAATAGTAGAACAAGTTTCTCGTTCCGGTCGAATCTACGATAATGTACCCGGAATACTGTGTAAAATTCACTCCCGTGGGCTGGCCCGGAAGGCTGGTGATCAAATCCTTTTCTTTGCTACCAACTTGGGGGAACACATGATCGGTGAGCTTTTGAGTGAATGACTTGACGCTCCACTGTGCAAGGCTAATTGGCAGAGCACCCACACACAGGAAAAGGAGCAAAGATGGAGAAAAGAGACGAGTATGCCATCTTTAAATCTCTAATTCGTACGCTTCTCTCTTTTTCTCAGTTGATAGTTCACAATTATGATGGGTGTGTAAGAGGGAGTTTATATAGGCAAAAGACTGAACTGCCATGGCTAAAATTAGAGTTTGTTTGGGTTAGGGACTGCTGCAAATAAGATCCTGCACATCTTTGCTGTAGACACCACTTACGTCTCCATAAACTGCCGGCTTCTTGTACTTGTACAGCTGCCCTAAACCACCTACAACCAGACCCGACCCATACCCGAAATGAAAAATGAACTACCCGTTCTTTGTTTACCACTGTACAGATAAACCAGCTTGAAACTGTTGGTAAGAGTACTTTGGATTTTCTTTAGGGTAAGGTAATACGGTTTTGCGGCAGACTGTGTATTATATCTTACTGTTATACCGTATTCTATTTTGAGTGGGCTAAAGCTCATATAACAGCCCATGGCGTTAACCATGATTTTTGGCCAAAGCTTAGGTTATAACCTACAACTCAACACTGCAGCGCAGGTTAAACTGCGCTATGTACACAGTTAATTTTTTACATAACATATAATTTCAATAACAAACTTAACATCTCAAATAAGAAAATTACATTACATAATGATCTCAATTTCATATTATATAGTTTCAACATCAAAATATAACATTCCTGTCAAAGAAAGATCCTTGTACCGGTACTGGGTAAGTACCTGACACCGATAATCCACCGTAATTGAAGTACTCATGCATCATAGGTCACGGTTGATCAGTTTTCCAAATAGAACTGGAATCGAACTGCAGGCCAGGATCACTTGTCCATGTTCCATATATGGTTCGGAGAGCAGTTTTCGTGTGTTTCAACTCCGAGTATCGAGTCCAAACCGGCCACCTCTACATCAAAGTTATCCAAATAAAGAACTGAAAATTAATCAACATTTATTGAGATCATTTGTATCATGCACAAGTCTGGGGATCTTACATTTAAACAAGGTACTGATGTCTTACATTCTGTAAGGCATGTCGTGCTAGGAGTAGTACTCACAACGCACGTTGCTCATAGCCGTCCATCTTGATGATCAACGGACCTCTGAAAATCACGGTGGGGACCCACGACGCCTTCAGGAGATGGGTGCCCTGTTTTACCAATCCGGTTGACTTCGCAGACTACGATGACGATCGACTATTTGACGTGATACCATTCCCACTCTAAAGAAGGCTGTTTATCACTTACAGATGGACAGTTGGAAGATCACGAGAACAAGAAAGTGGGAATCACGTTTCTTCAGAATTCAGGATAAGCATTGAGAATTTGAAGGGAAAATTTTAAATATCTAGAAAAAGGAAAAGGAGCCAAAGGACTGCCCTCCGTTTAGTTCCCTCTGTTTCTTGTTTGTTCCCTTTACAAACTGGGGATTCATAGTAGAAGAAGGAATCAAAGGAAAAGAGAGAAAGGAGTTTTGTTTCGCTTGGTTGGCGAAGGGATGGGTGGCCATCTCTACGTGCAGCCGGTCGTTCCTGGTCTTGTGATACTCGCTTCCATTTTATACATGACCATACTTCCTCTGCCTCAGCCTCAGGTGGGTGTTATTGGGCACGGATCAGGTTTTTATTATTTATTATTTCTTTTTGAAACTGAGATTTTTTCCATTCTTACATTAGTTGATCCCATAGATGTGTTGGGGTGGGAGAGAGAGAGGTAGTCCCTGTGTAAAAGCATTCACACTTATTTCATTGCATTTTGCCCCTTCAACCACCATTTAATGTCCTTTGTCACCTTTCACTACTCGAACACCATTGTCACCAACCACTTAAGGAACCTAAACATCGGTACATATAAATAGTTTTAGGGTTTTTTAAATGGTTTTTGTAGCAATAGTGATTTTGACGGATAGTTAGTGTTTTGAAGTGATAGGAGAATAGTTTAAGGTAGCAAAGTGAAAAGTATCAGTTAACTTTGCATTTAATACATCATGCTCATTAAATGTTTTTTGCTTTATTACCTAAAGCATTCATACATTTATGTAAGATATAATGATTGAGATGATAAAATGAATTTAAACATGAATGGGTGTATGCATGGATTATATATATATATATATATATATATATATATATATATATATAGAGAGAGAGAGAGAGAGAGCATTAAGAAACTCTTATCTTGAGACATGATCGAATGCATGAACAGCCTACAGATAGTAAAGACCGTAATTGTAAATCATGATAAAGGAGAACCATAAACAAGCACTCTGAGCTCTTACTGACCTGCAAAAGCCTTCGTGATCAGCCTCGTCAATTGCGTACCGATTGATCGGGTGTAATGGCCAATGTAAATCATGTTAAAAGGGGACCCGTAAACAAGCTCCCCGAGCTGTTGCAGATCAGCCTTCTCCGAACAGGGTTGCACTGACATCCGTAGAATTCGTGATCAGCCTCGTCGATTGAGTACCGATTGACCGGGTGTCCAGTGGAGCAATATAAGCGTAAAAGCCTTAACCTACCTGTATTTATGGCATGAAGATTCTTTTAGGGTGTGTTTGAATTCAAGGACTGCTGCTGGACAAGCAGCACGATTTTGTCCCAATTTGGTGGTGAAAAAGTGCAGCAATAGTACAAGACCCATCCATCCTCAACCCTATCGTGCAACTTTTACAAGTCAAGGCACCCGACTTTAAAAAGTCAGGAACGTCGACCGTCCCCTGTCGTCCATGCATTCACACACCCATACCAAGCATTCGATGCAATACTTGCATTTTGGAATTGCATGTACTGACACAAATGTGTTTTTTGTGTCTGAGAATAAGAGAGAGAGAGAGAGAGAGAGAGAGAGAGAGAGAGAGAGAGAGAGAGAGAGAGAAGCACTCATGGGAGTGAAACAGCTTACAACACTACTACTAGAGGGGCCTACAATAATTTCAGAGATATATCAAACTGAACAAGCAGTCACTGGCCTAACGTTGCAGAAAAAACACAAACAATGACAACAGTTGCAGAAAATAGATGTACAACCATTAGATCCTTGTTAATGATCACCACTCGTTCCCATTCAACTTCTTTCAAGATGCCAATGTTGATGCAGATCACAGTAGAAATCCGATACCGCAATGCATTGGCTCAGATTTCCTCTGAAAATTATAAGGTGTACACAAAAGATCCAAAAATCAGGACAAGAAACAAGAGCAGCAAAAATGAGTATTCCAAACCACATCAGGCAATGCATGCAAACGCACCCAGACAAATTATTGAGTACATGAGAGCAGATGGTGGGACTAATTTGACATTCGCTAATGACTGATCGAGAATTGTAATGGCCCCTTAGCATCAACAAGCTCTTTCAAAATTCCATTCTAAATAAGACAACTATAATTAAAATTGATACATCTCACAAGAATAAACTGTTTACAAAAGACATCCCATGCAACTCAGATCTATATGGAATACTCCCAGCATTTTCTTGGATTAAATGACATTGATAAACAGCTCATATTCAGATCATTCCAAGAGATCTCGTGTTAGAATTATCTGAAACAAAGACGAGGCTTCAATGTAGCAGCGGAAGATCAATGAATAAATATAAATATAACCACAATGTGACTATCACAAAGCCTTAGAAAAGACTATAATCTCACCCAAGTGCAACGGAAGCACACCAAAAGTAGCGAAAATAAATAGTATTCATCAACAACAAAAAGAATACATTCAAGAGTGTACATTGAAGAGAATATATAGGAAGAGAGAGAGGAGGGACTGCAGTAAGCCAGGCCCTAGTGGCCTGGCGCCAAGGGCCCTTTCGGCCAGGTCCTAAGGCCCATAACACCCCCCTAAATTGACAGTACTATGACCGAAAGTTTGCTAATTAAAAACTGAAATCATGGGATAGGCAATGATTTGGTGAATACATATGCAAGTTGGTATTATGATCTCATAAATTGTAATCCCAAATTGCCCAATTGATGTTCCTCACGAACGTAGTGGCCTCATAAAAGTATGATTATTGACTATATACATAACACTCTTGTTGTCGAATTACATAATTGGAGTGACTTACAATGATACTCCCAGATCCTAAAGTAGTCGTCTAAGACAGGTCAGTTCAGTGATTGTGTTGGACATAGCACAATACTCAACTTCAGTGGAAAAGAGCGATACCTTTTATTGTTTCTTACATTTTCATGATATAAGGGAGTCGCCAAGGAAAATACAATAGTATTGTAGAATGTCTGTCATTTACATCACCACCACAATCAACATCAGTATAGGCAATTAATTGAAGTAAAGATCAAGAGAATATAAATACTCCCTTGGTCGTGGTTTGAAGAACATATCGAACAATCGTCATGACTTCAATCATATGTACATATGTAGGTGCATGTCGGAACTAACTTATAGTGTGTATTGCATAAGTAATGTCAGGTAGTGTCATAGTGAGATATGTGAGTGCTCCGACCATCTATCCGTAAGGGGCAGGATCTCTCAATAGCTCTCCATCAATAAGTCACATTTTCCAATTGATCATCTCTAGGGTCTCGACAATAGTCTCAATAATTTTATTGTCTGTAACTGTAAATCCTGATCTAAGAACATCATTAGTGAATTTAGTCTGGGATAAAAAAAACTCTATTATCTCTAGTTACCTTAATACCCAAAGAAATAAGATAATTATCCAAGATCCTTCAAGTTCTTTCTTGATCTGTTGGATCCCGAAATCATCACTGCTTTTAATAATCATATAATCTACGTAGAGTAGAAGAATAACAATATCTGCAACAAATTTCCTTATAAATAAGGATGTGTAAGTATAAGAGGTAGTAAAACCATACAACACCATAAATTCAGTCATTTTGTCAAACCAAGTCATAGGTGCTTGTTTGAGACCATATAATGTCCTTTTTAATCGTAAGAATTGGTTGTTTGAAATATTAAGACCAGAAGGAGGTTTCATATATACATCTTCCTTTAGCCAACCATTTAAAAAGACATTTTTCATATTTAATTGATAAATGTTCCAATGCTTAACAACACAAACACTTATAAAAGTTCTGACAGTGGTCATCCTAGCTATAGGGGTAAAGATTTCCTAATAATCAATCTCATATTCCTATAAGTAACCCTTTGCAATTAATCTAACTTTATAGCAGTTAAGAGAACTATCATCATTAGTCTTAATCTTATACACCCACCTAAACAAAATCTCATGTTTGAGCTCTATATAAAGCATCTAATTCTTCGTTCATAACTTTAATCCAAACTTGTCATGATCGGGCTTTTTAAAGGTTCTAGGTTCCTTTATAGTAGAAATAGTAGTCAAGAGAGATTTATGTCTTGGTGAAAAGCTATCATAGGAAACAAATCGTTCAAGAGACTACAGTCGCAATTGGATTTTCTAAGCACAGGTTGGGTAACATTAAGGTAATGTTGATAAAAAAGAACAACAGAATACCAATGTTTTAGTGATGAGCATTTACTCTTTCATAAGCCTAGCCCATTTAGTATGCCACACAAGTTTGGTTAGGTTTCACTGATCCACTCTGGCTTATCAGTACCTCAGCTCGCTGTGCAACTCCAAATGCATACTTTCAACATCAAGAAGCCCATTAGAAAAGTAGATTGATGACCAATAAAGCAATAAAAGTTTAGAATAGACAGTTCTTCTCTAATATAGTGAATTCTTTGTGGTCGACATACTTTAGCTATCTACAATTTGGCAATCCGACATACAAAGAAGGGAAAGAGCTTCACAAAAACCTTCTGAAGCAACTTTCAATTACCAGAATTCAGTATCTCCTCACGAGTTTGTGAATTGGATAGGGTGTTGTATTTTACTATGCTTCTTTTGAACTGTACTGTGTTTCATCTCTTGAACCTGGATGGGGAACTACACCCCTGATGGGTGTCGCAATGGCTCTATTTGCAGTATTCCTATCTATTATTTTGGAGATTTATAATTCTTCAGTTTTACTGGATGGGATTTCATTAAGTTAGGACCAGAAGAAAGAATAAGTCCTAACTTTCAATAAAAAAAAAAGAATCAATTAAGATTGGGATTTCTAGGTCATCTCATTCTTTTTGGTAGTTCGACCGCGGAATTCTTTTGTTTCGGTATTTCCGGAATATGAGTGTGTGACTTGTTATACCTATTGATAGTACAGAGGATAAGTCTGTCATCTCGCCAAGAGAGATGGTTCTAGCCCGTCAGATAGTCAATCTAGTATCTGATGGAAATCAAAAAAGAGAGGTAGCTCCAGTTCCCTTGGAAATGTCTCAGAATAAATCAGTTCTAAAATATGTGTTGCCTACGTACAATACAATCTGCAAAAGATGCAGAGCTCCACTTAAAAGTATGATTCAAGATCCTAGTTAAAAGCAGTGGAAGACCCATCACCTTTCTTAAGACAATAAAAGTTTAACAAGATTAAGGCTATGTTAATGCACGCATCAGTAACAAAATCAGAATTTGTTCTAGAGTGCACTGCTAGTCTAAATCAAGGACTAGGATATTTGAACACTTTCTCCAACCAGCTTGGGTTTTAAAAGCAAATCCTAGTTTTGGCAACAGCTACCACATGATGGTGTTGAAATTGTAGATAGGAAATCAGTTTTCTTTGCCAAAACCATCCCAAATATGTCGCTCGCTATATGTTGACGTTCAAGCAAAAGAAGTTTTCCCTAAAACAAAAGTACCATGTTTCTGTGATTGCATGAACCGAAAGGGAACCCAAGTTGTATTCCAACATAAAGAGCTATTTCACTATCTACACTTGGAATAACTATTTTACTATCCCAGAAGCAAAATTCAATTCTAATTTCAATGAAGGCAACCTTCATTCAGGAGCCTAATTTCATGAGAATGCAAAAGTAACTGCTTACAATACAAAAAACAGTTCCTTAATAACAAAGTGCCTTCAAAAAACAAAAGACCTGGACAAGCATAAGAAATATCTATTTCACAAGTGAACTTCAATAAATCATATACTCAATTGCCAATTAGCATCATGAGCAATTGCAGATCATCACATCATGGGTTGACTGTGGCATTTAACCTAGTATGTACAGGTAGGATCAACCCCCGTAAGTTTTAAATCACCAAAATAATGTCAACTTGATAGTGGTACATCCAAAGCGGAAGCTCAGAATACATGATATGTTCCATAAACTGAGAGTGAATGAAGCATTTGGGAAACAACGAGGAGAAATCTCTGGACTCTCAGTCAAGCAGTGCCAACCCTACCCTGACTAAACGGTGAAGGAACTGACTGTAAAAGAGAATGGGATTAACCCCATAACCAATCTTAATGGAGTGGGCTCCAGAAACAAAAGAGGTTGAGTCGCCGCCACCACTAACATGACATCTGCTAGCAAATATTCTTACATAACTGAAAGCCGAGAAAAAGTATTATTGTTGTCAAGAAAAAAGCAACAGAAAGAGAAGATGAAGCAACCGACTTTTTGAAACAAAATAAATATTGAATTGGAATGTGGAGAAGTAAAATAGGATGTCTCACCTGGCTTACATAAGCCTTGGAAGTTGATCAACAGGCACCGGTGCTCCCTTAGCTTCAACCAATCTCCACATATACCAAGATCCAACAGACCTGTAAGGTCTCCATCTGTCGCAAAACTTGTCCATCTGAGATGGTTGAGGCAGCTGGGGTAGGCCATAAAGAATCTGCACACCTTTGCGCACACCCACATCACCCACGGGCAATACATCAGGGCGATGCAGGGAGAAGATCATGAACATATGAACGGACCATACGCCAATACCCTTCACCATGGTTAGCATGGACACAAGGGACTGATCGTCCATTTCGAGTACGGCAGCATCCGAGAGAAGACCATCGGAGAACTTGGCTGCTAGATCGTGAAGGTAACCAGCCTTCCTTGCAGACACACCAATTTGTCGAAGTTGTAGTGGGCTAAGACTCAACACCGTTTCTGGAATCACACCATTCTCACCCTGAACAAGAAAGTGAGATCTTATACGTGTAGACATAAAATCATTTAAACAAACGCTTATATGATTTTTGAGTGGTTACATTCCATCACAGGAAAAGCACCAGTTACCACTCTAATTAAGAGAATAAAAATTATCTAACCATACGCAATGTTTTGAAATCTATAGCAGCGAAACAGCACTGGTCCGTCCTCGTGCTTAGGAGAGAGAGAGAGAGAGAGGGAGAGAACAAAGGTATTTCCACAATCCCTTCCAGATTGCAGAAGAGAGAAGTGAAGCCAACCAGATCTGTCGAAGGGGAACAGACCAACACTCTCCTTCCAAACTAAAAGAATCACTCTAGACCGGCAACGATTCCAAAGGAAGTATCTGGTGCCCATATTCAACCAAGTCTAAGAATTCAAGATCTGGAACCCCTCTGATGGCACCACGAATCCATCGATTACCCTCGAAATTGTTAAGCAAAACCCCCCCTATTCCCCTTGAGCCAAAAAGCAACAAGAGGACAACATCCCAAACGCTAAAAAAAGCAAGAAAAGATTAAAGGGGCAACAAATATGTAATGCACAAGCATGTTTCATCATCAAAACCTCCGCATGCTACACGATAAGCCATCATTCTCTATACCCAAATCGCGAAAATCACGGTACGAACCAAAAACAACAAAGATATCGATGATGGTCCAATATTAAGAGATAGGCGAAAAGAAGAAGGAGAAAGGCATACGCCACAGAGAGCGATAAATCGGGAGTAAATCGAAGCTGCGGCCTTGATGG
The DNA here is from genome assembly GCA_036023115.1 of Brasenia schreberi. Classification (NCBI taxonomy): domain Eukaryota; kingdom Viridiplantae; phylum Streptophyta; class Magnoliopsida; order Nymphaeales; family Cabombaceae; genus Brasenia; species Brasenia schreberi. The sequence continues at coordinate 3,538,822 of JAYKKT010000072.1, forward strand.
CGAGTTGCTGATACAGAATGCTGCGAGCGAGCGAATGGAACGGAGTGTGCTGTTTGTGAAAAATGGGAGGATGGTGAATGTCGATCAATCGGCCGAGCAACGGATCGCACGCCTTGAGATGCTGAATGGCAAGGGCGATCGCTCCTTCCTCAGAGAGAGTCTTCAACGGAGGGATGATGATCACGTCGGACTTATTCTTCCTGCTCTCTCTTTTCTGCCCCGACGAAGACGACGAGTTGTTCAAGACCTTCCTCATCTTCCGCTCCCGGAATCCGATGGTGGCCGACGACGTTGACGCCCCACCAACGGCAGCGGTGGGATCTCCATCAGTGGAAGAGGGTTCAGATGCGCCGTTTGTGGGCTGCTTCTGCTTCGCCATGGCCATGGATCGCCGCCCCAACAATCCTTGGCATCTCCAAGGAATGGCTGCCCCAGCTTCACAGTCATCGGGTTTTATATGAGGCGATTGCAGCAAATAAACGCACGATGGGTCAGTCACTTGTGAAAAAACAAGAATACTGGTAATATTTATACTCGTATGGTATTTATTAAATTTTGTCCCTCATTTTACCGTATTTTGAAAACCATTCAGTTTTTCAAGGGAATCCCAGAATACCTATGCTGTATGTAAGGGGAGAAAATTAAGTTAATCAGTTACAAACAAAAAACTAATCGGACTTTTGTTAGGTTATGGTTTTCAATTTTTTGGCTGGTATTATGAATTTTAAACAAATTCAGCTTTTTTGGTAAAGATGGAATAAAATCGAATTGATTGGATTATTTACATCCAAAGTAAAGAAAGGTATGCAAAAAAAAATTAATTTCGGCTTTGGTTTTTGGCTTACTTTTTCCTTTGTGCTCGAGTTTGTGCATTTTCGTAGATCATGATATTATGTTTTAAATATCTTTTTAAAATTTATAACAACACCTCTACTGAATTATTTTTCAATGAGGGTAGAAAAGTAGGGAGAGAGAACATAGTTCACGTGCACACTCATTCATGCTAATTTTTTTTAAAAGATTTCAACCGTTTAGTGTTTAAAATCAACAACAATTAAAATTTGTAAAATAAAATAGTATCACTCCATTTGATATACTTTCAAAAAGTACAATGGTACTTTTTCATTTTTAGAATTTAAATTTCAATCGTTGATTTCAACAATGGCTGAGATCTTTATTGATGTGTGAGCATGGATTAACTGTACGTATTTACCATGTTCTCTCTCTATATATATATATAAGCTAGCATATACAAACCAATTTAATGCAACCAATGTTGGATCATTGGATCAACATGGTCGAGATTAAAAAGACAAAAGTTTACTTTTTAGTTTTTAAATATGTGTATTTGACTCTTTATTTTACCCTAAAGGGCATGAATTTTACAGTGTCAATTCGAGTCATGCATCTCAAATAATACAAATGGTCCATTACAATTTGTATTGGTATGCATATAAACCAATTTATTATTACTCTTTATATATATATATATATATATATATATATATATATATATATATATATATATATATATATATATATATATATATCTGTGTGTGTGTGCGCGTGAATGATATGATCCTCCAAAAATATATACTCTTGAACTTTAACTGTCTAAATGCTCTTAATGGACAATATGGAATAACACTAATATGGCCTTATCCTCGTGGGACTTTCCATTTGATAAAGATGTCATCTTGCTGTCCTTAATTATTCATCAACAACAATCATGAGGTGGTCTTGTAAGAGTATATACTCTTGAATTTCTCCACATGAGACATCCTATAAATCATTCCTATACTAAATTATAAAATAGGAATAAAAAAAACTATAGAAAAAAAGTTTGAACGGTAACTTTTATGTCAGTGATGAGATAATAAGATAATATATATACTTATAAAATTTGGATCATACAAACTCTAATCAATCTCAATTATCCAATCAAAGATGATGAATAGTTGAGATTGACAATAAAGTACATATAATTTTTCATGGAGTACTTGATTGTCTTCTTATATATCTTTTACTTCTTATTTTTTAATCTCAACTATTCGTACTCTTCAATCGGACTATGAGATTGATTTGAAGAGTTTTTATACGAGTAATATGCATCATTTACCTTTCTTATATATATATATATATATATATATATATATATATATATATATATGTATGTATATATGTGTGTGTGTGTGTTTGTATGTGTGTGCATGATAGTGACCCCAGTACCCATCCACCGATACATTCAGTGGGTTCTTATGGTTCCAGATTCTCATGGGTCAGTTATGGGGCTGGTCCAGGCTTTAAAACCCAAGACTCGTGGGTCAGGCTTTGCCAGACAGGGCTCAAGCGTGGGGCAGGTGTTGTGGGGAACCTGGTCCACTACCATCCCTAGTGACTTTCATTGGTTGTTCAATCAAAGGATATGCATGATTAAAATTAAAGGATACAAGTTAATTTTTTCTTAATGACAACTAGAACTTATAAATGTACCAACTCAAAAAGTAAAAAGAGATTATGTATTTTTTTAATCTTAACCATTTATGTTATTTGATTAAATGCAATGGATAAGATCGGTTCGCATACAAACCTATTCGCACAGATCAGCTTTTTTCCCTCTCATATAAAATATGACGATACCTAATTGGAATTGAAAGATGCATCTCACATAGCATTCATGCATATCAGGAGATATAATTTTTCCAAGATCATTAACAAAAAGGGTCAGTTTCCACACATAATGACTGACAACAAATATGGAATTGATGAAGTACAGTGAGCTGATGCAATCCCTCCTGCAACTCGTGCTACTCAAATAAGCAAACTGAATGCATCTCTCTTTCTCGAACAGCCATGAACTCTCTGCATGCAATCTCTTCTCGTATATGGCAATCAAACACTGAAGGGAAGAAGACACTAAAGCATGAGGAAGAAGACGACTCTTATAAGAGGTGCAGGGTGAGGAATTGCTTGAGCATCCTGTTGTACACGCAGGGTCTTTCGAGATGCACGAGATGCCCGGCTTTTTTAATGCATTGGAACGAGGCTTTGTCTCCCAACTGGCTGAAGTTACACAAGTAAAACAAGTTAAATTGATAAAAGCACAATTCATCATCCAAAAAAAAGGAAAAGAAAAGAAAAAGCTCTGTTTCTTCATTGTGCTTCTTTCGGATTCTTGATTCATAGTCACTAGGCTTAAAGCAGTCTCCTCGTGCTTGAATATATGCTCGATCCGCATATATAAGCCTTGTTAAGTTAAAGTAGCCGAAGATATGCTGTACGATAAAGATAAATTTAATTTTTTGATACATAGTTTTCATTTAAAGCCGGTTTGATCATTTGATTGGGCCAAACATGCCGATGCAAGTCAAAGCTGATCAATATCTAGGTTTACTGGATCCTATTTTTGGTCTGATTTCCATTTGGATTTGATCTCTGATAGTACGAATCATGTTTTAATTCGAACGGCTTGTCGTCGACAAACTTGCAAAGAAGTTCCAATTTCCCGGCATCAAAATTCAGGGAAATAATGTATTTTTGAACAACTTACTCTGTGATTGATTTGGCCAGCTCCACATTGAATATCTGATCTTGCTCACCCCATAGCAGCAGCACTCTCTGCAAACACATGTATTGAAGCTCTCTTAGACATTGATACTAGCCTACGGCTCAGAGGCAGATCTACATTAAGGTGGACTGTTTTAGACATGGCCACCGGGCCTGGAACCGAGAACCACCCAGTTCGGTTCTGGTTTCACCTTTCATTAAACCGAAACTGGAACCAATAGTTCCAACCCGCCAATTCAATTTTTTTCCAATTTTTTTTAAATTTAAAATTCTTAATGTTTTCGCCAATTCCAAGCGGTTTAAGGCTCAAACCGAAACAACTCCAAAACCGTAACCCTAACCGGCCCAAGTCGATTAGGTTACGGTTCCAGGTTTTGGTATAACTAGAACCGGCTATGTCTAGGTTGTTTGCCTCACCCTAAAAGAAATTCTTTCTGGCGCCTTAATCCTGAGAGACATACTTTCAAGGCTTGAATTAACTAAAAGAAAATTTCTAAGACTCGGACACTTCGCCACAAACCCGACCCGCGGTCTAGCTAGCACGAGCCCTTTCCGCCATGCGAACCGGCCCTCCGGCAGCTAATTCTAACTGATTAAACCCGAAGATGGAAAAGACTTGTAGGAAAAAGGAAGCTTACTTGTGAGAATTTGATTGTTTCAGCTTCTTTGTTGCACTTGACTAGGGCTTCCAGCAGCTCCTCCCTCTCTTTTCTGTTTGCAAACATGGCCTGCAACACAAAGGACTTTAAGGCCAGGCCAGTTTTATGCTCGCCCACTAGACATGACCTACAAACCGTCGACTATAGTTGCACCCACATCATTATTTATAATAAAAAGATCCATCAGTTCTTTTCTTATTCAAAATTTTCTTTCTTGCAACAACGATAATACGATATCTATACTGTTAAAGATGGTGGGAGTATTGTTCTTGCAAGAAATTAGGAGTGTTTGATTACGAGTTCGAGTCTACACAGAACGTAGGCTCAGTTTCGACAGCCGACTTCATGGTGTGGGCCTCATAATCAAAGTAAAAGCATGAATATATGACCATGTTTTATTGGGTATAGTTATTAAAGGTATATCCCAAATTACTAAGAACGCACCTTCTATTCCATAACACTCATGTTTACCTTATATTCATCCCTCTCCGGTCTTCTCTCTCTTTCTTCTTAAATGAGGATTAATGAGATCTCTTTCTTCTTAAACGAGGATTAATGAGAGCTCACTATCATTGCCCTGATATCCTTCCTCTTGTTTATCTCTCTTTCTCTCTCATGTAATCCGAAGCAGCCGCTAGAGCTTGCCACTCCTTTCCCCCTCTCTCTCCTCTTGTCATCGAGTGGGTCGTCGTTCCTCCCTCTTTCTTTCGATTTCTCCTTCTCTTTGTTTTTTACCACTAGAACCTGTCACGGCCTCACACTTTTTTATCTTTCTTCACTCCATCTGCATTGCATAGGAGATGCACGTCTTACATGTCTCTTTTATATAAAAGACGCGCATGAGATTCGTCTCCTAGACAATACCTGAAACTTTCTCCTTAAATATAAGAAACACGGTTTCCGCAACAACGAGAAAATTTTCATTATTGTGAGCTAAACCACCTATTCAATTACATTGGAAACTGGGCCTGCAGTTCCAATTCCATGAACCAAGCCTCATAATCGAAACCCCCCTTAAACCCCCAACCAAGAGTATTGAGTAGAATAACTTAGAAACTGTCGACATAGAAAGGCTCCAGTGGTTAAACCCATCCGAATTTTGGTTTTGGCGACGGTTTAGTAACAATCTAAGTCAGTCCCTTTTCTACTACTAAATTATGCTATCAGGTCATATTCTATCCTCAGCATGTGATCTAGCAGATCACTCGATGGAACCAAAGTTTCCACAGATTAGAAAAAAATGGAAGAGGAAGAAAGAACAACCTCCAGGAAATCACGATAGAGTTTATTAGGAAACCATAGCTTCTTGTGTGTAGAGACTGAGAGCAGAGCCTTGAGACCCTTAATATGGTGAGGAAGCAAAAGCTCCGACGACGACGCGAAACCCAGCCTGTGAAGCGTAGCTTCACCGATGGAATCAGTCATGGCCGGAACCGAGCCGGAGATGACAAGCACCTTAACCAACTCAGGATAGGACGTCGCAATCCTCGACGCCACCATCCCACCGTAGCTAAAACCAACTAGTGCACACTTCTCTACACCAAGTACATTGAGCCCCTTCACTAGGCACTCTGCTTGGAACTCTGGGGTTCGGTCCGGCCGGGTCGAAAGGGACCGGCCGAAAAAGATGAGATCCGGGATGTAAACGTCGAACTCCTTCGAAAGAGAGCCCGCCTGGAACTGCCATGTGGCCGTGCCTTCGGCGGCGAAGCCATGAACCAAAGCCACTGCTGGTTTCACCACCTTCTTGCTCTTTCTCTTATTCCTTTTGGGTACCCAAAAATGCATGAAGGTTCCATCTTCTATCTCTATTATTTGAGACCGCAGACCCGCCAGCTTCATTATTCCCTCTACCAGAGGCTTCTGAGCTAACACCAAGTTCACCATCTTTCCTCCCTGCACTCGAGATAGAAAGAGACAAAAAGAGAGAGATTGATTAGTAACAGTAACCCTAGCATCTACTAAATATGCATGATAGAACTGAGGCTTCTAATTGAAGATCAGTTTGCAGGGACGTCATGCATTGAAGAACTGAGACTTCTAACTGAAGATTAGTTTGCAAGGACATCAATTTCCTATTTTTTTAATTAAAATCTTTAAATAATAGCACAATGAGCAAGATCATCTGGCTAGGTCTTTGACTCACAAGTTGAAGATCATGAGTTCGATACTCGGGGCATGCATATGGCAGTGTAACAAAGAAAAATCTCTAAAGAATAATGAAAAGCTTTCTATTGGTAGAAAAAGGACGTTCTCTGTTATCAAACCGAGATTAATTTGCTTTATGGTATTACACGTTGGTTAGTTGATTTGATTGAGATGTACAGAGTTGGGACCGTGTGGTAGGTTGGATCGGTTGAACGCCCACGCCAGTCGGAAATGGGTTTGTTTGGAAGAGATTCAGAGTGGGTGCATCCGTCTACCTAACATGAAGTTATAGCCAAGTCAACTAGCAAACCCAAGGGGGGCGTATGATAGCCGTGGGGATGCCAGCCTCCTTACCAACTGCCGGCCAATATGGGTGTTGATCTCAACCTGACCCACGGGTACCCAGCCCGTCCCATGGGTCGGGCTTGGTCTGTTATGCTGGCTTTCCGGGTTTAGGGTACACCAGCCCACCGCAAGACACCGAGTTAGGGGTTTTAATTTAGATTAAGAAGTAATTAGGGGTGGGAAAGAGTAGGGATGGAAATTCCTACCTGCCCCACGTGGGATGGATTCTCAAGAAAAAAACCGGCTCCATTGCCGAGCGGGACAATGGAGGAAAGACCCACAGGAAGGATGGGCTAGGGTAGGGTTTAAGGTAAACCTGTCCTGCCCTGCACCTGAATATATATATATATATATATATATAGTATATTTATATGTTTATAACCATTTTATATGCATATATATAAATATAAATGTATACATATACATATAGTACTTCTAATTTAATAATATAAAATATTATAAAGAAGAGATCTTATTTTTTATAACTGATTTTTTCTAAAACACTTATAGGTTGAAGTGGGGGAGAGGGGAGCGGGACGGTATATACAAAGAAGTTTAGCTTCTAGTGCAAGGCAGGGGCGGGTGGATAGAAAACCAGCCCCCTTGCCATCCCTAAGAAGAGATAGAGTGTAGCACTAAGAAAAAGCAAACCGTAATGTCTATACTCAAAGCATCCATTGCATGTTCTTTTCCCCTAAATGAATGGTCCATGTACAAACAACAACAATTAAGCCTCTTTTAATACTAGATCATGTACAAACAACAACAATTAACTAGATAATTCTGTATTTTTCTTTCTAACACACTTTTATAATCATCATCTTCCTCTTTTAACATTTTTACAATCTAGTTTTTCATATATTCTTACAAAAACATCTTTTAGTCGTTTTTCTACATGCCTAAATAATCTTAAACAATTTTCTCTTCTTTTATCCTTTATTGGTGCTACTTCCAATTTGTTTCTAATAACCTCATTATATATACGGTCTTTCTTTGTGTGACCACTCATCCATCCAACATCTTCATTTTTATCACAAACATTTTTTATACATGATGATTAATTGGCCAACACTCAAAACTTTAAAACATAGCAGGCATAACTTTTGCTCTCTAATATTTATCTTTCAACTTTAATGGTATCTTCTGATCACATAAAATACCAGATATCCCTCTATGTTTTAACCAATCGGGATTAATTTTATGCATAATATCCCTATCAATTTTTCCATCACTATAAAAAATTGACCCTAAGTATTTAAAACTTTCCTTATGAGAGATATAATGTGTGTCAATCTTAATTTATGTGTCATTTCAAATACCCAAATGATCAAACTTAAATTACATATATTATGTCTTGTTCTACAAAGTTGGACTTTCTAATATTTCTCTCAATAGTCTAATTTCGTATGAACTTTTTCCTTAGACTCATCCACTAACACAATATTATCTATAAATGACACACATGAATGTACTTCATCTTGAACATGTTTTGTTAACTCATAAATAACCAATATAAATAAATATAGACTTTAAAGTTGACCCTCATGTAACTCAATATTAACTTCAAAGAAGTTTGTCATTCATTCACGGGTCCTCACACATGTTTTTTCACCATCGTACATATTTTGTATAAGATTTATATATGTCAATGGGATGCCTATCTTTTCCAAGGTTCTCTAAGAACATCTCTTATTCCCCTATCATAATTTTTTTCTAAATCAATAAATATCATGTTAAAGTTCTTTTTTGCTCTAAAATGTTACATAAAACATCTCAATAGGTGAATCACTTTAATAGTAGATTTGTTCGGCATGAATCCAAATTGGTTCCCTGTTGTACTTGATACTTGTCTTAACCTACGTTCGGTAATTTTTTGCTATAATTTTGTAATATGTCTTATTAAATTTATACCTCAATAATTAGCACAATTCTAAATGTCTCTCTTGTTCTTATATATGTGTATAAGTGTACTCACTCTCCATTATTCAAACATCTTTTGGGTTCTCTGTATTTTATTAAATAGCTTTGTAAGCCCTATCTCTCCTAGAATTTTCATACTTCTATAAAAATATTGTTTGGTCCTACAAATTTACAAACCTTCATATGTTTAAGAGCTTCTTTAACTTCATTATTTTCAATACATCGATAGAAATTACGGTTTATATAATTTTTTGATTTGGCTAACTCTCCTAAGCTAATACTAACATCTTTATTTTTATTAAAAAGCTTATAGAAATATTTTTTTATCTATTTTTGATATCATCATTCGCCACTAGAATTTTCTCATCCTTATCTTTGATGTATCTAACAAAAGTAAGATCCTTAGTTTTTTTTATCTCTAGTCTTAGCTATCCTAAATATATATTCTCACCTTCTTTTGAGTTAGTTTTTATATAAATCCTTCCAAATTTTGGTCTTTGCTTTACTAATGGCCTTTTTTGTTTATTTTTTTGCTTTTTAATAAGCCTCCCGTGTTTCACTAATCTTCTTTGCATAATGCAATTTGTAACATGTCTTCTTTACCTTCATTTTATCTTGCACCACTTGACTCCACCACCAAACTTCTTTTTATGCTAGTATACCTCCCTTAGATTCACTTAACACATCTTTTACAACTTTCCTAATATGTATAGTCATATTGTTTTATATATAAGAAGGTTTACCTATATAATTTCATGCATCTCCTTAAAGAGTTAAGCTTTCTCCTAAAATTATCTTCCAAATTCATTACTAAAAGTCAATGTTGAGTAGTTAAGCTTTCTCCTAAAATTACCTTGCAATCTTTACAACATGATATATATTTTTCTACAAACAAAATAATCAATTTATGTTTGTGATAAGTTACTCTTACAAGTAATTAAATATTCATCTCAGTTTTTGAAAAGTATTGACTATAAAGAGATTAAAAGTTATAACAAAATTTAAAATCTCTCTATCATCCTCATTTATATTCTAAAATTATAGTTTTCATGAATACTTTGATATTTTAATGTCTCTTTACCAACATGTCTATTTAAGTCTCCTTCTAAACAAATCACCTCTCTATGTGAAATTATTTGAATTACCTTATCTAACTCCTTCCAAAAAGCCCTCTTTATACTATCTTTTAATCCTACTTGAGGTGAATAAATACAAACTATATTTTTAAAGCCTCCACTCCTAACACTAATTTTATCATCATAATTTGATCACCATATCGTTGTATGTCAACTAAAGTATCCTTTAAATCTTTATTTAGAATAATACCAACTCTATTTTGAGTTTTTTTCCTAAGTACTATAATTTAAAACTTATACTATCAATCTCCTTTACTTTTCTCTAACCCACTTTTTCTCTTGTAAACATAGAATACTAATATTTTTTTCTGAATCATAGTATATACAACTTCTATTAACTTGTCGGTAAATGTTTTGATAATCAAAGTATCAATACGAATCTTATTACGTAGGATGCACCCGCATTCGTCCATGTTGAAAATGCGAAGACCCTCTCTTCAATTTGTTCACTATATTCGGACGACAATATAGCAAGACTAACTTCTTTACCCGTACCTTTCTACAATGTGGGAATATCTTTACAATTTATTCACTACATCCGGGCAAAAATTTCGAGACCCTTACTTTTAATTGCATTTGGGCTTTGCAATGCGTTGCTAAAAGGGAACACACCAACGAAATACTCATAATTTGTAGAATCCATGGAGATAAGTCCAACAAAGTATTATGTTGGTTGTTGAAAGCCTAACATAACCCTCTTCCTTTATCCGAGCTTGGTACCGACCATGCAAGAGTGACCCTTACATGAGCAGAGTTGGTCCATGTACTCATAAAATAAATTAAATATAGAATACCCATTGTATATGTTTTTTTTTTTTTTGAAAAACTATGCAGTCTTGTTAGGTGGATGATATTCTAGTGGGTTTTTGTTATGCAGATACACACAAAGCACACAAACAAATAAGAACACAAGGATTTACTTAGTTCGGCAAGAAGTGCCTACTCCATGCTAACGATTAGAAAGGATTTCCGGCATAAAATCAATCAACATCTCTTAAAAACTCAAAACCCAAACTACCATGCAACATCCGTTTTATATTCTCTCTTACAAAATAACAAAAAGAGATAAATAGAAAATAAACTTTCTTATAATGATAGGTTTCGTGTAGCACAAGAGTCCATACCAAGGGTCGCATCCTCAAATACCAACAAGAATCTCTTATTTTTTCGAGTCACACGGCGAGCTTTCGGATCAAGTCACTTTCGTGTCAATACGAATTCAAACCACATCGGTAGTTTTGAATCTTGAGACCTGCAGGGCAAGTCAGGATGGGTTCCAACGGTTCTTTACAATGCAAGGCGGGTTTGACTAGGGTCCGAACTTTTCCTACCCACCCATTTCCATCTCTACCAGCCAGTCTGTTGAACGGATCAGGTAACCTGGAAGATCATGATCTGGAAATATGTAACATGTTATTCATGCATATTATTCTGAGAACGGATAACATTAATCATCAGAATGATATATCGATGACATGAAATTCAACTTCTGGCCATAATCTCCACGATCACGTGATCTGGAACGTCATACTCTACACCAGGTAGGTTAAATCCTCGAGAAGATATCATATCATGAGTTCTTTCTTTTAATTTGCAAGCTAGGATTATGCAGATTCCTATCGATTATAAACAGATACCTCGGCACCCCATCAGCGATCGAACTCCCGACTTCTTGTCATGAGTCCACCGCCCTACAGTTAGGGCTAGTAACCACATTTGTGCTCAGTTTGGCTCGTGATGTTTTCGTTAAAAAGTTTGTAAAGCGAGCCAACCACGAGCTGGTTTGTAAAGATATGTGAATCGAGAACAATGTATGTTGGTTTTGGTAGAAAACCATGTTAACCCAACTAAGTGGAGGTATGATATAATTTGAATAACCAAGTATATCAATTTTAATATTATATCGAAATGAGATTTTGACTTAATATCTGGTTAAAGATATGTACGTTCTTACTAGAAATTATATTTGAGAACGGGTCAAGAACAGCTCCTATTCGATTTGTTCAGCTCATTTACCAGCTGTGCCTATTGTTCGATTTGTTCATCTCATTTGTGCAAGTTTACCTGGCAGCCACCGTCTACCTAAAGACTGAAAAAGGGTTTCCCACACTAAGTGGATTTGCTAGAGGGTGTAACACGAGCACTATCTAGGAGGTCATCCATCTTAGTACTATCCCGGTAAAACAACTTTCAAATTCAGACGGGATCCAGTGTGTTCATGCTCAAAGTATTGCACCTACGAGGTGACAAAGTTTTACGTTGGCCGTCAACTACCTAAAGAATTCCTCCTCCTTTCTCGGAGTTTGGAACGGGCATTTAAGGGTGATCCCTTACATGGTGAGAGTTAGCGTATGGTGAAAGAATTCCTTTCTCGGAGTTTGGAACGGGCATTTAAGGGTGATCCCTTACATGGTGAGAGTTAGTGTACGGTGAAAGAATTCCTCCTTTTTTAGAACTTGGAACGGCCATTTAAGGATGATCCCTTACATGGTGAGAGTTAGTGTATAGTGAAAGGATAAGGGAGGAAATTTGAGTCTTGTTGGTAGGAGTGTCATGTTTGCACCTGACTTAGTCGGGTGAACCACATCCAAACCACCGCCAAAACTGTAAGCGGGGAACCAGAACCATAACTAAAGATCCACCGTAGTTGTGTTCCTGCCCCCACATATCTAGCAACTGGACCCAAATTGAAACTGGAACCGGCAATTCCAATTGTTTTTTCTCTTTCAACTTTAAAATCCTGCCTTTGTTTCACGAACTTTCTAAATGAAACCTGAACCAAATCAGAAGTGGAATTGGCCTGGACTAGAGCCGGACCCAAAGGCAGAACTGATGGAACCAGATTCGGATCCAGACCTGGGGGGGCTGAGTTCCGGCTCCAGGTTTTGGTGGAACTTGATTCACCGGTTGGAACCAGCAGATTGGGTTTACCCAGAAGTGGCCTGGTCCACGTCTTGGGCCATCCACTTGGTCATGAAAAAATCAAGGGTTTTGATGTATATGTTTAGGCTAACATGCACCGGACCCCAATTTTAAGAAATTGAAATCTGAGTGATGGAAGAATTGATGGAGATGTTACACATAGAATTAATGCTGTTGGTTAAAATGGAGAGGCGCATCATGTATTCTTTGTGATAAGAAGATACCATTAAAATTAAAAGGTAAATATTATAGAGCAACAATTCGGCCTGCCATGTTTTATGGTTCTGAGTGTCGGGCAGTTAATCATCAACATGTACAAAAGATGTGTGTGACAGAAATGAAGATGTTGAGATGGATGAGTGGTCATACAAGAAAAGACTGTATACATAATGAGATTATTAGAAACAAATTAGGAGTGACACCAATAGAGGATAAAATGAGAGAACATCGTTTAAGATGGTTTGGACATATAGAAAGAAGATCAAAAGAAGGACCTGTAAGAAGGTTAGAAAAACTCAATTTGGAAAGTATTAAAAGAGGTAGAGGACGACCACGAAAGTGTTGGAAAGAAACAATAAAGAATGATCTAGCTTATTGTGAGTTAACTGCTAACATGGCACACGATAGGGATCTGTGGAAACAAAGAATCCATGTAGCCGACCCCGTCTAGTATGGGAAAAGGCTTTGTTGTTGTTGTTGAAATTATATATGGTCAGTTTAAAACCAAAAGAAAGAATAAAAGCGACAATTCGATCGAACATGGTTCGACTTAATCAGGATGCTTAAGCTTAGCCTTCCGAGGGAATTCTCTCTCTCACAAAGCCAACTCGAGGTTCCATTATGTGATAATTATATGAAGATTACATCAAACAAGGAACGAAAGATAATATTACATCAAATTAAAAATAAAAAGTAAAATTTCAGACATCTATCTATCCCTCTTTTTTGATATTTTTCCATCCTAATTTTCATCATCAAAAGGCAAAACAATTTCATTATAATTTAATTCATGATGATCATAGGGTCTATCTCGCAGTTACAGACTTGGTTATGATGTCGATTCTCAAGATTCCAAATTTCTCAAAAAGAATTTCCTTTGCGTTCTTTTATTTAATTGTTCAGTAATTACGAGAATTTCACCAAGTTTTTTGTGAATTATTATATCCAGAATAAACACGCCATTGTCATGATCATGTGGTCTTGAAGCTTGTTTGTGTGTTCGATTCTCCATATATACATAAACCTACAAGAACAAGGTACAAAGAATGTGGTCTTGAGCACAGTTGAGCTTATTTAGGCATACCGCGAGCCAAACTAAACACAGGCTGCTCGTGACCTATTACGAGCCTAAATTGTTGCTGCTGTTCATCCTTGTCATTATAAATATAATAATAAATTAAATCAATAATTATTGTTATTTCTTTCTCTTTATAATTAAAACAAAATATATGTATTAAAATATTAGTAGTTACAATATAATTTTTTTTTAAATAACCATCAAAATATAGGAGAAAAAGATTAGAAAAGGCAGTGTTCGAAAATCAACACAAGATCAAGGTATAAATATAATAATAAATCAAATCAATAGTTATTGTTATTTCTTTCTCTTTCTAATTAAAAATAATAATAAATATTCAAATCAATAGTTATTGTTATTTCTTTCTTCTAATTAAAAACAAAATATATGTTAAAATACTAGTAATTACAATATTATTTTTTCAACTAACCATCGAGATAGGAGAGAAAAGATTGAAAAAGACAGTGTTCGAAAATCAACACAAAATCTTGGTATAAATATAATAATAAATCAAATCAGTAGTTATTGCTATTTCTTTCTCTTTATAATTAAAACAAAAATATACATTTGAAAATACTAGTAGTTACAATCTTTTTTTAAATAACCATCGAGATAGGAGAAAAAGATTGGAAATGGCAGTGTTCGAAAATCAACACAAGATCATGGTATAAATATAATAATAAATCAAATCAACGGTTATTGCTATTTCTTTCTCTTTATAATAAAAACAAAAATATGTGTAAGATACTAGTAGTTACAATATAATTTTTTTTAAATGACCATCGAGATAGAAGAAAAAGATTGAAAAAAGCAGTGTTCGAAAATCAACACAAAATCATGGTCTAAATATAATAATAAATCAAATCAATTGTTATTGCTATTTTTTCTCTCTATTAAAATCAAAACAAAATTATACGTATGAAAATACTAGTAGTTACAATATAATTTTTTTAAAAATAACCATCGAGATAGGAGAAAAAGATTGGAAAAGGCAGTGTTCAAAAATCAGCACAAGATCATGGCATAAATATAATAATAGTTGCCCTAAAAACTCAATGATCATCCCATTAGCCAAAATAATTCACCTTCATAACTCTAACACGGAGTTGATAAGAATAAAATCAAATAGAACCGATCCGAAAACGATTCTTTTGGTTTGCTCGTGCTTTTATGCGATCTTGAAATTTTATTAGTTCAAAATAGAAAAGATATATACTTTTCACTGATTCAGTTGGATTTGCGGATTCAAGTCCGACTCATTTTCGAAATGGATCCAATCCAAGAACACTTCTGACAAAACTGCGCCATGTTAACCACCACCATCCAGCTAAGAGTTGGCCACGATGTTTTATTCTACCTGCTTGCCTTGGTACTTGCTTGTGCTTAACTACTTGATGGATCTCTCTCACCCAACTCATGAGGCCTTCTATTATCTCTTCACAATTTTCTAAATTTAGGATTATTTCATAATAAAATACCCTTACAAATAAGCTTATTTTTCACATTATAACCATACAAGGAAAAAATTTATATTGATAATGGAAAGACAGTATATCTCATATCGGCTGTCAAAGCACTAGGAATTCACATTGATGCAGAGGGCCGCGAGTTGTCCACAAGCCACCTCTGCCTCCGCCACTGCCGCCATGTTATCTACATTGTTCTTTACTTGTTTTTGAGATTGAGAGAGTTAAGATAGGTCCCCAAATTAGCTAAGTTGTGAATGAGAAAATCCTGAAAGACTTGTCCTTCCGACTCATACCCGGCAGTTGTATAATCTGTAAATTTTTGTTCCAAGATAACTGGTGGGTGTTTGCGTAACCCGACTTGTGAGTTCGAGGAGGGTCCAGGGCTACGCCAAACTTTTTCTTAATAGTTTTTAAGAAATCACTCTTTAATACATACTTCCGTGAGCCGTTGCCTCACCTTGTGGGTGGATCCAGAAATTTGTTTCAGGTGGGTTGGACTTCATGTTTGGGTGGGGCAGGCTTTAAAATTTCTCAAACGTTTTTTTTAAAGTTTAATAAAAAAATTCAAAATTTCGGGTGAGACGATCTCCCCACAACAATGTGGATCTGCTATACTGGTTTCACCTCAAGAGAATTTCTAGATCCGCCATTTGAGCCCCTATTTTTGTCATTTCATGGTAGGTCACACAAGTGCATCATCCTTTCGAGAACGGATCTTATCATCTTACATGTGATGTTCGGCGAAAGAATAACAAAAAATGCTTTCATTTTCTTCACAAACATACATGAACTTTGAAGAGAAGTCAGCTAGCTTCTGAAAAATTTTAAAAATGTAAACTTAGCTGTAATCTTTAGTATGAAGCTACTAAATATGGTGACGATGGCGACCAGGCAGGCACCGAAACAGGTGAAGGTGATGGCGATGGCGGCCGTAGTGAAGATGATGGTTGGACCACTGGCAGTGAAGGTAATGGTGGTGACGGTGTTAAAAGCATCAAATTGAGCCTTTCAGAGTGTCTCATCATCCTCCTTGCTGTCATATCCAACTCTGCCTCATCTGAGCAAAGTTCAAAGTATTCAAATAAGAAACAGAACTAAAAATTAACAGAAAACATTTTCAAATCCTATCCTATTTCTCATTGTACATTATGTGTCATCAATTTTGCGCATAGATGTGCATTTTTCTCATAGTATATTCTGCTGAATATACGGATGTACATGCATATATATATATATATACATATATCTTTGTTTCTGTGACATTTATATCATAGTATGACGTTATGTTTGGATATTTGAAAAACACCGGCGAGCCAATTCAGGCAGAAGCTCCATGTATGGTTTTGAAGCCGAGCGGTGAGAGCTTGCACTTCATCAAAACCTATCATCTTGGTGTAAATCCGAGATAATCCTTTGTTCCTTAGAATCGGAACTATATAAGAAGACAATTAGAATTCTCATGAAATGTATTAGATCAAAGAATCAGTCTATTATCTTTAGAGGTGTATATTATGACATGCATGGCAAGCCAAAACCCAGTATATAATGATGGGTCCGATCCTCACGATACCGTGCATCAAACGTACCCCTTACATGCAAGGGATCCTATCTCCGGAGTTCCACCCCCATGGGCGGCTTCAGTTGTCGTCCTCCGAAGGAAACTTTGGGGTAGAAGTAGAACTCTCCGGCGTACAATCGAATAAAACAAAAAGGAAAACCTGAAACAACAAAAAAGATTACTAACCTGAGGATTCCTGGTTATTTTTCGCCGATTTCGACCAAAGGATCAGGGTTGGAGTAATAATGGTGAGGAAAACCCAGAAGCCAATGATCAGTACGTAGGCTCTTCGAGGCATTCTTCTTCAAGAGAAGAAAACCAGAGGAATCTCTTTGCCTTCAAGTCTATTATGAAGATTACAGCAGAGAAGAACAAGAGGCCTAGCTGGCCTTGATTAGCATAGAGAGCTAACCACTGCTTTGAAAATATTTTCTATGGGAAATATTTTTATAAGTGTTTGATGGCATATGGTTGCTAATAAACCGCATTTTCCACAATAAAAATTAATGTAAGACAACCACAGTCATAATTATAAAACAGTGGCCTTTGATGTCACTCTGTGAAGGTCAATGGTGGAATGGCTCTCCAACCTTCATCCCTCAACTTGGTCACCAGATAGACTAAACAGGGAAATATCCGAATCTCGACATTGTTGGTTCTGCAGAAATCGAGATCAGTGGTTCGAAACGCTAGTTTTGTTTTCTTTGTAATCATGAACCACAACTGAACCAGGTTTCACTCGTTCCGGTTTGTAACTGTTGCTTTTAATTACAGTTTATATCAAAAAAAATTGGAAAGAATTTACAAAATGGAACGGATCACCATTTCCAGATTTGGTTTCATGGGAGGAAGAACATAAACAAACCCCCTTGGTTCGGTTTCAGTTCCAAGTCTAGTTTCTAACCCGGTTTGGTTCCAGGTTTGATTTTTCTTTTTAATCCATAAAAGGTTTTAAGCCAGAAACAAGCCTGCTCTGCCCGGATCAGGACGGCGTTTAGATGATTCTAAGAATATAAAAAAAAAACTAAATTATTAATAAATTGAACTTTACAGCTAGAAGGAATGAGAATAAATCGGACTGTTAGAGCTACGTGTTTGAATGGCCTGACATCGAGAACGTCTTGACCACTGATGTTGGAACATTAGAGTCGGGTGCATTCCTGTCCTGCCCTTCAAACACACCTTTAGGTCGGGGTTCCTAAGTATAGTAAAATGATTAAACTCAAAATCAAAACCAAGACAGACATGCTACCATTCCACAACAGATCATGTGCACAACCAAGACCAAGACCTCACTTACACTAAGTGGGGTTGGCTACATGGATTCTTAGTCTGGTTGGACATTATCTCGTTTGATACTAACATTTCGCTCAAGAAGGTATAGCTCACCTGGCTAGAGATCAACTCACAAGTTCGATTTTGTTATGGGACGTCGACCGGATGCCAAAGACCTCCATGTGTGATAGATACCCTTGGCATGAGGATTCTATGTTGGAGGCACCATATCTAATTTGAGCTTAGTTTGGATTTGAGTTTATGATTGTATTTGATCCATCCTAGACTCATTTGAAGTCTTCATAGGTATTTGAGTCAACTTGATCATGTTTTGGATTCAATCCATAGTTATTTGGGCCAAGCTTATGTGTTTGGATTTGGATTGAATCTATATTATCATAGGATCCTGTTTGGTGTCGTGTCTTGGTGTCAATGCCACTAGGGTTCTTCTATATAATAAACCCCTAGTATGTAAAGCGTGTCTTGGTGTTAATGAAAGGAGCATGGTCAGATAAGACCATCACAAACGAACAAGCCAAATTAGATCCATTTAACCAGAATTCATTACCAAATAATGAAGATCGCAAAACGAGCAATAGCTCACCTGGCTAGGGGGTAGGCACATAAAATGAAGGTCATGAGTTCAATACTCAAGGCATGCATCTGATTTCGGCCTCCCCATCTTACAAAAAGAGGAAAAAAACATTTTTTATAAAAAATATAAGGAACCGATGGTTTGAAACCATCAATTCTACTTTTGGGCGGGCCGATTCCAATTTCATTTCATGAAAAGTGGAACCAAAACCAAGCAGGATGCGTCCCAGTTTCGGCTCCGGTTCTAGACCCAATTTCAATAATCATGGTTCTAACTCGGTTCGATTCCGATTGGAACTGCAAGGCTGGTTTGGAGCCGGCCATGTCTGAGTCTATACACACACAACCAGACTAGTTTCACCGATGGAACCTTGGTCAGCATAGGTGCTCAAGCCAAATTTTGCTTACAAACATCCATAGAAATTAGAAAAGTAGGGAGTTACCTCTAGGCCGCGAGTTCGATACTTGGCACATGCATATCTTACTTCAGCCTCCCATTGTAACCAAACCAAAAAAATATATATTTATATGCATAAATAAAAAATTAGAAAAGTAGCTTTTAATAAATAGAAAGAGCATTTCTAAGAAGAATGGCCAAAGCATCTCATACTGTAACGAATCGTATCGTGTCCGACACGATCTTAAAGAGTGACCCTCTTCAGTGACGAGCTCCCTCGAAACCTCAATCAATCACACGCTCACACAGAACAAAATACCGAAACTAACCCCAACAGGGATCCTCTCTGATTGTTCGCTTCTCTTCGACTCGCTTTCTCCTTCTTCTTGGCATAGCCGCACGTTCGAGCGACGTCTCAGGCCGTAAATTGCCCAGAGGAAGCCGTTTTCCGGGGTAGGGAAAGATGGGTACGTTGGGAAAAGCAATCTACACCGTTGGATTCTGGATTCGGGAGACGGGCCAGGCCATAGATCGACTCGGATGCCGTCTTCAGGGAAATTACTACTTCCAAGAGCAATGTACGTCTCTTCTCCCAACTTATTTCTTAGTTTTAGTAAAACCATTTTCATGAATTGGTTTTCAGGTGTTTTGGTTAGTCTTCAGAGTCCAATCACTTGATTTGGTGAGCCACTCGATGTGAATCGGTTCTCTTTGGGCACCGGCATCGTTTTTCATTGATACCGTTTTGCTCGGTGACATTGTAAGATATAGGTTCTGAAATGCTAATTTTGATTTAGCGAATGCACCATTTTTCAGTTGGCAGATTCGGTTTTTCTAATGGGTAGTCGGGATATCATGTTTTTAGGGACGCCGGGACGTGGAAAATATAATTTTGGTAACTCAAGATTTGCAGTTTTGTAAACTGACTGAGCGGCGTGTTCTGCTTGTTTTTCGTATAATGGTTGTTGATGATTAGAGGAATGAACGGTGAAGTCTCTTTTGAAGCGGTATCTATTCAGTGTGTTGACTAAATTTATGTTGGTGGACGAGCTTGGAAATGGAAGCTGGTTTTGTTCATTTAGATGTAAAAGTCGGTTTACTGTCGCAAGCAGATTTATTTCGGTGATCCAGGAGTGGATAATATTGTTTGTCAGAAACAAAGCATGGAGTTTTGAGATTCTATCATCTAAGTTGCAAAAACTCGACAAGTATTATGACGGTCAACAGCTGTTAGTATTCTTTTGGACTTTGTCTTCTTGCTTCTTTGAGAATTATAATACTACTACGGATGTCAGGAAGGTCTCAAAGGTTTTGGGAGGAAACCCTAAAACATAATCCGGTGATTTTGGAACTAAATTGAGGCACTAGCAAGATAGATCACGTGGCAACTAAGAATAGACTAGACAATGGAAACTAAGAATCCTTGTAACCTACTCCTCTTTTTCAGGAAAAGGCTTTGTTTTGGTGTGGCCGTAAAGACACATATAATGTTGCAATCATCTTTTCTACTATTCTAAAGTCTAAACAGTACAAGGTGTGAACAAGATTGGCACCTTCAAAAAATATGTGCCTTTTAGAATCTTTTTAATTATGTTTGCTTACAACAACAACAACAACTACTAAGCCTTTTCCCATACTAGATGGGGTTTTAATTATGTTTGCTTGTTATCATAAATTCTTTTTCGAGATTTTTGTTTGTTTTTAGGTTTCACTTGGTAGTTTTGAGTCTGCAAATGCTCTCTTGTTATCCTAAATATGTCTTTCTCAGTGCTGCTTTTGCCTTCTTTCGAGTTCTGATGCTCACTGCAAATTTGGTGCACAATAGTTGAAATACTTTTATTGTTCTAACTTAATTTTTTGAAAACTTTCAAGGTCTTTTAGGTTCTGGTACTTTCTTCCTTAAGTGCCAATCTTGTGGATGCAGTTTGAATTTCAATTCTCACCTTCGTCAAATCATATTCAAATAGAAGATTCTGCTTTGTTAGCATGTTATTCACTATGATCTGATGATCCTTCCTTTTTGACTTGGGCGCAGCCCCTGAATATGACCTGTTTTATAGGCCTATGAAGCTTAGGCCTATAAACTAATTCACCATGAAATTTAGGCATCTTTGATTGTCTAATCTTGATGGAGAACAATGCCCATTTTTTGGGTGGTGGGTCTACTTCAAATTTATTTATTTATTCCACTCCCCAATTCATCCTCTGGTAAGTTGATGTGTGACTGATCACATATCCATAGAGTAATAGCTTTTGCAAGAGCTAAATCCTCTTCACATAAAAATATGAGTTTCAAGGCTGTGGTGATAAAAAGTGGAAAAGGTGCAGGTTGATCTTGCTGGTAAGATTTCAGTTGAAGTGTAGGTTGCTAGCTGCCCTCATTTTTACGTGCTTGGATATATGGTTTTAGTATTTTTCTTGGAAATGCGGTTCTCATCTCTGTTTCTATTGATGGTATCTTGAGCATCTCCTGGGGGATGCTTGTGCAACTTGATGAAACTCATCACTTTATCTTCTTTTCTTTCATCTCTTGACATAGTGCTGTGATGTGAAATGATAGGGTCTATGTCCCTTCCAATTTCATCTCTGCTGCTTCCTATATTTGTTTTCACGTTTGACTAACAGATAGTAAAAAATTTCTCCAGTTCTTTTTCTTGGACTCCTCATATTCTTACATGTTCGGTGGGTGAATTGTTGTAGGCCTCTGTTACACAGATTCAGCACCATGCATCTTATATTCTTGGTTTTCACCTTTTAATTCTGTTTTACTTTAGTAGATACCGTTTTGAGCCTCTGAATTAGTCTATATGGAAAACAAGCTAAGTTCATGAAAAAGCATATTAGCTTTGTAGATAGAAAAGAAAAGATATCTTTGTTTTGTTTTTTGTGAGAAGTATCATATGCAATTATAGATTAAGCATGCAACTGAGTACACTATTTCTGTTGATCCAAAATAAAAATAATTAGTCCATTTAATGGCATCATCATCTCTCTCTCTCTTTTCAATGATTCAGTATCAAGGCATCGGACACTCATGAATATCTTTGACAAGGCTCCAAGTGTTCATGAGGATGCATTTGTTGCTCCAAGTGCTTCAGTGATTGGGGATGTGCAAGTGGGACCAGCTTCATCTATTTGGTACGGCTGTGTTTTGAGAGGTAAACTGTAAACTCAAAGTAGCTACCACACTTGTAGGTTTCACATAAACAATCATGTCGTGATTTCGATGTAGGCTATGGGGACACTTCTATTTGAAATACTTTCAAACTAATGTGGTATTCTGCAAGGAATGCCTCCTCATAGTGTAATAGTCATACCTTTTGTTTTGGCATTATTCCTAAAGCTGTCCTATCACATACTGTTACTTCTGTCTGTAGGGCTAATGAAGATTATGTTATCTTCTTTATCATTTTTATCATTAATAGGATGTGCCCCTTAAAACAATTCAGGACATATGTAGCTTAGTTACTTAATCTTTGGTGTATCTTTGTGAAGCCCTTGATTAAGGATGCAGACACTATTTCTCTTTTACTTTTTTGTTGAACTGAGTATATTCATGCACGTTCTTATAGATTTATACAACAACAACAACAACTAAGCCTTTTCCCATACTAGACGGGGTCGGCTATATGGATTCTTTGTTTCCACAGATCCCTATTGTGTGTCATGTTAGTAGTTAACTCACAATAAGCTAGATCATTCTTTATTGTTTCTTTCCAACACTTTTGTGGTTGTCCTCTAGCTCTTTTAATACTTTCCAAATTTAGTTTTTCATACCTTCTTACAGGTTCTTCTTTTGATCTTCTTTCTATATGTCCAAACCATCTTAAACGATATTCTCTCATTTTATCCTCTATTGGTGCCACTCCTAATTTGTTTCTAATAACCTCATTATGTATATGGTCTTTTCTTGTATGACCACTCATCCATCTCAACATCTTCATTTCTGTCACAGACATCTTTTGTACACTTCTTATAGATTTATATTCATGAAATATGTTATATGTTACTTGTTAGCTTTTAGGATTAATTTTGTTCTTTTTATACTTGTTAGTTCTTGTTTCGTGTCATTGGTTTCCCTTTAAGTAAGTTTATTGTTATCCTGGACCTAGGTGCCTCATTGTGCTCCCCATAAAGTAGAGATTGCTAACTGACAAGGGAACTTATGGGCAGTCTTATTTTTCAAACCATTATTCATCTAAAATTACAAGTTATTTGATCCTTCTATAGTATACTATATTGTCAATAGCATGATATATTGGTCAATATCCCAGTATAACGTAATGTTGGACCTTTAGCATTATAGTGGTCACCATTTTCTGGTGTTTGGTGACTGATGACATCTCCTATGTTTTCCAAAATTTTTCAATGAGAGCTACTCCTTTTCTTCTCTCCTTGTTCAGCCTCCTCCTTTCTTCTTGTGCTCTTTCCTCCCCCCACTTCTTATATTTCTTTCATTTTCTTTTTTCTCCTCTTTCTTCCTCCACCTATTTTTCTTCTTTTGCCCCCTTTTCTTTTTCTGCCTCTTTCTTTCTCATCCTTTCATTCCTTTTATTTTGTTTGATGTATATATATTATATATATTTTCTTAATTTTGTATACAACAACAACTAAGCCTTTTCCCATACTAAATGGGGTCAACTACATAGATTCTTTGTTTCCACGTAGCCCTATCATGTGCCATGCTAGTAATTAACTCAATATAAACTAGATCATTCTTTATTGTTTCTTTCTAACACTTTTATGGTCATCTTGTTCCTCTTTTAACATTTTCACAATCTAGCTTTTCATATCTTCTTACAGGAGTGTCCTTTGGTATCTTTCTACATGTCCAAACCATCTTAAACGTTTTCTCCTCATTTTCTCCTTTATTGTTGATACTCCCAATTTGTTTTTAATAACCTCATTATTATATAGCCTTTCCTTGTGTGACCACTCATCCATCTCAAATCTTCATTTCTACTATGGACATCTTTGTATGATTAATTGCCCAACACTCATAACCATAAAACATGGCATGTCTAATTGCTACTATATAATATTTACTTTTCAACTTTAATGGTATCTTCTTATCACATAGAATACCTAATGCCCCTCTCTATTTAACCAACCGGCATTAATTCTATGTGTAATATCTTCATTAACTTTTCCATTACTATGAAAAATTGACCCTAGGTATTTAACTTTCCTTGTGAGGGATGTAATATATACCAATCTTAATTTATATGTCCTCTAAAGTATCCAAATGATCAAACTTACATTACATATATTTTGTCTTGTTCTATAAAGTCGGAAGCCTTTACTTTCTAATGTTTCTCTCCATAGTTTCAATTTCCTATTAACTTTTTCCTTAAACTCATCCACTAACACAATGTCATCTACAAATAACATACACCAAGGTACTTCATCTTGAATATGTTTTGTTAACTCGTCAATGGCTAATATAAATAAATATACTTAAAGTTGATTCCTGATGTAACCCAATATTAACTTCAAAGAAGTTTGTCATTCCTTTATGAGTCCTCACACATGTTTTGCACCATCATACATATCTCGTATAAGATTTATGAATGTCAATGGGATACCTCTCTTTTCCAAGGTTCTCAAAAGAACATGTCTTGACACCCTATCGTAAGCTTTTTCTATATCAATAAATATCATGTAAAGGTTCTTTTTTTTTGCTCTAAAATATTCCATAAGATGTGTCAATAGGTGAATCATTTCAATAGTAGATATGTCGTACATGAATACAAATTGGTTTTCTATTATACTCAATACTTGTCTTAACCTACGTTCGATAATTCTTTTCCATAATTTCATAGTATGACTTATTAACTTGATACCTTAACAATTCATATAATTGGGTATAAGTGTACTTGCTCTCCGTGCTTCGGGCATCTTTTAGGTTCTCCATATTTCATTAGATAGTCTTGTGAGCCAAGTGAGCCCGATCCTCATCTCTCATAGGATTTTCCATACTTCTATAAAAATATTGTTTGGTCCTACAAAGTTATCAACCTTTGTATATTTAAGAGCCTCTTTGACTTTATTCTTTTGAATACGCCGATAAAAATTACGACTTGTATACTTTTCTGATTTGTCTAACTCTTTTAAGCTAATACTAATATCTGTATTTTCATTAAAAAGCTTATATCATTCACCACTAGAATTTTCTCATCCTCATCTTTGATACATCTAATAAAAGTAAGATCCTTAGTTTTCTTATCTCTAGCCTTAGTAATCCTACAAATATCTCTTTAACCTTCTTTTGAATTAAGTTTTTTATATAAATCCTCCCAAATTTTAGCTTATGCTTTGCTAACGGCCTTTTTTGTTTCTTTCTTTGCTTTCTTATAATCTTCTCAAGTTTTACTAGTCTTCTTGACATAATGCAATTTGTAGCATGCCTTCTTTGCCTTGATTTTATCATGCACTACTTCACTCCACTACCAAACTTCTTTTTGTACCGGTACGCCTCCCTTTGATTCACCTAACACATGTTTTGCCACTTCCTTAATATGTATAGTCATATTGTTTCACATATTAGAAGGTGTACTTACATAATTTGAAGCATCTCCTTGAAGAACCTTCCATTTAAATATATCTTCTTTCTTCCATTTGACGTTCCACCGTCTAGTCCGAATAACTCTATGCAATCTATTATTCTTTGTCCACTTTTTACGTGTAAATCCATTACTAAAAGTTGATGTTGAGTAGTTAAGTTTTCTCCTGAAATTACCTTGCAATCTTTACAACATGATCTATTTTTTTTCTTATAAATAAAATAATTAATTTGTGTTTATGACAAGCTACTCTTATAAGTAATCAAATGTTCTCTCGTTTTTTGAAAATCATATTGGCTATAAAAAGATCAAAAGCTATAGAAAAATTTAAAATCTCCCTACCCTCATTTATATCCCCAAAATTATAGTTTTCATGAATACCTTGATATCCTAATCACTCTTTACTGACATGCCCATTTAAGTCTCCTCCCAAACAAATCATCTCCCTTTGTATAATTCTTTGAATTACCTTATCTAACTCCTCCCAAACAACTTTCTTTATACTATCTTCTAATCCTACTTGTACTTGAGGTGCATAAGCACAAACTATATTCAAAGTCTCTAATCATAACACTAATTTCACCATCATAATTCAATCACCATATCGTTATATATCTACTACACTATCCTTTAAATATTTATTTAAAATAATACCAACTCCATTTCGATCATTTTTCTTTTCTTAGTACCATAATTTAAAACTTGTATTCTCAATCTCCTTTACTTTTTCTCCAACTCACTTTGTCTCTCGTAAACATATAATGTAAATCTTTCTCCGAATCATAGTACCTATCACCTTCATTAACTTGTCGGTCAATGCTCTGATATTCTAAGTCTCAATACAAATCTTATCCATTCATAATGAAAATATGAAGACCGTCACTGCAACTTGTTCACTACATTTGGGTGATAATGTAGCAAGACTAACTTCTTTACTCACACCTGTCCATGATGTGGGAACCCTCTCTGCAATTGATTCACTACATTCGGACGAAGATGTAGAGAGACCCTTGCTTATTTTTCACCGCATTCAACCTCTCTAGTGCGTCACTAAGAGGAAATACCCTAATGCAATGCTCATAGTTTGTAGAATCCATGGTAGATAAATCCGACAAAGTTTTATGCTGGATGTTGGCCCTCCTCCTTTGTCCGGGCTTTGGGACTGACCATGCATGGGTTATCCCTTACATGGGCAGAGTTTATTTCTTAATTTTGTATGAATTACAAAAATGCTTTCTTCTCTATGTTATTTACTATTTCATTTAAGTTGAAATTTTGATAAGCACTTTGCTAGTTTAGATTTGAAATCAATGATTATGTATGTTTTATAAATTTATTCTTGAATTAGATGTTTTCTAGATTTTGTTGTTAACATTCATTTACATTTATAAATTTGTTGCATAATATATATATATATATTACATTTTAGAATTGATTTTATTATTTTTATACGTTCTGTTTTTATTTGATTTTTAGTGGTGGCTCCTGGCTAACTGCTACTGATAGGATAGAAGATATGAAAGCATGACAAACGCATGAACCTAACAATAGGTACAGCATTTACAACAATCAAGCCCAATATTTATAGATATATGTATCTGAGCATCAGCGTAAGGTCATGTCCCATCTTCCTCTTTCAAAAGTCGTTGCGTGGTACTAAGTACTAACCTGATGCCTCTACCAGTTGGCTGTATATCTTTTGCATGAAAGATGTGAGGCTATAATAAAACTTATTCATTATACTTCAATTATTTGCAACAGATGTGGGGGTTCTCCCTGTTCCCAACTGAGAAATGTAACAGACTGAACCTGCAGTTCATGTTTGTTTGTATTTTTGCAACCCATTACTGCCGGGGATAATAAGCTAATCTTGCTCAACAGTGCCGGGGATAATAAGCTAATCTTGCCCAACAGTTTATACTGACGAGAAGGTTTATCACCTTGATCTTGGCTTTGCCACCTGGGTGGGAATATGTCCCCTGTTCACCAGTTAAATGAGTAGTGAGCGAATATCAATGTATAAGAGTAGTTCAAGAGTTTGGTTATTGTTCAGTTCTATCCAGATGTTTTTTCCGTGTGGTGATGCCAATTGAGGCAAGCTATGGATACTCAATGACTGAAAATGATAGGGTCAAATTATGTCAATATGATACCATGGGTACATGCCTTGTAGGAACCATTCTACCAGGGATTCCAGTGGGTTGGGATCTCATAGAGATTTCATTCAAAGAATGAGCAAGAATGAGTTGCACATGTCAGATCAAGTTTGATGTATCAAATATAAACTGAATATAAAGGATCCTATGTGCTTGGACGTGATAAATTTCATTTTGTTTCTCTAAAGAAAATCACTTTGAATGTGACACAGATACTGTGAATCCTGTTTCATATCTCTTATATGCTGGTTAAGTTATAGACTTCACAAAAGTGCTCACAGCCCTGGTATTTTATATGATCAAATCAGAGACTTCGCAGAAGTGGTCATAGTCTTGATCTTTTGAACCCATAGTCGTATCCTTGTGACACAAAACTATAGCACAAGAACATTGATGCTATGATGGCACACAATATAGAAAGACTTGGTACAACATGAGTTCCGTACAAAGTTCTTAATTGAAAGCAAGGAGGTATGAATGTCATCATAAAGTGTTCTTAAGCATAATTCTGAACCATTTGTAATTGAACTTTGAATGATGCCATGTAAAATGAAATTTAGTGCAAATCAATGATGAATTTGGAAACAGAGATATTTACTAAAAGAAAAAATAAGAGTATGAGAATAATAAGTGAGGTGAGGTGCATTTATAGAGTTGTTTCTCTGGTGTGTTTCCTTATCAACGGACATGCATAGCTACTAGGTAGTTGTGTTACACAATTTCAAGTTTGTTTCATGCAATCCACAGAAATGATCAATTGACAGAATACAATCTTGTTGCTTTACCTTTTCTTTTCAGGTTGACGTACTTTATTATTCTCAATCTTTTTGTTGCTTGAAACAAATGAATGGTTGATTGTAGATTTTGTACCAGACTGGTTAAGTTCAAGCTGGCTTGGGGAACCAACCATGAAATTGAAAACCTTACCACCAGATACCAGATAGAGGTTTTCTATTGGTAAAGTCCATGATAGTACTGAATACAGTTTAAACAGAATGAAGGGATCATACATTCGGATAACAATGTTTAATCCTCATTCTTCTTAAACGTGGACACCATACTTCTAAATTTGTGTCTTTGACACTTTTAATCCCTGAACAAATCTAGCCATAAATACGGGGTAATATAGGTTATAGTTTCCTTGCTCTTTTTTTAAAGTTGCTTACTACCGGTAATTCCTTCCATGGGAATCTGAGTCAATATAGAAAATCTTTCAAGAAGTGTGCAGTTTTCCTGCGCATCCTTTTACTATAGGTTCGCTGGTATTACTAGTTCCTGTAACGTGTAGCTCTCCCCCCCCCCTCCCCCCTCCCCCCCCCAACACACACACATATTCATATAAATTGGTCATTACCAAGTTGAATATCATCATTAAGATGGATTATGCTAGAAATCAATCCAAAAGTTATTGTTCTAAAGTTTCTTGAAGTGAATTAATAATTGTGAAGTTATCCTTGCGGTCTGATTTGCTGAAAGTGCATGAGCAATTGGATTTTACTTGCTAATAACAATTCTCCTGATCTCATTATCTGATTTTTGAATTGACAATAATGCGCAATTCAGCCAGATGAATGCAAAAAGAAATGACTTCTGAATATTTACTCAAATATATCAAAAGTTTGTGGATCAATAGCATGTTTTGGCTCAATCTGTGGTTAGCGCAGGAAGTTTTACTTTGAAAAGGTTAATCTGTCTTGAAGTCCTTTTACCTAGATCATTTGCTTCGTTTGTTATTTTTCTGCAGAAACTTTTTCATATCTGTGAATAAATTGTACTGATCTTAAGCTACTCTTGAAGACCGAAATGTCGCTTGTTTTTCTCGATAAATGCAGCTATGTCTCCTCTCCACATTCTTTCGTCTATTTAAAATTTGAATTCTGATGCTTGATGTCGCCTTAATTGAGCCCATGCACAAAACATTCTTTATTCAGCATCACACTGTGAAAGTGAGACAGGATTCTCTAAAATTTGAATGATGTATTTTACCTTTGGATCAGATTCTTCATGGGTTTATCAGTGAAGCTAAATGATTGTTTTAAGTTTTTTTCCCTGGATGGGGTGCCACAGATCCTTTTGTTGATATCGCATTCCAAACTGGCTTGCTATGATTTTCCTTGCATGGATTTTGCTAATATTTCTCTCCTTCCTCTTCCAAACTTCTTGTTCCTAACTTTGTTTGCCTTTATATAACTATTTGAAATATTGACAGGAGATGTGAATGCCATCAGCATTGGCTCTAGAACAAATATACAGGACAATTCACTTGTGCATGTTGCAAAATCCAATCTAAGTGGAAAAGTCCTACCAACCATAATCGGGGACAATGTCACTGTTGGCAAGTAGCTTTGATCAGCTTTCGCGTTGTTAATTCTGTTTTCTCACGTACTTGAAATTCTTAAAATTTGCTTTGCCTGCAAGGACCTAACCTAAGTCAGCAAAGCTAATTTAATGAAGTTTATTACATGAGTAGGACATAGTGCTGTCTTGCATGGGTGCACGGTGCAGGACGAGGCCTTTGTCGGAATGGGTGCAACTCTGCTGGATGGGGCGGTAGTTGAGAAACACGGCATGGTCGCTGCCGGGGCACTTGTGAGGCAAAATACCAAAATTCCATCTGGAGAGGTACTCCCATTCTTCTTTCCATATTTGTGTTTGGAATTATTTAGATGAAGCTAATTTTAAGGGGAAACAGAATCTATCTGAATCTCTGATAGTCAATCGTAAATTTCAGTCATGCGACACGGGATATCACTTCCCAGCAGTTTCATTAAATAATCTTCTGATGACACAGTAAATGAAGTTAAATGATTGAAATCCAGGTTTGGGGAGGAAACCCAGCAAAGTTCCTGAGGAAACTCACTGACGAGGAGATAGCGTTCATCTCTCAATCAGCAGCGAACTATTGCAATTTAGCACAAGTACATGCAGCAGAGAATGCAAAGACTTTTGATGAGATCGAATTTGAGAAGGTGCTGAGGAAGAAATTTGCACGAAGAGATGAAGAGTATGACTCGATGTTGGGAGTGGTCCGTGAAGTTCCACCCCAGCTTATTCTACCGGAAAATATTTTGCCAGAAAAATCAGCTAAAACAATCCAGTGATAATTCTGTCAGAAGGGTAGTCAAGATGCTGATTAGCATGGTTTAGTGTTTTCTTTGTCAATTTGGCAAATGAGTTCCTTAATAAATGACAGAGTTTGACTGAAATTTTAATGTTCAGTTTGGTGAACGTGGTACCCTGCTGTAATACTCTTCTTGGGGTGGGGGGGGGGTCTGTTGAGAACTTGTATTTTCAGAGTTGCCAATTTCATAATTCTGGTTTCGCAAACTCACATCATCTTGGAAAATATGTTACTAGAGCATGTCGATCTTGAAACAGGTAAATAAGAACCAATATAGCCGATTCAACTTCCTGTTAAAAAAGGCTTGGCTTTGGTTGACCGATCGAGAGTTAAGAGATTGTTTGCAGTCAACAAATGAAAAATTTAACTACCATAAACATCACTGAGGAAATTGTATCCCAGCCTCAAAAATGTGTCGTTTCTTAATTTACATGCATTCTTAAGTACCAGATGAAGGAAATAAGCAAGCTAAAACCCTCAGGTTAACGAGTTTAGGTTTGCCAAGATGACGCAGAGGCTTCGTCCGAACCGAACCACGTACGCAAATTAAACAGCTGAAACAATACACGCATGCCGATGGCACCAGTAAACCAAACACATCATTTAATAGCTATTTGGTTTCGATCCCCTTACACAATTATGCACACAAATGTTGAGACACTACGACCCTCACCGCCATGGCACCACACTGAGCTTCAGTTTAAGAACTACCTTGAAAATCATGGTGATTGAACCCAAACTGACAATAAGACGGCAAAATACATAATTTCTTGCTTGGTAGGACAGCAAGTGATAAGCAACATCAAACTAAAGGAAGAGAAGGATACTACAAAAATGAACTGTTTAACTAATAATATCCTTCAAATTGACAAAAGCAATGTAGCATGCACAAACAGTGATGCAATCTAATAGAAAGGCAAATGCGTATTCCAATTATAACTAACAAGCACCAAAAAACAATGTCTATGAAAGATCATTGGGATCCCAGTTTAGAGTATGAAAAGATGCACATCTCCAAAGAAATGTTGTACAAATAGAACATCAGATCCCTGCTTCTCTTTCATGATTAAATATCCATTGGCGCAACATCCAGGCTCTTATCTTCTTGCATGGTGGCGCTCTGGTCTGCCGCCTCTTCCTTTGGCTCCAATGCATCAATTAATTGTTGTACGGTTTTTGCGTCGATTATTTGGAAAGGTTCATCTTTTCCAAGAATTGCAACGGTACATGTAGAGCTATTCAGTTGTTCTCCTTGTAGAGTCTCCTTGATTGCGAAAAGCCCGTGCTTTATGAGATCCTCACGAGGGCAGTCGTTAAATGTCTCAAACTTCCGCTCCAGGTAAGTCTTTGCAGCTTGAGATCGTGAGCCGATTGCGAATGCCTGGTACTCAAAATAATTGCCACTTGGGCAATTGTAATAAAGATGAGCTCCCGATTCATCCAATCCAGCAACCAGAAGCCCAACACCATAAGGCCGCTTCCAGGAACGCTGTGTGCAAACCTGACATGAAAGCATCTTTGATGTTGAGCACAACAATGCTAGAAGCAAACAATTAATACAAATTTTGCTTACAAATTATGAGCAAACCCTAACCAAATCTGGAAACACAGCTTTTTTCTGGGTAAAAATCTAGAAATACAGGCTATGTTCTATAAAGGAACCCATACAACCAACGATTTCACCCAAACTATCGCTATTGGGGAATATAACGAGTAGATTCATGGTTCATCAAGGGATATTAAATGAAGGATGTTATGTTTTGAGTACTACCAGTGGTCTATCTCTATCATGAATCTCATTTGTCAAAAGAAAGGAGAAATGAAACTGCACAGATGACAGTTTGGCGCATATATGGATGAGTTCTTTTTCTTACAAATAAGTTTAATTGAAAAGCACCAAAGAAGTGCACCGTGTTCATCAAGATGGTATAGCATAGGACTCTATAAAATTAATAAGTTCCAAAGCAAAACCCAAAAAAAAAGAATCCCTAGGCCAAAAGGCAATACCAACTTGACCTATACAAAAACAGGCGGAACAATTAAAGATTCAACGGGAACTACTAACAGGAATATCACCACCACAGCCCCATACCTGGGTAACATAATGCAGGGTTTTAAACCCCACCCAGTTTTTACCTAGAGGAGAGTTCATTGTCATAGGATGAAGAAAAAGAAACCATTGGACAAAAATATTGTGAACCTCCATATCACGTTAATGCCCAGTAAAAATGTGAGAGGAAAGACTTAAAAGGTTTTGGGAATTGAGAGTGTGTCTAGTAAAAACGTGAGAGGGGATTTGGGGGGGGGAACTTTTGATGAAATGATTTGGTCTTTTGTCTTTATGGGAGAGGGTATTTTGGTTGGGAAAACATTTTGGATGTTGTAGAGTTGAGTCCTTGGAGGGTTTCTACAGTTCTACTTGATATATTGGCTACATCGCCTTGTTTCTTTTTGATAAACTTATCTTATTTATAAAAAAAGAACAATGCAAATAACTCCGGTCCTTCAGGGTGGCCAAGGCTGGGGTGAATGCCTAAAATGTTACCTTTGTTGAAGTAATACAAAGTTCAGATTTTATAATAACAGTATCAAATGCAAAACAACATTGTCCAAGTTATGATGGTCGACAACATTTAATAACAAAAAAACAACCAGATACGCTGAACTAGCTCATAAACAAGCTCCAGCCAACCAGATCACTGTTGCCGCACTTTGATATGCAAGTAAACCACAGAAACATACAAACGATATTACCTATTGAACTAAGCCCTTTTATAGTACTGGATGTTTTCCTAAAAATTCTAATTTCATTAGTATGACACAAGACCAAAGACGTTTTACAGAATCATTTTCTTCCAACAAACTCACATACAGTACATGGGCTATGAAATATTTCAGGTTCTCAGTTATACCCATGACTGAACTAGAATACTAGTAACATGCTCCTTAGCAGAAAAGGACAATAAGGGAAAGGAGAAAGGGACCAAACCAGGAGTAATTAACTCTATACAATGTTCTTGAATGCCTGCAAAAAGGTGGATAAGGGATACCTTGGTTGAACGCAAAACCGCTACCTAAGCTTGAATGGTGTGTGGTTCGTTTCCAGAAGAATCTCATTCCGTCATGTCCGGTGTCCCAAACGTAGGGCACCTAACCCATCATTGATGTGTATCCCAAACATAGGCGACCTAACCCATCATTGATGTGTATCCCAAACATAGGCGACCTAACCCATCATTGATGTGTATCCGATAGGGAACCTAACTGATTGTTGATCTGTGTCAATGAACGTGCACACAAATGGGAGAGATGGAACGAGTCTAGATTGATTAAAAGAAAGAATATCAAACATACGAGTGCCTATTGAACACTTTGACAATTGGTCGGGAAATGAAGAATGTGAATCCAGGCTATAGAAGTGACAAGAGACTCAAGAAGAAGTTAGTAGAATAGAGGAGGAAGCCATGGGTTTGCGGATGGCGACCTTTGGCTCTAAGCGGAACAGAGCATGTCTATAAACAGTTTGACAATAGGTGGTGAATGGAGACGGCCAATTCAGGCTACGGAAGTCACAAGAGACTCAAGAAGAAGTCAGTAGAATAGAGGAGCGTAAAAGGATGTTCTATGATACCTAATTATACAACTGGTTCTGAAGGAACTAATTCTTGAGTAAGATAGTAGTTAACAGCCTACCATGCAAGTCCGCATTGCCAGTTTTGGTGCACCTGAAAGAGAGAGCCCCTAGATGCATCTAACTGATCGCTAGCTTAGTTTAATTTTCTTGCAGGCTGCAGCTGCTGATTGTCCACGGATCATGTCTTATCCAGGCATAAGCTACTCCAATTTAACTAACGTGTGCATTAACTAAAACTTAAAAAACCTATTAATTTGAAGTACACAGTGATCATCTGACTTATTGGTACTGGAGAATTCTTAAAACTTTAGAATCCTTATTCACATAAGCTCACCTAGAAAATCTGAAACCACATGCTTCATAACTTTATGAGGAACTCACTTCCTAAGAAGGAAGCCACGAGATGTTCTTCTGAAATTTTCCACTAATATTGTGAAATCGGCTTTTACTGCGATATATCAACGAAACCATTTAGAGTTTCAGTTTATGAAAAGAAGCACATAAGTTTTGAGTTCTTTTTTACTGTATCAATCACTTTTTACCGACTCCCTCTAATGTCTCTATCTTGCCTCAGTAAGCTTCAGCTTTAACGATTCACGCATCTAGCATTCCCTGGAGCGATTGCCAACAATTTCATGCATCAATCATGTCGATCGCTTCTATCTCTTGTAAATATGATGTAAATCACAAACACCAAGGACCACACTCAATAGCTTCCAGCAAGCAGAACCCGTAAGTCACAATAGAAAGCAAACCTAACAGCCTAACAATTTGGAGAAATCCACATGATTCGCTCCATTCTCACGCACAATCTTTCACATCATAACCACGCAATAGACTCTTATAAAAGAATACAAAGATCAAATCCTCAATCGCGAAATGAAACTTGAAATCTTAAAATTTCACAAAAGATTACACTTGCTACATTCACAAATAGCAGAAAAGCTCGGGATTTGGAAATTTTCCATCGAGACCGACTCCCAAACAGAATGCAGAAATAAAGAAACACGCATCGCGCTCACCTACCAAGAAGATCAATCAATCGGACGTGACCGACGCACCTGAGCTTTATCGGCAAGCTGGACGACTAGTCTGCCGACGGGAAGTGGAGACTCATAGACGAAGCTGTAGTTTATGCACTCCGACCGGAGGTACCTCGAGAGGACACGACCGTCGGCGGTGAGACCGGCAATGGCGATCCCAATGTGATCGTCGATCTTGAAGATCTTCCGCTGGTGCGACGAGAGCTCTGAGTTGGCCTTATTTACGCTTGCGAGAACGACGTGAGTGCGAGACCTGAGTCCGATCGCCGCACTCCCTTGCTTCACAGCCTCCATGGCGTATTCTACCTGGAAAAGGCGCCCCGCTGGGCTCCACGTCGTCACATCCGTGTCGTACTGGTTCCTGAACATCTTCTTCTCTCCTTACAAGGATCCTTCCGGGGGAGGTCTCGCCGGAAAACGGGATTCGCAGTGGTAAGCACGCCGGGGTTTGTCTGCCCTAGCGTTTGGGGTGCTTTTTGCGAAGAACGGAGGAGATTAGTGTAGTAAATGCCACTTGATGTCTCTCAAATTACAAGAAGTACCACTGTCTTTTCTGTTGCCCACTCGTCAAGAAACGTAATGTTGTTTCCAATCTACCCGATCTTAATGAGACCTTATCCATACCCAACTAAAATTGGATCTACATTTGGAACCAAAAATTAATCCACAACAAGATCCAAATACATTTTATGGGTAATGTGCTCGGATTATTAGGTCTAGTAAATGAACTGAAAGAGTTAATCCATTCTCGTCTCCTGTGTTCCATTGAGGCGAGCCGATCTCCCTTCTACTGAGAGTTGCGAGCCGAACAAACTGAACATGAACTTGCTCACTGAAATTAAAAAGAAAAAAAAATGTATCATTATATAATGTACTTATTTCTAGAGAAAATGAAACTAATCTCGTTTAACTTTAATCATTGGTTTCTTAGTGGATTATTTATGGACCCATAATCCATTGACAATATATGCACCGTTTAGGCATCTTGGATTTGGTTCATTGTTCAAGCATGGTTCCCAACTAGTAGTGACTTGAATCCAACTTATTCTAGATTAAATGGATTTTGGTATACATTTGATAATACCGGATATAGATCCAATGAACATGGTCTTAACGACCCACCTGCAATGATGATCCTGAATCCTTTCTCTAATGAAACCAAATTTGGTTCAGTAAAAAGTCAGACCCGAACCGGACCGCATCACTTTCTTTGCTTGGTGAGGTCTTCTTTTTCGGTCTTGGTTGTCCAAACGCTTAAAAATAGAAATCTACAGTGATGGCATGATTGAAAGGTTATGAGAAACCTAAGGCAAACAACAGGCCACTATAACTCCAAGGTCTCGGTTTTCTTTTCTCGCAAGAAAACTTGTGATTGCAGTTTAGTGTTTCAGGTCGTGTTCGTCCACGAAAATTTTTCCCAGGGTAGTAGTTTGGTGCTTCAGGTCGTGTTCGTGTGGGTTCATTTTATGCTGGTTTAAGAAACACGTCCAATCGACACGAACTCAACGGTTTATTGTGTTCCTCGGGTGAACCAGAAGCAGCGATGTCGGGTTTCGGTTCTGGTGTTGGTGGTCACTCGATTCTCTTTCGTATAGGCCCTTCGACAAAGGAAAAGGAAGCAACGTATCTAATTCATCCGATACGATAGTACCTATTTTGGGAACCCAAAGTCGCTAAATGGGTAAGTTAATCTCTAACCTAAATTGGGCTATACTTTATATGATAGGTTAAGGACATGCATTTTGCCATAAGTTTATATTATATCAATCAACCCTGTGTGATTCGTGTTGAAGCATATACTTGGGGGTGCGTGCAAGCGTCCTTCAAACTCTTGCGGCATGCATAATTCAGTATCGAACCCATAACCTTTTGGAAAGGCAGTTCTTTTAAGGACAAACCTTTAGATGAGAGTAGGGAGAGACAAAAGTAAATATAAAAGAGAAAGATGGGGGTGTATGTAAAGAAAAAGAAATTCAAAAATGAAGTTTGCACTTAGTAATTAGGAGTATGTATTTAATAATTATGGTGTATATTTATATGGAGACCTACCACATCTCATCAAAAACCTAAATCCAAAACCAACAAACTCCTTTCAAGTCTGAGTTCAGTTTCACTAGTTGCAAGTTTGGTTCTACACTGGCTCTTTTGTGGTTCAGTTTCAGTTTTATTTGAAAATTTCATGAAGCAAATATGAGATTTTAAAGCTTCAAAAAGAAAATGCTTAGACCCACTGGTTCCGGAGCGCATGTTTCATGTTTCTGATTCTAGTTTGGTTCATATGTTTCAATTTTGAACGGTTTGAGTCCGGTTCAACCCGCCGGACAATGTTCAAACCACCAAGTTCTGTAATTACAAGGCATGTTGCATGGAAACAGAAACAGGAATGAAACGGAAATGAGACAGGGAAATGGCAAATAATAATATCTATATAACAAATAAAAAAACACTTTGTAGATTTCAATAAGAATTTAGTATGTAACTAATATTAGATTGATAAATATAAAATATAGCGTCAATGTGAGGAATTACACTCCTCTCTTTGCTAAGAAATAAAAATGTCGATTATACAGC
The DNA here is from genome assembly GCA_036023115.1 of Brasenia schreberi. NCBI lineage: Eukaryota > Viridiplantae > Streptophyta > Magnoliopsida > Nymphaeales > Cabombaceae > Brasenia > Brasenia schreberi. The sequence continues at coordinate 3,577,197 of JAYKKT010000072.1, forward strand.
TAAGCAACGAGAGAGAGAGAGAGAGAGAGTTTAAAGGTTTGATTCTCCGGTTGAGCAAAGACTATAAAAAAGCTATGGTAATGACGATAGAGTTTTGGATTGAAATAGAGAAAAAAAATGACTCTTGAATTTTTCTTCTTCTTTTTCTTAATTTTTGAAATGAAAATATTTCTCGAAAATGAAAAACTTTAATAAAAGGTTTCTGCGAAACGAGAAACTTGAGGAAAACATTTCCATGGCGTTCCTTAGAGAAGCCTTATTTCCATCATCATTTGCATTTCGAAAAACCCTAGCGAACTATTATTATTGCGAGGGGATGTTCATGTAAAGTATGGGCGACCGACCATTTTGTACAGCTATGGTGAAACACGTGATGTGAAATGAAAGCATATTAAAACTACAGTCGATATTGAGTGCATCTTATATAATTTATATTTTTCCTCAACTTAGAAATTTTATTTTTCCAATTTACTGATATTTTTTAATACAAGTATTTAAGTACTTCCATTTTCAATTTCACGAAAAAAAAAGAACATGTTGATAGCATGCATGTCTAGCCCAGGGGTGTTCAAGGAACTCACTGGAACTGAACTAAACCAGCAATTTGGTTCAATTCTAAATGTCCAGTGGTTTGGTTTGGTTATGTTCTAACAAGAAAAATAATTGGTGGTTTGGTCCACAGTTCTAATGTTGGAACCAAACCAAATCATTACCTCTCTCTATATATATACAGATATATATAGTTTATATATGGAGATAAATCTTGATAATTTTATAATTATATATATGTGTTTTATAACCTGATATGTATATATATACTTATATAAATATAAATATGGTTTAAACATATGAGTTTTATAACCTCATATGTATATATATATATACTTATATATATATATATATATATATATATATATATATATATATATATATATATATATTGTTTAAACATGAGTTTTATAATCTCGTATACATATTAAATGTGGACTGAAGATAATAGGATGGATATAATACTTATTGTTTAGCTGAATCTTAAATAAGTAGAACCGTGGTATAGAACCGAAACAAACCGGAATCATTGGTTCGATTTTGACCATACTAATGGCTGCAATTTCATTGCAAAATATTTTTGAGTAGAAATTTTTTAATAGTCATACATCATTCTAGGAATTGAAAGATTTATTCACTGAATTACATTTAACTGATACCTACCCTATTTGTTGGATTAACATGATTTTCCAACATATTTGTACATAAAAGTTCTATATACTTAAGTAAAAGAGCTAGTATGAACCGAAGAAGACCCAAACTGCATTTTCGTGTCAACTTGTGTGGCTTGATGAACACGAACAAGTTCATCGTGAGTCAAGCCGAGCCCAACCACAATAAAAGGAGAGAGTAGTCCATCGTGAGTCAACATATTTCTATCGGTGTTTTCGGACTAATAAGCTTCATCTTACGCCAATTTAAACTTTTTGTTGAATTGAGACATTATATATATATATATATATATATATATATATATATATATATATATATATATATATATATTATATATATATATATATATTAAACATGCTTTTAAATCTCAATCATCGACCGTTGAAATTCAATTCTCAAAAGCAAAAGGGTACTTTGGTACTTTTACAGCCACAATAAATGTTTTCGGTATAAGTTGTTTTTTTACTCAAAGATCTCAAACCATTGATTTTTAAGAACGGACGGTTGAGATCTTTGAGCATGTATTAGTATGCGCATGATCTTTCACAAACATATAGATCGTTCCATCTTTGAAATTGATAGTAAGATTTACATCATTTTTGCTTTTAGTGCATCATGTGTATCATAGATCAAATGGTATAAATGTTGATGTAAAATCATGCACCAAAGGACATTATAAGCTCAAATTCTTCTCTCTCGATATATATGTATAAGAAAAATGGATTCTACTTATTTCTGACATGCTCACTCATTGCTTTTCAATAGCATGAGCATAATTTTAAAAAATAGTATCTTTAAATCATATTGATTGAGAAAAAGCAGATCCTATCTATCTCTGACATACCCATTGGTTAGTTTTCGGTTGCATGAGTATAATTTTTAAAAAATTCAAATCATATTGACCTCATGAATATATATAGGCACGCATAGGTACATATGTATCTTTGGGCATTTGTCACGATGAATATCAAGTGTAAGAAAAAAAGAATACTTTGCATACACATTTAACCCACTTTTTTTCCTTATTGGAAGGAGATTTTACTAGTTGGTACCACTTAGGCAGTGTGTGGACATTTGTTGCTTTACACGGTGTATTGGGACTAATTTTGTGTTCAATTGAGACCTTATATATATTGAGACCTTATATATATATATGTATACTTATTTAAAAATCGGATCCTATGCACCTTTGGTATATTCACTAATTACTTTTTGATGGTATAAGTATAATTTAGAAAAAAAGTAGTATTTTCAAGATAAGATGAAATACAATATTATTATACTCATACCTAAAAAATCAATGATCAACCATGATTATGGTGAGTACGATCCAATCTCTCGTTATATATATAAGAATGTTGAGTCCTATGTCATAACATAGTCACAACTTATGATTTTTCAATCAAGAGCAATGAATGGTTAGAATTGATTAAGGAAATAGAAAAACAATTTTAAATTTTCTTGAATCAATCTCAACATTTGATCATCTTTGATTGGATAATCATGACTTGAGAGTATGTTATTCAAAAGAACCCTATCATTCATGCACACATATTATATATACATATAGAGAGAGGGAAAATAGTGATAAATGTTGAAATCAATAAGTGCTCAAATTTACTTTATTATTTCAAACACCTGATTTCTAAGATGAACAATTGAAATGATAAAATAAAAAAATATTTAATGTATATGACAAAGTAAAAACATAAACAATACTTTTAATTCAATTTTCACCTTTTTTTCCATGCTCATCAACCTCTAAAAATATTTGAGTATATTTAAGCATAGATGAAGCATGAGCATTTACCACTATCTCTTTCTCTTTATATATATATATATAAACATGCCCGTACACATATAGAGAGAGAAAAAAAGAGTTTTAAGTGTATAATATTTTTTGATGCAGAATTTTAAACAAACATCTGGGCTCACTTGCACCATGTCGGGAACTGCTATCAACTGGATACTGGATCCAAATCCGGGCCATGGACCAGATTCCAGAAAACGGAAGTGAGAGAAGTGGAGGTAATCCGAAATTCCACCGAACGTGAGCCCAACGTTCAACGATATAAAACGCCAAGACGTTACAGTCCATTCTTCATCATCGGGGAATCACACTCTCCCTTCACTCCTCACGAGAAATTCCCACCGGGAACCGTGCGTATCATCATCCATGGAGGAGCTTCAGCCGTCCATCCAGAGCGGACGGAGTTGCTTCGTTGTTCGCGACGGAAACGGATCGTCCGGCCACAGCGACCTATTCGGTGCTCCCTCTACGTGCCCCGCTTCGGCGTCCGTCTCCTCCGGCGACGACGAGTATGCGGACATGTTTCGGAGCTTCTCCGGCGGAGGGAAGGCACCTTCGGTGCCGTTCCTCGAGTTCTTGAGCGATTTTGATGCTGACGTTGAGAGGATCTCCGGCGAAACATACTCGGACATCTTCGGCGGATTTGGCTGGGATTTGGCGGTGTCCTTGGAGGAGTTGCTTGGAGGATTGAGTTCTGGAGCTGAAAACAAGGATCCAGATTCTCGGAAGAATACGAGGTACGTTTAAGTTCATCTTCAGTTCTTTCTTTGTCTTTGGCGGATCTGAATCTTTTGATCTGTGTTTCTCTGTCTGGAAGTGTTTTCCGGTTATCATCTTCGTCTCTTGATCATCATCCTTATCTACAGTCCTTTACAAACTTCCACATTTTATACGCTCTTCTTCTTCTTCTTTTTCTTGTGTTACTTCTGGTGTTGCTAGATGCTGCTAGAGTTATTGTTGCTACTAGTGGAATTACTACTGTTAATGCTAGTAGTTGAGTTCCGATCTTGTTTTCATGGCTGGACTTTGACATCCTTCATTTGAACGTGCTGATATTTTGCTCTTATTCTGATTGCTCCTTGTGGATCAAGAATAAAAGAGGAAGGAACAAAAAGAAAATTGTGTTTCTGAACTCAACAGCTTATTGACAATGCCTTAATTATTACTTTTAAAAACAGATTTTGGAGTTCAAGTTGTCAAAAGAGAACGGTGTGTGGGTGACACTGTTGATATTCTCCATCACTTTGTTTGCCGCATGCCAATTAAATTAATGTCAACCAAATGGAAGCCGAAAAGAAAAGAAATGAACGGAAATAGAATCAGAGGCAAGGTACCAGAAAAATCATTACTTTATTGTCAATCACAAAAGCTTGGATATTCGGTAAGAATGATACGCAGACCCTTTGGTTAAAAGATATGGTAGTCCCTGAAGCTTTAGGCTGTTAGAAAACTTTCTCTTTTCTGTAGTTCCTCTGTTGAAGTAGTTCATTGATTCCTTTCTTGGAAGCACCAATAGTTCTGCTGAGGCCATATAGGTTCCATCTGTTGGATTTGATGCACCATCTCTAAATGTTTTTGTCTTTTGGGTTACCTTCTTCAAGTTAGTCTTTGCTAATCGAGTATTTGTTGACAAAATGCATTACTTTATCTTGTTCGATTTTAGAAGTGAAACTGTTAAATATGATATTACTACTATCAATGACGACCTTTTGTCTTGTGGGTCACCTTCTTCAAATTAGTCTTTACCTATTCAATATTTGTTGACAAAATGCACTACTTTCTGAAACTGTTGAATATGACATGACTATTATCATTCTATACTCGCCCCCTAAAAAAATAAAAAGGGATGCAATGCTTCTTTACGCTTTTTTACCAACATGCAACTTTGTGCTCTTTTTCCATGTTTCTGATGAAGGGAAGAATCATTTTTATTGTCTTGCTTTTGGAGTTAGAACTTTTAATTGATGTCATTGACCTGTATTCGTATTATCACAGATCTGAGTAAACCATGATCCTCAGGATAAACGTTGTGCTTGTTTGTAGGTCTTCTTCCCTTGGTAATAATAAAAAATTATTAATAAGGAGCATTCTATGATTTGTTTTTCGGCAGTGGACAAAGGAAGCCACAGAAACTCCCCGCAGAATTTGTCACTAATGCTTCGGAAAATTCAGATAAAGTCTTATTTTCGAGTTTGGAAAGCGTTTCAATGGCATCCAAATCGACATCTCAGAATTCGTACAAGACTGAAGAGCAATTAGAAATATCATATAAGGTGATAAATCACACACATGAAGAGAATTCCATGGATGAAAAACATGTAAACCATGTTAATTCCCTTTCTGTGCTTACGTCTACTATTGATGATTGCTTCTCTTCATTGGAGCAACACATCAAAAGGACTACTACTCTGTTGGATAGGTCATCTGCCGATTTTCTAACTCAGATTTGTGGAGACAATCTCAAGGAAAGTGACTGCAACATTCATGCCATGTCTCATGACGTGGAAATGATATCTGCGTCCCAGAACAATTCTGGAAATAATAATTATGAGCCACAAGAGGTGTTTTTAACTGTAACTGAGATCAATCTTCAAACACAACCTACTCAAAGGCCACCACCTTCACGACAACCTCCCAAATTAGAGACTGGACAAAGTGATTCTAAGAGAAGGTTGCGCTCAAGCAGGAAAGATCGTCATGAGAATGGCATCCATAACTTGGTGAACAGGATTCAGAGACATCATACAACAATTGCTTCAGAAATTCATGTAGTTGAAGAGGCTTCCAAGGCATGCTTCCCACCATGCTTGGATGTTGGGATTGATACAAAGTCATCTCTTGCTGCTTCCATAGATTCAATGAAGGAAGTGAGGAATGAAGCGGAAGCAAAGAAAAAAATGGCCATGGACTCCTGGGAAATAGGAGAGGATACTAAAGATAACAAGATGTTATGTGCCAGAGATGGAAAACGAAGCAAGCAACGAAAAGAGTGCAAAACGTTTCATGAATTCTTTGAATTAGCAGAGATGACTTCTGCAGTTTGTGATAGACGATATCAGCAAACCAAAGATGGGCAAAAGCCTCCCCAGGAACCAGTGGAACTGGAACCTATTAAATCAAAAAGGGACCAACAGAATTACAATTATGAGGAAGTATTTAGGACATTCCAGGATGGCAGTGAGCTTGAAGCAACCAGAAAAATGAGAAATGCACCTCAAGTAGTTGTCCTGCAGGAGATTGAAGCAGAGTCCATGGATAAATCATCAGGAGAAAAGGTCTTTAAGCAGGGTTTGCTTACAAAAGAAACTTCTGTTCAAAAAACTGCAGAAGGGGCTTGCGAACAGGCTGGTGAAACGGCAATGGTTGAAAAGGTTGTTCTAGAGGCAAGAGATCGTGTGGAGATGGAATTATTTGATATGCTAACTGCATCTTTAAGAGATATGCGAAACGAAGATGATCAATATGAATCATGTGACGGGACAAGCACGGTGAACAGCATGAGGCACATACCTACTTCTGTGAGTCAAAACTGTCCTGAGCAGCAAACTCTGTGTGTGTGTGCAGTCATGTGCGGGCACATCCTACAGTACTAATTTGGTTTTATTCCTGACAGGAGGAGAAGAATATTCAGTCTGATGAATCAATACGAAGTATGGGTTTCCTTCCCTTTTAATTTTGAATTACTGAGTACTGCACTTACAGAGTTTCATTTTCATTTTCCTGACCTAGAAGATAGTGGGATTAGGATCGGTGATATTCTTCCGAGTAGTTTTTTGAATTATATCTTGTCTACCAATTTGAAGCATTCCAATCCACCGCAAAACATCCAGAATTTGTGGTTGAAACAGAAGAAAGGAAAAAGGCAAGGTCACAGAGGTGTCAGCGAACAGCGGAAAGAGTGGTATATATCATCTTCTCCTGAAATCTTACACTGCCGCATGATGAAATACATGAGATAACTTATAATTTTTACTTAATGGCTTAAACGCTGGAACTAAGTGTCCAGCTATATTTGTATGATGTGCTGTGGTATCCTTCTTATCAAATACAGAACCTTTCATTGTATTATGCTATAAGTCTTGAATTTCTTTTTTCTAGTGTGAAGAGTTTGAACGTTCAGTAGTTCTATCTCCTATTCAAACTGTTTCTATGATGGTGGTTAAACATATTTATCTTTGGCAATCCTAGGCGAAAGCCCTTGCAGAAAAGAAAGCTCGTGATATTCTTGTGCAGAAGGAACAAGCAGAACGAAGTGTAAGCAAAGCGATGTTCCAATTTCTAGCTTTTTTAACTCATGGCGGAATGTTTTTGACTGTTTAATTTCTTTATTGCAGATGTTAGCAGAAACACTTGACGGTGACATCAAAAGGTGGTCACTTGGAAAGGAAGGAAACTTGCGAGCACTATTATCAACTCTGCAATATGTATGAACTATTCTTTTATATTTTCCTAGGGAAAATTCCTTTTAGTTCTCTCGCAGTATTCTGATAGCTACCTCCATCAATGTTTCGGAAGTTGTTATTTGTATTCAAACACAGCCTCACCATCAAGTGAGGAATGACCATGTTAGTCTGTTTTTTCCTTTCTTAATTTATAGCCTGTTATGTAGATCACGCCTTGCAGCTATAATTAGTTTATTTAGTGAAAGTTGTGAATTTATTCAACTCATAGGCTCATATTGTGCTAAAACATAAGAATAGTAGGACCAAGATTTCGACTCTCATAATTTAATCCGGAGCTTGTAATTAGAAAATTAGCAACAAAATTATACGTAATTCTTAGTTTCTGTGTAGGTCTATTTGTTACATTCTTGAATTGGTTACGGAATACATCCCTTCCTCCCCCTCCCTCTCTCCTGTTGCTTTTGTGTATTTCAAACAGTTGAATCCTGCTGACATCAGTATAAAACAGCTTTAAGTACATGTACACTTGGTTGATTGATGTATGATTTTTCTGCATCTTGTTCTTCGTTAGATCCTTTGGCCCGAGAGCGGCTGGCAGCCTGTGCCATTAACAGAGGTGATTACGGCTGCTGCAGTAAAGAAAGCATATAGAAAAGCTACACTATGTCTACATCCTGACAAGGTGCAACAGAAGGGTGCAAGCATTCAACAAAAGTATATAGCTGAGAAGGTCTTCTATTTATTGAAGGCGAGTTCTTTTCCTCTAATACCACGCCAGAACTTAACCGTTAATAAACATGTCGAGTCATTAGAACTTATTCACGTCTGTTGCAACATGGGATTAACTTCTTAGTAGACTTCCTAGTAAATTATGCATGCATGTAGCAAAGACATTTATATTGCTTTAAGATTTAAGTTTGTTTCCATTATTTGCTTCCGTTGGTGTATTCCATTTGAAGCACTGTTTTAACTTTTACCACAGTACCATTATTGCTACCATATATTGTTTACCTGTTTCTATCTTATGATAGTACTGCTATAAGATGCGATTTGGATTAGCTCATGGGCTAGGGGGTTGGATCTCTGACTGGAGGTAAGGAGTTCAATACCCGAAGCACGCTTCTGTCAGGGGTCTGCCCAATCCCAGCTGACCTTTAAAAGAAAAGATGGGATTGTGCAAAGAACAAATAGAAGGAAAACTAATCCATTCCCTAAATCGCGTTGAAATTTGTCATCCTGTCATGTCAGCAGGACATTTGGAGAAATCTGAATTATCTTATTGATAATTGAGTGTTTCACTTAATTAAAAAACCAATAGACATTGATATTACTTGAATTATTTTAGTTTATAGTCATGACTTGTGTGCTCGATTTCAGGATGCATGGAACAAATTCAATTATGAAGAATGTTAAGCAGCATGTACATTGATCCAGAATCCAAATACCTCCGCTTCAATGCTGCAAGTCTGCTATTTCAGCACATTATCCTTTACCATGCAGCATCTCAGTAAGTATATTCAGAGGCATTTCTTTCCACATAAGCTTGCTTGAAGTCAAGCATGATCATATGCAGATTGCGTGTTAGCGTGCTCATGTCAATGAACTGCACGAGAAATCTGAAAATCCTCATCATTGAAGCACCAAAATCAGATCAAGTGGAATGTGTTGCTCCCCATGGAAGCCTTCATGCACCCAATATTGCAATATGCCGTATGCAAATGGCCGGGAAACTTCGCAGAAGCTATCATTTGCTTTGTCATGGTGGTTGCATTTATCAGCACTGTGCAGGCATCAATAAAAGCTAGCATTCACTTGTACTTACTCTAATTAACAAGAAGCATGTGCGATATTTCGCACCATGTTTTATTTAGTTTAGTAATAAACATGCACTTGCCATTAATCTTTATATTTACGTGTAAAAGAAAACTGAAAAGCAGTTCATCGCTCCGTGTATCGCCAGTTTCCTGCATCGTAATTATATGTTTCATAAAGGGTAGATACAAATACCGGTCATCTTCAGAGACCATCCTTTCAGTCAGAAATACCAACGACTACCAAGCCAATGCCCCCTGGAGATGGAACTCGTTGTTGGTCATGTCAAGAACTCTTTTTTTTATCCATAGCAGTTAATACTCTTTCTTATTCTCCTAATCTATTTAATATTTTTTAGTGCAAGATGCCATACCAAGATTATTTTGCAATTCCACAAATAAATAACTTGAAAATAATATCCATAAGATATTCATTGTGGAGATATTTCCAAGAATGGTCTAAGAACAGCACAGTAACATCAGCAACCACGACAGCAGCTATTAACTTTTGATAATTAGAGATTAAATTAAAAGGAAAGTAATTACAGCAAACTATTATACAATTGATGAGCAAAACCTGTAGAGTGAATGTGTAAAACTTAATGCTGCTCAACGCATTTGAGGAAGCAGCTATAGTTTCAATGATGATAACCAATTGATCAAAGCTTCATTCACCAGGTCAGGAACCTCATCATGTGGACAGTGTCCAGCAGGCAAGCTAACCAGTGATGAGTTCGGGTAGAACTCCATAATTTTACTAGCCTTTGTTGGATCAGCCCATGGGTCTAATTCCCCCCACAGCAACAAAATTGGGCATGAGAGTTTCGACAAAATGGCATCGAGTGTGTACGTAATCTGGTTCATCAAGAAACGTGTCATTAACCTACAAAAGAGCAACTGAATTTATTTATATTTCTCAGCCAAGTCGAATGTTTCACATCTAATATCAACAAATGATGACAATTATGCATATGGGAAAGGTTCATAATCTCAACTCGACAGATAAACACAAAAAAAATATGCATCTTTAAAGAAGGTGAGTCACTGCACTCACCAAGGTGACCATAATTAAAATCATCTGCCATGACCCCTATAGACTGAATGTAAAACATGTTGAAAAGATCGAGCAGTGATTGGAGAACAGGACAGACTGAACGGGTTAAGATTCCTGATTTCTAAAGATACATTTGCTACACACAAAGTGGGTTTGGCAGCTTTGGCTACATGGATATTTAATTGCCATTGTGTTGGATCTTGTACTTTGCAGCAAGCAATGTGCAAATAAATGTTCATGCATCAGATTGAATGATTCAACTACCAAACAATATCTATCTTAATAATTACTGTAGCACTTCAGTCCAATAAATATATACCTGTAATAAACTTCGCCAGCATTAGGATCTTCAGCTGGCTTAGTGATTGATTCAACAAGGTAATCATCCACATTGGCGCTATTTGGATATACCTGCAATAAAAAATGAAAAGATCTCATGCTGGAAATCCAACTCGTAGCCTGCTCAAGATTATGATCCTAAATTTTTATGATGTATAAGAGCTTATCTATAAATTGCCAAGAATAGCAAAAGAAGAAGAATAGCACATACATTCTTCAACACAGATCGGATTCGTGATGGCTTCTTCGATTGCCAAAACACAACCTTCAAGACGAGTCGCTGAAGGATCTCTTTCAATGGTTTCACAAGGAATTTGTCAATCGTAGATTCCTCCTCCTGCTCATCTCTAATTTTCTTGGGATTTTGAAACTGTCCAGCAGAATTCAATAGGACAACAGCACGGACTTGCTCAGGAACATGTGTTGTAGTCAGCAATGCTGTAAATCCGCCTAGGCTGAAGAGATCGAACATAATTTGGAAACAGTTATACAGAAGATCATTTATGAGAACAAGCAGTGAACTGTGAGGACAAAAAGATGAAAACCGAACTGCTAATTGCAGAACACACATTTGTAGAAGGACAATTCAGCAAGATTGTATTTTCTTAGCTCCTGATCTTTTCATGTAATACTTCCAAGACTGAAAGAAACTGACAGCTAGAACAATGAAAACCATAAAATGCGCTGGCTTACCTGTTTCCGACCACAACTGCCGGTTCCTGCACAATTTCCTTCAAGAAATCACCTACCTGGTCGCTCCATATGGTAGCATCATATTCTATGATTGCTTTATCACTCCATCCAAATCCAAGTAAATCAAGCGCATAGACCCTATAAGTTTTTGATAATACTGGTATGTTGTATCTGTTCCATGGAGACCAAAACAGTTGAGTTGGAACCTAAAGAGTAGTGAAACCAAAATGGCAAAACAAAGAGAACAGCAGTAGCATGAGATTTCCGCTACCAACATTTAGTGATTTTAATGTTCGATCAAACTTTTACATGGCGTCCATATTTTATGGAAAAGGTCTAGCATGAGATTTCAGGTACAGAGATTTAGTGATTTTGATGTTCAATCAAATTTTACATGGCTTCCCTAATTTATGAAAAATGTGAAGATTAACCAAGTATGCCTGTCATGTTCTTTGGCACACACAGACACAGAAAGAGATAAATATAGAGAGGTATAGATAGACAGACACAAACACACACACAGAGATTATGTCATGAACATGTCAACATGCATCTGTGAGAGAGGATGGACGAGATAGAGAACATATAAAATGCAACTTCATATAGGTACTTAGAGGTAGGCTGCAGAGGAAACTTAATGTACTTGTACAGTTCCAAGGTATAGACTTAGCTGTAGAAATTATTAGAAATTGGAGTCAAACAAAACCATAATCCTTAAAATGATCCATCAATAACAGCCTACATGATACGAGAAACTAATGATATTTGATGCAACAAAACTATGTCGTGACAAAAGTATGATAAGTGATAATGCGTGAATACAGAATGAATGGATAAAGGAACTTGCAACCAACAAACAGTGCAATCAACACAGCCAAGTATATCCAAAACGGACCTCCAATGAAATGCTGAAGCACCAAATCCATGAATAAGAACAATTGGATCCCCTTCTCCTTCTACTACATAGTGTATTTTATGACCTCTCCATGTCCAATAATTGTAACCCTCGGGCCTGAAAGGCAACCTCTCCACCCCTACAATAACAATTTGCAAGAATATCACAAAACCTACCTTGTCTGAAGGCAATACATGCATATAAAGAAAATATAGAACTAACAAAGAATCCTGCCGATGCTTTTGACAAGGAAGAATGTGTCAGATGGAGTATCTCTAGCATTTACTTCAAAACCAAATTATCTACAAACTATTTCATTTGCGCTTGCTTGGCAGAATTGTTTAGCAAAAGAGTACTTGAGTTTGGTGTATTGAAGAAAATGTATCAAACTTGCACAACCAATAAAAAATATTTGACAAACTAGGGATAAACTAGAAAAAACGAAAACACACATACAAGCACGCACACACAATACACGCGTGCATGCCTGCAGGTATATATAAACACACACACACATAAGTCTTGCTAGAAATATCACTGATCCTACTGATAACCGGTAGGTTTGGTAGAGGTTCCTCAGATTTTTATTGCCGTAACCATCTTAAAAGCCAGACAACAACTGCCTTTGGACAATCCAACCATACATATCCTTATCACTCTTTTCTTAAAAATTGATTTTTGTATCACTGGAATCCACTATAAAACGGCGATGTGCAATGTGGATTGTCCATTTTCCAGTGTCTCTGGCCGTGTCTCCATGGCGATTTCCACGAATTAAAGGCCGTTTAGGACAATTTTACGATAAGAATTTTGAACAGAATGCTTTAAATCAGAAGAATAGCTAACTGAAGCTCCTGAAAAACCTACACCCTCAAAGTCCTGAAGACCAAACAATTGTGCAAAGCGAACTGAATTGATGTACTAATACTCGTTTAACTTTCCTAGAGAAATTCAAGGCAAGAAACAAGCATAATTCTCAACAAATGAATGGGAATCACTGTGCTGTAATACACACAAAATCAGGACTTCGTGAAACCAAATTCCTAGATTATACAATTCCCAAAAGAAATCGAGTTTTGAATCCTACCTTGAGCAGGAGCTTCCTCAACCAAATCAGCTGATGAAGAGGGGGCAGCAACCTTAATGCCCTTCGAGACGAATCCCCTTCTCATCATTCTGCAATTCTTGACTCCTGAAACAATGGAAACCAAACTAATCATTGATAACCAAGACCCCGAAAAGCGTAACAACTCACCATTTCATGAAACTAAAGGAACCCATCTTATACACACACACACAGACCGATGCAAGAGAGGCGATAAGATTGGCGGAGGGAAACCAACTGCTCCGATTTAGGAGACAAAGAAGACGACGCCGAGACGCGAAGAGCGAGATCCATGAAGATGGTGTTTTCCCTAAGTGCACATAGGGGTCTCGTAGAGCGAAGAGAAGGGAGGGATCGAGGAAGCAAAAGAAGATATTGGCGTCAACAAAGAGGCGGCGGTGTACAAGAGTATGTGGCCAATTGTGAACCAGAGGAACCGATTGCCTCCCTTCTTCCGTCGGATTTTTGTACTCTCTCCCGTCGGAGCCAATGAAAATGAATGGCGTCCATTACGGCATTCACCGCCCTCTCCCACCAACACACACTCCTCGCTCACTCGCTTCGGTAAAGTGAACAAAATAGCCGGTACGAAGAGTATTAAATTCAACCAATTCTTTGTCTTCGCTTTCTCTTACCAGGAGAAAGAAGATGGTTCCGCACAAAGACCTGGAAGTTCGAGACCTGGTGGGTGCATCCTGCATTCTTGCTTGGGCTATCCATTAATTAATTATATGTATATAAAAGAAAACGGGATCTGTCCTGCTTGCTTTTAAGTGAAGAAAGTGTAATTTCAAAATTTTTAATGAGAAAAAGTACGAGGGATTTGAAAAAGCATAATCCAATCACTCTCTCTTTATATATATATTGATCGTTTGGTTCGTTTGAACTATCGGTTATGGGAGGCGCCCCTGGTTGGGTTCTGATTATGGGTCCATTTCGGCTTGTTTTCAACCCGATTTGGTTCCGACACAAACCAGACGAATCTACCTGATGCTATAGAGTAAGGCATTTCTATTCAGTGTTTGAAAATGGTGTGCAATCTAAAATGTTCACATAAAACCTATAGTCCACGTGTTATCTTGGTGGAATTTGAGGTTTGGGGTCCTTAATTTCTTGCTAAGAAGCAGGGCTTGTAAACGAACCGAACCAGGTTGTTCATGTTCAGGTCATTAAGCTTGGAGAGCCAGCTTCACTCTTTTAGATCGCAAACCAAACATGAATGAGTACATCACTCTCTGAGCTTATTTGCCAGTTGACAAGTGACAAATTTAGTTAAATAGAATATTTACAAAAAGAAAAGGCAAAGGAAAACCTGGAACCTCTTTATTTCACATTTTATTATAGATTTTTGGTGTGAATTGATCTTTGGTTTTCTTAAAACTTTTGAATATAATTTCTGAATTTATTAATTTTGGTGGATCACTTGAAGGCTTGGCCTTTCTTAAGTTTTGCAAAATAAAAGAAGGAACAAATTAATGGAAGGTCTCAAACCTAGAAGAGAGCTGCAATACATGAACTAAAATTATTATTTATAATATGGGAAACATCGCATACTTGGGGAGGGTAACTAGACATTGCCGGTTCGGAATCACACGGTTCGCATAACGGGCAGTAACTTGAACCAGCTTTGGAACATTGATCAATAGTCAATGATAAGACGTTCCCTAACATTGTGGTTGGTTGGGAGTTCTAACATTTACCCTTGTTTTAAAAAAAAAAGGCTTTTCAAAATTGTTTTGGACTGAGCTGTTGTAGAGAGGTTTGGTTCTGGTTTCATCAACCACTTTGTCTATGTGACGAAAAGGTCATGAGTTCAATACCCAGTACATGACATGGACCCTCAGTCACAATTTTCATGCTTTGTCATGTTTTTCAATATTTTTCTTGACTTTAATTTGCTTTTTAAAGTGTTGATCTACTTTTTAAACATTTTTACAAAGTTTGATATTATCCACTCTTTAAAATGTTCAAATCATATTTCTCTAAGTCTTTCTCTCTCCTCATTAGCGTGTGGAGGTCAAAAACACCTTCAACTTGCGAGTCGACCCTCTAACCAGGTGTGTTGCTCTTTGTGCTGATTATATCTTTGTCATTTTCTTTTTGTATGAACATCACCAATTTTTTTATTTAACCTGATTATGCGTCCCGTCCTTCGTTCTTTGACCGGACCTCCTGCCCGCTGATCATCATTGAAGATTTCAAGCATATTTTAGCATTTCTTTATGAAAGAACTTTTAGACAAATCAATTGAAACCTTACCAACTCCAATATTCTAGAGAATGACTATTTCTTCCTTTTATGTATCGGTTTCACCAACCGACTTGGGCAATATCAATTATCAAAGTCAAATTAAAAAGAAGTTTTTTTCATTGAACAAACACTACTTTATGCTTTCGACAGGAATTCAAACGAGAGAGAGAGAGAGAGAGAGAGAGAGAGAGAGAGAGAGAGAGAGAGAGAGAGAGAGAGAACTTTCAGCAACATCAAACACCAACGTAAATAGTTATACAAATTTGCAGACAAACAAGTAGACTTCTTTGAGAGCCAGGTTCTAGGATGAAAATACACGTTTTCCATGTATTCCTTGACCCAGTTATCAAATTCATGGTGTTAGTACCAAGATTCAGCGGTATGAGTTCTCGGCAGGACGAGTTGCAATTTTTCTCCTAATATTTTCATTAAAAGCAATTTTACTCCCAACATTAAATATGATTTAAGATGCTCTTGATGACAACATTTGGTTCAAAGATGCGCTTGATGTTACATATCTGAATTATTCTATCTTTTAAATCTTTTAGTTTTGATCGGAGAACGGAAGAGCTCAATGACTGGTTTCTCCACTGAACATTGAAACCCGAGCATGTAGTTGAAGGTCACTGTAATCGTCTCTGCGGACAAAGAAGAAGGCTGGCAATGAACTTGCAGAGAATTGCATGACGTCGTCTTTGCAGAGGTAGATATTGCATGAAGGAATTAAGGACGAGTCTGATACCTTCGGTATCTCGCAGTCGAAGAAGGCACTCATTCAAAAGCTTCATGGGAGCTTTCCACTCTAAGAAAGATAGAAGACAGTGCATCTTTTAATCCAAAATTAAACTTAGGAGACCTAATTAGGAGTCAAAATATATTAGTCATTTACTGACAAAAACTAAAGTTTAAAATGAGACATGATGCTCTCTTTCCTTCATATTTTTTAATGATCTTTAAGTGTTTTGACTATTGCAAGTCAAGCCAGGCCACCAACCAACTTCCTCTTACACACTATTGACCATTTCTCCCTTCAGTTTTACTTTATAAATGCCTGCAATATTGCTTCTCAGTGGCCACCAACCAATACAGCTCCCAGTCTGCAACTTCTTCATTACAATGCAATGTATCAGTAAAATTTCGAGATCGTTTATTCGAACTCTGAGCATGCAGAGCAGGCGTGGATATCACAGGCTTGGTGAAGATGCTTATTTGGACAATCCAAACACAAGAAATAGTAGTGGTTTCTCACTGAGGTACCAGAGATATTTGATCTTGTTACCCTATTCCCGTGCTCTAAAGTCCAAGTTCATCAAGCAACAACCTGCCGGGAGTCATCCATTGGCGAGACTTTTCGATGCTTCACGGCGGAAGAAGGCGATGGGGACGCCGGAATGTGCAAGGTACTCTCAGTACTTGAAGGAAGCAGGGAGGTGGGAAGCTAATTCAGATCGACCAATTATGCATTTTTCATGAGTCTCTAGCCATGAGAAGAAGATTCACAATTAGATAATGGCTTTAAACGTGAGCACTTTGATCCATATATACTCTTCTTTTATTAATTTCTACTGTATATCTTCAAATAATGCATAATAAGTACAAACGCTATCAATTCTTACTGGGAAGAAGCCCCTTCATAATAACTACTCTCTCTCTCTCTACGTAGTAGATGCAAGATGCTATCATTCACCCACTCTAATTAGATTTGACAGAAAATACTCAGCATAAACACATTAAAACTTGGTCATTGGGTGGTGAGACAATTTGACATTCACAATGCATTTTTGCACGCCTTTTTTTCATGAGAATGTCTGCATGGAAGAACCAACTGGATTTCAAGAATCAACAATTTCTCCATCATGCTTGTGAATAGAGATATGGCTGGTTTCTAACCGATGGCTGGTTTCTTGAAACCGACAGTTTCAGGTTCAGGATAAACCGGAATCAACATGTCTATTCAATGGTTCTTATGCATGCTCAAGCAAGTTCCTATGGCCTGGTTGTCTCAGACGAGCAACCCCTTTCTTGGTTGCAGATGAAGGATGGTGAGAATCAATAGGATATTTTTCATCTCCACGGCCTTGTGCTTTTCGAATCGAAATTGGCGCACCAAATGCAATATCGAGTTAGCCTGGCTGTAGAATTTGGCTAAAGACTTGGATGTTTTCATGTCTCGGTCACCCGCTAGATCAGTCTATCTATCAAAAACAAACATATTAATCCAGAAAGTTTAGCTCACCTGGCTGGGCTATGTGACTCCCACGATGAAGGTGGCGAGTTCGATCATGTATGTGTTAAGCTTCGACCTCTCATTGTAATAAAAAAAAAGATATTATGAATTTTCTTTTTCTTGTTACAATGGGCAGGCCAAAGCCAGGTATGCGTGCCCTGACTCACGACCTGCAACCTGTGAGTTGAGTCTCCTGGCCAAGTGAGCAGCGAGCTATTGCTATGAGTGCGAATATGGCGATATTTCATGCATGACCTGCACCCAAGTTTCATCACTTTGCATCCACTGTCCCAATTATGATTTTCCTCCGTATCGAAGCCCTGACCCCATGATTCACATTCATGTGCTCTAATCCTCTGAGCCGCCCAACTCTCTCCACCGAATCGGCCTTCATGAGTAGTACATCTGAGTATCGAATGCATGACCTTCATCTTGTAAGTCATCCCTCCTAACCAGGCGAGCTATTCCACTTTGTGTTCTTCTCCTTCCATTTCATGTGGGAGTACAAACAACAACGATAAAATCTTTTCCCGTACTAGATGGATTGACTACATGGATTCTTTGTTTCTCATGTGAGAGCAAAACACAAAGAATCCTGATTCGGACTCGGATAAACCGAGTCACGATATGGATTTATCATAATATATTTCAAGCTCACAATATCAGATGCAAACCTACAGTTTTTCTTTTGAATCTATTCGGGTGGGACACATGCCCCACCTCAGCTCAATGTAGATCGGTCACTGGTAACAATGCTAAGAATTTCACTTGTCATAGCAGTAAGAAGTTCTTACCAGGAAGTGTTTCCACATACCTAGGTTAATTTTCTTCTGTAAGAGAACTATTAAAAGGATAATAATTTGAGAACAACCAGATAAACAATTATCATATAAGGATAAAAAGTACTAAATTGTCTTCCATAATTTTCCACATAATGCAGTGCTCATGGTTGTGTATATAAAGTTATGAGTAAATGGCGTGCAGATGTAACCCGAGGTTTAATGCCGATGATGTATCTACATGAACCTACCAATCTAATCTTTCGTCTACGAAAGTACAAAAAAATAATGGAAATCGAGGAAATAATTGAATGAATAAGTTGTTTTCTACCAATCAATCAATCAATCAATCACTTTCCGATACTTTATAGAAAACAAAGTGTGTCTCGGATAGATCTAGACACACAGTTGGTGGTTCGAACATTTGGAGATATGAAGTTTCATGGAAAAAGTATAATAAATAGTAGTTTTAGATGGATCTCAAATAGATCGAGAGACATGCTTAAGGTGGTTTGAATATTTGAAGAAAGTTTTATGAAAAAGTATAATAAATAGTGGTTTTAGATGGATCTTAGATAGATCGAGAGAGACACTTAAGGTGGCTTGAATATTTGGGGAAGCAACAATATGAAATTTGATTGAAAAGGTACAAGAAATTAGTCCATAAAGACAGTGCAAAGGCTAATAACAATCCATCCACTGAATTGACTTGGTTTTTGTTCATCTTGGATATATTAAAAGTATATCAAACTAATAAAAATATCGATGTCGAAAGAGGATCTGTGTTCGCCGTGGGTATTTTAGATTATAGAACATGGGAACTACAAGAAACTTGTAGTAGAACCCTAATTGAAGGATTGTTTAAACTTCGGGTAAACCGACTCCGCTGAGTCGGGTTTGGCAACAAAAGAGGATCCAAATGGCATCGGATCCGTACTTTAGTATTCGATGTTCTTTCTCAAAAGCATGTTTGGATGAATCTGAAATCATTGGATAATCCTAATCTAGTTCCATTTTTAACACACAAAGTACAAGTAAAATGGTTTTTTGGATCCTTTATCAATGGAGAAGCTGATCAATCTCTTGTCAAGATGGGAAAGGATGCACTGTCGTCGCCTATTCATGGGCTCGATTCTAAGCACTTCCCTTGTGGCAATCTTGCAGTTCTTAGGATCCAACTATCATTCCCACCCTGCATCGAAATTTGTTGTTCAAACCTGAACTGTTAGCAGAGATCTGATTCAGATTTGCTAGGATCCGATCAACTTGAATCCAAACTGCTGACATCCTTACCTGTATCCACATGAAGTAGGGCCATTGGTTCTACCAAAGGTACATTGTATCTGCACTCATATCACAACAGCAAGATAAGGACATACAATGAAAACTTGAATGGGTGGACCTCAATAATAACGTTGTGGGATTTGAAATGTGAAGGTCCTCTGCAGGTTCCCTCCCCAACAACTATGGCCCCTTGCTTGTAGGGATGACAATATTGACCAAACTCGTGCAACCCTGGCCAACCGCTACCCATATGGGTTGGGAAGTATAAGTTTTGATCAAGTTTGGCTTTGGGTATAGAGAAAAGTTGTTAACTGATGCTCAATCGTTACTTTTTTTATTCTTCATAAATTTTCAATATCTTAGGTTTTTCTAAAATTATACTCATGCCTTAAAAACAATGATTGGATGCAGTATCAGTCATAGGCAAAATATAATTTTTATAGACAACATCAATAGTGGATAGGATATGGTTTATATAGTTATATAGAGAGAGATTGATATATTCTATCATGTTAATATGTTCAATCAAATATCAGTGATTCATCTTGTAAATGAATGATTGAGATATAAATCAAAATACCAAAAAAATTAAAGATATATTTTATTTTTTGAATTCAAATCTTAACCATCTATATAGAACTTGAATGGTTGAGAGTTGGGAAAAGCTGACAAATATATTGTCAAAATTGAAATTGACCATTCAAATAGCAGAATCAATGCTAGCGGCAAGTAGCACTAGTAGGGTTTGTACTTGGATCATCCGTTCTAAAACTCAGGGTGCTAAGAACCTCACCCCAAAGACTCTCGTAGCGGGCTCCACCCGCAGGAATCGAACCTTGACTTCATCTACAACAGCAGAGACATATTTTGATGAGAACCCCACTTAGAATGCACTCCTTGTGTAGTGGACGCACATTTTTTCAGTGAAGAGAAAGGGAATCGGTCTCTGTCACAGGGACACGGCCTTTTGGTGCCATGCACCTGATTCGTATGAGATGTTTCAATTAAAAGTACATGCTTTAAAATGTCAAAAATATGTTAATCAATAAAATATCTAAAAGTGTACTCACAATCCAGTTCTCAAAATATCTATGAGAACCATGTAATATGCGTACTTTCTCGTGTCCTTGTGAAGGAAGTCCTGGTGCAAATTTATCAAAGGTTCGATCACGACATACGTGACATCTGAAACTTTTTAAAAAAATCGTTTATTGTCCCAAAGGGGCATAGATCAATGTGCGAGGGGGTTGTCTCTCTAACACCTGAATGTACATCTCGTAGTGGTCCGCCTAAACCCAACTCAAGAATAAGACGAGGCAATGAAGACCATAAGCTGGTTAGGGTTTAAGGTAGACCCACTCCACTCCATATATATATACATACATATACATATACATACATATATATACATATATATATACATACACACACACACACATATATATATATATAAAGAAAGAAAGAGAGAGAACCTCATATATATTAACACACTTAGGAGCAACATATCCTAACAAATCTCAAGATGATGAATGATTGAAATTTGAATTTAAAAAACAAATGGTACATGTATACTTTTTATAAATGTATTTTATTTAAATGCATAATTTTTGCTTTTTGAATTCAAATTTTATTCATTTATCAAATCAAGATGAATAGTTGAAATTTGTTTTGAAGTGCTAGAGCTTATGCTAGCAAATACAAACATTTCTCTGTCTACATATAGTGTGTGTTTATATAAAATATATGTGCATTATGTACATATATGTTTTATTATATACTAAATATATATTTTACATGCATATATTTTAAATATATATACATATAATCGCTTCAAATTTAATAACTTGGAATACTATATAGTATATTTTATGTTTTATGTAAAATATATTATACTAAATGACTTTAAAAAAAATACTTTTAGTAGGCTGTAGTGGGATCAAACAAGTTATACGAGCGAGAGTGCAGGTTTTGATCCTCAAGACTCGCAGGGTGGGGACAGGGGTCTAATAGGAGGTTTCCCGTGCAGGTGGGGTGAAAACCCGCCCCATTGTCATCTCCAACCCTGCTTGGCTTTTAAAAAAGAAAAAGAAAAGAAAGAAACTAAATTAAAAAAACATTTAACCACATATGGTCCACGGATCACAAAACCGAGCTTCTTCAGCACTAAGTGGGGTCGGCTAAGTTGAGGTTCATTGAGCTTAGACAAACTCTGTCAAACACAGAACCACAGGTCTGTCTAGTCCATTTGAGCTCAAACACATTGAATCTACGCACCATTCTATCTGATCAAAGAATCCCATTCTCTCTGGTCGGCCATGATTGAATTTCTGTAAGGTTGTCCAAGGGCAAAAGTGCATGATCGAAGGATGATGAGCCAGATATGGTTCGATCTCCAACACAAATTTGATTTGAATTCATTATATTTGGTCAAGCAAAACCATATCTCAGTAATAATCATATCATACTTTTTTAATTTTTGGTACAATGGGGAAGCTGAAGTCTGATCCACGCCCGGTTATCGAACTCATGAACTTCAACTTATGATAGTGGCGGACTCACTTCAGGGCAAGGTGATACGTACGCCTCACTCAATCTCGATCGTCCATTCTATATGGGGAAATTGAAATACAAGTGGACCTCACCCGAAAAAGTTTTCCACTCACTTGAGGTGAGTTATTGCTCTTTATGCTAGTCTTATCATACTTCATTAAGACAGATCATGTATGATTTCATGGTTTGGGCTCGTGACGATCGTGTCCATGTTAGCTTCGTGATTTATATAAAGCAAACACGAATTGAACATGAAAAATGCGTATCCGGTATTAGCTTAATTAAGTATATAGCAGTTTTATATAAATATATGCTAGAAAACGTGTTATCCAACAAATTTTGGTGGGGTATAATGTAATTGAATGATTAATTATGTCAAATTTAGAAGAAATTTCTAAGAAAGGGCAAATTATTGGCTTTATTTATAAAAATTGAATTTTTACTCGAAAAAAAAGACACGAAAAGTTCGTGGCATGCTCACTTTTGGCATTGCTCGAATGACCTAATGAACCGAACATGAACAAAATCTTGAGTTGATTAACGAGCCCTAAACAACAAAATAATGTAATCACCACAATTACCGAATTTAATTGAAATGAGAGGAAGATTCGTGTTCTTCCTTTATGCCACACTTTATTTGAATTATTTGAATGTACTTCTCAAATAAAAAAGCAAAGGCCAAGTACAAAAGCAAGAGACCAGGGGGGTTGCATTGATGGTCAGGCAAATAATTGAAAGCAATTACGTGTCGATGACAATGACACGGTAAAATACATGCGTATTATTATCATATTGCATTTTACCATCATCTTTTTCTTTTTCTTTTTTAAAACAAGCTTATAGCAACATTATATTATTGCCGATTGCACCTCACACTTTTACTGAATAGAGATTAGGCATCTCAAAATAAAATGATTAAACTAATTAATGATGGAATTTTCTTTTTCAAAATGGGTATTCTAGGAACCAAGATAGATACCCATAACACGAGCTAGATAAACATAAAAACACAAAACAATGCAATCTTTATTGTAAAAATAAAATTCTTGGTCTATTGAAGTCATATGCACATTTGGAATAGCACATTATATATATATACTCAATCAATCTATTTATAAAAAAGAGATTGTATCATTATTAATGTAAGTACAAAAAGTACAATGGTATAAAGTTGTTTTTTAGATTCAAATATTCACTATTAATTGCATTTTTCAAAATGATGGAAAAATTAATGGAGATGTAACCCATAAAATTAATGCCGATTGATTGAAATAGAGAGGGGCATCAAGTATTCTATGTGATAAAAAAAATACCACCTAACTAGGAGATGACTCGAAAGGACCTTCAAGTAGAAGATCCCGAGTTTCATGCCTAGGGTGTGCCTAACTTTAGCTTGCCTACCAAAAAGAAAGTTTTTGATGATTAACTAAAAGAGAAGAGGTTATCTAATTACTTTACTTGTAGACTAATGCTTCGGTCCAAGATGCTCATACTGGGCCCAGTAACATTTATGAATGAAATGGATCGGATACCATTTTGAACCGACAGAAACGACTTTAGTGAGCCCAGTAGAGCAGCGTAATTGGATTTTATGTGATGGGAATGGGTCCACAGTTATCCATAGCCCCATTTTAGAGGGTCCAATTGGTTTACTTGGGCACAAAACACCTGCCTCGAAACCTAGGTTTAAGATCTGCATTTAACCTTCAAAAAGTTCTACAGGACAAAGAAAAAGAAACTGAACCAACAAAAGTGAATCCTTCTTGGTTCAAAGTCAGCCTAATTTACACTGGACCCACTTTTGTGGCTCACAAATGGGCTCGGTTCAGTTTCGTATCCGGCCTGTTTATGCATAGACTTGATGATCAGGTTCAGATCATCATTTTACGTCATTTATATGACTTGATTTCGAGCAATTTTAAAGCTGTGAAATGATGTTTGTTTTGAGCTTCTCCATGCTCAGACGTCTAAGCTTATATATATATATAAAGAGAGAGATTGGATCATGCCGCTATTGACATCTGTTCATTTATACTCATATATTGCTTTTGGGTGACTTTGAATGTAATAAAAATATCCTTCATACTTTTTAAAATTTTGAAGTTATACTCGTGTCACCTAGATAATGGTAGAAATGTGAAAAGTGTGCAATTTATATATATATAGAAAGAGAAAACTTGGTATATGTTAACAATATTATAGGTTAGTGTATCCAAATAAATTTGAACCATTCAATTTAAAAGATAAATGATTGATATTTGAATTAAAAAAAAAACTTGTACTTTTTGTAAGTATTGTTGATTCCTAAGCAACTTCTTGAATTCATATTTTAATCATTAACTAGATATGCTTGTATGTAACGTTACTAGCAAGTACTATGCACATGTGTTTAAGAAAAATAAAACTTTAACCTACACTTTAAGGAAATTCATTTAAAAATAAAAGAAGCTTATATAACAAAAATAAAGTTTCAACTTGATTCCGCAAGCAACTTGTTTTCGGGTCGACTAACCTGACGTGTTAATTTTCATTCTTGACTCGCTTTCAACAAGACACGAATTGGTCGGCTCAAATCTCTTACCAGCCCTGCATCATAAATTGGATCTGGATATTCGAGAATGGGCCCGATGAAGACAAGGCGACAAGGAAAACGTTATTAAGAAAAAAAAGAAAGAAATTCTTTTCAAAAAGAAAACAAATAAATTATTTAGACATAAATACCCTTTTGGAGACAACAGAATGTTGCATTACTTGAGTCAGTAAATATCTAGAAGGGCATTTAAGTGCAAAGATCAGAAACCAGGGGCCACCTTCACCAAGAAGCCCGCTGGTTAGGGACGCCAATGTGGAAGCATGGGCCCACTGATCACCAAAAGGGGGAAAGGCGTTCTCTTTTTTAAGAAAATCTTCAGACTTTAGTCTTAAGCATATTATTTTATCTATAAGAATGTACAAAGAATGATCTAATTTATATTGAGTTAACCTGACATATAATAAAGTTATGTGAAAACGAAGAATCCATTTAACCAACCTTATCTAATATGGAAAAAGGGTTTCTTGTTGTCGTATGTAAATATCATATGCAATAAATGGATTTCGTTTTTCAGTTACACCAAGTTTATTATTTTCAGAAACCTGTTCTTCTTTTCTTGTTTCTTTTATTTGGAAACTGAGGTTGAGAGGTCAAGAGTTCGATACCCATGTTTGCATATATATATATATATTAAGGGTCTGTCTAACCAGACCCCTCCCCTCCCAAATGCCAAGGTTAGGGCAGCATTTTCTTTGAGGCATATCAACCTCTTAAGAAAAAATTTGAATCTTGAGAGGCCTCCATCAGGAGTTCAATACCCGAGTGAGCAGGATCTGCTTGAACCCTCGTTCTTATAGAGCAAACTGGGACTAATCTGACGTTATGCACACTTTAGATATGGATTGAATCACCTTTTCAATCATTTTTGGTATAACTTGTCTCAAGATAAAGCAATGTTTTTATTGATCATCGAATTTAATGCATTCTAGATCATCTTAGTTGTTGATAATTTTTGTCATGGTTATTGCAAGAGGTAGTAAGCCAAAAGAGAGCATTATGGAGCTTCTAGACATGGATCGTCATCCCAAACAGACAAGTCCAAAGGAGTGTTGGGTGGAACTATGGGAAGCACAGTAGCTAGCAGGCGGTTAGTGTCGCTTTTGGTGGCAATTCGTTTCGCTGAGCTGAGGCTTGTTGTCTGGTTCTTATTAAATTCAAAGCCATCTTTATGCTGCCTGCAACTTTGATATCTCATTACCACCAACTTTCGCTACTCGTCATCGTCCTTCTTTTGCCAGATCCTGGCATGACCCTCTCTCTGGTTGCACTCGACATGAAACAGCTGAAGGGATAAATCTACTAAGCTTCGAGTTACCGAAGCCCAAACTGTTAGCCGTTTCAATTTGTCCTCTAAAATAGCATTATGGTTGTTGAATCCATCACCTGTGCCCTACTCATCTGGTTCAGTTATACAAGCTGAGCCCAGCTTGCCCCAGTAGGGACTCAAGCTCAACCAAATCACAAGCTAGGCACGAGCCAATCAAACTAAGCATCTTGTCTCATAGCAGCCACATAATAGCATGAAGGTATCTTGAAACTTTATATGCTTTTGTTTTCAAGCAAGCTTTCTGCTAGCAGGCTTTGAATGATTGAATCTGTTTGATAGAAAATGTCGGCACTGGGGAATTTTGGAAAACCTTGTCACTCGATACGTAATATCATAATTCAGGAAGATGGGTTTCATTAGAAAGTTTTCCACCTGTAATTTTCCATTTGAAAATGGTTTGAAAGAGAGAGAGAGAGAGAGAGAGAGAGAGAGAGAGAGAGAGAGAGAAGCTAAGGCGAAAGCATGAAAAAATGGAAGTGAAAGATCTCCGCGGGGTCGTCGACGTCGGACACTTAAATGGTGATGCCTCAGACATAAAGAGAAACTCTGTGTGTGCTTGTGCGGATCCGAAATCTCGGCTGTTGGTGTGCTTTGTGGGGCTTCGTGGGGAAGAAAAGCTCTCGCTTTTTCAACCTCTGTTCTTCTTTGGAAGGTGGGGATTCGAGGAGGTATTTTACTCTCTCTCTCTCCTGTGATTTTGTGCGGAGCAAGTATTTAAAACATCGTTTGGAACTAGTTTTCAGATTTTTGGTGGGCGGTGGCCAAGTTCACTGTTTTGTGACTATTCCTGCTGAGATTCAGATATAATGAACTCTTATTTGTGTGATGTGGTTACTTTATGGCACATCTTTTTGTATTTCACCTTCTCTTTCTTGGTATAGAAGTTCTCTCGTGCTTTGATCAGCGTGAAAGGTGTGAATGAATTAGCGTCACATATCTCTTCCTGTTCCCTTCCTTTTTTTTTTGCGTGTGTAATTATATATATTCAAAGAAGAGGCATGAACTGAGCAAAATTGATTAAAGGGGACATTCTGAGACGAAGGAATCTTCTCCTTATGACCTTGTTGCTGTAAACGTTGCCATGTCTCATCAGCTATCCGTAACCAGCTAGGTATGGTCAGGCTACATGGATTCTTAGTCATCGTTCCGAGATCGGAACTATGTTTAGTTTCACAGCACCCTCTGATTTCCACCTTCAAATTGGGCCTCCATTTCGCTGCCTTTCAGATACACACATCACATTTGCTCGAATGTATAGTCTTTTTTCAGAGTCGGCCTTTCTTTGTGCAATCACAAGTCCACTTCGTTTCAATTTGTTATACAGACATCATGGCGGTCTCATCTTCCTGGTCTTCTCGTTTGGGTAGTATCCGCTTGTCACGTAAGAAAACCTTTGCACTTCTCAGTTTTATCCAAGCTGAAACGAAGTTCTTGTTTTTCTCATTTTTATTTTCGTTTTTCTTTGCGATTTCAGTTGCCGACTGTTCATGAGCTTGGGAATGTAATGTTACATATTGGCGTATATGGCCAAGATGAAATCTTGGTACGTCGAGTTGTGATGGATGAGGAAATCAATAGAGCCACAATGTAGGGCGTTCCTTTATCCTTGCGTTGTTATGGCTATGATGTCAATGAAAAGTGGGAACGAGGACCTGGTCGAGGAGTTTTCGCTGTGTTCTCCAAGTTCCAAGCCTAAAAAGCTACTAGCAGAATCCAGGGCATTACCTACTGTTTTTTCTAGTTTATTGTTCAAGACAAAAGCGTGGGCAATGTTCCCATTCAGAACAGTGAGTGGATCAAAGCTGTACCACCCAATAGCAATCACGTATTCTTGTTCTTGTAGCCTGTCGAACGAAAACTGTATCATCCACTAACCATCTGCAATTCCTATTTTTCTATTATTAATGAAAGGTGGTGTCTCCTTGTAATAAATCAAAAAGAAAAGTCAATGAACTGTCTTGTGCCTTCCCTTGATTGATTGAAATCACATTATGCATGCATCTGTCATTGAGAACTGGAATTGCCACTCGTGTAGTTGTTGCAAGTTGCACTTATACTAATATTAGCATTCATTCCCTACTAATGGACTTCTGGTGTGAAGTGAAGTTATCTAATCTCATTTCCCATATGCTTTGTGTGTGTGTGTGTGTGGATCTTCCTTTTGTATTATATGATCCTGGAGTGTTGAAACGGTTTGATTTAGGCCTGGTTATTGTTAGTTCTTGTGGCTGATTTATGTGAAATTTCTCATAAGTTGGTTCTCTCTTTAGGTGTCATGGTGGCAAGTATATAAATTCTCCCACTACCAGATTCCCGTCTGTTTTAAAATTTAGAAGGGCAGAAACTATTTCAGCAATTGCTAGGTCTCTAGTAGCAAGGTACATTTTCCACCTCTTCATGTAAAATCTGGTATATAACCAGAAATTACACGCACTTGGCTTTCAATTGTTGTTCAGGTTTCAATCTGGAAAGCTGAAAATAAATGGATGCTGAATTGGATTGGTGAACTCAATTGTTAGTAATCATTGTCATAAAGGTCGTAAAAAACTCTGTTCTTTGCTAAGGTGGACCCTGATGGGAAGAATTCTGAGTTGAACAAATTGTTCGTGCACAGGTTTGCTAGTACGAAGGCTAGAGAATTTATGCATCCTTCACAATCGACTTGGGTTGGACACTGGATGAATTTGAGTAACACTCAGGTGCCACGGAATAATTTTAAATTGCCATATGTTGGTATGAGCATAAAGCAAGCTCCTGATCAGAATCTGTCACAAGCACCGGGAGGAAATCAGTTGAAAAAATTGGAAACAGATTTGAACATACCCTGTGGTTCTGATGAAAATGACTCACTGAGAGATGGACATGGATTAGTAGAGGTGATGCCCACCCTTCTTCGAGAAAAGGTAATTGCTGAGTTTGACACCAGTAGAAGTGTGGATGTATTGTTTGAGCTTGTGACCAGAAGTCCTAACAACGTAGTCTGTTCCTTGCCAATGGCAGTTCGGTCTCCGAATCCACTCTCTCCTGAGTCACTTGTAAACAGTAGGACACTTGAGAGTGCGCCTCCTGTAATTTCCTCATATAAAATGCTCGGGGTTCCCTTCTCTCAGAAGGCTAATAATGCGGAATTTGCTGCTGGAGAATGTTCTTTATCTCATGCAAATGCCATGTCATGTGAAGTGAATACATTCCCTTCGGTATTGAATGAACATAGTGAACAAGAGTTGGGCTCTGCAGCAAAAGAAGAAGATGCCCAAGTCAAGGATCTGGAAAATCAACCTCATCAAATGTTGAAACCAGCCATTGGTAATGGCTGCTTGTTTGGTGCAAAGCTCGACAAGCATGATTTTATTGGAACAACTCCAGATGGTCTGATGCATGGAATGCTTGTGCCTGGGCCATTAACGTCCTCTACCTATAGTGAAGGCAAGAATATGCAAGGTAGCTTCATAGATACTTGTGAGGAACACATAACTTGTATCCGTTCAACTTACTGTACAAATGAAAATCTCCGCTCAGGCAGCTGTTTCACTTTTGAAAAGAAAATGAAAATGTTAAAAGAAACTGCAAAGGGCTACATCCATTCTTTGCCTGGTGATTTTATTTCATCATTGACTGTTGAAGATGAAGGTAGAATTACACAGAGATGTTTGGGTATGGAATTCACCGACGGTACCAGCAAAGATAAACATGAACCTTCTAAATTTGCAGAAATATGTAGCAAGATTCCGAAAGCAATTGCTACTTGTTCCATTCATAACGTTCCGACATTAAGGATTCATACAACTCTTGATGAAGTGGAAAGAGTTCTTGGGGGACCCTCGAACTCAGAGGTTTTAAAAACAACTCAGCCTTACCTGATCATGAAGAGAGCTGATGTGTCTCTCTCCAAGGAGCGATCAGTCTTAAACCAAGTGCTTGATGCAGATCAAAATTCTTTCTTTGGAACTGTTGATTTGTTCCCTTCATCTTGTTTCTGTGATAAGAGAGCTGTGAAGTCCAGACTTTCAAGAAAGCCTAAGATTGATGTGTTGACTAAAGATTTTTGTGGTTCTTATCACAAATCAAGTAGTAATGCAGAAGACAGCTTACCTGGGAAACATAAAAGAATTTTTTCTCCGAATTCCGTGGCTGATGATAAGATTCATATTGGCAAAGGTTGTTATGATGCTTGTGTTCAACAGTCTCATGCATTACCAATCTCAAAGGAAAATCACCAATGTATAGATGAGATCAGTGGTACCAAAATATCGGTAGATTCTGTTGAATTTGCTAATAGAACTAGTTGTTGTGATACGAGACATGAATCATTTAGGAGAGATCAACTGGATTTGAACGCTGATCCTGGAAACTCTGGTAAGGATACATTTTGGCACCTTCATAATTGCATTTTACAAACATGAAATGTTTTGAGGAATTCCTTAGTGCATCTGTTCCCTGATAAATGATTATTTGGATGTCTTTTACAGGTCAGACGGTTGACACCATCCATAAGGTATGGTTCAGTAATGACCAGAACTTTAACCATGAAGAAAGGATTAAGCTTTTAAGTAATGGCATATTTCAATTGTAGTTGTGGGTCTCTTACGGACCTTTCCTGGATTGGCCCTTCAGCTTTCTACCACTTTATTCCATTTGTTCATCAAGTCATCGTTTGTTTGTGTATAGGTTCTAGTTGTCACTCAAATTGGGGATGCCGGTTTTATGGTTTTCAAAATTTCTTGTTTGAAACTGAAGCATATCTTGTAACCCCACTTATTGTGTATCTCATTTTAAAAAAGCTAGTTTGTGAGTATTAAATCTTTATGACTTTTGTGCATGAATATCAATGACTATTTTACGCTAGAGGATAGTACTTGTCGTAGCATTACTTCAAGTAAAGTCTACCTTTTGTTTTCTGTTAGTCCTATGTGATTCTCAAAGCTCTTCTCTGAAAATTTATTCTATGCACAAGAATAGTTGAGAACCCCAAGTGGATGGTAATTGCATAATTTCTCATGAAAAATAGATAATTTATTTGAGCTTAATATTCAGTTTTCTTAATTCTATTCTGAATAGTCACTGGTGAAAGACATGTGAGCCATGCTCCTGGAGTCACTGCTTTCTACTCAGGATTCATGTCTCCTTTTTGTTATTCATTAGCAAGCTGGGGTTTTGCAAACCAATGTGGGATGCACACCATGTGTATCTAGCTTGTGATGGCTATTGGGCCGAGGCCCGAGTCACATGAGCCTTTCCCAAATATATGTGTATGTGTGTGTATTCACATTGTTTTTCTTTTTGGGTTTATTACCAGATAACTGCACCTGGGTGGTGTATGGTTGGAACCACCATGCAAAAGCTCCTAGGCTCATGGTCTTTCTAGTTTATATATGGGATTATTTGCTATTCTTGATAACACTGACTTTTGTTTGATGAACAGGATTTTGTGGACATTATTACTTCATCTCAGCATTATCATTTGGACAATAAGAGTGAAAGCTTAAATTGCTTTCCCTTTATCCGATATGCGACGAAAAGAATATCTGCATCAAGTGCAGATGACCTGAACTCAAATGTGCATTGGCCTGGTTCCCCATTCTCTGCTGCGAGTGACATGGGTTTAGATCCAAGAATTAGATGGGTCAAACGTCTCAAGCATAGTCATCTTGAAGCTTTTGGCACCAAAAAGTCAACTGTTGAAGAGATATGTGATGAAGGGAAAGGGATTAAACTGTCTAACAAGCTTCCAGACTACAGCAAATCAACTTCAAAATCTCCATTTTTGTCAGGCATGTGTGAACTGAAACAGAAGTCTCAAGCTCATGGTGCAGCTGTGTTGCCACGAAGGACTAAATCAGCTGCTGAGCTTCTCATAGAAAACAGGGAGATCTTTTCTAACCCTTGGATCCAGAGATTGCATCCTTCGGAACTTCGAGGCATGCAAATGGAACCTGTAGATGTTACCTCTGGGCCAGAAACCACAAAGGGGTTGTTAGCAATGCAAGCTAGGGACTTCCCTAGCATTGGAGCAATGGCCTTGATGGGGAAGGTCTTGTGCAACTTTAGGACATGCAGGTTCAGGAATACCGGATCTTCAGTTGTTTGGAAAACTGCAGGCGAGTGAGGTGAGTGTTGCATTGAGTAGTAATGCCTTTGAAGAAACTATTACTAAAAGTCAGGTTGTATAATATGAACATTGCCTGGGGTTTTGTAAATATTTTGTGTAAGATCTGCAGCTAAATATTACCAAAAGACTTCGAGTAAGGTTTGTTTAGCGCAAGAGAAGATAGAATTAAGGAAATGGAAATCTCAGTTCATGTCAAGTTATGAGCTCAAGCCTGGAACTGGTCAGAGTTCTGCACTTACCATTTAAGTTCTCATCCACCCTCCTTATTTGTTGTGCCATGAATCATGATTAAGGTATTTCTTGTGGCTGTGTGTGTTTGTTTGTTTTATTTCAACAGCTTCTAGGATACTGATTCACGTTGCTTATTTGCACTTTTCTTTTATGTATCACATGCTACATGAAGCTTTAGATCAATGTTGTCCTGCTTTAAGTCTTTTTTCTTCCTGTAAAGCCCTCTTTTAGTAGGCATGCAGAACCTACCAGGTATCAAACTCGTGACCTAGGGTTGGAGAGCCAACCCGCTTGCTGGTGTGCTATGCCCCTTTTCGGCCTATTCAGTCAGTTCTTTACCAAATTATCCTCCTCTATACTACAAGGTGAAGTTTCTTGAGTTTATTCATCTCTCAGTTGTCAGTGGATTTTTTGCTGAAAGAATCGGGCGTTACTTGGCCATTACACTTGAAAAGATGATTTCGAGAACCAAGTTCATGAGAGAATGGTTCATCCATTTCAACCTGTGAAACAATTTTCATGATTGGAGAGAACTCCCTGAGATCATTCTTTCACATGGGTGCGCAAGCATGGTTTCCCTATGAAAATAATTGATTCATTGAACAATTCTCGCATGACAATCATGGAGAGGCCAGGAAATCATGCCGTTGATGCCACTGGCATCAAATTGATGTAATGACACTCATATAACGCTACGTCAACCACTTGCTTACTGTGTAGTAGTGCTCCATTGAACAGAGACTATTGAGAATGGCATCTAAAAAATTCCATGTAGCCGTTCCACGTAGTGAGAAAAAACTTGGTTTTGCTTTTGGTTTTCTAATGATCTACCAAACAAAATGCACTTCCACCCGACCCAAAAAAAGAAAAGGAAAATCGTTTTATGTACATAGCTTCACGAACATGTCTGAAGATGGACCTCTCATGATGGTTGGCTGTTCATGTAGCTGGTGACCGCATTTGCCTAAGTGGAGAATACCAACAGTCAAGTATTCTTTTGCTCATGCTGAGGCAGCTTCTGCTCTTCTTCCCAGTACTCTGCAAGTGCCTTCAAATTTTTTTATTTTGCGTTCATAATTTCATAAGCTATCGTTGATTCTTTACATTCTTTTACTTTTAATTCTGTGAGCCATCTCCTATGCCAACTAGATTTAACACTCTCAATGTAACAATTCAAAAGCACTTAATACACTGGAAGCACCACAATTTTTTATTGAGTCATAGACCGGGTTTAAGCAATATCAATACAAGGACAATATGTACATGGCACGAAGTTTCTAGCTATGCTTTTTATTCCCGAAGGATTCTCAAAAGTCGCTAACAGATCCTCCTACGTACGAAGATAGAAGCTTTGATAACATGAAGTAGCCATCCCTGATGTGCTGCTTATCCTGAAAAGCAAACTAGAGAAACAGCTTCTAGTAATGAAACATGCCAGATTTATCTGATAATGTATATGATTTTATGAATAGGGCAGATGAACGAAGGTACTGGTTCTTGTCTATATTTCGTACTGTACAGGAAGTTCTCATCCAACTTGGAACGTTTCTGATCACATGTTCATCTCTCTATCTACTGAATGAGTCAGGCTTGCCATCGCTCTAAATTACAGTCCCATCTGAAATTGTGGTGTTCTTCAGTATTACTGTGATCCCCGAGCGGATATAGAACCCTTGAGATGGTCTGTCTGCTTCTTGAACATTCTAGAGTGACAAGAAATTCAAGTAATCAGATTATCATAACATTAATAAGTAAAACTTATACCTATGTCCCTTGTTTGCAAACACAGGTGGACTACCGGTTTGTCTGGTAATTTTTTTCTTTGTGAGAATTATCTGACCTATATAAGCTTATTCTAGCCACCATTAAGTTGCACTTACATCTTTGTTTGTAATGACGACATTCTTTCCAATCTTGGCGTTCTTATCAATGATGCAGTTCCTGCAGACAAATACCACGGTTATAATGCTTTCAGAAACATGGGATGATTAAAAACTTAAATACCATATGAAACAATGACTGATCTATTTCACCTGATCTTGGTGTTCCGCCCTACACCAATGGGAACCTTCCCTTCTGCTAAGAGAGATGCGATTTCGGCCTCAGTTTGGTAGTAATCAGCCCCCACCATCATGGTATCCTAAATGTTAAAAGAATCTCAAGATATTGCTGACAAATATAATGCATGATGTCTACTAACACTCAGATTATCTGGATAAAGAGAGGCAGAGTCATGCCATGTAACATAACTATAGAACATATAGGCATATGAAGGCTCAGAAACTAGATATATGGGGTGTTCAAATGGTAATATATGCATGATAGACTAAAGCGAATACAATCAAGTAATGCGGCAATGGAAATAATGAAGTATGAAACCTACCTCCAGCTCCACATCATACTCCAGACGTGAACGGACACCTACAATAGAGTGCCGAACATCGCATTCCCGAAGGAAACACCCATGTGAAATTATTGAATCCACGACCTGCATTATCATTTTGTAAGCCCTCTTGCATGAGACGTGAAGTCCATTTTTTCATCAAAATACCAAATAACAATATTTTCATACCCGGCATTTTTCTATTTTTGTTGGAGGTAGATAACGTGGTGAGGTGAAGAATGGTGTATTTGGATCATAGAAGCTAAACTTGGGAGGCTGCACATATTATTTCCAAAACTTATTGACCACTTTAAAACAGACCAGTTGAGAAACATATAATTTTGCTAAAGTAGGTTGCAGTGAGCAATATGACTTGCCTGTTCTGTAAGAGCCAAGTTGGCATCAAAGAAGGACTTGATTGTTCCAATATCTTCCCAGTAATCATTAAATAAGTAAGCCTGCATGAAGGGATGTATTAAGTAAAGCCATGAAGTAAATTTGTGAGCTTCTTGAAGCCAAGCTAGACACGCTAAGTGCAGGAAGTACAAAGGGTCTACCTGCACATTATACTCCTTCACAGATGCAGGGATAATTTCTGATCCGAAGTCATTGGCCGTTGGATACCTCCATCTATTCAAAGATCAGAGGAAAATAACTATCACATTATTCATGGAGACTTATAAATAACATAACAGGAAACTAAAATTTTGCATTAGTCTGAGCCCATTTTAATAAGCAACCAGTTTCCTGAATCTTCAATACCTTAGCAGACTTAGCAAGACAGATGTTCTAAAACAGTAAACTCCCATGGATGCTATGTATGGATATTTGTCAGCTTCCTGAGGAGTCAAGCCTAAAAGTGTGTTGTCCACTTGCTGTGAATTCAAAATATGATAAATTAAGTCTGCCAATAAACAGACTGACCACAACTAAAGTTATAGAGATTCTCCACGTATTAATACTAGAAGCCAGAGTATGAGAAAGAAATAGGACAGTACCATTGCTTTTAGATCAGCACCCTTAGGCTTCTCAGAGAAATGGACAATGCGACTTTTGTTGTCTATCTTCATCAATCCGTAATCAGATGCACGACTAACATATAGCAGAAACAAAGTCAGCACATAGTTCCAAAATATAACGATCATGTGCCATATGTAAACCTGTGCACGTGTAGTGCTCCTTTCACATGTTTGACAAGGCAAGTGCATGTTTGTTACCGTACGTGAATGCACCGAGAACATCACTCTGATGTCTAACTAAATGAAATTTTCAGCTTGTTATATACAAGGTGGGTGAAGGAATTTAATGTTTATATTTGAATCAAGTATATCACTTGAAGTAATAGAAAAATTTACCTATCATCCATGGGAACACATGAAACAGTAATGTCAGCACCTGTATCAACATGCCGCTGCATATGAACTCAATGGTTATTCTACAGTTTTACCAAAATTCTTTCGAGACTGATCCAGACAAATGTACACACATATAGGAGTCTCAAAAATACCTGCACAAAGTCCATATAATCCATTCTGTATAGATGATCACCAGACAATATTAGGATATGCTCAATATTCTTGTTCTTGGCGTCCTGGCCAGATTAGAGAAATTATGTCATGAAGGCAAAGGATGTTAATCCTCTAATGGTTTTCATGGAAATATTCAACTATCTGCAGAGGATACAAACCTCAAAAACCCATGTAAACTGCCTTACAGCATCCGCAGTGCCCTGAAACCAATTCATCCCAGATTCACCTGGAGTTTGAGTTGCTGCCAGCACCTAAGTCGAAACAGAGCAAAGTGATGTGATGCTATAGGCTTGTACAACAAATAATATAAGCTAAACATCGATTGCGATCTCCCTTCTTGTGGGACAATTAGAATTTCACCATGTACTTTTATAAGTGCAAATCATATCATTGTAGGGTGTTCAGTGCAACAACTTCTTGCAGTAGCATAGCATGATAAATTAGAAAATATTTGGTACCTCGACAAATCCATCGCCAAAGTTAACTCCATTCCCCATACTGTATGTACGAGCAAGATGGCGATTGAGAGATTGAGAATTAAACTGAGTCATGATGAATATCTTGTTTATCCCACTGTTAATGCAATTGCTCATTGGGACATCTATAAGCCTGTAGCATCCTCCAATGGGCACCTGATCACAAATGCAAGCATCCTTAGCTATTTAAAGAATAATTTTGGATGTAAAATGGAAAACAAATTGTCTGACAGCATCAAATTGTTCATACATTGGGATAATATATTATCTAGAAAACAAGGGCTTGGTGCAACATTGCCCAGGCTGCCAAGTGAAATATCATGAGTTTTAGTTGTAACAGTGCTTCTCCACTTTGCCTCTGCCAGAACCAGATTATGGCACCATAAATTTTCTTATTACCTTACTATATTCCTTCAAAAATTTTCTCGTAGGGATCTCCTGATCATGTTTTTGATGTAGGTATGTATTTGTAAGGACCAAGGAAACCAATATCATTGTTTGTGGCTATCAGCAAGCAAAATCTCAGGTATAAAGTTTTTATCATAAAGCCCAGCAGAATTAAAAGGGGGATAACTACGTAAGAAGAAAATAAGAAATATCTAATCAAAACGTAAGAAGAAATGATACAGAAGTTAGAACGAGACTTAATTAGCTCAAGAAACACTGCAATTTAAGATGAGTAGAACATTATAGGTTGAAAGGATGAAACAGGTCTAGCCACATTTCTGTTGGTAATCAAGCTTCTGAATATCTTACCTAAAAAAGGGCTTGTGGATTCAACCAAATCCGAACCCAAAACCAAATAATGGAACAGGTCTAACCACATTTCTGTTGGTAATCAAGCTTCCTAATATCTTACCTAGAAAAGGGCTTGTGGATTCAATCAAATCCGAACCCAAAACCAAATAATGGAACAGGTCTAGCCACATTTCTGTTGGTAATCAAGCTTCCTAATATCTTACCTAGAAAAGGGCTTGTGAATTCAATCAAATCCGAAACCAAAACCAAGCCTTTTTGCACAGAAACTGGGGTGGGAATAAATGGATTCTCAGTTGCCATTGAGCTATCTTATATGATAGTAGCATTTGCCTCAAAGATCAAAATAATGTTGTTTTCCTTCCAACAATTCAGAGTCCTCCTTCTCCCTCTTTTATAAAGTGTGCACCATTAGCTTCCTGTGGTTGACTCTCAAAATGTCCGAACCACCTCACCACAACTTCATTACAGATCCAAAGAAGATTGGATTCTGTGTTTGGCTACACATCCACCTCAATATCTTCATTTCTACAACAAATATCTTCTATACTTGTGAATAGTAGAAAAGCTAAAAAGTGAACTAAGGCTTCCTCAGGAACTCATTACAATATGCCTGAAATATGTAGGTCACAGTCAAAACTATATCCTGTTCCAAGATTGCATCATCGCCAACCAAATCAAAAACATGAAAACATAGAATTCCTGATAGTAGAACAAGAGAATGTATTTTGGGAGAAACTGAGCAACCCTTTCTCACCCTGCGTATCTCACTTTCACTTAACCTAACTGGTTTTGTTTTCTCTCCTTGGATGAATAATTGAAGGGAGACAACCCCACCCTTCTCTTTGAGAAAAAGAAGATGTTGAGTCTATTGGTTATTCTTGTTGAATAGGTCATTGAAGTTGTAAATATAGCATACTATTCTTTTTCAGGAAGTTCTGCTAAGAAAGAACAGAGAGGAAAAGCAGACAAAGTCATGTGAATTTTTCTGGTGATACATCAAGAAGTTCAAAGTACAGGCTCGATGCATAACAGAGTATGCATCTACTCCACAACCACCTCACAAAGAATCACTAAAAAAAACTGCAAGGAGAAACAGGGACATAATCATGCATACCGCCGGTTTAGCTCTTCTGCGGGTAAGCGGGAAAAGCCTAGTTCCAGCACCTCCACCTAATATAATTGCAACTATACTTTTTGGATCCGCTTGTTGCTTTATAAAAATTGGCTCCCGGAAGGTCTGCACACAAAAGTTAATGCTCAAAAAGAATGGAAATAACATTAAACAGTATCCACCAGTGATGAAAAAGCAACAGCAGATTCTGTTCCTATTCTCTCATCCAAAACTGATGAATACACAAGAAATTACCTGTTTCCCACAGGAAGGCATGCGGATAGCAGCATAGTGACTAGCAGTCAATTCATAATCTAACTCAAATTAAAAAATTCAGGAACTAGATAAACTCTGTATGAAAACATTTGCTTCTGAAAGCAAGGAATCGATACCATAACCTGGGAAAAGTTCCCGGGCCCACGGTAAATAACATTAAATGGCAACTTTTCTAGCTCTGTATGATAGTGAAATAGTGTCAATAGGTAAGGTAAACTATATTTTATTTAAATATTCACCATGAACACACTGCAACAGTTAATCTTTTCGGATTGTTACCTTGGTTTGACATAATGAATGAATAATCAACCTTATAAGCCATGTAGAATCGACCATGTATACCAGAAAAAACTAGTAGTTCAACGCTATATTAAACCTTGTTGGTGCAGTTAATAGTAAACCAGCACAAATCCCTCGCATCAAAGAAAACCGGGAATCCTTAACCATCTCCATGATGAAAGATGGAGCAATTTTTTGGTCCATGCAAAACTACCCTCATAAGATGCCCTGCTTCATCACGGCAACTCAAAATCGTAAAAGGTTTACGTTTGCTTTTTTTTACATATCTCTCTCCTTAACATACAACCCAAACTACCGTAAAGAGACAACCAAGTTTGAAATTTTCATCTTGACGAAGTACAGGATTTTAAGCAGTAATCCATTTTTCTCAGTGTTGAGGAATAGAGAGTTAAAACATAACAGTAGCCATAACAAAGAGCATCAGAAAATTAACTACATCATGATCAACTGTAATATTGCCATGGAAATGATAAACAAGAAATACACACCAAGATTTCTTTGTTGATGTCAGTAAGAATGGAGCGTACGACACCAACATTCAGCCTCCTGCCAGATCTTCCAGACTTCACCGTTCTCTCCTTTTGGGTACCCAAAACAAGTCTGTTCCTCAAGCAGGTGTCTCCCCAGAACTTGGAAATTTCCACACTTCTAACACCATTCATCAGTCCGTGAGAGTTCAAAACCACGGTACCAGCGTCCATGGCTCTGTTTATTTTTGAGAGAGAGTGCTTCCTAAAACCAGTTAAAAGCCTAAAACAGTGAGAACCAAAGCTAACAGAGAAGCTCCTCTACAGAGAGAGAGAGAGAGGGTAGGTGGGTAGTCAGTCGTGCTACCCGAACGTAACGCTTTTAAAGCTAAGGGAAACGGGCTCTCATGAGTCGTGACTAGCGAAAATTGCAAGAGCCCCACATTGACATGTGATGTGGAGCAGGCAACTGTCAACCTCAGCAATACGGAAAATCTTTTTCCGCCCTCTCCTTCACTTACCACCGTTGAACCCTCTGCAAACAAATTTAGCAAACTGTTCCTGATCGATTATGGCAACTACCATTATGGAGAAATTCGCTTTTCTGTCTCGTCTGAGGGAGAAAAATGCCAGATGGGCGGTGTTGAAACGAAGGCAATTTAATATGGGGACTATCTGAAAGGAAACAAACGCAACTAAACGCTCCTGTTTTGGCTCCGCCTTACTTGGGGGTGGTTATTTACTATCTCTGGACCTTTTGGAATTTCCTCCTTTGCTTTTCTCTAACCATTTTTATCTCGTCTGAAACTTCCTGCTTTTTTTACTCTGACCAGTAATAATTTTGAATAAGTCCCTACGGTGACACCCGTGAGAAACTGTGAAAAAGTTTCCTTGGTAAAGGTTGAAAGTTTGGACTCATGATCCAATGCATTTCTTTAGCCTGTAGTTTGAATCTGTACTGCACAAGGAATAATTGCGGCAGACGAATCTAAATTCATAACCATGTGTTCTTTGTTTTGGTAATGAATGAATCCTTGGTTTACGTTTCAGATTTCTTTCCTTGATCTTTGCAACTTGTTAGCAACGATGCTTGCTTTTCAGGAGTCAATGTTATCATAATGAGAAAGAAAAGTGGAGCACGGCTGTCACCATTGAGAATAAGCAATGCGCAGATATCACCACATAAAGTTTCTATGCATTGATTATCATCAAACTAGTTGTTATGGTGTTACCAAGACTGATACAGATGAAAGCATCTCATAGTAATAGCAAATTAAAACAAAAGAGAGATTGTATACGTACGGTTCAGTGTGCATGCGCAATTGGATCGTATTCTTTATATGAAATGCGTGGATGTGTGTGT
Source organism: Brasenia schreberi (assembly GCA_036023115.1). NCBI lineage: Eukaryota > Viridiplantae > Streptophyta > Magnoliopsida > Nymphaeales > Cabombaceae > Brasenia > Brasenia schreberi. The sequence goes on from JAYKKT010000072.1 coordinate 3,618,542, forward strand.
ATATAATATGTATAAATTTTCAATGTATTGGTTATCATCAAAGCAGCTGTTAAAAGTATCTTACAGATAATTGAGAAGTCTCAAGACTTTCTAAAGCATTGCAGACGTTAATTCACAGGTTGGCCAAATCGAATCAAATGGAATCGGCTTCTATCAGCAAGCTTTAATGCAAAAAAAAGGAAAGGAAACCAAAAAATAATGAAGTACCCAAAAAGAAAAACGTGAAACAATTTACGAAGATTTAATTTTTTGTGCCAATTTTATTAATGGGCCTATTCAGATAGATTTGTGGCCAAAGAACATTACTTAGAAGATTGAATGGAACAGCTAAACATTGAAATTCTAGACTCACGAATGGGGCCTGAAGTTCTAATTCAACTTTGGTCACCAATCCGAGATATACTAAATTTGTTAGATCATACTGATTTAGAAGAATGGTGCCATCATACCCGCACTAACGCACTGGATCCCATCATAACTCCGAAGTTAAGCATGCTTGGGCGAGAATAGTACTGAGATGGGTGACCTCTTGGGAAGTCCTCGTGTTACATTCTTTAAAAAGCCACACGATAGAGATATGTGAAAACAAAGAATCTATGTAGCCGACACCGTCTAGTATGGGAAAAGGCTTAGTTGTTGTTGTTGTATACTGATTTAGAAGAATAAAGCAATGTTAGGCGCAAAGAGCAATAGCTTAAGTGTAAAGTTCAAGGTCACGAGTTTGATACCAATGCATGTCTGTCTTTAGTCTTATATATATATATATATATATATATATATATATATATATATATATATATATATATATATATATATATATATATCATATTGGATAGATACCATATCATAAACAGCATTCACACATGGGCGCACACACACATATACATAAAGAGAGAGAGTTGTCTGGTTCTGGCTTGTCGGACCGTCTTGTTTCAAAACTGATAATTTTATAAAAAGTAAATTTTCATTAAAAATAAAAAATACCAGAACTGGGATTTGAAACAGCCAATTCCGATATGGATTTGGTTCCAGTTGTAAAAATGGTGAAACCGGATCCAGTTCCTGGCCCGATCTAGTTTTAATCGGAACAATCAAGCAGCTTAAGAACCGGTCATTTATTTATATATATATATATATATATATATATATGAAAACCAAATCTATCCACCATTCACATATTGATTCACTCTTTTTCGATGTTATCAATATCATTTAAAATTTTAAGGATTTTTAGAAGCAAAACAAAGAACAATATCATTGCACTAATGTTAAAAAAGCAATAGTAAAAAATGAGTGAACAACACTATATATATATATATATATATAAAGAATTATTTATTTATTTGTAATTTAAAAAAGGAAACCAGGAAAGTCGCTTTCATATTTGATGGAGACTTTGTTTGAAATCTAATCATTCGATTGGGAAACCTGCATGCTACAGTCTTGCTTAACGTTTAGAGTGAGGAATGATTGTCCATTCCCCACCAAACATCTCATATAAGCACCCATGTGAAAGCTCTGACTCTGTGCCTCAAATGGGTGAGGGGCAGAATATTCCGGTATCTTCCCTGGGGAGCCATTTATACGAATAAAACTCGATCTACATCACTAAACTAATCTCTAATTTTGGGCTAAGAACAAAACCAGCTGCTCGTTTACGGCTCCACTCGGTGCGTATGCAACCCAATTGTGTTCAATCCGTGAACCGAGCACGGGCCGGCTTGTTACATAATATATGTCATAAACAAGAGATAGGAATGTTTTGATCAGCTTCAGCTCTTATAGAAATTGGTCGGTTGAGCATAAACCGTATTTGTATATGTATTATGAAACTATGCTAACCTAACTCATTGGGTGTGTATATACATATGTGGCATAAAGAATATGCTTGTTTCATTAACAAAATAAATCACACACATATATATATATATTATATATATTGAGTAAATGAAAGTTTTAAACATCAAAGAAGCGGCTGGACATGATTGATTGGATTAACCGGAACCAGTAATTTCAAGTCATGAGTACTCAAAACAATTGACTGTAAGCTGGGCTCTACATGGTTGAAGCCATGGTTTGTAACTGTGGGTTCCTGCTCGAACCATATAAAAGGAGTTCCAAATCGGTCATGTCTAGAACAACAACAAAAAAGATTAAGAACATGAATTTTTTTATAAAAATAAAGATTATTTGTTTTATTTTATTTTTTTTAAATCAAAGCTGTGTAAGATATGATTTTAAAAAGGTAGGTGTTTTTTGAAATAATTTTTTTTGGAAGAGATACTGGTTTTCCCCACCGTATATGCAAAAGAACGTGAAATAATATACAAACTGGGAAAATAGGAAAAAATAGAAAAATATTTTCCCCAGCGCCGCCTAAAATATCTAGTCATTATCAAAGGAGTCACACTGGGAAGATCGTCAGATATGAACGGACGGTTCTTAATCATTGGCAGAGATTGGACGGTTGTGGTTGGCTTAAAGCCAAGAGGGTACTATCGATGATCACGTGAGGTCACGTGCCCACCAGCATGGGATCTCCAAACTGGCCCATGCCGTGGGACCCTTCAAAGAGGTGCCAATCAGATGACGCCTACGAGCCACGTCATCCAGGCGCTCCGCCACGTCGGACTGAGCTCCGTGAGTGTTAGCGTCTTAGCTTTCTTGAGCGGTCTCATCAATTCTACGTGGCGCTTTTCGATTGGTTGGACCAGCTCGTAGGAAATCAATAAAAGAGGGGAGGAGTGATTCGCTGTTCCTCGTCGTCTTGCTCTTGGACTCGCTCGAGCCTTTGTTGCTTCAATGACCAAATTTGGCAAGAAAACAAAAAAATTAAATAAGTAAATAACTTAAAACATGGGGCAGTATAGGTCTCATTTGCAGAAGTTTGATCAGGTGTTCTGCCAAACCATTTATATATATATATATATATACATATATAATCTGGGTTTCGCGAGCTTGGCTTGGCTAGGCTCCAGCTGTGTTTTTGGTGGGTGTGATCTTCGCAACATGAACCCACTTGATGCCATAACAAAACGAAGTTAGCATCATGACCTCTTAATAAGTTCTCATGTTGCACCTTCTAGCTGACCTCACTTAGTGTGGAGAAAAGCTTGCTCAAAGTTAAACTTAAGATTACGTTAATCGGTTGGGTTTCAAATATGCTTATGGATAGCCAGGGGTTGCCATCAGTATAGCTACTTCACTTGTTTTTAATAGGATTCTTTTGGCACAATGGGAGGCCAAAATCAGATGCACGGCCCACGTATCGAACTTGTGACATGTTGTATCATGCAATACGACCCATATTACTTATATGGATTCGGTGTATAAGCCGAATTTTATTTTTCACGAACTTTGGTTTTTTAAAGTATTTTTTTCTTTATTTCTCTTCCATTTATACTTATATAAAGGAAAATTTTGCTGACTTGTCAAACTATCCTTTTTCAGAGTTATCCATATTTAAGATCAATGATTGAGATTTGTTTGAATATTAGCATATACAAGATTCTCTCTCTCTCTCTCTCTCTCTCTCTCTCTCTCTCTCTCTCTCTCTCTCTCTCTCTATATATATATATATATATATATATATATATATATGTCTGCATGAACATACGTCACAGGATGACAACTCATGTATTGTCCTAAAGTTTTCTGCTATGATCAGCAGCAAGATTGCTCCTCAATTGGGAGATCTTGCAAAGCTGCTCACCAACCACCGGGGGGACTACTTTTAGGAGGTTGTTGGCTGTACCCCCTCTCATCACTAAGCTCCAAAACTCTTTGTGTTCAGCTTGTAAGCTTGAGCAAACCAAGCTGAGCTGATCGAGCCGACAATGAGTTCATATAACATATTAGCTGAATCGGCCGAATGCCTGCTCGTTTTTATTACAATATAGATCAATTACACAAGAACTTTAGAAAGCAGCTTTAATCAAGAATGAGCCCATTTGATTTGTAAGTTCCAACATTAGCTGAGCTGGAATCAGGTTTCATTTATCAGCTCAGATTAGTAGGACAGAGCTTGGCTTCTCTCGGGCATTCCAAATTATGATCGAGGTCAGCTTGCAAACTTAATCGATCTGGATTCAAGCTTGAGTTTGAGCTCGAGCTTAATGTGCTCATTAACTAGTTTTGTTTTTTGAGTTTAATTGAACTTATGATCACCTTGCTAACACGAATCACTTTAATTCACTTTTGAAAGAGATAAGCTCTTGGTTTAATTAATCTTGACTTGCATGTGGGAATTTAGCTCGACATATTAAGCGTGAGATACACGAGTGTGAAATAAAGGAAAAGTGGGAAATGATGTTTCATATAAGAAATGTAACAAAAAATATGAAAAATAAAAGAACAAAAGTTTGTATCTCAAAACGTGAATAAATCACACCTACGCAAAGGTTTAAATTCAAAGAGTAAAAAAGTATGCATTTGAATGAAGTACAATTGTAGAATTATATTTATATTTTTTATTTTTTTAATTCAAATATCAACAATCGATTTTAAGATTAGATAATTATTATTTATTTAGTTCACAATCTACCTGTAGTTGATTTCAGCTCCACCAACATTAATAGAAATTATGCCTACGGTTCTAAACAAGAGTGCTCACTTAGTCAGTGAAGGTAACGTACAATCATCCGATGAGAACCAAGCGGAGCAAAAGGCTGCCGCTTACCAGACAGAAGATGAAATAATTTTAAGACAGATTCATGAATTGATTTTCTTAAGATTCATCGGTTACTACCCTATGTCCACTTATTCATATATATATATATATATATATATATATATATATATATATATATATATATATGTATATATATATATATATGTATATATATATATATATGTATATATATATATATATATATATGTATGTATATATATGTATATATATATGTATATATATATATACGGTTACTACCCTATGTCCACTTATTCATATATATATATATATGTATATATATATGTATATATATATATGTATATATGTATATATATATATATGTATATATATATATATGTATATTATATGTATATATATATGTATATATATATATATATAGAGAGAGAGAGAGTATCTTAAATGTACCCATTACCCACTGGATTTCCCTAATGTCGATATTGATACAATGAACTCAATAGGCAACCAGATGAATCTTATAGTTCTAAAAAGTGCTGCCCAAATTGTGGTTTAGGTTCTCTAAACACAAAAATATCTACAATTAGAGAATGATGATACGTTTTCTGGTCACACACACACACACACACACACACATATATATATATATATATATGCGTGTGTGTGTTTCCTTACAGGCTACAGTGGGATTGCTTTTTTATCTCGTCAACCCTTTGTCTTTCCCATCAACCTTGTTCTACGACGTTTACAAGTTGAAAGAGATTGATAGGCCTGTAATAAAAAGTTGCTCGAGTGTATTACGTTTTCCATGTAATTTCATGTGAACTACGGCCAGGATTTTTGTTTGATATGTTTAAAGTAATACTTTTTTATTACTAAGGGGAGCTACAAAATTTTATGCTGCTGGTGTCTGTGGTTCGATAAGACGTCCAACACAGCCATCTTTATCAGACCTCAGCCGTCTTGTGTCGTCATAAAATAAGATATTGGTTTGTTTCTTTAGAATAATCTATTTTATAGTTTACAGAGATGTTCAACCTTTACGTTATGTCGTCTTCTGGTTCCATCCCTTCTATCTTTTGATTTATTAGTTACAAAATGGCCTTATAGTCATCTTCCGGAGTACCCAAAGGGTATATTTATATGCTCATAAGAAAGGTGATATATATAGATAGATAGAGAGGCGGGGGAGACAATAACATGATTCCCAATCACAGCCATGCAGCTTCTGTATGAAAGTCAGTCCCGTTAAGGACATAATTCTTTGTTTATATGTCGAGCACATTCGCAAGTTTTTTGCACATTGTATTGAGTTAAACCACATGCTAGGGCTTTAGCAGAGAAGCCTTTAAGTTGGAAACGATCGAGTTTGATATCTCTTCATGGCTCTAGCTTCCATTTTTTTACAGTGAGAGAAAACTGAAGAATGTGTCAACCAGATGAATTTAAGCTCTCTCTCAATATATTGTGATTGGTAATAAGTTGGTGAACGCACTCCAACAGAAACCGAGAACTGTGGCACCATGCTTCCATGAACATGGGTCCAATGTGAATGAATACAGCCACCCATGTTCCAAAGAAAGAATCTAATGAAATAATATAAATAAATTATATTTTAGTTAGTGAGATGTTTTCTTTTCCTCTTTTTTTGCAATGCCTCCATCTATATAATCAAAGTCTGCAAAATGGCAAACCATAAGGAAACATATAGAAGTCGTTCAAAGTAGAGCTATTCACGTAGTCAACATCACACGCTCGTTCAATGCACACTTGGGTCCTTTCCTTGCCTTCCAAATCTCAAAAGGACATGCACCCAGAGTTAGCTCAAAGGCAGGGCACTCTAGCGCCGTTGCTGTTGATGAGGAGTTCGACTGCCAGAGGGTACATGTGTAGGTGTGTGGGTGTTAGGTTTCGGCTTCTTCTTGGGACCAAAAAGAAAAATTCTCAAAGAACGTAGGGACATCAGTATCCTAATTCGACAGGCCACTGGCAACCCAAGTGTAGTCTACTTTCAGTCTGCCCTGTGCCATGTTTTTTTGTTATAGGCGAAACAGGACGAGGCAGACCCCTACCAGATCCACACTCGGTTATCGAGCTCCCACCTTTCGTCAGAGAGGGCCCCCCCTAGACAGTGAGCAATGACCCTCTGGGCTCCCATGGCAGTCTTATTAACTTGGGTATCGCCGACCCAAGAAATCAAACTTGGTTTTACACCCTTTCTAGTGCAAAACCTGCCTCGTCCTTGAGCCTTGTCGCGAGTGCTGGCTTTAGCAGGGAAATACCATCCATGGAATTCGAAACCTAAAAGCCAGTCGACGGCCCGCGACAGCGATTTTCAACTATGTTAACCCCTTGAGGAATTGCATCTGCTATGTTCTGTGCACAGTTCATTGAACTGCCATGAAAATCCATCTTCAAACTCGTCTTGTTTCCGTACCAAGTCAAGCCAAGCTACAAGGGTCGGATTATGGTATAATATCAGTAATTGTTTTCACTGCGTATATTACTAATATACTGTACATAGAGTATGATATACTGTCACCATGTATAGAACCAATACAACCTCCAAGACATACCTATAAGGCGAAGCTCAAAGCAACTTTTCTGTACTGTTTCAAAGCTGAAAATCTTAGGACAGCGGTTTGATGTCGATTCAACCGTACTCAATGACTCGTTTTACGTGGTTCAATTGGTCTATGTATATAAATATTTAGTTTTTTGTGGTTTTGGTGGTGATGACAGCGGTTTTAATACGTAGAAAACAGTTTTGAGCAACGAAAGAAAAGTCAAAGATGACGATGGATAGTTACAATTGGTGAAATCACGCAAAAGAAGAAGGTTTGAGTATGGACTACATCCTATGTGTATGTGTGTGTTATTGATTGGCTTCGTTTTTTCAAACAAACCGAGTCAAACTGCACAACAAAAGCAAACCACCGGTTTTGCTCGGTTTAATTGGTTCCTTGAACACCCCTGAACTGAACCACCAGCACCACACAAATTACAACCACAATTCAAAAGAAGGGTGATGGGATTGTCGTGATGATTTGGATCAGATATCAACATACACGAGGGGCCCTTCAAGATGGGGAAGATCAAACCATCACATGGTATGCGGGGGGAAACATACAAACTATGAGAGGGCATATTCAAAGCACCATGCACTATCCAATCCCCCTGGTCCATGTTGAAGGGATTCCATTCCTTGTGGCACACAACACCAAGTACTACAGTACAGATAATTGACTAGCACCATTCCCGACCCATGAGAAGTAATGATCCATTGAAAGCCATATATTATTCACTAAAAAACACAAATTAGTGGACATAAGAATTCATGATTCTAAAGTTTGTTTGAATTAGAAGAAGGCCACAATTAATTCAAGCAAAGAAACCATCACATTTTTGCAGTGACTTGAATGTGCCATCAGCGCTGCAGGAAGAAGCCAATTGAAGAGTCAGCTGGTTTGTAGTTTACAAGAACCACGGCGAACAGATTACCATGAGGAGGTCATATGGTTTGATGTTCAAGTAAACCTACAAATCTCGTATGGCAGCTCTGTTTATTACTTGGAAGAACCACTTTCAAGGGGAAATGGAACAACCCAATGTAAAACTCGGAGGGCAGTAAGTTCTAAACAAATATTTTGGTGAATACACTACAGATGAAATTAAAAAAATACTCAGAAAGCACAGCAATTTCCCATCTGAGCATTCGATTCTATTGGTAATTAGATGTGGGGAAAGGAAAGGAAAATTGTGTCGTGCTTAACATGGCTTAGTCTAAACTAACCAGAGAGATAATTTTCCAGTTTCAAACTCTAGAGATATGGTAATATGGAGAAAACAAAATTGTTTGAAGCACGAATAGAGCCAGAAGCGACCAATAGCAGGCTGCAGTCACCAAAGATTATCAATATGCAAGTCTCCTTAAACTGACAGTGGTCAAAAAGAATCATTAGACAATACATAAAATCAAAGGCAAAAGACACGAGAATGTTAAAGGCATACAACTATCACTGGTCAAGGACATGCATGTCTCCTTAACTGACAGGTGAAGCCATCCGCCAAAATATAACAAAAGAGGACAAGTTTTTCTGATAATTTTAGAGAAAGGCAAATGCACTTCAGATCCTGTAACAACAACAACTAAGCCTTTTTCCCATACTAGATGGGGTCGTCTACATGAATTCTTTGTTTCCACAGAGCCCTATCATATGTGCCATGCTAGCACTTCAGATCCCGACACAAAAAGAAAATCTATATAAACAAAAGGACGAGAAACTTAGGTGTTTGTTTCTCTGGTGTAAATCTGCTGGCTTGAGTGGGCAGAAATCAATCTGATTGAACCTCTGACCATGAGATCCTTAATTGCCCTTCGAGCAAGGGAACCATTAATCAGCAGATATTCAGTAGAAAGGATCAATATCTTTCAAATCTGGTTGGGTAAAATCGTTGGAGGCCTCAAATAACTACTTTTTATATGCCCTATAAATCTGAACTTGACATTTTAATATGAAAAGCAACTCAAAAGCAGCATGGGCCGTCATTTTTGCAATATCTAGAGAAGGTAAGCGGCTATAGGAGAACCTCACCATTCCTGGCACATCCATAAATTGGCCAAAGAAGAATGGGTTGAACATAATTTCCCCAACTCTTAGTCTATCCCGTAACCTTCTTTCAGTCCATAACAGAAAGACCCATTGCGTATTCATTGCCATTATGTCATTCAAAAGTTTAATTACTATGCTATTTAATGATGACATGAACTCCTGCAAAGAACAAGCCTTACTAGTGGACGAGTACAAATTCATCATGAGCAAAAATTCAATGAAAACCTGACCCTTTTCCACACTGAAGATGCAAGGATACATAGAAAGGACATACGGAGAAAACTACTTCATACCCTTTGCGTGATTCTATTACCTAAGCTCTTTGTAAGTCATAGACACTAGCTTGAAGCAATGAACAGCATAACAAATGATATATGTTCAAATAGCTTGTGGCAGGGTTTGCATGTGGTGGACGAGTACAAATTCATCATGAGCAAAAATTCAATGAAAACCTGACCCTTTTCCACACTGAAGATGCAAGGATACATAGAAAGGACATACGGAGAAAACTACTTCATACCCTTTGCGTGATTCTATTACCTAAGCTCTTTGTAAGTCATAGACACTAGCTTGAAGCAATGAACAGCATAACAAATGATATATGTTCAAATAGCTTGTGGCAGGGTTTGCATGTGGCGTTCTCCTCATGATATAATAATACACTGTCATCAAGCAACACTGGAGCTAGAGACAAGTACTGGAGAAGATTCTACTATTGATTACCCCCTCTCTCTCCCTTCTGATGTTTTCTTTTGTAGTATCATCTTGTTTCCAATATAGCATACTGTGACGAGAGTGATTTAATTTGGAGATACTTATTCGTTCAAAAAAAGAATTTGGAAATACCACTCACAATTGTTATCATGATTCATGGCATCATAAGCCACCATATTTCAAAACTAAGCCTTTTCCCATACTACATGGGGTCAGCTACATAGATTCTTTATTTCCACAGAGCCCTATTATGTGCCATGCTAGCAGCTAACTCAATATAAACTAGATTATTCTTTATTGTTTCTTTCCAACACTTTTGTGATCATTCTCTCCCTCTTTTAACATTTTCACAATCTAGTTTTTCATATCTTCTTACGAGAGCATCCTTGGATCGTCTTTCTACATGTCTAAACCATCTTAAACGATTTTCTCTCATTTTATCTTCTATTGTTGCTACTCCCAATTTGTTTTTAATAACCTCATTATTATATAGTCTTTCCTTGTATAACCACTCATCCATCTCAACATCTTCATTTCTACTACGGACATCTTTTGCACATGTTGATGATTAATTACCCAACACTCATAATCATAAAACATGCCAGGTCTAATTGTTGCTCTATAATATTTACTTTTCAATTTTAATGGTATCTTCTTATCACATAGAATACCTAATGCCCCTCTCTATTCTAACCAACCGACATTAATTCTATGGGTAACATCTCCGTTAGTTTTTCTATTACTATGAGAAATTGACCCTAGGTATTCAACTTTCCTTGTGAGGGATATAAAGTGTGCCAATCTTAATTTATATGTCCTCTAAAGTATCCAAATCATCAAACTTACATTACATGTATTATGTCTTGTTCTATAAAGTCGGAAGCCTTTACTTTCTAATGTTTCTCTCCATAGTTTCAATTTTCTATTAACCTTTTCCTTAGACTCATCCACTAACACAATGTCATATGCAAATAACATACACCATAAATATGGACTTAAAGTGGACCCCTGATTTAACTCAATCTTAACTTCAAAGGAGTTTGTCATTCATTCATGAGTCCTCACACATGTTTTTGCACCATCGCACATGTATCTTATAAGATTTATGTATGTCAATAGGATACTTCTATTTTTCAAGTTTCTTCAAAGAACATCTCTTGGCACCCTACCATAAGTTTTTTCTGGATCAATAAATATCATGTGAAGGTCCTTTTTTGCTCTAAAATATTCCATAAGACGTCTTAATAGGTGGATCACATCAATAGTAGATCTACCGAGCATGAATCTGAATTGGTTCTCTCTTATACTCGATACTTGTCTTAACCTACGTTCAATAATTCTTTTCCATAATTTCATAGTATGACTCATTAACTTGATATATTGATAACTCACATAATTCTGAATGTTTCTCTTATTCTTATACTATGTCACACAGACACCTCTAGGAGGTGGGGCGTTGGCGTCGACACGGGTGCGACACCGACACCATGTTGGTGCAGCACCGACACAATGTCGTGAAAGGTCGACACGGTCAATGTGTCGACGGGTGCGATCAACATGTCTGAGGTCACGTTTGTCCTCATTTCTCACAACTTTTTCTCTCCCTTCTCACGCTGCTGTGTTGCAGCTGCCCCTCGACCCTCAATGGTTAAACGTTGTGCTGTTGTTGTCCAACCTCGAAGGTGTCTGTGTTGCGGCTCAAGGTTCTCTCACGTTGCTGTGCTACGGCTGCCCCTCAACTCGACCTTCAATCATTAAATATTGTGTTGTTGTTGTCCAACCTCGGAGGTGTCTGTGACTCTGTGTTGCGGCTCAAGGTTCTCTCATGCTGCTGTGTTGCAGGCTTCCCCTCTCTCTCCACCTCTCACGATTTTCTCTTTTGGGTTCTTGATGTTCATGGGTTTTGGGGTTGTAGGTGGTCAGCACAATCGAGGATTATGATGAACTGAGTGCTGATCCTCTATGTGTCTTGTCGCCCTAATGGAGTTTGGTTATTGCGTTCAGATCTGCAGAGTTTCTCGGCGGTTGTTGGGTCAAACGGGAGCGGGAAGAGCAATGTCATCGATGCCATGCTCTTTGTCTTTGGAAAGCGGGCGAAACAGGTTCCTTTCCTACATTTTTTTATCACATATTTTAGTTTATTAGAAATTCCTACTTCCCTTTTCCAAATGTTGTTCTTTAGGTTTGATACATTTGCAATTCGCTTTCCAGATCCTTCGTATGCGTCTGAATAAAGTCTCGGAGTTGACTCATAATTTCAGCAATTATCAGAAGTTGGATAGCACCAGCGTTTCTGTTTACTTTCAGGAGATCATTGATGTGGTAACAATCTCAGTGCTGAAGAAAACATGCTTGATGTGTTATTGCTGAATTCGAAGCATCTATTGTACTTTATTTTTTTCTTAAATAGCATTGCTCTCATTGAGATGTTTGATTTGTTACGGTATTTTAAGGCAAATTCAATTACATGTTGTGGAGCCAGTGTTGTCTGACGCGTATCGCTGGGCTCCACGATATGGGCATATCGTATCGTACTTTAATATTAAAATAATATAAAAAATAATTAAAAATCAAGAAAATTAGTAAAAATCCAAAAAAAATCAAAAAATATCAAAAAATATATGAAAAAATATGTAATTGCTTTAAATTCATATAATGCAAAATTTAGTACAGATTGAGCATTCAACAGTGAACAATTGCATCCAAATTTATATATTTTGAATCAAAAAAATGAAATACATTTACATTTTACAAATTATAATCAGGATCATCAACTAAATAATCTTCATCTTCTCCTTGTTGAAGATCCTCATCATCGTCAACAACAACACCTTCTTCTTGGAAATCAAATCCTTCATCTCCTTGATACTGTTGTTGCGCTCCTTCCAAATTAATCCATGCAATGTCTTCTTCAGTTAGGAGGGCATTTTCTTCAATGTCTTCTAATATATCAAAATTATCCAAACTATTTACTTTTTTTAATTGCCTACAATAAACAAAGATAAACAATTAATAAATAATATTAACAATTAAAGTCAAACAATTTATTGAATTCAACATTTAAGTAATAGAACATTACCTTTCACAAATGCGCATGTTACAATGAATAAAAACTAAATCATTTAGTCTCTTATGTTCCAACCTGTTGCGCTTTTTTGTATGGATGTGTTGAAAGAAACTCCAATTCCTTTCACAACCCGTTGCACTACAGGTTTGGCTCAGAACTCTCACTGCAAAATCCCTAAGGTTCGAACAATCAGTTTCAAACCCATTCCACCAAACATCTGTAGAGAAAGATAAACATTAGAAACATAATCCACAATAATATAAGATGTATTGATTTAAGAAACTTAAATACGAAAATAAACAATAATAACAATTTATCTGGACACATCGTAGTGCGGTTGTGAATTGCTACAGGCAAACCCATCAAGTGAAGAGCATTATGATAAATCTCCATCTCTCGATGTATAGCATCTGCTATGCTCTCATCAGGGACTAATCTATCAATACAATCAATGATGCCTCAATTAACCTTATCGTCCCTTTTAAAGGTTGCTGAGTACCTGAATGATGGGTTTAGATAATATGTTGCTGCATGAATAGGCTGATGCAATTATTTATTCCATCTATTATCAATTATTTTCCACACGGGCACATAATCTCTTTTTTCTATTAAAATTATTTATGATGGCTTCTTTTTCCCTATCCATGGCTTCATAAAGGTAGACCATAGATGGTTTTTCCTCGTTGTCAGCCAATCTCAAAACATTTACTAAAGGACATGTAATCCTCAACAGTCTAAAACATGCATTCCAAAATATACTCTTGAAGACTGTCTTGGAAATCTCATTCAGCTTTCTGTTCTGAGGCAACTCTGCAAATTGTTACCACTCGTCTGAGGAGAACATTCTCTTCGATGCTTCCTTCTGTCTCACAATACTCTGTACAGATAAGAAGTTTGTTGCAAACCGAGTTGTAGCTGTTCGAAGAAGCTCTACACCTTCTGTATATCTCCTCATCATACACAAAACAAATGCATGGTTTTAAATGAATTTTGTAATATCTTGGCAACACTCAGTTGCTGCCTTTATTTCATCCATCTCACCAATGTCCTGAAGGATGAGATCTAAACAATGGGTTGCACATGGTGTCGAGTAGAAAGTTTCATAAATATCGGCTAACTCCTTCCCAACTGCTTTATAGTTAGCTGCATTATATGTAATCAATTGGACTACATTCTCCAGCCTAACCTCTTATATAACCTTATCAAATTCTTCCTGTAAGATATCTGCAATGTGCCTCTCCTCTGACATATCTAAAGATCTCAAAAACATAAGTCATTTATGACAATAGACAAGAAAGTTTAGCAAGGTCCTTCCTCGCCTATCTGTCCATCTATCTTCCATAATAATGCAACATGTCTCCTTCCATGACTCTCTCAATGTTGAACAGTATTCTTACACTTCGCTGACGGTCTTGTCTAAAGATCTTTCCTCTCAACTTCTGATAGGAGGGCATCTTGTATCATGAACCGATGTTAGCAATTGCATCTGCCATTGCTTGAAAATGAAAATTGTTTGTTGCATTGAATGGAATGTATGCATCATAAAACCATCTGCCCACTGCAAGGTTTACCTAATCATGCAACTGTTCTGAAGCCATAGCAACACGAATTCCAGGTTGAGCACCAGGTATAGTAGGAGGAGGAAAAAATGAATGTATGCTAGAAGAAGCTCTTCCTCTACTCCTTCCTGAACTTCGTCTTCTACCACCTCCAAAGTCTTGAGCAGCCCTCTTTTCCCTGCTAGGTGCTCGTGAACTGCTACTACTAATCTCTATTCTAGCATCTAAAGGCAAAGTTTCTTTCGTGTCTCTTTTACTTATTTTAGATACCAAAGTATTCTGAGTCTTCAACTTATCACCTCACAATACAAGTTATTCTTTCATCGATGTGTTAAGAACCAATGATGGACAAAACGAAGTTAATCTCTGTCAAATAAACTAATAACCAATGTAAGGCATTCCCATCCATGAACATGTCCATAATTAGAGTTGATGGTACATCAGCAAGATAATCATTACTCAGTAGCATAACATTGACCCTATTGTGAAGGCCATAGCTAATACATGGTACATAGTATCATATTGTATCACAGAAATTGCTTTCGTTTGTTTTCCTGGAGAATAGTAGAAGTTGAAAATCATGATCATTGAAACAATACCCTTAACAAATAAGACACGTCCAACATAATAAAATATCACAATACATAAGTGCATTAAACTATTATATCCCAATCTAGACCAAGAACCAACATTAAATTAGTAGTACCTAATTAACTTGTCAGATGTGATACCAGAGTTGCAACTTAGAAGACCATAGAATAACAAAGCCAAATGCTAAAACCTAATTCCTTGCAACATACTTTAACTAAGTTACAAAATCAACTCAATAAAAGATGCTAAGCTTTAAAGTATAAAACAATCCAAATTCTAACTGCAAAATCATAAGGCTGAATTACCTCTAAAGATTTTCTAAGATGAAAAAAGAATGACCAACATGAAATCTGAAGCTTCATGGGAAGATGCTTTACTCCACTGAAGATGATGCAAACAATGACAGAGTTCTATTCCTTTTCTAAGATTTAGTTTCATTTTCTATTCCTTTTCTAAGATTTAGTTTCATTTCAACTTAGTATCATGAGAAGCTTCATCTTTAGTATTTTGAAACCATCTCATCTTTTGTAGCTACAACAACTTTTGTATATAGCAACTTATGTATTGTTAGTTTTCTAGTTCTTGCTTTTCAATAATCCATTGCTCCACTGCTAAAACACTAGAGTGTACATCTGCACTAACACATTGAGAGAGCCTATCTGCACAATGATATGGTCCTGTTATGTGTTAAAAACCAAACAGATGATCTTGAAAACAAAAGATTCCAAACCAAATCAAGTAATCACAAAATAGGCACCACTAGAATCCAACTTCATCGTACCAGTTTCCCTAATCACCTTTGCTTCACACCATCTCTCCAACTTTGGAGGTGAAAATGGAGTGTGAAAATCCAATTTCATGAAAAATCGGCAAAAACCCCGCCCAAGCTTAATGTACTTTGCAGCAATATCATTACTGCGCATCATGCATACACTCCATATTAGTAACAAGCTGTTTCCAACAATCCATAGCACCCAGTACGGAAAATGATGCAATGAATAGATACGAACCTCACTAAACATATGACATCTCGAAGATCCTATCATCCTAGACAGATACAATTCCGTATGTGATAACTTTATTCATGTGGTATTAAAGTTTTGCATACTAAATAAATAAAGTAACATTCAATGACACGGAAGGTGGACACTGAAAGTGAAGTAGCACAACACTCCCTAAGTACCCCAACTCTAGGCACAACTCAAGTCATATATGGAACCCGAACTCCATGGACAAAAAATTGTTATGCAATATCTCAATAACCCTAGCAATCATCAAATGAAGCTAAAAGCAGAAACGGAGACGATATTAGTTAGAACTTTACCCTCAGCCTGCCTGACAAGACCGAAGGAGTGATTAGCTTATACTTAGGAACTTCAGTAAGAAGCTTATCATAGCTAGCCTGATCAAACAACACCATGTTTTGGGCTTTCTCCTTTTGCTTTCCCTTGTTATATTTCTGCATCGGCAAACAAAAGGAGCTCAATGCAACCACCACCAATCACAACAACTAAATACAAGACGCGAAAACAACAGATAGTGCAGAATCTAGATAAACTAAAAGGGATTCAAAATCCAACAGTCTTAAAAACCATCACAAAGGCCAAATAATTCACAACCCAACAAAAATGAATAATAAAAAACTCACACTGAAGTCTAAGTTTAACTAATCTATGCAAATCTCAAATACCCAACTGGGAAAGGGTCAGAAGAGTGTTAATAAAACCAATAGCTTGCATATTTTCATCAACCAAAACCAGAAAATCCACGAAAATAACTCAAACTCGGATGCAGAAAAGGGAAGAGAAGAACTGGGTACCTTCTTTTTCTGCTTGCCACCCCCTCCAAGATTTGGCTGGCTTCGACGAAGGGGGAGGAGAAGCCTTCTCTTTCTTCGGCGCCATTATCGAATTCCCTCAATTTACAGATGCAGCTGAAGCAAGAAAGAAAAAGAAAAAAAAGAACCCGCCTTTAACTCGAAAGAAATAAGTGAGAAACGGTTTTCGTTCCCTGCGACTTCCAAAGGGTTTTGGTTGATAACCCAACGGATTAGTAGGACCCTCATACACGTGGATCCAATTACGACCCGAATCCAAGCCCAATTGGTGGATTCTTTAAGAATTACTGGATATGTTTAAACGGCAGGTTTGCTTTGCCCATGAACTAGGGTTCATATGAAAGATGGGATCCATGTCTCATGTGAGTCTGTAAAGCAAGATTTGAATCGGATTCTGCAATTCTGCAGCATTTTCTTATCCAAACATGAGATTTGGATTCCACACATGATCCATTTTCAGCCTTACTGTGATCTTGATTATCCTGTCTTCCGAGAATCCAAATGAAAATGAGGATGTATGATTCACATTCATGTGCTCATGGATTCCCTTCAAGCATGACTTTTAGAGTTCCCTTTTGGGTTTTGATTGTTCAATTTTGAATTCAAACCCGAACTGAATCCATTATCCAATCCTATCACAAAATAAACCTGACTAGCTATTCAGGTTAAAACTTGTTGGCATTTTTTATTATTTTTAGTTCTGATTCTGGACCTAATCCTGTTGAAGTAACCGGGTTGGGTAATGCTTGGATCTATCTCCAGAACAACCTATTCCGATGCCTACCAATGGACCGGCTAATATGTGGTCTGGGTTGGGTCCGATTGGCCCATTCATTTAGCTTTGGCGCATTTCATGGTTTGGCCATGGGTAAGACTGATTCGGCTCGCACAAGGTCCACTAGTCTCATGTTTAATAGGAAAGATCTAAACAAGACCTGTTTGGCTCCGGTTTCAATTTTATAAAAGGTGGAACCGGAACTGAACCGGGTGATCCCTGGTTCCTGATCAGTGACAGCTCTACATGGAGCTGAGTTGGGGAATATGCCCAATCCAAAATTCAGAAAGCAATGGAAAATATATAGCCCACGGTTGTACTCTTTATTTTTATAAATGTGTCATGGTAACAATTAACTCTACTATGATTGGTCCCATGCTCGAATATGAAAGATGGAGGATTGCATCAGGCTAACATATAAATACATATTTATGAAATCGGCAGTTTGAAACTGCATGTCCATGAAACCGGAATCGAACCGGGTGTTCTCGGTTTTGGGTACAATATTGTGTCTGGTTTGACTTGTTTTGGTTCCAGCCGGTTCACGGCTCGATACAATTCGGGTTGAAACCTCCGGTCAGGCTCCATGTCTAACAATAAGATTTTTATTGGACTTCTAAAAATTATCAACTGCTCGCCAATATAAGGTAAGCTTGGTTGTAGGGTCTCTCACGTAATTCATTTCTTTGACATCCCAATTTTGTGCATCCAAACGTTGGCTAAGATTATGTCTCCCTTATGTATCATATTGTTATTCAATAGATCAATTTTTACGCAACTTCCAACGCATAAAGTAAAAGTAGTGGGATACGACACGACACAAACAAGAGGACAAGTCGAAGTGTCCGTGTGACAGGCTTAAGAGCTGGCTTTCAGCGTCATCACTTTGGCAAAGCGAATATCTGGAGCTCCAGCAGCCTCTATTTTTTGCATCTCCACACGGAAAAGGCAAAGGACGATTCAGTCATCTTCTCTCTGCATTTATCCATATGTATCACTCTTTATCAACAAAAGGAAGGCAATATGCGTTGCACAAAGATGATATTCATCATCGTGTGGCATACAATAAATGCCCATGTATTGTGGTTGGGAATCTAAGGGAACCTAGCTAGCTGCTGCTATCCATTCTTTTCCCTAATTCCTTCTTTAATCTGTCTCTTCAAAACATAAGTTTGGCAATTGCTTAAAAATTTAAAATATGTCTAATGGTGCATTTGATAACACGAACGTATAAATTCACCTCAATAACATCCAAATCACACACACACACACACATATATATATATAAGAGTGGTTGGATTCTGCTATTCTTTTTTGGGAGGATGAGGGGAATAACATTGTCTTTCAATTATTTTTGAAAATCTTTAAATTATTTCAAATTATACTCATGTCACCGAAAAGTAATGAATGGGTACATGATAAATATATGTAATTGTACATAATCTCCTATTTCATGTAGTTCCACCATCTTCTACTATTCCACTACATCCCAAACAACGTAAGTGTGGTATTTGCTTAAAAATTAAAAAGTATGCCTAATGGTGCATTTGATAATAGGAACGTATGCATTCACTTCAATAACATCCAAATCACACACACATACCATCCATCCACATAAGAAATATATGCATAAGATCCAAACATTAGTTAGAATTTGTATCAGTTGCCATCTAATTCATATTGGGCAGGAGCTAGCACAGGATAGCACATAACTCGTCTAGTACCAAACGGTTTTCCTACACTCACATGCATGCATGTAGGTGTGTGTGTACGAGTGGGCCCTAACATCGACATGATCTATCTAAGTCATGGATAACTTAAACAAATCAGTAATTATTTATGTCTTTGGTCCTTAAGCATCCACATACTCACATATTTTGTTAGTGCACTCAAAGTTGAAGAAGAAAAGGAAGGAATTATGCAATTTTATCTTTTTTTACTTTGGCTAAGATAATCATTTTCTCTATAAAGTTAGTGAAATGTTGGATGATGACAAGACTTCCCTTTCTCTTTCTCTGATATTGAGAGCTTAGGTGGAAATATGGTTCTGTGGTGCCCACCAAGGTAGCACTCTGCTTGAACCACTGAAGTAATTTATTTTGGAAAATAACTTTAATTACCTGTTTTTTGTAGTATTTCTAACTAATGCCTTGTCAAAATTTTAATTTAGCTGCCCATATTTTAAGGTATTGTAGAATTTGATGTCTCAGTTGCTTTTGAGTTGCTTAAACAACAACAAAGCCTTTTCCTGTATTAGATGGGGTCAACTAGATGGATTCTTTGTTTTCATAGAGTCTGATCATGTGTCATGCCTTTTAAGTTGCTTAAAATGTCAAGAAACTGAATTTCCATCATATGATATCATTAACTAAATGGACAAATATGCTATTTATGACTGATCGAGCCCGGTAAGGCCTATTCGATTCACGTTCTTACCTCTAAAAACATGAGCCTCAAAGACTTCATAGAAGGCCCATGATAAAGTAGCAAAATGATGTTCTTTATAAAGTTTTAGAGTTAGGACTCATGAAAGAATTATTGATTTCTTTGAAATTAATATTAGATTTAATACAAGGTCAACATTAAGTTCATACATATTCACTTTTGGCAATAAATGAGCTAACAAAGTAGATTCATATATCTTCATCATAACTTAGGATTTTAAACATAAATTTATTGATCTCCTTCTTTGAGAACCAAATTATTGAGTCCTTCTACATCAATACTTGAACTTTTGATATGTTTCTTACAATCTTGAACTTTGAATGAGTCTCTTTATAACTATAATTGCATTATTTGGAATTGCATCAAGAGCTAAGTCAATCTGAGTTGGATATGTTGACCTGTCCTGCATCTCATGTGGCCTAAAAGACTTGGATTTGGATAATGCCTACTTAAATAAGTGCGCGATCTAGTTCTTTTTTATTTTTGAACTAATCAAATAACAAAAGTGGTTCATATTTTTTTTTTAATTCCAATTTTCTTCATTGACTGCACCTAGGAAGCGAAACGTAGTCGTAGGGCTGCCAAACGAGATGAGCTGCAAACCATATAAACTCGATCCAAGATGATCCACTATTTTTGGTTTGAAACCGAACCATAAAAACTCGAGACAACTTAATTATGAAATTACAATTAATAAAAAGTTAATAAAACAATGAAATTCTTTTCCCCATCTCATCTCCATTTGATATCCTATGCCTTATACCATTGATCATTGTAATATTAATCGTGCATGGCATTCAAATTATCTTAGAACTCGAACAAAACGAACCAGAACCGATGCTGTTGTCTGGTTCAGTTCTATGATCCGTAATTGAGAAATTGCTTGTATTGGTTCAGTTCGAGGTTGAGGCTATTACTGAACCAAACCCGACAACTAATGCACTAGACTTTACAACTCTAGAATTTCTTACCGGGCTATGCATGTGGTAGTGGGTCAGCTTAACCGAGCTTGTATATGAAAAAGGTTCATTTTTATGGGGTGAGACATTCTAGTATTTCACATTCACAAAGTACTTGTGTTTCTCTATATGCAATAGTAGACTAAGGAATTTTTCACATTTGGATGTCTCACCTCACTTTAACAAGAATTCTAGTAAAAGTTTCAATTTTCAAAAATTTTTAATGTTAAAAAAGGAACTAATTAAACGATAGACCAATAAATTCCAAATTTCAATCATTTTAACATTAAAAATTAAGCATTGTCATTTATAATTAACAAATTCAACCTCATGGATTCCACCTTACTTTTGTTTAGTAAAAAAAAAAGCCGGCACCTTAAGTTCATTTGGTTTTACATCAAAAGTCACTTCAAGAGAGAAAGACTCAAACTTTAAAGGAAGGGACATCGATTCCCACACTGAAAAACATGTGAACTCTATACTAACCCAATAGCCCCAGTTGTGTCACAGGGAACATGATATATGACTAGATTTGGTGTGACACGACAGAATAGGTAGTAGAGAACACAATATATGCACATATATATAAAGCTTAATATAGGTTAATAAATCTCAACTACCTAAGTTTACATATACCTTTTGTTAATATACTTGATTTAAAAGCAACTTGATTTGTTTCAATATACTAGCATATAATAATGTTAACATATCTACCATTTTATTCTTATGATTAACAATAGAGATTTGAATTTAAAAAATTGAAAGTATATCTTTTGGTTTTTTATATACATACTTTTTGCTTTTATTACTTTAATAGCCTTTCGAAAGGTTGAGACGATAAAATATATTAAAGCATGTATGCCTGTGTTAATGGATTAAGCTCTCTCTCTATATAGAGAGAGATAGTGGTATATGCTTAATTTCACATATGCTTAAATCTACTCAAACTCGTGATGATTGGTCTCTCTCTCTCTTTCTCTCTCTTTCTATATATATATATTCATGAGATAATAGTAACTCTTTCCATAAGTCTGCGAGCCATATATTCGTGTGTTTTCATGTCATGTGTGACACTCGTCAGACGAGTCAAACTATGGTCCGCGAGAAACGTAGAAGATGAGAGTCCTACAATTGGTCGTACACGTAGCTTATCCCGTCTAGGCCCGTCAATTATATATGGTAAAGTTCTAGACCTATAGCCCCATAGCTGAAGCACAAGGACGCGTACAAATGTGAATTAATAGACACGGCTGTGCCTTCTTTAGACGTAGCTTATCCCGTCTAGCCCGTCAATTACATATGGTAAAGTTGTAGATCTATAGCCCCATGCTATAACCTGAGCACAAGGACACGTACTGATATGTCTCAACAGACAAAATTCAAGTACGTGTCTTTCCTTCGAAGACGTATCTGTGGTCCATAGCTATGTTCTAGCTGGTTCCTAAGCCAAGAAAATATATACGGATTCTTTTAGAGAGAGAGTGACAGGACGTAGACTTTTTCTTAAGAAGCTAAGATGCCTTTTTTAAAAGCGAAGAAAATGACTAATTGCACTTACAATGCGTACAACAACTAAGCCTTTTCTCTTTGTAGATGGATTCTTTGTTTTCATAGAAAACATGTCAAAGTAGCAGTTAAGTTAAGATTATTTTTTATTGTTTTCTTTCAATATTTTTATTATTTTATTCTTTCTATTTTAATACTTTTATTATATAGTTTATTGTACTTTATTATTAAAGCTTTTCTAATCATCCTTTTCTATATTCAAATAATATTAAACGATTTTTTCTCATTTTATCAAGTTAAAATCCAACAATACAACCGAATTTGGTGAGGGATGTAAAAAAACTTAAGAGTGGGGTGCATAGTCCTCATATTTTTACAACATGGATACGACTAAGTGACCTGATTATAATGGCTTGCGCATTTAATCGTGTGGGTTTGTACCTTTTCTTTCGATTTTATAAATTTAGGGTTGGATTGGCTACATGAAATCTTAGTTTCTACGGAGCTCGATCCTATGCAATATATATATTTGTTAAATTGTTCTTTCAATTTTTGACATGTAAATCACGTAAAATTTGCTTCTTTAAATACTTTTATTTACAGAAGTCATGTTGATGTGGTCGTGTCCATTGGTGTCCCCAAGATCAACTACCAAAAACGTGTCCCGGATCCTTTTGTGGGTGGGAACCGGAATACACTGACCCGATTAACATGGCTTCTACGCACTACCAATGCTTTGCCAAGTTGAGAAAAAGCGGCCTAAGTCTTCGGCCTCCTCTAGTAGCAAAAAAAAATGTACTTATCGTAAATACTATTTTCAAAATACCGTTTTTGTTGATAATCGAGATTTATTATTTATTTTGCAAGTAACTATGTTTTTAACTTTTAGCATGCTCGGGAAAAACTTAATTTAACGTTATCAATGGAAATAATGAAGATAAGACGAACTATGAGCGTGCGTCCTCCGACCTCCGCCCGACGATCCTTTCCGTATAGAGAAGATTCCCCCCCCCCCCCCGCCCGCACGTGTGAGAAGACCTATTCTGCGTTCTACCCTCTTCATATTTTCTAATTACATTTAAGTCCCCTAAAGGCTTAGCATTCAGCTGCAGACTGTAGCAGTCAGCTAGTTGGGTCGGGTCTCACGTGGAGCATGTGATACACTTCTGTATTTGAACTAATTTGTATAAAATTCATCAAAATTCTATCGATAGGAAAATTTAAACTTAATTACTTAAAACTTTTCGTTCAAAATATAATTTTTGTTATCTAAAATAACTAAACGATTAAACTTATATACATTTCTATATCTATTTCTTATTGTCAGCTGCAAGGTATAAGTTGTTCTGCTCGAGATGATTCATCCACGAGCCAGTCGCAACCAGGGCCGAAAGCTTCAGTGGCTCACCCTAGGTAAGAAAGGACAGGTATGTCATTTCGTTCATGCATAAGGACAAAGAAGACCAACTGAAAGAATACGCCTTTGCGTCACCTTTGAACGAGTAAGAGAGCAGGTGTGGGGCTCTCGGACCTAGTGCAGCATGTCCCGACACGATGTGTTCGCCTCCATCCAATGTAACACCATTGGGTTTTTATTGTTTCCCAATAATTAAAATTTCGAAGCACAAAATTCAGAAATCTGTTGGAAATACAAGACCCCAACGACATGTTTCTAACTTGAATTGTGTTCGTGTTGACCTGTTTCTGACACGAACACGATATGATACGCAGGGTCCGTCACCAAATTGCCACCTTAGTTAACCATGTTTGGTTAACTTACTTCATTGGGTTTCTTAAGCACGATACACAATTATCTTAGTTAGAGACAGCGGAGCACCCAGCAGCACTATAAAATGGGTAGGCGTGAGCGCCCCTTCCTTTCATCTCTCTCTCTCTCTCTCTCTCTCTCTGATAAGAAGGAATTCTCCAGAGAAGGAAGAAGACGAAATCGCTCTGCGTCGTTTTCATCCGCTTTCGTTGCTTTGTTCTTTCATAAATTTTCTGAGAATCAGGGACGTGTAGCTCTCCGAGTCAGATTCTCCTTCTTCGGTAAGTACTTCTCTCTGCTTTCGAAATCGGCAGTTTGTAGATTTTCTTCCAAAGAAAATCCAAACTTCAACCATTTCCGGAGTTCCAAAAGCCGTTTTCACGGCGGGAAAGGGGTTTGAAGCGAGAAGAGATAGTAAAGTCATTGGTTCTATAAGTGACGGGATTGCTGGGAGATGGACCTCTCCAGATAAGATTTCTCATCGTCCTGTTGCAGTGACATGAAATAATTCGAGTTCTTCATTCTTTCGAGATGCTGTCTTTGATAATATCAAGAAATTAGATTTCAGTGGAGCAGAACTCTTTTCCGGTATAAAGAAATTGCCGTTCCGGACGTCGATCTTTTCCCTCACTGTCCTTCCTTCAATCTGACGGAAAATTCCTTCATTCCGAGACTGGAAAACCCGTAGGAGATGATCTAGCCTTTTCATTCTTGATTTGCATCCAATACCCTAATCCCTGTAGTCATTTCCGAAGAGAGAATAAAGAGCCACAAGAAGGAAGAAAAGGAAAAGGTAACAGAGGAGAAGAAGCGATCTTCCAATGGTGGACTTCGAGTTCGACGCGCTAAAGGGAGAGAAAGCGATTGCCATGAGAAAATACAAAACAATGCAGTACATAACGAAGCTATTCCGTTTCACCGAGGCCTTCCTCTTCCTCTTCTTTTTCTTCCCGTGGTTCTCTTCTCGCCTCCCGGCCGCTGCACGAGTCTCCTGCTACTATTTACAGCGCCTCCTCCACGTCCTCGCCAGCCAAAAGGTCGTCTTCGTAGTCGGCAACGCGATCATCGTCACTCTCCTGGTGAAATCCGGTCTCCTCGTCGGCCCTCGGCGACTCTCCGGCGGCGATCTCTACGACGAACTCGCCCGCAACATCGAGCACGGGCAGCCGTCCCGCACGTGGGAAAGGCTCGAGGAGGACGCTGCACAGGCTTCGCCGAGAGTGCCGGAGGCGGACGAGGGGGCGGTCTTCGAGGACAAGGCCGTGTGTGTGGTGGAACGCGCACAGCCCCCGCACTCGTACCAGAGGAGCCTCTCAGAGAAGCAGAGAACGCGCCGTAATAGCTGCAGGGAGCTCCGCTGGACCGAGACGGAGAAAATATGGACGGACCGGACGCCTCCCGTCTCGGGCTTCCCGTACGACGAGGCGAACGTCTCGGATTTGAGCAACGAAGAGTTCCAACGAACAGTCGACGCATTCATCAGCAAGCAGATTCAGTTCCGTCGGCAAGAGTCGCTCGCTCTCGTCGTTCAGAGCCAATGAAACCAAGGTTAGCATAAACCCGCCCTTTCTTCTCACCAAGTAAAAGAAAAAAGAAGGGAAAAGCAATGGAGTTTTGAGTTGCATAGAGTTGGGATTGTTCCTTGAGCTCTGTTCCTAGGGATGAAGAGATTAATATGTTAAAATAATATGAAAGATGAAGAGGATCAAATTATGTTGTTCCTTGTACGTGCATCATTTGATTACACTCACTTCTGTCAAATCTTTTCTCTCGGCAAATTTTTGGTGATCGTATTTAAGTTAGTGATCGGATGGAAGAGTCGCTAATGATCAACTCAGCTAGACGAAGGAGAATTCAAGTTACTTTGCGCGTCATGCTTGAATTTTACTTCGATAAAAATAGTTTAAACTCTACCAATCCTTGTAACTCTTTCCGTAGATTTCTTCGCTCTTCACAGGAAACTCTGATTCTGACGTAGGTAAAGAAAATATAATAATTACCACAATGGAAATGGAAAATGATGGAACGTTTTGGTGACTTAAGAAAGGAATTAATTCTCGGGTATTCCTTGCCATCAAGAATCTATCTTTTGAGTGGATCGTTGGTGACATATCCATCACCACCCAATCTTTTCCCGTAAAATGAAGGAACTAGCACTAAGAGATTTTATTTCTGGACGAAACTGTATGAAAGCATAATCTTTAATCTTGAGCGAGTAGCTCCTCTAGACTTTTATGAAGTTCTGCTTTCCAAATGTAGATAGAGGTATGTTGAGTTTCGCTCTGTATCGAGAATACGCCCACAATGCTGGGCTGGGGGATTAACAACTTAACTTCAACTCTGTGTGTGTTTCTCATCCTTCATCAATGGAAATTTAAAGGAATGAATAGAGATCGGATGTTAATTATTTATTCTGGTGATGGGTATCGGATTCCACTCCACAAAAATCAATCACGGTGAGGTTGTGAAGTGCCCAAAAAATGCTTCATACTCAATAGCTTTATTCCCTTGTTCTTTATGACTTGGCAACACAACCCTCTCTCTCTCTCTCTCTCTCTCTCTCTCTCTCTATATATATATATATATATATATATATATATATATATATATATATATATAACGGTTCATGCATATACACATTAGTTGATGCTTAAATTCAGTTAAACATGATATCAATAATAGAAATTTAAATTTAAAAAACAATGCGTATAAAAGTATATGCACATATACTAATCTCTCTCTATATAGTGATAAGTATCATGCTCAAGTCTATTTTATCAATAAAATCTTATCATCCCAATCATTCAATCCTTGACATGAACTATCAAGGTGATAAAGTAAATAGTATTAGATTAAATGTAAAAAATATAAATATAATAATATTAATTTATTGACCACACCAAGAAAATGTAGATGTAGATTTGAGCATAAACGAGATATGAATATTTACCCCTCTCTCCTCTCTTATATATATATATATATATGATAACAAGTGGATGGACGCTACTGTCGGGTGCATGTGTGGGTTTGGCTTCTGCCTCCCTTTGTAACAAAAAAAGAAAGAAAGAAAGTTGGGACCAATAAAACGCAATTTCACAATAACAAGGAATATATTCCTCCAAATGAGAATAGGACACGAAAAAGAAGGATTTTGTGTTCATGCCGCGCGAACTATTCCATGATTTTTGTCTTTCCCTCTCACTAAAAAGCTTTACAAGAAATATTCTTGATTCTGTTTGGTATCTCAATTTCGTCCCATGAGAATGAGGTGCATGCGCTGCTTACGAGTGCCATATGTGTCCCTTAAAAGGCATTTCATTCATTTTGTGGCAAAAATATTTAGGCATTTGCATAATTAATACTGTCATTATTGTTATTATTACTATTATAGTATGCTTTTTAAAGGTATAAAGCTTTAGCTCCCCTTTTACCTAAAAGGAAAAGGGATGCAATCAAATCATGAGGGATCATATATTATAATAATAAAGTGGGTGTATTTAAGAAAAACATATCCATTGCCAACCCCTTGAAAAGCAAAGACTCAGTGCCGGTTTTGGTGTATAACAACAACAATAATAATATTTACCCATTATTCCTTCATTTTCTATTTAAACATGGGCAACAGGCATCCATAACAGGACCGAAAACGAAAAGCATAAAGGAGGTACAATGAATTCATCCTTCAGCCCCTTCAGAAGGAAAGACATCATGTAAGTGCCAGTTTTGGCGTGTATTGTCATGCCTGAATATTCTTTTCCTTGGGGGTCATGACTTTGGGTTCTCATTTCTCTAGGGTGTGCTTGATTCATGGTGTAAGGACCTTGATACTAGAACAGCTCGAGTATGCATGTGCTTGTAATAATCAAGGAATCATGGTTTCATGCTTGATTTGGGAACGGTACTGACGCTTGAGTTTTTGTCTGTTTTGGGTATGAAGTGTTTTGGGTATAATTCGTATGACCCACTTTCCCATTGTGCTCACTTGGGTTTTCATACAAAGTTTTGGGTACAGTTCTGTGGCCCACTTTTGCCAAGGTGTTTGACTCAAATTGGATCTGTAGAACCACAATTTTATAGGACACATCCATTTACAAAGTCATGACTGCACGGGGAACGGTCCATTTAGGCACAAAATTGAAGTGTAGGGTCATGCCTCCGCAGGCACCTAGGCTCTATGTTTGTGTCTGCGCAAGTGCTCAAAACCACATTTTTGGGGTTTGAACCTACTAGCAACTCAATCCAATTACCAGCCTCACTCAAAAGTTGCTCCATATGGTGTCACCATGAATCCATTTTCTCCTTATTTCTTGTTGGTTTTGGCGAGGGACATGAACATTGGTTTTCAGGTCACATTCGTGTCATGTCATTCCTTTCTTTTTGTTAGAACATGTCATGTAATTTCATGCTTCTATAATAAAATAAGTCAACATGAATATGATAAAATTTTATTCGGGTCACCTTAGGTGGACATGAACATCGACTTCTTAGGTACTTCTTTAGGATGTTATGTTGCATTCGTACTCGTTTCTTTCTAAGATAGACAGAACAAGAGCCTTTTGCATTGTGTTCGTGACAGGACATGTTTCGTGTCGTCAACCCTAGCTTTCTGTGCTCGATGGATCTCTTAAACTCATTGGAGCCCATTCCAGTCGTCGGTCCTGCCTTTCTTCAAACCATTTAGAGAAGTTATTCTGCAATTTATATCAGTCTGACACGAACCATTCGTGTCCACATAACACAAGAAAATTCACGTACAGATTGACCTGCTGTTGACACGAAACACATCATGACACAATATGAGCAAGAATAAAACACAAAATTACTGGAAATGTAGTCCCCAATAAAAGAACCTGCCACCATCATCGACCTGATAAGTCTGTACCGATAATAACCACCCAGAACAACAAAAAAAATTGTCGAATAGTGTTCGGGTTGGTATGAAATGACACGAACCAGAATTTGAAATCGCCACCCGCAAGTCATTTGCATATGCACTGGTTGGAAGCCAATCCATTGCGCATATACAATTCATCAAAGTTTTATCTGTTTACTTGCTTAATAAGAATGACCAATCTTCATTAAAATCCTGATTAGCCAAGTTGATAACTGTTTCAATTAAGCAAATCAAAGGAAGGAATATACGACTTATTGGGTTTGAACATTCAATTATGAATGTTTTTTTTTTTGTTACAAGAGGAGGCCAAAGCCTAACAAACAATACTCACACATGCACCCTCTCGGAGTTGAACTCTCCATCAGCAGCAACGGCGCTAGAGCACCCTCACATACTCACACATGCACCCTCTCGGAGTTGAACTCTCCATCAGCAGCAACGGCGCTAGAGCACCCTCCTGTTGAGCTAGAATGTTTTTTTTTTGTTACAAGAGGAGAACGAAGCCAAACAAACACATACTCACACATGCACCCTGAGAGTCGAACTCTCCATCAGCAGCAACGGCGCTAGAGCACCCTCTTGTTGAGCTAGAATGTTTTTTTTTTGTTACAAGAGGAGGCCGAAGCCTAACAAACACATACTCACACATGCACCCTCTCGGAGTCGAACTCTCCATCAGCAGCAACGGCTCTAGAGCACCCTCCTGTTGAGCTAACGCTATGGGTGCCGATTATGAATTAAAAAAAAGCAAATGGGTATAGGCATGAACCAGTTCCCATTCAGACAAGTTCTAGTCCGAATACTTTATAACCACGAACCTACGCAAAGTGGGTTTGGATTTTTAGACTAGACCGGAACCCGGGTCGGCTAAAAGGACTTTAATTGGGTCTAAACGGCTTGGGTCTTCAGTTCGGTTTGAGTAATCCCGACTCGGTTACACTCCAACCTGCAACCTGAACCTGGAATTACTTTTTAGTAATTGATCATTCGGTTTGGGTCTTCAGTTCGGTTTGAGTAAACCCGACTCGGTTACACTCCAACCTGCAACCTGAACCTGGAATTACTGTTTAGTAGTTGATCATTCTTGAAATTGCCAAAATCCTCATTTATCAGGGTAGACCGCCGTACCTGCTTACAACTGACGCAAATAAACGAGACAGCACCGCTCTCTCTCTCTCTCTCAAGGCTTCTCCGTCTGTTGCCGTCGCTGTATGTCTTTTCTCGTCTCTGTCGTCAGGGATAAGCTTTGTGATATCGAAGTTGGGTACTAAGTTTGTTCTTCATCCGGTATCTTTTGATCTCCTTGATTTAGTTTCTTCTTCGTCTTCTTTACTGAATGAAATTCATGGCTGCATGCAACAGATTTTTTGTTCGAATCGGGTTTCTTCCTTTTTTTTGTCTTTTGCAATTGATGCATATTCTCTGTGTAGTTCATTGCCATTATTGGCAACTGATGACATTCCTCGTATTCGTATTTTTCAGCTAAATGTTTTCATTCTAGTGACTGTTCTTCTGCAATTGCATTGCATGTAAATGCTTCAAAATAAGTACCCAGAAACTCTCTCTCTCTCCCTCCTTTTCATGTAAGTACCGTTTATACTTGATAACGTGTATTGGCGGTCGGGGTTTCACATTTGATACCTTTTCGGACCACAGCTTGTCCATTTATAGAACATGATGACTCTGATGAACTTCTGATTGGTCTTTCTTCCTTGCCTTCTCTTTTCCACTAGTTATTACATGTTAAGGGTTGTGATTTTGATCCCTTTTAGTTTGTAACATGCACAAGTATGATTGATGTACTTGTAATTTTGAGAGTGCCAATGTTGTAACAGTTTTTTTCAGACGCATGGAGATAATTCTTGAAGGAAAAGATGCGGAAGATTGGATATATAGGGGAGAGGGAGCTGCCAATCTGGTTTTGGGATATTCTGGTTCTTCTCCTGCATTTGTATGTCACAGTTTTCAACTTTGTCTATGCGTGATTATGGGTTGCGTTTTTGTCTTTGTCGCAGTCAACGTTTCATAAAAATGGATTTTCATATGACTCATATGAGTTCTAACCTTTAAGAGGCTCCTATTTGCAACAACTTTTTACCTTGGTATCCTTTGCTACTTCATTAGAAGATCAAAAGAAGAACCGGTAAGAAGGTATGAAAAACTAGATTTTGAAAATATTAAAAGAGGTAGAGAATGACCACAAAAGTGTTGGAAAGAAACAATAAAGAATGATCTAGCTTATTGTGAGTTAACTGCTAACATGGCACATGATAGGGCTATGTGGAAACAAAGAATCCATGTAGCCAACCCCGTCTAGTATGGGAAAAGGCTTAGTTGTTGTATCCTTTGCTACTTGATTCTGAATTTATGTTTGGTGGGCCAACTTTAATTTTCAGGACCATATTCTCGCTAAGATAAACTTTTGATGTTTCTGAGTTAAATCGGTTTGGTATTTCAAATTATTGTCAAAGGGAAGTCATAACATATGATCTCACGTTCTGAGATCTCTGTGTCATGATTCGTGATAGATCACAGTGGTGACTAAGAATTCATGTTACCTGGCCATGCTTACTTTTCGACCTTGGTGTCATAGGATCAAGTCAGAAAGATTGAGAAATAGAACCATCTAATTTGATTCATTCTCAATAGCCATGAGAGGATTATTTTAGGGTGATCTTTTTGTCAACCTCTTATTGTTTTGCTATCACAGGTTGGGAAAATTATCCGTGTGCAGAAGGCTCCAGTGAAGGGATCTGAATCAGTCAGCAAAGATACAATCATTACTTCTCATGAACGTCTTCTATGGAAGGATGAACCAGAAATTCTGATGTCTCCATCCAAGGAAATATTGTCCCAACTGTTTGTGCTACAGATTATGAGTCCCTTGTTGGGTTGTGAGCATGTTGACGCAGGGGTGAGGTTTAACCAACTTTAGTTGCTTTAAAACATAATTTTTTCCTTTAGTGCTCTTTTCTCTTCACTACATTTACTTTTCCTGGATGGTTGTTAAGTGAGACATCCTCATCACTAATTAGAAAAAGAAACTAAGATGTTTCCATTGTCCATGTTATTCCCCCACAATGGAACTACTAAAAAATTGTTTGATATGAGGAACAGAAAAAGAAAGTGCTGTGGTTCTCTTGTGATTTTAGCAGTCTATGCCTCTATCAATATTTCATGCCCAACTGTAGGCGTACATTGTATTTGTAGGATTATACTTTATGGCATGCAGTGGAAGCTTCCACTTTGAATGTTATGGTAGGGCGAAATTCAAATTTTTACATACTTGAAGGTTGATACACGCTGTTTGTGGTCGAATATTTCATGCCCAACAGTAGGCGTACATTGTATTTGTAGGATTTTAGCAGTCAACTAAAAAAGATGTTTCCATATGACCTCTTCGAATTAACTTAATCTGTTCATGGTATTTGAGAAATGATGATTTTATTGTGTACAGAGTCTAGAAGCAATAATACTTTATGAAAGAAACGAAACAAAGGAAAGAAATCAATGGTTTTATTTTCATCTCCTTGTCATTTGCCAATTTGTGTTCATTTGAATTTCAGTTACAACCTAGGACTTACGTCAATATGGTTTTGATTTTTGGCTTCCTCAGGTACATGTCCAAGTATCAAAAGGATTCCTCGAGTCTGTGGAAAAAAAATTTTGTGGACAACGGCCAGTTTGGCGTATTGATGCTGCCAAGGTCGATACACGCTGTGATTCTGCTCTTCTTATGTCTGACCATTCTTTATTTCCACTTGGTAAAGACCATCCTACTTCTTACCTTTCCGAGGCAAACAATCTTTATTGTGAAGGTTTGATCTCCCGGTATTGGGATTTTACAGCACGTGGAAATCAGTGAGATGATTGCACATCTTCCCTCTCCGTGGTGCTTAGATCATTGGAGAAAATAATTGCTGGGTGCCGCACATTCTGATACATTTTAGACCTCTGGTGTACCTATTAGCTGCCACCCTATTTTCTTTTATTAAAATATATGGGGAAAATGAAAGGTTCATGGGGATTTTCTCCTTATCTCTGTAAAGGACATCAAGTGTCAAGAACGTTTTAAGATTTTATACTTCTGATCATGCGGACTGTCAACAGTGCATGCTCATGCATACCTTTATTAAAAATTTTGATATGGTTTTTATTCATGTTATCCCCTTTGTTTTAGCTTGTCACTTTCATTGAAATTGTCTCATTCATCATTTTGACTAGAAATGCTCTGATATGCAAGGCTGTGCAACAAAAGTAAAAACTAGCTAATTTTCTTCTTCTGTGGATTTGGTGGGAGAAGCTCAAAATTCTTTTAGCTGATGTGGTACTCTGTGCAGTGTTTCTAGTGCCTTGTTGCATGTCTTGCACTATCAAGAGTATTCATGTGGAAGTTTCTGATGGATATGCACTGAGAGCACTCCTGAATGGCATTTTTGCCTCCTGTGTTAATTTATAAAAATAGCTAATTCCTTCTTTGGAAAGTGTTTGCAAGTCATTCTTCTTTTGTATTTTTGTTTATTTCTTGTCTAATTGTCCTTTCTGTTTTTGCCATAAAACTGTTCGCAAAGATGACAGCATGGTGAACTGTTCATACTTTTATGTAGGTTTATGTACTGAAGAGCACTGCATTGCCGTGGAAATAAAGGTGCCCTTCCTGATGTTTCCATAAATCTTATTATTGAAGCTGCTTCTCTTCTGCTCAAAATTTTTGTGCTCCCATAAGTTTTACTGAAGCTTTTTTTCTGGTCTTGGAACTCTCTTTTTATTATAGAGTGCCTTTTACTTCATTCTCATTTACCGTCTTTCTTTTCTTGATTGACGCCCATGGCATATTTAAGAAAGCAGCCAAAATGTGGATTTCTTCCTTGTTCAAGCTTCATTGCTGAAGCAAATGCTGTAAAGAAGAGGATTACACGATTCAAAATGCACCAAATGTTGAAATTTCGTCAAGGAGAGGTACTTCCTTCTATTTGAGACTTACTTAGAATTGAGTTCAGTATCTTCTTGTCTAGTAAGATCATCATATGTGGATTTTATGCTTCCAATGCCAAATAACTCCTTTACTTAAACTGGAATATGGCTCAACGAGCAGTGTGTTGAATTGCATAGTTTTACAACGCTTCAGTTGCCTATTGTTACTTTTCTTGCACTCTGCCACCTTGGACAAACACATTTGCTTAAAACAAAACAACCACCACCACTAAGCCTTTTCCTATACTTGGGTCGGGTACATGGACTCTTTATTTCCATAGAATTCGATCTTGTACCATGCTAACAGTTAACTCACCAAAAACTAGATTATTCTTTATTATTTTCTTCCAACACTTTTGTGGTCTTCCTCTTCCTCTTTTAATATATTCACCATCTAGTTTCTCATACCTTCTTACTAGAGCTTCTTTTTGATAACCTTTCATGTGTTCAAACAATCTTCAATGATTTTTCTCATTATATCATCTATTGGTGGCATAAATAATTTGTTTTAATAACCTCATTATGAGTACATTTTTTTCTTGTGTGACCATACATCCATCTCAGCATCTTCATTGTTATCTTTTGCATATGTCAATGATTAACTACACGACACTGAGAACCATATTACTTATATAACTTAGCGGGTTTAATTATTGCTCTATAATATTTACCTTTCAACTTTAATGATATCTTCTCATTACATAGAATACCTGATGTACCTCTCTATTTTAATCAACCTGAATTAATTTTATTAGTAGTATTTTTATCATTTTTTTGTTGCTTTGAAAAACTGACCATATGTATTTAAAACTTTCCTCATGAGGGATGCAATGCGTGCCAATCTTAAATTCATACTTGAAGTACCCAAATGATCAAACCTACATTCCATTTATGTTGTTGCTTGCCATGAGGCTTTTTATCATCCTATTCCTTGCCATTTGAAATCTTTAGGGCCTTCTTGTTCTGCATAGTCTATGTTTCATACTAAAAGCATGTTTTCCAAATGGCCCCCACCTGGTGGGAGAGTAATTGATCGGAGGGCCTGCATACCATTTCGTAGGAAAATTATGGAATACACCTTTTTTTGTTCATTTGACCCTGTGTTAGGGGATTGTATAATTGTTATGTTTGTTTTCATGAGACAGGGCTTTCTCGATGTTTGAGTGAAACAGAGGAGAAGTTAAGCTTGGTAAACAAATTATTTGGTATTATGCGTGCTCCATATTGACTTGATTGATCTAACTATTTAATTACAAGAGCTAATAGGTATTGTTGACATGCTGAAAGTCCAAAACTAACAAGGAATGTTTCCCAACACTGGGTTTCATTGGAGATAGCAAATTCTGATTGCATCCATGATAATTTTCTAGTTCCCCTCTTTTTCTCTCAAGTAATCTTTTTCCACCATCTCATATGGCAGTCTCATATATTCTGATTGTCTCCCGAATTCTTTTCCTTTCTCTTTTCTTCCAGATATCACAGCTCAGCCTATATGATCCCGTAGACTTATTTTCTGGATCTAGAGGAAAAATAAAGCGTGCTGTAAGAGCCCTGTTGACTACACCACAAAACAATTTCCGTGCATTTTTAGACGGGTTTCTCATATATGGTGGCTTGGGTGGTTATTCAGAGGCTGGCTGTCCTTTGACCGGCACGTGTGAGAAAAGCAAAGAATTTGTGGAAATGCTGAATGGTGTGATCAAGTGTGACAGCAATGAGCGGATCTCATGCTTTATAGAGCTGGTTGCAGAGACGTTATACGATTCTGGGATACTAAATAAGCTCCTTGAAGTTCAGAAACTTGATTTATTTGATATAGAAGGAGCAATTCATGCTTATTATGACATTACATCACAGCCTTGCAGCATATGTAAGAATTCAGTTGACGTAGAGATGGTGACACGCTGTTCTTTTTTCCATTCTCTTCCATTGGAGGAAAGCATAAAAATTGTGAGGGACTATCTCATATCTGCAACTGCAAAAGACTGCAGCCTAATGATCAGCTTTAAAAACAGGGGTGTTGGACCCTCAAAGGGTGGATATGACTCTATCTGTCTGGATTCAACAAATCAGATATTTGACTACAAGGTTAGTAGCTCTCCTTTTTTTTTCTTGTTAAAAGTTCAATATGTATGGAGTTTATGTCTGAATGACTTAATCTTCAGTAAATGTCAATCTAAGAGACATGTTGAGTAAGACTTTTTGGTAGACATGACATTTTGTCTTGTTCATAATGTCATGTATCTGTAGCCCTAGATGAGGGTGATGTGGAAGTTCTTTTGTTTCTAATAACATTAACGTTCTTGTAATTCATGTCTACCTGCAGATTCGCTTCA
Source organism: Brasenia schreberi (assembly GCA_036023115.1). Classification (NCBI taxonomy): domain Eukaryota; kingdom Viridiplantae; phylum Streptophyta; class Magnoliopsida; order Nymphaeales; family Cabombaceae; genus Brasenia; species Brasenia schreberi. The sequence continues at coordinate 3,655,225 of JAYKKT010000072.1, forward strand.
TTGACCTTGACATGAAACCGTTAAAGAAGATGGTTTACTACCATGAGCTCGACCAGAAAATTGTCCGTAGTTATTTGAATCATGCAGTGATGACGGGCTCCTGTGACGATCTGTCAGAAGTTGGAGAAGAACAAACAAATATAACTGGAACCAAGGATGAATAATCACATAAACTATGATTCTCAGTGCCTGCATGTTGTAGAAGTTCGTTTTTTCCTTTTTCAAGGTGGTTGTCTGTGTTAGACTCTGCCTATTCCTTTTTGTTGCATAATAATAAAAGCTGGTGGATAATATTTATTTGCTTAAGCTTGTACAATTATGGTGTACTTTGTTATCATTGTGTTTACTAAACTTAAAGATGGTACTGATAAGTATTTATTCAAGCATGATCACCAGGAATATAGTTCTTTTTTTGAAACGAAAAATCCACAAGAAACATTTACCATTTGATGACAATAATTGAATGGTTAAGAGTTTACATGTTATCTCGTTTTCTCCCTGATACAGTCGACTTCTTTTAGTACACAAACCTTCTGGTTCCTTGGATTGTTTCTGACTTGGCTTTTGTCCTCTAGGCATTTTGAAGGATCTTCTGTGAGTAATTAGACATTGGTTGAATACTTAAAAAGGCAGAGGCATGCCTCGTAAGTACAGGGGGAAGTTATAATCTTGCGCTTTTGGATGAGCATAACGGTGAGTGGCAAGAAAGACTCCATGTCTTGACCCTGCTTAGTGTGGGAGTGGCTAAGTTCGGTACTCAAGGTTTTGGTTTTGGCTGTTATCTCCCTTGCCCCTCCTCTAATGCTTTTGGTTCACCCTCTTCGGCTGCCTTCACGGTTTTGTGTTCAATGGTTGTTTTTTCGCGCTTAATTGAATCTTCCCATATGCTTCTGAAAGTATGATCTTTCCTAAATTCTTCAAGTTTCATTCCACTCTTGGCTGTTGATTGCTATTGGTTCTTGACTGTGTATGGTTCCCTTCGGCTATAGTGCGTATTTAGTTGTGATCCAACAGGGTTGCTGGGTTCTGCAATTTCCAAACTTAAGATGAAAGGGACATAAGGAAATTGATTTTGATATATCAACCATTGGAGGCCAGCATTTTACCTCTTTATACAGAAAGTTAATAGCTTTTACTAGCAACCAGGGGGGCCTTTCTAAATGGAAAAAGTCTTGCAGGTTCTACAATCTATAGATCTTGATTCCAAGATGCACACCAGGATGTTGAACTCATGACCTTTAACTCGTGATTTGAGCCCCTAGCTCAGTGAGCTATTGCTCATTGTGTGAGTATTTGTTGTTTTACCATACGGATAAATTGAATGATTACCCAGTTTGTTACTCTCTTTTTTTAATGTTTTCTTTTGGGTACAAATGAGAGGTGTATGCACTTCTTCACTATCGAGCTCATGACCTTCAACTCGAGTTGACCTGCTAGGGAGGTGGTTTCTGCTGCACTGAGCTTGGACAAGCTTTGGGCTGTTTTAAGATTTGACTGAGCATAGAGCTCAAGCTCATCTCTAGTTTGAGATGGAACTTGAACACTTCTTTTGGTTGAGTTCAAGTTGAGCTTGAATCCCCTGACTTCTCCACTGCCAAGACAGCATGCTTGAGATACTTAAGCTAGCATTCACAGTATTAAAGTTATTTAATCTCAATTGTTAGGGTCACTTAATATGAGATGCAAAGGGTTGATTCAGTTTCAAGTGCACCAGAAAGTTGTATGTGCATGCTCTCTTTTAAGCTTTTCTTATGTTCATGTAATTTGCCTCTTGTAGTGTGCAGTCATTCATGAGTCATCTTTTCTGGCAACAGATTGATTCTGCAATGTGCGTTAATCATACTATGATGGTGGGGATGAATGCCCCTGGAAGCGCACACTCGCACACACACACACACACACACACAGAGAGAGAGAGAGAGAGAGAGAGAGAGAGAGAGAGAGAGAGAGAGAGAGAGAGAGAGAGAGAGAGAGAGAGAGAGAGATGGGTTGGGCTTCCAAGGTTCTTATCAACCGTGACTTTGATGGGTATTACATCTAACCCGCAACATAGACCATGTTAGAAAGGGTTCGAGTCTTGGATTTATGTGAGTTGCAACAGGAGGGTTCTCTCCGTTATAAATAAGGAAAAGGAAGTCTCATGGCGATACTTCATTGATTCTTACCTCCCCAGTTACCATTTCCCAAACAAGTCAATTTCCGAAACAAAGATCAACCTTTTGTGGTTGAATCTTTTATGAGTAACTACAGTAATCTCTTACCATAAAGTTGTTTATTAGGTGTACCAATATTACAGCACATACGTCCATAAAAGGAGAATAGTCAGTAAACAGTAGGTCTTGTACCACAGCAAATTTACAGGACCTCTCTCTCTCTTGTTCGTGTGCGTGCTGTTGTGCAAAAAGTCTTCCACCCTTTTATCCTCCATAATTTCCACAAACTTCCCTTTTTATCTTGGACAGCCAACATATACACCAATGGGTGTAGTCACAGGGACATATGGTTATGAAAAGTCTGACACAATTACTTCTACTGCCTACCCACTCTGAAGACACACCAACTTGTCCCATACACGAATCTAACCACTCAGTTTATAAGGCTGACACATTCATGTGATGGTAATGATGATGATGATTTGTCAACATACCGAAAACGCAATTTCATCTCTCACTGTTAAGTGGTTACCATGTTGCTTGTTAGTGTGTTATCAATCATGTAAGGGAAACATTCTGATGAAGACCAATATGATCAGCAGTTCATATGCCTGTTGTTTAATCACACATGATAGGAAATAAAGATCCAAATCGAAGATCAGACGCAGAGAGCTATTTCTAGCCTCCTACTCTAAGGCTGTCGTGTAGAAAATTCCACCATATAATAAATTTTTAATTACAAGATAGGAGCCACTTTGTATATCCAAGGAATTCCTCATAAAGTGAGAAAAAATTATAATGATAATTTATTTGGAACAGGTATATAAATATTTTGGGATTGATTAATTAGTATCTAAGAGTAATCAGGTTCCACAGCAAGCACGGATAAGATACAGTGAATCATGAACAGGATTATCATGTTTATAATGAGGATTGTTATAATGTATATAAGGTAATGTACCAGATCATAACATCTCTCTCTCTCTCTCTATATATGTATGTATGTATATTACTGTCATGACGATGATGAATACAACACAGCAAAGATGATGATTGTAATTATGGTTATGCATGACAACTGGATAATAGAAGTCTTCTATATACGGAACTTAGCAGTGCACGGTTATCGGTGATGCCGATCCGGCTATGATCATAAAGAAAAGGAAATTCAGGAAGTGTGCGCAGCTAGTTAGTGTTGGTCCTCCAAAGGTGGAAGAAAAGAAGGATGTGTGTCGTTATGCACCGAAGTGTTGCCAAAGATGTGATGCATGGTTCATTGAACGGGAAGATAATCAAGGGTGGTATTGCCCCATTCTCTGATATATTGGTAGTGATTCATGGTTGCTCTTGTTGATGAAGCCAGAGGTGCTTCCTTTTAGCTACCATTGAAAAACCGTTCTATATTGTTGTTTCTTTTTTCGTTTTAAATGTGCATTGTTAAGAATATCTAACTGAACTGGAGCTGCTCATTAGAGTTAAAAGTTAGACTTCTTCACAAATAATTTCAGTAAAAAACTAGTTTCTTGACTCTGAATTAAGTCAAAAATTTATTTTTCATATATATTTTTCTTCAAGTTTCATCATTCAATCATATTCTACCAACCCAATTGTCTGGTTAAATAGCTTTTTCTACCATATATGTACATAAAAGTTCTATAAACTTAATCAAATCAATGGTGGACTGTTCAGTTTGTTTAGATCATGAAACAAACATGACAGATTCTTCATTGGCCGAACCGAGCCGAACTACGAGTTGCTAGACTTATTTACGGCCCCTAGTTCCCACTATTGTCTTACATCGGGTTCGTGGGCATTCTTTTTATTGACAAAATTACATCAAATTTTCTTTGATGATGGTGAGATGGAATTTGAATATCTATATCACATAAGTTGAGCTATTCCATCACCCAACAATGAGAATGCTTTAATGCCAACTGTTAGGGATTTATGATATTATTAGTTTCGATTGTCAAATATGCAACTGGCATTTCTCTGACTCCCCCCCCCCCAACAAAAAAAAAACCGGCATGGTATCTAAATCTGACTTTGTTCGGCTGGGAAATGTCCGGGAGCAGTCCCTCCCGGCCAGGAGAAGGTCTTGGACTTCAGACCCCAGCTAACCGCTTAGCACAACCAAAATTCACCCGGTCTGTTACAAGCGCAACCCGGTGGGCAATACAACCCACCCTTATATATATATAGATAGATAGATAGATAGATAGATAGATAGATAGATAGAGAGAGAGAGAGAGAGAGAGAGAGAGAGAGAGAGAGAGAGAGAGAGAGAGAGAGAGAGAGAGAGAGAGAGAGAGAGAGAGAGAGAGAATAATTTAAAATGCTTATCATGTTATGTACTGGCCAAAAAATCTTAACAATGGTGTTAGAAAGTGAAAAAGCATAATGTATTTCTGTTTTTGTCATGCTTATCTTTTGTTTTTGAACTCAATCATCCATCTTTTGACTCAAATAATTGAAATTTTTAAGGATGAACAAACACTTAAAGTAACAAACATATTAAACACACACATATATTATGTATATATTTATATGTATAATGATTTATGATACATGCTTGTACAAAATTTTCAATTTAATATGGTTCTACCATGTCAACCACCGGCCGCCATCCTCTACGGCTTCCAAAAATCATTTTATACTGATCAATACGACTCTTGTATCAAAACAACTTAAAAAACCTAATTATATATACTTGTGGTTTTTAGATGGTTTAGCATTTCTGGAAATTTAAAGCATCTTAGATTGTAATCCAATCATTCTTAGATTGTAATCCAATCATTTGTAAATCTAATCTCGAATATTTGAAAGAGTATATATGATTAGACAGTTAAACTTCAAAACACACATATACACACATATTATATATATATAATTCAGGTGGTTGGGTACTTCTTATCCCATAACCACCCTATACCCGTTCAAAGAAATTCGGGTTTTCTTTGTATCCTCTGACATTGGATTGGGTTGGGTACTTCAAAACACACACATACACGCAGCAGACGGCCAAACCCAATTTGAACGCTGTTGCAGAGTAAGAAAGACGGTGGCAGTCAGCCAATCAGATGGCTACACACATGCCGAATCCAGTTGGATGTTTGAATTCCACCACGAAAAGAAGAAGAAAATGGATAATTAGATCATCAAATTCTATCTACCATTTCATTTTCAGAACCCAACTGCTTCCCAGACCAAAACATGAGCAGTTTGGATACGAATTTTTTTTAGTTATCCAACTGAGATCTTATGAGACGTAAGAAGACAGCGATCTTCCAATCAAATGCAAGCTAGTTGAAAGACAGCCATGGATCTGGATTATTTTAGTATGTGGATACCACGATTCAAACCGAACATGAAAAGGATCCGATTACTATTGGTGGGACAACATGGGCTAAAACTTAATTAATAAATTCCTGCAAGTTGGAAGCTGATCTACCCAAAAAGGGATGGTGGTTGCTTGGAATACAGTCCATAATTCGGTGTTTGTCAACATGTTAGGGTTTATTTCAGACCTGTCAATTACATAGAGTTAAGAGAATTAAATCAGTGACAGACCTACATTTAGATGGGAATTCCGCTAATTAAGAAAGAAAAATATAGCTCACAGTTGAATCCATGGGCTATAATGCTATAATATGGAGCTCATTATACCCTGAGAAAAATATAGGCTACGGTTGAAACCATGGAGTATGTCCTTCCTCCCTAAACACTTTTCGAAATCTGGCACTGTTCAAAGGGAAGGAGGGAACACCCTAATTCTGTTTATGAAAAGAAAATAATAAAACGCACTCAGAGCATTGGATCACCCGGTTAGGGGGCTCGACTCACAAGTTGAAGTTGGTGAGTTCAATGCCGGGGCGTGCATACAGTGGCAGATCTACATTGTGGGCGATCACCCACCTGGAATTCTGAAAATTTCTATATATTTACTGAAATTTCAAAAAAATATAAAAATTCTTTAAAGCCCGCCCCACCTGAAACAAGTTTCTGGATCCACTGCTGCAGTTTCAGCCTCTTCATTGTCAACAAGAAAAGAAAGAAAGAAAATACTGCATTGCATGCATCACCTTCAGTATACCAACTCTGCTCTCTCTCTTCTCAATGACTATGATCATGGTGTACACTCGATGACCATCAATTAATTCAGGATAATGATTTATTGTATTTCTTTATAATATTATTACGATTTCGTATATCATGCAGAAACTATCCCATTGACATTGAATAACAAATTTCCGATTTTATTTTGAATCTGACCTTTCTCTCTCTATAGAATAATCAAAACTCAGCCACGTTTATGGTGGGAGAAACTCTATTATATTTTGGCTACCAATTCAAACAAACTTTAGAAAAACAAATAGAAAAAAGAAAGGTTTTTTAGAATGCTCTTCTAAGGTTATATATAACGAGCCCGTCAAGTTGAGATCGTCGAAAACCTCAAGTCTCTTGCTGCAGCTTCTGCAAATTCTTGTGCTGCCCCGCTTAGTGTGGAAGAAGGCTTGGTTTTGGTTCCGGTGGTGACAACGGCGAAATCTTGTATTCAGCCTCATGGTGCAGAAGACAGTTCTAAAGATCAATATATCGTGCCTGAAATGCAAGAAGATGATTTTCATGGCCATATCTGATCTTCAAGGTAAGAGAGTTAGTTTTTTGTTCATCAGGTTGTGGTCGCTATAAGGATGTGAACGTAGACACAATAGTTCAATGGTAGGGGCGCATTTGTCCTTATTTTTCAGAAAAAAATATTAAACGGTTTCTGATTAAAATTAAAATATTTTCAGCCATAAGTTATTTTTGCATTTTTGAGGAGTTTTAGTTATAAACCCTTTATTATGTGAAACTTTTTCCTAATACCTGTTTTTAATTACTTAACTTAATTCTATTAGTTTATTTGGTTACTCAAATTCATTTTGTTACTTATTTGGTTTGTTAGTGTTTTCCTTCGTCTAAAACACAAGTTTGTACAAATTATAAATTTTTAAATTGATTCCCCACTCCATGAAAGAGCTATGGAGAAAACACCCAAAAGGAAAATCTCATGGCTTATTATATTCAGCAAGAATTGGTACCGTTGGAGTAGGCCGGTGCAAACCAGCCTGGCGGTTCTAATCGGAACCTAATTGGGCCAGGAGGAGGCTGAAACTGGAACCAGTGAAATCAGACCTGGAACCAGATGCAGAAATCCCAAACTGCTGATTCCATTTTTTCTTTATAAATTTCAAAATTTTAATGTTTTTTCCTTATTCCAAATATTTAGGCCTCAAATAGAAACCGGAACAGGCCGTTCGGGTTCCAGGTTCAGTGTATAGGAGGAGCCGACGGTTTAAAACCACCAATTCTGGTTTTCCTGAAACCAGTCATATCTACCTTAGAGGTTGCTACTGTAAAAAGAATAAACCACCTGACTGGTCGCCTTCAATTTAATTCGACCAATCTTTGAATGTGTTCCGTTTCGAGTCTACCTTGCCTCATCTTGCCAATAAAAAAAAAATGTCATAAAAGCGACTCAATCTTACTTAAGGTATCATTTACGGACAATTACAACAACTAAGCCTTTGCTCATACTAGATGAGATCAGTTACATGAATTTTTTGTTTTCACATAACCCTATCATGTACCATGATGATAGTTAACTCAACTTGAGCTAGATCATTCTTACGGACAGCTACATAAATTTAAAATAAATGAAATGACATATAGCAAGCCAAAAAAGAGCATATTCTTAATGCTGCAACTTTCTTATGAAATAAAAACTGCTTATAAGAAGGCAAACCAGCAGCACAGCTTAAAACATTTAGACAAATATAATCATAATTAACTAATTAGTTTGGTGTCCCAAAGGGGCTTCTCTATGTGATGATAGGTCACAAGTTCGATACCCACAGAGTACCACTGACAAGGATTTGCCTGTAATCCCAATTTGTCTGTATAAAGGTACTCAGTTTAGTGTCTACTGTGATCTGTTAGGCATTGACATGGTAGAGGCAGATGCAGTTAAAGGCACCATAACAGTGACCGGTGATGCCGATCCGGTCGACATTATCACTCGTCTGAGAAAGACCGGAAAATGGGTAGAAGTGGAGAGCATCGGGCCACCTCCCAAACCCGAAGAGAACAAGGAGGAGGAGAAGAAGCCAGAAGACTGCAAGTTACCTCCATGTTGTAGACAATGTGAGCATGTCACTGTAAGCTTTTGGCCATCATATGAGCCTAGTATGGGATGCATAATCTTGTAAATATAACACATTTGGACTTGAAGAATAATATGTTCTAGTAGAGCTGGCAATATAAGGTACAACACGAATACCCGATAATAAATACAAACAGTAAAAGTCCATGCTCGTGTCTACTTGACTAGGGGGTCGACTCACAAGTTAAAGATCATGTGTTTGATACTGGAGGCGTGCTTTAGGCGTCGGCCTTTTCACAATAAACCATTCTCGTGAACAAAAAGAAAAAAAGAGAAAAAAAGAGAAAGAGAATATGGAAATGCATGTCTTACTCATTTAACATACTCTCTTTTTTTGACGTTAATCATAAAAAAACAAAATCATTATATTCGTGTCCTAAGTCGAGTCACGCGCTTATATCTACGAGTCGCAGTGACGTGCCATTGAGGTACTTGACTGGCTCTGTGGGGTTGATGGTATCTTTTGTATTCTGTGACGTGCCATTGAGTCAAAACAGTGAACTCGGAGGCGTCGTCGGAATGGCCGCCGACGGCGAAACCCGGCGAGTCTTCTGCATCGGAACCGCCGATACGAAGCTCGACGAGCTCCAATTCCTCGCGAATTGCATCCTGTCCTCCTTGCAGAAATTCGCCCTCGCTTCCTCCTTGAAGGTACTCTTGGATCTGAGACTCCAGATTGCAGGTGTCTCTGATGAGAACCACCCCGGAGGAGAACAAAATTTTGCAAAGTTTATTGCTGATAAATTAAATAAATCAACATCAGAAGTTCGTATTGTGCTTCCACAGAAGGGTGCCTCTGCGTTGGATGCACCTGGAAAACCTTTTCATGATCCTGAGGCTACCGGTTCTCTTATAAATGATATAGAGATGCTTATTGTTAAAACTGAACAGCGGCAGGTATCAGATTTAATGAATAGCATAGGTTGCTGATCCGTCACAGATCATTTCGTGCCGAACTTTCTCTTTGTGATAATTCTTACTTGACCAACAAAACTTGGACTCAGTTATACACTTTGTGTGCTTTTACCTTATCATATAAATGAAGCTGAGTTTGCAGATGCGCTGGTGGATTCCTTTTTAGAGATCAATACACAAACTGACAGAAATGGAAGTTCATGTTCTGGTGCAACTCCACATCCTGATGGATGTCATGAGGCTCTGGACAAGGAGGTGGATATACATGAACGTTACTCCAGCTACCAAGCTGTTCCATACAGTCCAATATGAGTTTCCTGATGCAAGGCCAGGTTCAATTCAGTTCTGACTTTCATGTTTCTGAGACTGCCACATTCCCTTGTAACCAATATCTCTCTACCTCTTAGATATGGTCGGTTCCAACTGGAACCAAACCGGTCCATGAATCAGAACCAAACCCGAAACAGAGGAGGACCCGGTTTGATTCTGGTTTAAGTCTTTGCGGAGTTGGAATCGCACCAAAACTGGGGGTTTGGAACTGTTGGTTTCACAAATTTTTAATATTTTTTGTTAAATTTCAAAATTTCAAAATATTTTTTCGGTTCTGAAGTGATGATTCCAAACCGGTACTGGAATGGACCCGATCCCGATCCCGATTCGGTTCTGGTTCCTAGTTCCAGGAAAACCGGAACCAGCCATGTCTACTCCCTCTCACCCAAGCCCCACCTACCATGAAGAATGATGTAGAATCTTGCTCGTACAACACTTAAATTCTGTTTGCATGCTTGTCAACTAAGATTATAAATATGATAAATGATTTTGTTAAGATCAAAACTTTGTTGAGCCATAGCATAAAGGACGCTGGTACTTGGTTTAACATTTTGCACCACTAAATAATGATGTTCTCGAGTACACAGATGAGTGGATGATGGCCAAGCCATGGGTCAAACATATACTCTGGAATGCCTATTTCCAACCAACCGCTTGTGCCTTTTCCTACCATCTTCATTTCTTTCAACTTTTCAATCTTTACCACCTGTACTTATGAGGCCCTACAGGCTATAGGGACTCCTGGTAAAGATCTTATAACCAATAATATTTATTATTGAGTTTCGGAAATGAACTACGCTCATAATTAATTTTTTCTTTCTAGTAATGACTGTTATTCATATCATTGTGATATTAAAATTTGTTTATTTCATGGCTTCAATCTTATCAAAGCGGCTCAAAATCTTATACCTTAGTTGTTGTCTGTATAGATGCATGTGCGTGTAAATGTCCTGGTTGGTGATGCACGTTTTACTAGTTTTACTTGGTGAATGTAGAAACTTTGGGAAGGACACAAGAAACACTGCAGCAATTGAAACTACAAATAAGCAACAGCTTGCCAATAATAGGTGCAGGGGCTGGAACTGGGATATCCGCCAAGTTTGAGGAATCAGGAGGTGTGGACCTAATCATAATATACAATTCAGGAAGGTTTCGAATGTCAGGTCTATTACCTTTTGCAGATGCTAATGCTGTGGTGCTTGATATGATCAATGAAGTCTTGCCAGTAAGTTCCATCTGTGAAAATTTGTTCAAAGGAAAAGACAATGGTATCAAACAGTAGCTATGTGTTGTAAGATTATAAAGCAATCAACAGGTAAAGGTTGTATATGGTAAACACGAATAAATGCTTTCACATGACAACTGCTTAAGATTTCTCAAATGCAAAATTTTCTACCTTGATGGATAAATGCTACTTATATCGACATTTTCTGTTTTCACCCACTCTGATTATGCAGTTCCCGAGTTGTGATCTAATGCATCACTTTTGGGGATGGTGAGTTCTTGCGTCCACGTGTGTGCGCGCATGTCATAGTGCATGCCAGTATCGGATTTCTGTCTTCTGAGATCTTCTTTACAACATCAACATTTTAAACTATGATGCTTGTTACAGGTAGTGGAAAAGGTGCCAGTCCTCGCTGGAGCGTGCGGGATGGATCCATTTCGTAGAATGGACTTCTTCTTGCGACAAGTGGAAGCTATAGGGTTCTGTGGTGTTCAAAACTTTCCAACTGTTGGCCTGTTTGATGGCAACTTCCGCCACCTGGCAAGAGTATGATCCAATTAGATATTGATACCTTTTTTTTTCGAAGTTTAATTGTCTAAACACGTTACTCGCATGATTTCCATTCTTAGTTGGGAAGTGGAAATGATCAGAAAGGCTCACAGTCTTGGACTCTTGACTACCCCATACGCTTTTAAACCTGATGAAGCAGTAGCCATGGCAAAAGCTGGAGCTAATATTATTGTAGCACATATGGGGCTGACAACATCAGGATCAATAGGTGCAAAAACTTCCTTCACTCTAGAGGAAAGTGTTGGCTCAAGAGATTGCAGATGTCGCTAAGCGGATCAATCCACAAATTATCTTGTGCCATGGAGGTCATTTCTTGGCTGCATTTTGTTCTTTATCCGCCAAATACACCTCCTTAAAAAAAATATTGCATCAATATGCACAGCATTTGGTGAAAAACATGACAATATTTTATCTCTAACATATGTAGGAAAAGCGAGAACTACAACAACAATTAAACCTTTTTCCATACTAGATGGGGTTGGTTATATAGATTCTTTGTTTTCACATACCCTATCATATTTTGTAGAATCCATAGTAGATAAATTCGACAACGTTTTACATTGGTTATCGGAAGTCTAACGCAACCCTTCTCCTTTATCCGGGCTTGGGACCGGCCATACAAGGGTGATCCTTTGCATGGGCGGAGTTTGGAGGAAAAGCAGGAACTAACAGTGAAAATTTTATATTGAACCGTTGGGAGTTTGGCAGTATCATCATTTATCTGCAATAATCAGTAAATAAAATAAGATGTCATAATCAGATTAACAAGATTAAACAAAGAAATGATCCCAAACAACTCTGTCATGCGAATGGTTATATGTTCTAATCCGCATTGCTTTGGTTACTTCGGAGATGGATTCACAATTATTGAACTATGTAGAAAGGACAAAAGGGGAATATGTTGCTACTAGCAAATATATTATTAGGGGATGGTTCTAATCTGTATTTTCTTATATACAGTCGTAAGTTCAAGAATGTTTCAGCTTTCAAGTAAGGCACCTTGCCCTAAAATGGGTCCACCACTGACCATAACCCACCTGATTTGGATTGGATTATCATGATCAACATCATGTTGCTTTCGACTTGTCCCAGTAAAGCAACTCTGCGTTTGAAAATGATGACTATACTTATGTTATCCCATCAGGCTGGTACTGGCAAATCTAGCTTGGTTGCAGCAATGGTCAACTTTCTTGGTCTCAACATCTACGATCTTGAGCTCCAGTTCTGTAGACGACAATGCCGAGCTTCGCTGTATTCTTCTTCGCATGCCTAACCACTCGATATTATCATCCAAGATGTTGATTTCGCTGCTTCGCTCTAAAGTCGTGAAATTGGAGAAGATGGAACTGAAATTTAACCAGTGGCTTGTCATGATTTGACATGACACTCTCTGGGCCCTTAACTGTATTGATGGATTGTCGTCAAGTACTGAGGCGGAACGCAGCAGCATCTTCACTGCAAACTATAAGGTACGTTTGGATCCTGTGCTATTGAAGCCAGGCTGAACGCACATGCGCATATACATGTGCTGTTGCAACTTCTGTGAATTCAAGATCTTGGTCTCAAACTGTCTGGGTATCGATGTTTGAAACAGTGACATCTTTGATAGATAAATCGAAGATTACTCACGCAGAGATTTTTGAACTTTTACTATGTAACGGAGATCAGAGTGCTGCCATTCAATCTGTTATTGAAAGCTATGGAGATGAAAATGAGAAATGGCAGAGAATTAAATGAAAAGAATGAAGCTCAATCTCCTGGATTGCTGAATAAGCAATGTAGGATAGAAAGACAGCAAATATGCCTTAGGTTAAGTAAACTTTATTTTGTCCGTCCATAAGAGGGACATTATACCTTGGTTTGACAAAATTTGGGGACTAACTGTTGAATCTCCAAATACGTTCTGTGATCTGAGCTATGCTAGATCACCAGCAAGATCATTGCTCAAGGCTACTTTTAGAAGAAACTAAAATTATCACGTAAAAAGAGACTCAAACATTGAAACAACCATGGTATTTCTAATCTGAACCTGACCAAATCACTTCGGAAACGTATAATTCACAATCAATTAAGAGTCTGGACGATACGTTGATTCGAAGAGACATCGCGTGTAACCATAGAGACCGAAATTGGTCTCTGGAAGTTGAACTTCCTAATAAGATCTTGTAGAGGGAGAAGTTTGACAGTCTCTTTCTAAGCCCTTGTTCAGCAATTATGGAGGTAGAAAACAGAGTTAGCTTCGACAACTATACAAATAAGTGTTGTTGGTACTGTATCGTATCGTGTATCATTTTTTCTATGATACGGGTATATCGTATCGTACTGTATTGTAACATTTTAAAAATATTTTATTTGTACTATTCTAAGTTAAATTAGTTTCCTAATTTGTGGTACCAATGATATGTTGTCATAATTGATAAATTATTGAAGGAAATTATATATTTCATTCTTCAAAACTTTGAAAACTGCTTATTTTTTGAGTAATCTACCAAAACTAAATGTGATCATAATTGATAAGTTGCTTAAGTTAATTGTCTTTCTCGTTGGTAAGAATTTTGAAAACCTACCAAACTGGATGTGATGATAATTGGTAGGTTACTTAAGTTAATGGTCTTTCTTGTTGGTGAGAATTTTGAAAACTTTTTATTCTCATGAGTTTTGTTGTTGTTCTTAAGAAATCACCTTTAAAGTCAAGGAGTTTCTCTTGCTAAAGAAGGCGAGATAAGATTAATCCTTGTACAATAGCAGCATTCAAGCAAAAAGTACAAAAAAATATTACATTCCTAGACATTTTATAAGCGAGGAACGTATCGCCTCTATCGTACATATGCACATGTATCATGCGATATGACTTGTATCGCACAATACAGACTGATACGATACAATATAGTGTGTCATATTGTGTACGTTCTATCTCAAACGAGACGATATGCATAACACTGATACAAAGAGTTTCTGCAAAACTGCCAACTCGAATTTGCTCTTGGAGAGCAGTTTGAAGCAACCCGTGAGATGTATTTCTAGTATCCAAATCCTGACCTCTTGTCAAAGAGTGGACCCCTAGGCTTCCTTTGGCTGAACCGCAGCTTCATAAAAGATAAAGTCAATCCAGTCTTACCATTGAGGGACGGTTGTGCATGGATCAAATCTATCCATGCTCCAATTTCCATTCACCAACAATGTTGAACCCTGTTTAGATCTAATTAGAGAATCCGATTGAAAGCAATATAATGAGATGAATCTGCTTCTAGTCTTTGTTTAAATAAGCTAACTACTGATCATCCAGACTCCATAAGAACCTACTATATTTGGACCCGGATAAGCCTGTTTGCAGTTCATATAGAGGAGTTAGCAAGATGGTCAAGCCATGCAAATGAGGTCCACCGCAATAGGACGTGATGACATGACCAAAGAGAGAGATGATGACTAAAAAAGATGAAAATACTAAAGAAAAAGCAGACACAGTAAGTGGGGAGGCAGAAATGATTGGGAGAGAAGGAAGGCACTAAAGGTATGCATCGCTTATATGAAGGAGACGTGCCATGCATCTCTTAGCAATAGAGATTTGTCAAAGATGCTTTGTTTGTTTCTTTCTTTTTGAAAAGAAGGATTGAAAAGGAGAAGAAGGAAGGCAGGGATGAACTTTGGAGAGAGTGGGGAGAGATAGGAGGGAGAAGGAGAGAGACAACGACTGGAAAATGCCGATGGTAAGAGAAGAGGGGGAGAAAGGATGATGGGTTGGGTCCGCTTACACGAGAGACATAGCGAAGCAAAAGGAAGGAGAGGAGAAATGATAAGTGGGCTCCGATCAATCCCTCTATAGAAGAAAAAGATAACACAAACAAAGAAAGATAGAGAGAAATAAAGATGATGAGATAGATAAATAGTCATACAAGAAAAGATAACATACATAATGAAGGTATTAAAAATAAATTGGGAATAACACCAAGAGATTATAAATGAGGAAAAATCATTTAAAATGGTTTTGGACATGCATATATAAAGACAACTAAGAGAAACTTTCGTAAAATAGTACAAGAAACTAAATTGTGAAAATATTAAAAAAAGAAAGAAAAAGATCACAAAGTATTGAAAAAATAATCCAGCTAATATTGAGTTAACTATTGATACATAGTCAACCCCTCTAATATGGGAAAAGGCTTAGTTATTGTGGTATATAGAAATACACTCCAACATGCATTTTTGTTTTCATATTGACGTAAACATAAAACTAATCTCTCTCCATCTCTTAAACATATTATTGTATTTATTATTTTACATAATATATGTATCCTTCTCAGGTTATTTCAGAATACGTCAGTGTAAGACATACATGCATGCACGTCCTGGGGATTGAACTCGCCACCTTCGAGTGGGCATCGAAGAGACCTGCCTGTAAACTCTGGGTGCTGCTAGTGAAGCACTAATGTGGAAGATGTTATTAAGGTGGTTAATAATTCACGAAGAGGGTTAGACGGCTTTGGGTGCGGTATGAAAAATGAGATAAGTAAAACCTAATGGGAGGAATGCCTTAAATGTGATGGAGGAAGAAAACGAAAGTAAATCTTTAGTTAAATACTAATGATTAATGAGAGAGAGAGAGAGATACGGTTCCCGCTGGAGTTCATAATTCGTCCGGATTGGCGCGCCTTTCGCTTAGTCGACGGCATCCTCAAACCAGAGGCCCAACACAGCTCCCCCTACCCACTAAAATGGCTCTCTCCTAAAAATGGACAGTGCTTCAAACGGTGTAGGGGCTGTAATCATCGTGCATTCCTCACCTTCCTCCAGATTCTGCAAGGTCGTCCGTCGGCCCACCCACGTCCTACTCATTCCTTTCTCCCTTCTTCCTCTCGTTCTTCCCCTCTGCGCGTTCATTGCCAAACCCGAAGGTACGCATCTCTCCCTTCTTCTCACGTGAGTACCCTAAATGCGTAAGATGGTTGTTGGTAATTGTGATTTTGTTGAAAATATTTTTTTTGTTATCACAATTCGGTAGTTTCTCTGTTTTTTGGAGAATTTAGGATTAAAATTTAGTGAAAATGTAAATGCTAAGATTTCTCTCCCATTTCCAATAAAGGAATTGCAATATTGAATTCTTTGTTGCTGTCTATGCTTAATGGAGTCACGAAAGATTTTCATATGTTTTAGCCCACATGATTGCAATTCAAATTTGGGTTCTTAGTTAGAATATATCTGGATTGAGGAATTTGATTTCATTTAATTAGGGTGTGGAATCCGAGAAGTAATATACAGGTTTTTTTAGTTTTCTTTCAGGATTAAACGAGATTCAAAGGATCAATTTGGTCGATAGTATGGCTACAAAATCTTTTCTTTCTTGTTTTGTCCTCTAGAAAAATCTCTTATTTCTTTTCCGGACCAACTGAACTCAAATGTTGTCGAATTTGTGTTTGGTAATAGCTTATTTGCTTCTCTTCAACTCATGAGAAAGGGGTTGCCTTGATAGTTATAGAAATTATTGTTCTTGATGAGGAAATGCAGGAAGGCTTTGGATGTTTTGAGGTTGTTGATATCCTACCATTTTTCATTTTGTGCAAGTGTGAGATTTTGGGTAGTGTACCTTTCTCTACCTTTTGGCTAAGACGAAGTGGGTGCACGTGAGTCACCATGGGTGATACACAAATGTCCGGACGACCTGATAGGCTCGCTCGAGCAGGTAAGCGCTCTACGCATTTGATGTTCAGGTATTTTGTAATTTCTGTTTGATTGGCCCTTATGATTTGTGACCTGCAAAATGACGAGGAGAAAGAAAGTGAAGGAAATGGGGGGAAATAGAAATGTAGGAAATTGCGGCCTTTCTCTCCCTAGGGACTTTCTTCTAATAGTAAGTTCATTTCTTGGATCATAACTTTACCTTTGGGCACTACATATTGCAACCGTACTGCCTTCAGTTGGTAATGTATCTATACCACTTAATATAACAACAAGATATGATTTACTTGGTTGCAAAACAAACATGTGGTACTTCTGTAGACAGATATTGAGTGCACCCTCATTGAAGAAAGCAAATATTATCCAGAAATACACCTTTTTTGGTATTCCATTTGTTGCCTTAATTTCTGAAACGTATTTGAAAGATATTGTGGACAAAGGATTGTTATGGGAAAACCTGCTAATGTATTTATGGGCCCAACCTGGCAATGTATCTTAATATTAAGCATGTTATTTCATTATCTCATAACAACATCTAGCACAAACATTCTTATTTTGGCTCTTAAACATATGAAGGGTGGTAAATCGGTAGGACCAGACAATATTCCTATAGAAGTTTGGAAAATCTTAGGAGAGATAGGAATGACTTGGCTCACAAGACTGTTTACTGAAATATGGAGAAACCAAAAGATGTCTGAGAAATGGAGAGTGAGTACACTTATACCCATATATAAGAACAAGGGAGACATTCAGAATTGTGCGAATTATCGGGGTATCAAGTTAATGAGCCATACTATGAAATTATGAGAAAGAATTATCGAACGTAGATTAAGACAAGTATCAAGTACAATAGAGAACCAATTTTGATTCATGCCAGGCAAATCTACTGTTGAAGGCTGAAGCGATTCACCTTTTGAGACGTCTTATGAAATATTTTAGAGTAAAAAAGAAAGATCTTTATATGATATTTATTGATCTAGAAAAAGCTTACGATAGGGTACCAAGAGATGTTCTTTAGAGAACCTTGGAAAAAAGAGGTATCCCATTGACATGCATAAACCTTATAAGAGACATGTACGATGGTACAAAAACATGTGTGAGGACTCATGAAGGAATGACATACTTCTTTGAAGTTAATATTGGGTTACTTGGTGTATGTTATTTGCAGATGATATTGTGTTAGTGGAGGAGTCTAAGGAAAAAGTTAATAGAAAATTGGAACTATGGAGAGAAACATTAGAAAGTAAAGGCTTCCGGCTTAGTAGAACAAAGATAAAATATATGGAATGTAAGTTTGATCATTTGGTTACTTAAGAGGACATAAAAATTAAAATTGGCACACATTGCATCTCCCAAAAGGAAAGTTTTAAATACCTAGGGTCAATTTTTCAAAGTAATGGAAGAATTGATGAAGATATTACGTATACAATTAATGCAGGTTGGTTAAAATGGAGAGGTGCATCAGGTATTCTTTGTGATAAGAAGATACCATTAAAGTTAAAAGATAAATATTATAGAGAAGCAATTAGACCTGCCATGTTTTATGGTTCTTAGTGTTGGACAGTTAATCATCAAGATGTACAAAAGATGTCTGTGACAAAAATGAAGATGTTAAGATGGATGAGTGGTCATACAAGGAAAGACTGTATACATAATGAGGTTATTAGAAACAAATTAGGAGTGACACCAATAGAGGATAAAATGAGAGAATATCAGTTAAGATGGTTTGGACATATAGAAAGAAGATAAAAAAAAGCACATGGAAGAAGGTATAAAAAACTAGATTTTGAAAGTATTAAAAGATGTAGAGGACGACCACAAAAGTGTTGGAAAGAAATAATAAAGAATGCTCTAGCTTATTATGAGTTAAGTGCTAACATGACACATGATAGGGCTTTGTGGAAACAAAGAATCCATGTAGTTGACTCCGTCTAGTATGGGAAAAGGCTTAGTTGTTGTTTTGTCATCAAAGCTTGTAACTGTTACATCCTTATTTTGATTGCCAAAAATCTTCCATATTGTTTATGTTTGTTAATAACTGAGGCTGCTTGCTTTTAGATCATATAATTTTATATCAAAACAGGCTTGTCCAGTTATTATGATGTTCATGAAATATGAACATCAAGGATCATAAGCACGTCCATTTGTCACAAATTCTTTTGGTATTTGCTTCTTTCATGTAACAGTGCGTGGTTTCTTGAGAATTGGTCTTATGGATATGCATGGGCCACTTTTTTCTTACATATTTTAAACCTGGCATCTTTCAGCTTATGAATTGTACATCATCTTATCCCTTTATTCTTTTCTTCTTCATAGGACTTGAATTGCCCTCTAATAATGATGAAAGGCGAGAGAGAAAATCAGATGTTGAAATGTCAGAGGATGAGCGGAAAACCACAATTGGATCCTTCAAGAAGAAAGCTGTTAGTGCATCCACCAAGCTCCGACATTCTTTGGTGAAAAGGGGTAGGCGAAGCAGTAGAGTCCATTCTATTTCCATTGAAGATACCCGTGATCCAGAAGAGGCTCAAGCTGTTGATGCATTCCGTCAGGCACTTACCTTGGAGGAACTGTTACCTACAAAGCATGATGATTATCATATGATGTTAAGGTAAAAGCCCAACTTATGTTTGACTTGTGGTTGAGAGTTTGTTCATAAAGGAAATGTCTCTTTAATGCGAACTTTATGATCTTTTGTGTTTTGTCATCTGTCCTTCTCATGTCTTCAGCAGCTTGTTTTGCTGCTGCTATTAAGGACATGATGTCGATAATGGCTACAGTCGAATGATGTCATAGTTGTTACGCATTTATTCCACTTTGATGGTTCACTCATATAGTCGTATACCAAATTTGTCTTCCTTTATAAAAGAAATTCAAAAAGGTGAACATGTCTTGCTTCTTATGTCATGTTTTGGATGGCTCGAATTGCAAATAATTTTGAAATGCAGTGTTTGGTAACATCTAGTAGCCAAAAACATTATGTCTTACATCAAACTGATTATTGAGGGCGTGTTTTGCTACTAGACTTATAATTCATCAGTCATCTCATAAGTGGAAAAAAGAACTTCACTGTGGCTTCCTGCTATATTGTTCTACAGCTCGATATTTCCAGCAGTCATGCACTGCAGGTACCTGAATTCTGAACTTAAGTGTGTTCACAGGATAGAAGCACTGGGATGGGTGACATCCTGGCAAGTCTCTGAGTTGCTCTCAAAGAAAGATTAGGAAAGGAGCATATAGAAATAATATTTGTTTGTGTATATGCATCTTTGTATATTATTATATGTATTTACATATTTACACACACACACACACTCTTACATGTGATCTCTCTCTCCCTCTGCACATCTAGTATATAATTATGTACCACAGGTACGAAAGATCACATGCATCTTGTTCTAGTATTATTTTTTTGATAAAATCATTATACAGATTGATGTGACATTCCATCATCAATTTTACGATTATATATTTTTGCTGTACTTACAGACGTGTATACATGTGACTATTATGACTATCTGTGTAGCATGCAGACACATGCATGTATGTTGGACAAGCTGTGTTTGTGAATGTTATACCAATTATCATCCAAACAGAGGGGAACACTTTCTTATTATTTGTTTTTGACATTACCGTACAGATATGCTCTAAGTGGTCAACTTAGTTGAAACAGGCTTTAGGAAACAACTTATGCATAATTGGCATTAAAATATATACATTCATATAAATACACATATATCTGTGTGTGTTCATGTGCATGCACATGTGTTTGTTATTTATTTAGAAAAAGATGCTTCTTTTAGGTACTGTCTATTTCTAGATGCACTTCTTGGAGACCAAAATTCAACTGTTCATATCTCCTAGAAACTTGTTGCAGAAAAGTCTTATCTTTTCAATTGAATCGTTTTGACCCAAGTAAACAATGACAAGAACATCTACTGGTTTAAATTAAGAAAAGTAGTATCAGCAAGGAAGTTTGATATCGAGAAAGCAAAACAAATGTGGGCTGATATGCTTCAGTGGAGGAAGGAGTTTGGTGCTGTACTAGATAGGGTTGGCTATATGAATTCTTTATTTTCATAGAGCTCAATCATGTGCCATGCTAACAATTAACTCAACAAAAGCTAGACAATTCTTTATTGTTTTCTTCCAACACTTTTGTGTTTTTTCTCTTCCTCTTTTAACATTTTCACCATTTTTCACACTTCTTAGTGGAGCTTCCTTTGGTCATCTTTCCACGTGTCCAAACTATCTTAAATAATATTTCCTCATTTTATCATATATTGGTATCACTCCCAATTTATTTATGATAACATCACTATAAATTCAGTCTTTCCTTGTATGGCCAAGATCCATCTAGCATCTTTATTTTTTATCATGGATATCTTTTGCATATGTTGATGAGTAGCTGACCACTCAAAATCATATAATATAGCTGGTTTAATGATTGCTCTATAATATTTACCTTTCAACTTTCAACTTTAATAGTACCTTTTTATCACATAGAATACTTGATGCAATACTCTCCATTATAACCAACCTGCATCGATTCTATGCATAGCATGCCGGTTAAAATGGAGAGGTCCATGATGTGTAGCAATATACTTGTTATATGGACACTTGGTGGGCACTTATAGCAACATACTATTACTTTCTAGTATAAGCAAACTTCTGTAGGTTATTAGTTTGTTTTCTTATGTCAATCGGTACAAACGTTCTGTTCTGTCAAGTATATGGAAAAGAAGCTGCACCTGAACTATATTAATATCCATGAAAATGTCAGATACTATGAGCAAAATCTGGCACCAAAGTCGAAACATTGCCTTATTCCTACCTTGAAACCAGTGAATTGGAATGCTAAATTTGGACCAGTCTATGTGAATGCGTGTTTCTCATATCTGTTGAAGCAAATCATAAGGTTTACTTGCAGAAGCACAAGTCATCTATCAAAAGCATTTTTGCGTATATGAGATTCTGGAGTCTCTTTCACATTAACCACATTGTTTAGATAATTTCATTCGAAAGAAAAGAAAGAAAAATTAACCTGAAGCTATGAGATTTCTTGTATTATGCTGATTCAGTAAACTCTGTAAGAATTTTCTTCAATTATCCTTTGATCTATCCTTATCCTCACACATCCCACCCTCATTTCCTGTAGGATTTTGAATTCAAAGAAATTGAAGAGGTAAAAAAGTACTACCCTCATGGTCATCATGGTGTTGATAAAGAAGGAAGGCCGGTTTACATAGAGCAACTAGGAAAGGTTGACCCTAATAAATTGATGCAAGTAACGGACATGGAGCGGTATTTAAAATATCATGTTCAAGAATTTGAGAAGACTTTTCTCATCAAATTCCCAGCCTGCAGTATTGCAGCAAAAAGGCACATTGATTCGAGCACAACCATCCTGGATGTGCAGGGAGTGGTATGTTGCTCTAAGTATAATTGTAGTCCTTCAAAGTTTTCGTCTATAGCTTATTTCTATCTAACACTGCGACTTGTTGTACAGGGTCTCAAAAATTTTAATAAGGCTGCAAGGGACCTAATTACTAGGCTCCAGAAAATTGATGGCGATAACTATCCTGAGGTAATTCTTTCTACCTGCAGCAAGAATATGCCATCTGTCATCATGGACTAAAGGAGCTATGATTAAAATTTTGGTTTTTCTTGGCTGTTGCAGACCTTGCATCGCATGTTCATCATTAATGCCGGTCCTGGTTTCAGAATACTCTGGAATACAATCAAGTCATTTCTTGATCCTAAAACTACCTTTAAGATCCACGTACGTTCATAATATATGTTTTAGATATTGAGGCAAAGCTATATCATACTTTCAAATATATCTGCCACATTTGATATTTCTTTGTCTTGTCAGGTTCTTGGAAGTAAGTACCAGACTAAATTGCTTGAAGTAATTGATCCCAGGTACAGTTTAAAGTTTGCTTCTATTGAGATTTCACATTTTCTTCTTGGTTGTGGCTGTAAAAATATTTAAATTCTTAGAGTTGATCTTCACCCAAACAATTTTGATCGGAAGGATCTAGACTGTATATCATGTCATTTTGCTTTATCTACTTGAAAATTAAAATATTATTCTCAGCGGCTAGTTTTAGTATTTGTAAAAGAGTTTTTAGTCATGCTACGGTTACTCTTTCTTTCTGCAAAATGCATGTATGCTTTGTCTGCATTTACATGTAAATTATGCTTTGTTTGTCGAATCTTGAGTGTCATCGTTTTCCATTATTTGAAATTATCTAAATGGTTTGATCTTTTAGTTTCCCTTCACAGCATTATTATATTGAAAGGGATGTGTGCCCGTGTAAATATACCGTAAATACCTATTTAAGGACACTCTTACTGCAATGTGCATTGGTGATTCTCGGAAGAGAGGAACTCTTTCTAACATGAACAAAATCGGATTCTTGAACCACCTGAAAAGTAGCTTCCTTTTTGGCTCCTTGGGGAAATGAGTTCTCACAGCTGAATCCGTTTCACAAGTATGAATGCCATAAATATGTTCTCTCATGAAAGGGAATCACTCTTGCAAGAATACATTTTCAGCAGTGAAGTAAACAGGCTGGTGATGTCATCATTTTTCACTGGTAGAAATTATATGAACAGATCGATGTTCCATGTTTTTCTTTACGCTGTTATTTGATTGGGTTTGTATTAGTGAGTTGCCCGAGTTTCTTGGAGGGACATGTACCTGTGCTGATCGAGGTGGTTGCCTAAATTCTGATAAAGGCCCATGGAATGATGCTGAAATGTTGAAGGTTCGATTGTCCTGTATATCTTCGTTTAAAATTATTCTGATGAGTATAGTGTTTTTTCTGGCATATAATTCATGGAACTCTAACTTACTGTTGATAGATAGTTCACAATGGAGAGGCCAAGTGTTCCAGGAAGATCAGTTCTGGAAATGAAGGAAGGACTATTTCTCAAACTGATGTAGTGTGCTATAAGGTTGCTATAGCCTCAGAGATCTGTTTCTTCTTTAGCATCTTAATTTTCATACGTTGCTTTCTCCAGCATGTGCAGTTTTATCATTTATGCAATTACGCTACACTTTATTTGTTTCTCATAAGGTTATCTTCTCTGAAAATCATTTACTTGTTTCATTGTCCTCATCAGATGTGTCGAGGCACTGTGGGTGGGGAGCCTGTACTGCGACCCGAAGGAATACAGTGTCCAGGTCCAAGGAATTCTGTCGAGAATCCTCATCTATCTCCTGTCCGTGAAGAAGTATGTAAATTCTATATATTTTAGCTTTCTTAATTTGAGATAAAATGCAAAGGTGAGCGGAGGAGCATCGAGAGGATGAACTTTAAAACTTTTGGCTTTAGGAGGCAAAGACATGTAAAGTAGCGTAGAGCAATAGTTTGCCTTTTTTTATCTATAAGCAGGTTTGGCCACATCTTTAATTTATTCCATGTTCTCACCTGGCAATTCATTCCCTTCCTGGACAACGCCCTTATTCAGACTCGTGAACTAGATATGGACATGTAAACTTCAAAAGCAAACATGAACACTATCTATGTTATCAATAGCGGTTAGCGGGCTATTAGCGGTTGACCCTAATATAGCGGTAGCGGGGATATAGCGGGGATATAGCGGATTTAGCGGTACACTTTCATTTATGATTAAATAATTATATATATATATATAATGGATTATCTAATTTCTAAGAAATATCAAGAAACATATAACTACTACTTTATCAAACTAAATAAACAAATTGAAGAAGACAAACAATAAATTTCACGTAGCATATGCATATTGAATTGTTAAACTTATATTTAAAACAAAAACATAAATGGAACCAAATTATTCTATACATTAGGTAGAATAAGTAAAAGAAACTAATATATATTATACTTATCGGATCATGTATGGATACAAAGGACACTAATGGCAATTGCCTGCAAAAGAACTCTTACTCGTCTTACAAAAAAAAGAGGTCAACTCTTCGACATAATCAGAACAAGCACTATGATAAACTTCTACACGCTCTTTTTGCATGCAAGGGTTTATAAACAATGCTTTCTAAATTAAGGCTAAGATCTCATACTTCAATTTGGCATACTACCTCCCCATGTAGAGGTTTTCTTATGACCATTTTATTCATTTAACATATTTACTTGAATGACTTTTCACATCTCTAAGAGTCACCATATGTATCCCTTTGTAGGACACTAACATAGCATTCGACAGGTACAATGCTTGATGAGATATACATTATTATTTTGAAAATATATCTTTTAGCTATTATGATAAACCATTATACAAATAAACATACAACAAAATAAGCATTTATCAACTTGTGGAAGTAAATCAAGTCAAAATATAACAAAATAAGTAACATGTTTATTCAAATGACTTTTCACGTCTCCAAGAGTCACCATATGTATCCCTTTATTGGACACTAACATAGCTTTGAGTCTTTGACAACTAAAATACATGATGAGATATACATTATTATTTTGAAAATACATCTTTTAGCTATTATGATAAACCATTATACAAATAAACAAACAACAAAATAAGTATTTATCAACGTGTGCAAGTAAATCAAGTCAAAATATAACAAAATAAAAATTGATAAACCATCTTGTACGCTATTCTTGATATAGCGGTCATAGCGCCGCTATTAGCGGCCAAGAAGGTCGCCCACTAATCTTCCAAAGATATAGCGGTTCTCTAGCCGCTAATACGCTATAGCGCGCTATTAACTACTTAGAACACTATTGATGGCAATCCATATTTGACCCGAATGCATGTTTAACTGGTCATACGCTAGTGTTTCTCACTTACTGGGAGAAGAATTGCTTATAGAGCTGCACAACCAATGATTTGTATTTCGTTGATTGCTTTTCAATACTTGTGGTTTTTCCTTTTCACCTCACCTGCTGCAGTTGTTTCTTGTTTACCTACCTATGCACCAATGCAGTGTTCATCATTGTAATTTTTGTAAAATAAAGAAGTTAGAATCAGGGAATAACAATACGATGTATTCAAAAAGTGCAACAAAAGTGACCCTGGTATTTAAAAGCGGTATTTCATACCATTTTGGACTCTAGTCCATCATAATTGTAACATATTTCCGTTCTTCCAGCATTTGTCATTTGGGAGCTTTTGCATGTTCCCTTCCACTTCACTTTTAGCAGGTTCTTTTCAAACAAATAGAATTGAATCAAAAGTCTAAAGTCTAGTTCATCTTTAACTTCCCTGTCTGTGTGCGCACATGTTTGTGTGTGTTTGAGAGAGAGAGAGAGAGAGAGAGAGAGAGAGAGAGAGAGAGAGAGAGAGAGAGAGAGAGAGAGAGAGAGAGAGAGAGATGTTTGAGAGAGAGAGAGAGAGAGAGAGAGAGAGAGAGAGAGAGAGAGAGAGAGAGAGAGAGGGAGAGAGGGAGGGAGAGAGGGAGAGAGAGAGAGAGAGAGAGAGAGAGAGAGAGAGAGAGAGAGAGAGAGAGAGAGAGAGAGAGAGAGAGAGAGAGAGAGAGAGAGAGAGAGAGAGAGAGAGAGAGAGAGAGAATTTGTGAGTGCATATGCGTGGCATGTTTCTTCATGCAACTTCTTTTCTCCTAATAATATCTGAAGTTTTGTCTTTCTCTCTATAGGATCAACTAGAGCAAGGAAATTTTGAGAGGGATTATGGATATGCTGATTCCGTTCCAATGGTTGACAAGCCTGTAGATAGCAATTGGAAGAAAGAAACAGAAAAAGATGGGAGAGTTGCACTTTCTAAAGGTAAATTAACATTATCTTTGTTAATCTCCTCATTGTATACATGATTGGGAGGATGTAATTTGTTTAGGTGGGATGGATCTCATTCAGAGACTTTATCCATTCTCCAGACACTTCCAACTTAGTCTGCACTTGCTTTGTGTACCGCTGAACATTTTTTTTTGTCTTGACTAGTAGGTGTATAATATTGTCTGCTATTCATTATCATCATATATTTCATGCTAGGTTGACTATTTTGTGAGTTTCTTCTCTAACAAGCTGGATAGCTTTAGAGGTTCAAGATTAAAATCAATCATGAATACTACATTGAAGGTTAAGATTGAACATTTATGGCTATGATGCATGAAAACAGCTTTTCCCCATTTTAGTATGATCAAATGCCGAGATATGGTATGAAAAGCATGTGAAACGTCATGTACATCTCTTTGACTGATGTAAAGATATTATTTTTAAAATATCATCTCTCATCACATGTACGTTGGTTACAATGTCTTTTTGGCGAGAAGGGGGTCTTCAATTGGGAATTCTAACGACATTTCTGATATTCTTTTTACCATTTTTTCTATTTTTTATGCACACACACACACGCACACACACACACACACACACACACACACACACACACATATATATATATATATATATATATATATATATATATATATATGTAAGTATTTGCCATTTCCACGGTTCCTAATTCTTAGAAAATTGTCGTTCTTTCATATATATATATATATAATGTATGTATATATATATAAGTATTTGCTCTTTCCACATTTCCTAATTCTTACAGAGTTGTTCTTGTAACCCAGTTTCTGTGTCCATTTTCATTTTCCCATTTCTGTGCGACACAGATTTATGGTTTTATCCATTGTTGTTGCTCTCCCTTATGTTTCAATTCTGTGACAATATTAGAAATTAGTGCAACACATCATGATGCCTTTACTTTGACTGAACTAAAGATATTATATTTAAATATCATGTCTTATCACATGTACTAACAGAGTCTAGTTGGTTATAATGTCTTTTTGGTGCAAAGGAGGTGTTCAATTTGAATCCTAAAAACATTTTTTCATATTGTTTTTGCCATTTTTTTCTATTTTTTATGCACGAACGTATATAAGTACATATATATATATATAAGTACATATATATATATATATATATATATTTGTTGTTTCCCTGTTTCTTAATTTTTGGAGAATTGCCTTTTCCCATATCCCGTTTCCGTGTCTGTTCCATTTCTATGCAATGTAGGCGGTGGCGAGCAGTCCGGATCCAATATTTATGATAGTTCCCCAAAATTGGCATTCTGATTGTCTTCATTCCACCTATTTTGGAACTTTTCTCCCCAAGGCTAACTGCTTAATTGCTATCATCTATGAAGCCTAACAAACAACGGGATCCTTTAGAGTTACAGAAACTATCCTCATTTTTTTCTACTGAAAACGTTTGTTGCTATGTTTGGGTTGTGGAAACCATGGACTATGCTGATTTATGTGAATGTTTGGTTATTTTTGTTCACGACTATCAACAATATGACACCAGTTCATTTGGTAGAGATTATTTTTAAGTTTGACTTTTCAATTTTCACCATTCTGGGATTCTCTTTACTTGATTGGATTAGTAAATCATGTTTTGAAGAACTCTGTTGCCTTTTGCTTACACATTTGGTTACATTGTCTTTAGCAGCAGGTCCATTGGATGTTAATATGAATACTGACAGAATCAACAGGCAAATTTTTACTGGAGTCATGACCTTCGCTATGGGCATTGCTGCTGTTGTTCGTTTTACACGTGCGATGCCAAGGAAAATCACAGAAGCAGCACTAGATTATGCTAATTCTACTTCAAGTATTGACCCCTTAAATAAAAGTCAGAGAGTGACTTGTGCTTTTTCGGGTGCTGAGTATGCATCTGTTGGACGACGCTTGAATGAGTTGGAAGAACGGGTCAGCGGCCTTGAAAGAAAGCCTGCAGAGATGCCATTTGAAAAGGAAGAACAGCTAAATGCTGTTGTAAGGCGAGTTGAGGTGCTTGAGGCTGAATTAATGGAGACAAAGAAGGTTAGCCAAAAAGAAATTGCTCTAGAAAGTTGGTTAAATCTACTAGAACATAGAACAAGAAACTTGTGTGCCTTTTGGAACGTCATATACGTTTCATACCATGTGTTGACTTTACATGTTTTTGTCTTCTTCTTTTGGATGTTCTTGAAGTTTCATTTCAGTACATTTCAGTAGATTCTGAATTTGTTGTATGGTTTCAGGCTCTTCAAGAAGCCCTTGTGCGACAGAAAGAGCTGCTTGCATACGTGGAGAAGAAGAAGAAAAAGAAGTTGAGGGTATGTCTGCCCTGGGCCTGATAGTCTGTCACTTGAAATACAAGATACAGAGAGAGAGAGATGTATATTTAGCGATTTTGTAGGTGCTTGTCTGATTGTGGTGGGAGCAAGTTAGGTTGCGGCATGCTATTATTAGCATGCACATGGTTTCCATGTCGTGGCCTGTTAATGTCTTCTGTTTATTTAGGCGCAAGCTGGGTTACTGATTTAGTTTGTGTTTAAAAGTTTCTTGATTTCAAAAACTAAAAGGATAGAAATTTAAATCTTCTTTTCTTTACGAAACCGTTTAATTTTGGTACTTTATGTTACATCTATGCTACTCTCAATAGTAATACACGCAATCGCTATACATCCTTTCTTTGGAAATTTAATGAAGTCTGTCAATGCTAAAGATCAGAGATTGTTTTAATGGTTCACCAACTCTTTAAGCTTTGGTCTTTTGGTCAAAAGTTGCAAAAAACAGTGAGACATCTAATGTTATGTTCTATTCAGCCCTTCCTTTCTTCTTGGTCTGCTTATCGAATCAAATCCAGTCATATTCTTGTCTCCAAGCAGATGATTTATAATTGCATTTCATTGAAAGTCATCTCCGATCTGATCACATCTTTGATACTTCTGGTTAATACAGGAATTTCCCTCCTGCTTGTACCCTCATTGCTTTTGGTATCTTCTGATAATGTCTTTGCGTATGTTTTAGGTTTCATGGTTAATACTGACCCTTTCCTTTTCATATTTTGCAGTGTCTTCGGCTATGGTGAGCTGTATATATTGCTTGTGAGATGAATGAAGCAGTTGATTAGTCACGAGTGTTACTGTTACTCGCAGCACTGTGGACTGGTTGTAGCAGTTGTTCAGTCGCGAGAGTTCCTGTTGCTTGTAGGACTCTTGACTGATTGTATATTACCACAACACTTGTCTAGTTGCAGTGTTTCAACTCTGTACAAAGCTCAGTTATGATTCTGCTGTAATCAAAACCAGCTCCGTTTGTGCTTTCTAGTTGCTTGAAGAGTTGGAATAAATAAAAACGGATTGCTTTAACTGAGCCTAGAAACATCAATAGTTAGTGATCGTCTGCTTTTCTGTCCACTTTAGGACAAATTAAAATTTCCAAAGCTTTTTCCCTTGGTCATCCCATTCATCTCCTTTGTCTAGGAGTCCCTGTATACAGTTGCAAGCAACAGCAATTCGTGGTTTTATATTTGGATTCCCCTGTTATATGGATTCGTTTCAAATACGTTGGAGCAGAATTCCTTTGTCTAGGAGCCCCTGTATGATGTTGAAGATTGGTTCCCATGGCCTGTGATCACTGTCAAAACTGGTTTCAGGAATCATGTAAGGAGAATGATTTTTATAACGATACCAACTTATTCTAGCTGATGTCATTCTTCCAGTGATGGTTAAGAGGTAATGGTTACTTGACATATAAAGAGTAATAAGATACTTGGAAGTATATTGAAATGATAAAAGATGCACTAGGGTTCAATTATAAAACCTTTAGTGAAATGGGCTTGTGTTCAACTTCTGGAGTTTGCTGTGTCTAACAAGCTGGTAGGCAAACCCCTGAAATTCAGATTCCAGTCCAGCATTATATCCACGAGTTCGAGTTCATGGGTTCAGTCCTGTTTCGATCACATACCCAAACTGTAGGTAACCAGATCCGAATATGGAATGCAAGTTTAATCAAAGCATTTGAAAGTTTAGAGGCAATAAAAATCTTAGGAGCTCAGACATGAGTTTAGTTAACAAATTGAATCTGCATAACCACACGGGTTCAGGTGACAAATGTATCTTCTCTAGGGGCTGTTTGATTTCAAGCCCCGGGCTTGCAGGACCAGTACCCCTGCTGTTTCAGACGCAGGCCTGCAGTACCTGTGGCAAAAGTTGGAAAAATGAAACTGGACCTATTGAGTACTTGTTCTGCAGGCCCAGGAACGGATGTTGAATCTTCATCCAACGGATTTGACCGACCCTTCGTGTACAAAGGTAGAAGGGCACTTGACTACAAGACCAACCACTCGACAGGAATGAAAGTTGTCCTTGGCAACCCGATCATCACAGATGGAGGGCATTGTTGCTCAACGAAGAAAAATTATTGGGACAACATGACCTTTTCCAAGAGTTCACATGTACGGGAATATTTGAAGCTTCTGTATCACCTGCTCATCACAAGGGTAGGGCTGTTTAACCGTTAAAGAGATAAATGCAATGCACTCTAGTGGAAGACATCGTGCAGATTGCTTTGAATGCCAGAATAACCAGATTGTACTCTTAACTTCCAAATTATATAAACAGTTCATTTCAAGGTTCTCTCTCTCTCTCTCTCTCTCTCTCTCTCTCACACACACACACACACACACACACACATCATCATCCCTGGTCCCTCGGTGAAAAATCTCGAATTCAGCCTGTCTAACTTTTACAATCCAACCAAGATTTCAAATGCTTCAAGCATTCCAAGATGGGTTGGTTATTGCAATAGCATCAGATAATCAGTTTTCTCGTTTGCATAAAAGCTATTTTCTTGACCATGTATCAGAAACAAAGTGTTACATTTATACACCTCATTGTACAAAACACTAAAATAAAGGCGTCTTACTGCTCAAATTTCATATCAGAATGGGTCGCCTGTACATATATTTTTCAGCTTTCAGCGATGTCCGCTTTCATGTCAGGTGCTAACCTCAACACGATCAAGACAGAAACTGCATGTTGTCCCTTACTCTGGCGTGCTATCCATATAAGCATCTACAACATAGAGAATATGATATTTTCCACTTAGATAAAAGACCTGTATAAACAATGACAGGGAGAAATTGATCACCATGTGTATTACTATAGAAAGGCTAAATGACTCAAATTGCATGTAAATCAGAACTGAGAACTTACACTGGAAGTATTGACAAACCACCGGGATGAGGCTTCATACGTTTCTACCAACACGACTCCTTTCTCTGCATGCGCAAAAGACACACAATAGCTCTTGTGAAGAGTCGAGAGAAATCATGCTCAAATGTTGTCAAATGCACTTTGACTGCAAATTGAGTAGGGAGGGAGGAGCCCAAGCCTGTTACTGGCTCAACTAAGTCTCGCCCCCAGAGTTCCTGCTTTTAGAATTGGTTTCATAGCAACAAGAAACTGAGGTAGAAAACATACTCGAGATTTGGTCTCCTGTTGGCGGTCAACGTATGCAAGTAGCTCGTCTTGCTTCATGAGAGCATCATAGAGAGCCTGATCATGACAAGAATAAATAAATTCAGATCCATGACTAATTGTTTTCAATTCTTATGTCTCAAACCATCTGTGACTGTTCATCGTTATCAATCAAGGTAGTTGATAGCTCCATGAACAGGTGCCCAATCATCTTCAATCTCTCAAAAGTAACATCTTCTAAATATCCATATCAGAAATAGTTTTGTGGCCATCTATATGTACCTTCTTCGTAGCAATTAGCTCAGCCTCCAAGGCATCCACACGGTAGACAGCAGAATTCAGCAACTCCTCTTTTTCAGGAGGCATTTCAGAAGGTTTTGTTTGCAAGGCATCGACCTTCTTCTCAAGCTCCCCTAGCCGTTTTAATACAGAGGACATGAGATCATTCTCTCTGAATACTGGAGATGGTGAAGGTGGACGAAGTTCCTCCTTTGGCATCAGGTTAAGAGGGCTAATGAGATCATGGTAATCCTGTTCAAACCTTCTGTCTGGCAGCTTCATCACACGGCTGGTGACATCACGGACCAGGGCAAATAATGTCAAGAGGAAGGCTATTGTCCAAGCAAAAATTTGACCTTGGATCCTGGTTGTAAGTTCCGTTACTTCAGTGAAAGGAACAGTACCTGGCATCACAGTAGCAAGTCAGACTGAGCATTAAAAGTTGGGCAATGTGAACCGGGAGTTGATAGAAATAATATTCTTCTTCGAATTAGTTGGCTACATGAAGAAAGCAAAGAGCATCTGGAAGTGAGTTGGTGCGTGCATAACCTAAAATAGATGCTTACACTATGTGCACATTCTAGAGAGTCAACCTACAGGCATCCAGCTATATCTGAGACCAAGATCATTGATTGAATGGTTTACACTAGATTTCACCGACCCAAATCCAAAGAATTTGATGCTATCAGACTGCCGAAAGATGTAGTGAGGTGTGATGCTCTGGGTGTTGTGCATGAACATTCAAAAACTAAAATTTACTACTTTGTAACCAATTCTTTTGTCCCTTTTCTATTGCTTATAACATAAAAAATGCTGATCTCCAGTTTACAAAGCACCCTCTATAAGAAAGGATCATATCCACTGAAAGAAGGTCCAGGATCTTCAATTAAAATATACAATACTAGAAGCTTGCAGAATCCCAGATGTGCTTAGTGGCTTATATATTCTTACTTACAAACGTACTCTGCATTGAACTATTTCAAAACATATAATCCAATCTGCATCACACAAGGTCGTCTATTGCAGGACCTTGTTTTACAAGAACTCCACCTAGTAATGAAGTCTTGGTTGGTGACATTGTTCTCTAGGTTATTGAGGTGCCTACAAATGCACCATGTTTCTTAGTTATTGACAAGATCTTTTCTGTTCCATATATGGGTAAATGACACTGTTATGAAGAAAATATTATGCTCATATTTGTGAACCTCGATCATGCATCTAAATTTTCAAGACCTAACATGTTCAATATTTGCAGGTCTACCCAACATGAACAGATAATTCAGATAATGTCCATTATAATGGTCAAACTATCTGGAAGTATGGTAATAAAAATAAGTCACACCAGATTGCACTTGCCAATGTGAAAAGTGAAGTATTCTGGGAAAATGTGCGGTCCATTAAGGTAAGTTGAGACTAGAGGTTACTTGGTGTCAAGAGTTGAAGTGTTCTCACATAATTGATACTTAAAACTGACAGAAATTTAGTAACTGAATACTTTATTTCATGTATATCTCGTGGATTTGCTATACATTTGTATTGACAAGATACATGCATGTGAGCAAATGCATGCATGTGTTTCTGTATGGCAGCCAAGCAACTAAACAAGGTTAAAGGATTGACTTATGCGACCTTTAGTAATACGCATCTTTTGTGGAAATACTTCTTTGTTCCAAACAGCATCCACTTTCTTGTCAACCATGGGGACAGGTTCATCACCATCTGGATATAGATTTGGCTTGACAGATTGCTTAGCCTGTAAATCACAAAATAGAAAATGCAAATTACCATCACCAGTTCCATGTGATCTTCAAGCTAAAGCTGACAAGGAAAAGAAGGCAGTTATGAAATCTTAACACAAGGTAAGCTCCACAACTGCAAAGGCAGAAACTAAACTTGAAGCAGCCGATTCCATGCCCCATTTCAGGAAAAAAATCGAACAGTAAAACAACTAGAAGACGATACAGTATGGAAAAGTCAGTATCCAGAAGGGTTTCAGTTTCTGAATCTGCCTCAAGCACAACTGGCACGATGTTCATTTGGAAAGTGTAGCTGCCACCTGCATTAAGTGGAAGATACCAACCACAAACTATGCATGCATATCAGAGACGTGGCAATGTTCATTTCATGATGCAACCAGATCAACTGAAAATTGGCAACTTTGCTTATAGAGAACTATGAGATAATCTTTTTTATTAGATATTTTTCCTTCGATCCAGTTAAACTTGGCATTGAATCAGGAAGAGTAGCATACTTCTTCATGAACTGGAGTCAAGCGAATATTTGACAAGTAGCTTCCAATCGCTTTTGGTGAAGTCATGTCTTCAGCTTCAGATCCAGATTCCGCAGTTGATGTATCACCTCCTTTCACCTGAACAAACCAATGAAATATCAACTGACAAATTATGTGAGAAAGACTTAATACCTCACTGAAAAGAAAAGGTTTCCTACAGGACACACCAGTGGGTAACTTCGCCTTGCATAAGCAATGACTTTTCCATCAGCATTTGAAACAGTAACGATCTGTCTGGCACACTGTGCTTCGCCACTAAGTACCATCTGTAGACGACAAAGAAGAGCAATTCATGGTCTCAAATCATGCAGACAGGAAACCAAAGGGAAAAATCTATCAAGGTTTAATATAAACCTTTAATATATTTGGGTCTTTCCATGGACCTTTGTCAGATTTCATACAACCACCTTCATCGAGACATGTACAAGTGCCACCAAGAAATTCTGGCAGTTCACTGGTCAAAAAACCAACATATACTTCAGGACTATGGGCATTCTGTTTTAAAGAGATCACCTTTGGAGTCCAGAACATACGTAAAAGAATGTTTTACCTGGCATCAATTATCTCAAGCAACTTACTCTGATACCTGTTGCCAAGAACCTGACAGGAAATAAACCATTTTACCACTGAAACATGGTATCAATATCTCTAAAGAAAATACGGTAATAACTAATAACTAAGATTTAATACATGAACTTGTAACGTACATGAATCTTTGATGTTGTTTTGGGGTCAAGAAAGGACCTGACAGTGTTCCACAGAAGTCTAAAACCAGGTCCAGCATTGATGATAAACATTTGGCAGAGAGTCTGTATCATTAATAAAATCAGAAAAATAAATCATTAATCACTGAGACCATCATATATGCATTATCTTTATAATTTTTCTAATAACTGATGAAATCAAAATAAGGAAAACATACAAAAATTGCATTAGTTGCCAGAGAGAATAGAGATTGCTCACTTCAGGGTAATTGTAATCACGCATCAATCTTCTGTAACTCGCATAATGAGTTCCCGTGCAGACTTTGTAAAGTTCTTAAGGCCCTAGAAAGTGTTGACAGCTTTATAACATAATTGTTTTGTGTGGTATAAGTTGCCTACAGGAAATGCAATGAGGAATAATTAATGGCAACATACCACGCCTTGAACATCTAAGTATTGTGGTGCTTGAATCTATGTGCCTTTGGCAGCTATGGTGCAAGCAGGAAACTCTTATCGCAAAAGCTTTCTCAAACTCCTGTACACATGGTATTTTACATCTATCCATAGTTGTAGCTTGTATATGCCTGTTTGGACTCAACTTTTCCAAGCCCCTTTTCAATGTAAACAGGTCTTCCTCCTTGTCAATACCCATGACTGCACATGGATAATACTTTACAACTTCATCCAGCTCTTTAAATTCAAAATCCTGATGGAAGCCAAGCAATCAGAATTAGATAATAGTGATTATTCTGGTTCGTAGAAACTAATTCAATACTGTGGATGATTACCTCCATGATTGTGTCAGCACCAAATTCCTTCCTCCATTGAAGCATTTCAGACCACATAATCTTTGCTTTGTCAATATCGAACTTCCTTGCTTTTAGAAATCTGGATCCTCAGAAGTCACAAATTAAAATATATCGCACTATAATGCAGTAGTTTCTATAGGATACAGCTTTTCTTTTCTTGATATCTAGTAATTACCAGACATGATGGTGAGATTGAAGAGCACAGCAACTTAGAATAATAACAGCTAAATCTACACCATAGCAACAAAAACTGATGAAAACATATTAGGAATTGCTATTACAATTTAAAAGATAAAATGTGGTTGGCGGAAGTTTCTGAAAGATCAAAGGGAAATGATCAAGTACATGAAAATCCTTATAAGTGTTTGACATTCAATTTAAGTTTGTAAAAAGGCCAGAAATTGGAAGAATAGCAGAGAATAGAGACACAGGGAAAAGAACCAATTGCAAAATATAGGACATAATAAGAATAAATGATGTACCTCAACATCGTATGATAATCATCATGCCTTGCAGGAAGCAGCTCTTCCATAATCAAGGCGTGTCTAAAGGCATCCACAGCCTGCAGCTCCTCAACATCTCGGATATCTTCAATTGAGATGACTCTACTATCACTCTTTCTTCTACCACTTTTCTTCCTAAGAGAATGTCTGAATTTGGTAGATGCTTTAATTGCTTTCTTCTTCAAGGAACCAATCCTTGTCCTCCTTTCATCTTCTGAATTTTCAAAGTCTGATTTTTTTTCTCTTCTCTCCTCATGAGCAGAGGATCCTTCGAAGCCTGCAATATTTTTGCAAGCGAATTCAAATCCGTCCTTGGCATTAACCAGGTATTTCTCACACTAAATGGGGCTGGCAAGAGTGTGCAACATGAGGACATCCAACAAGGCCACTCGTCCTAGTAATATTTCTCACGCAAGCATGCAAGATTAGAAGTTGGATGGGATGGGTACATTAGTCTTTTGATAGATCCCACTGCCTAGCAAAAGATTCTACAAGGTTCTATATGTAGCTCTTGGCTGCCTAACCCAACTCCCCTCATTTATCAGTGTTTGCAGCAGAGCATGTAAGCTAAATCCTCAACATAGGCAGAGTTTCGTAAGTAATTTGACATGCCAATATAAAAATAACCTGAATACTGTGATGATAACAGCCATAGTGGATCTTCACAATGACAAGATATACATAGAAATGGTACACACATCACCCTTAAAGAACACAAGGAAAAAATCAAGGTTGAATTGAACACCTCAAATTCTCCTTATGCTAAAATAATCCCTGGGGAATTCAATTATTCAAGTGCTTATCAGCAGCAGATAAAACAATACCGTAGAACTGCAATGATGCTAGTAATGCCAAGTCATAGTAATAATGCAAACAAGGACAACTTCTACTAGTAAAACATGGCTGAACACCTACCAGTACATATGTTGTAGTAAGTTGCAACACTGTGGGAATCTTTCAATGAGAATCCAGGTTTTCATCTAAAGTGTCTAAATAGATGCTAGTTAATTGTTACTGAAACTCTTTCAAATACGACAATATACAAGCTAATCATTTCCGTACTCATACAGGTATAATTTGGCAGGTTATAACTTACGAATATTAAATCTACTTGGTGATAGAAATTCTAGAATGACAAGCAAAGAACACAAGTTTACACAGCTAAAACTTGCAAATTGCTAATATTAACGAGAACCCAGCAAAGAGCAATTGCTAAGTTTCTGTTAGAACAAAACCAAACTAGCTAGTCTGGAGCTCACAGAAGAATACACAAGTTCAAGTTCAGAATTCAAAACTGATTTAACTTACGTTATACGTATCGAACACATTTAATAAACCTTATCCGCACATGAAAGTATGAAACGCGTTTTACAGACAAAAGACTGAAGAAGAAAATACCCTGTAAAGATCAGACCGAGTTTTGTTTGCAAATCAGAATCACAGTACAGACCACCTCATGCACATTATCAAAATTCTCAAAGGAAACAAAATATATATCTCCTCTCTACATGGAGCGTACGAGATAAAGCAGCCAAATTTTTTCAGGAAAGGAGAATAAACGAAGAGAAAAAACTCATTTTCAAGCTCAAGACCCTAAAAGAACACAATATAGGAGACAAATCGAGCTGGAAGCTAAACCAACTGCAATTCCATAGCAGAACCACTAGCACCATAACTGCAAGAATATAGCCCTAAATTCAACAAGAACACAACACTAAAATTCCCTAAAACCGATCCAGAACTGCTAGCCAATATCAAAAATAAGAAAAAATTACTCACAAGGCCGAGCAAACCGATCAAGAGGACCCGACATTATCTCAGACGATCAACCGAATCAAGAGAAATTCCGTACTATGGCAACCCTCTCAATTGCATCACAAGTTCGCAGCTGCATTAGCCGGCATCCAGGGGTCACGGACCGACCATAATAGCAAAGATATTTTCACCGACAACTAACCAGAAATCCCCGTAAACTCGCTGCAACCAAGAATATCCAGAAATTCACCTCCAGAAAAGAGAAAAAGGATAATCCAGATCGGAGAAGACGCAGAAATGGCCACAGAGGAGCTGAAGAGGTTCTTCAATGGCGGAGGGAACGGCGTCGGCAACGCGCCGACAGGGAGAAAGGTGAGGAAAAGGTCGCCGATTTTATCGCCAACGAATCGGTTGGGAGACAAATGAAAGAGAAGAAGACCTTCGACAGATGGAGCGTTTTTGGTCTTGTAATTTCCCATTTGTTTTTTCTTTTCTTTTAAGTTTTATCGATGTCTCTCGGATTCTTCTCGGGAGTCGGGTGGGACCCGGGGAGCAGCTGTGGGTCCTCCACGTGTAACTTGCAGCGTGATCAACGGATAGCAGTCGCCAA
Source organism: Brasenia schreberi (assembly GCA_036023115.1). Classification (NCBI taxonomy): domain Eukaryota; kingdom Viridiplantae; phylum Streptophyta; class Magnoliopsida; order Nymphaeales; family Cabombaceae; genus Brasenia; species Brasenia schreberi. Next base: position 3,694,480 of record JAYKKT010000072.1, read on the forward strand.
TGGCAATCTTTGCTGATTGGCTTCACTTTTCTGGACGGCTCTTGCTAAACAACCTGGATTTTCTTCTGACTCGGCTCACTGTCAAGCTGGCGTGCTCTTTACATTTACCAATCTGCCCGCGAAAATGACGCTGGTTCACGTCGAGCTGAGAATGAACTTGGTTAAGCGGTTCATGTTCGTGTCCAGACACGGACCCACTCCAAGCTCAGTTGAGCTCCGGGTTGTTTGATCGCGAAGAGCATTGAGCTCAATTTTTCCCCCTCCGTCTCTCTCATCACAAGAATATAAGCATTGCTACATAAAATGAGCGCAACGTACTCAAGAGCACAATTGTGTTGCATCCATAGCATTAGCTCTACTGGCAGGGCGCTTGACATCTATGTGTTTGTGGAACAATTCGGCTCTCAAGAGAAAGCATGCATGTATGTGACTTCGGCTTTGGCCTTTTTCCAGAAAAAAAATTCAAAAATATAAGTTAATACAATTTACATAAGAAATGACTATTTGTGTTTCTTCATAATTCTAAAAAATTAATGATGTTGACTTTTTAAATTATAAAATCTGATTAGATACTTCTCAAAAGATGTGCAAACTCGAAGGTTTCAACATTATAGGATGCTTTGAAAATAAAAATATGTACATTTATTAACTGAAACACAAACACAGCTCGAAAAGCTTGAATTGGTTTTTAGTTTGCCAAAAAATTCATCAAGGTGATCGGGTCGTGTTTGTGTTGATCTGTTTGGAACACGGATAAGAAATGACACGACACAGTGTGAGCACAACAGGAAGTATGAAACTGCCATCCATAATCTTAACGAGCCAACTTTGGTTCATACCAAAGACAAGCTGGTACAAGAAGAAGCGAGCTGATTTAAGTCATCGGCTAGCGGCTCATTTAGCGACCCTATTATTTTTCATCTGTTAGAAAGACGAAAACGCCACTGTTGAAAGTTAGAACTCACCGAAATATCTTGTGGGTTCGGCATGGGAATTATTGCTGTTTCAGCGGGTCAAATGCGACACAATGTTAACGCGTACCTGGTCTAGTAAACTCCGCGTTTGTGAAACAAAGAGACTGGTGGTGGATTACGTAGACCAAATTGATAGAGATCCAACCCAACTCAAATTCTTACGAAGTTATTTATCTTATATCTATTAAAATGTAATATATATTTTTTTTAATGCATTCGGCATGCCGTGGGCATCGAACTCATGACCTCCAACTTGTGAATCCCCTCTCAGCAAGCTGATGTACTGCTCATTGTGTTAAAATATCTTAATTTTTTCATTGGGTTTTTGCTTGGTGAACGATTGGCCCCCCATTCGTGATCCAACTTCAACTTTAAATTTGAAATGAATGAAGACTATGTTAAATCTTATCTACCAATGTTGGGATCGGATCCAAGTCGGACCTGGTCACATCTAATGTTGATTTGGTCCAGTTGCCATTATTGAAGGAGTAGTTGAGCTGCAACACATTTAGATGCATTGTTTAAGACCCACATTCATACAGTTTTTTTTTAATGACTGCTTGGTTTTACAGAAATTAAAAAATGAGCAAATATTATTATATTGAAAAGTTTTGGTTGTTACTTTGTATATCTAAAGAGCAACCATCTCAAGGTTGAAATTAGTAATATAACAAAACATAATATAATTATTTGCCTTGTCATACGCTTGGACTACGCAATGAATAATAAAACAAGAAATTTCGTATTTTGACTTGTGATTGCACCATTATAGAAGAAACTTAGATCGCTTGGATTATATAATCAATATTTGGTACCGGATGCAAGAATCTTCAATTTGGACCAGAAAGATCCAACTGAAATGCTTACAATGCAATGCACAAAGACTTGATTCATATCAGTTTAAAGGACTTATCCAGGTCCGAACAGGGCTAACTACAAAAGTATTCTTTTCTCCTTTGGTTAGAATGGGAGGCCGAAGTCTAATGCATACACACATGCTCCGTCCCCGAGGAATCAAACTTGCCACCTGTGAGTGGGTATTAGAGAGTCTTACCAATGAGCTAATGGACTACCTAGAAAAGACATATATATATATATATATATATATATATATATATATATATATATATATATTATATATTATTTATTTATTTATTTATTTATGGAGCCTTCTCAATATTAAGTAGACGAAGGGACCGATCCGCATCCGTCCCACCCAAAATTCAAAAAATTAATAAAAAAAAAGAATAGCTTGTATCTGAATCCTTGTCGATAACACATAGCTCACCACCTTAAAATAATTTCCGGTCCGGCACGGGTGGTGAACAAGCAAGAACAAAACGGCGACTAATTTGAGGGTTGCATCACTTCAGGCGGTGAATCTAAGTCGGCGTCACAAGCCGAGCTGAGATTTAATAAGCTGAACATGTCCACGAATGGTTTATCACCCTTTAATAAGCCAAGCCGAACTGATTTGAGAGGGATTTTCTTTAATTACTATTAAACACATGGTTTATGTAAAAATCATGAAATTTGTCATTTGACAAGCTTTCACAAGCCGAACTGAGCTGAACATGGATGTTTATGTACAGCTCATGTGATTTAAAAGAACCAGACAAGAAGGAAGAAGGGTCGAGCCAAACTCTAAGCTTGGCTCATTTACAAGCCCTACCCATAGGTATCCTTAAGAGGGCAATAAGGTCAATCAAAATTCAATGGCCAACCAGGAAATTGCTACAAAACTTGGGGCTGTTTAGAGTACAATGAAGAGGCGGAAGCCAAATGCAAGTCCCAAGTACGGAACTCATGACATCCAATTTGTGGCCACCCCCTACCTAAGTGTGATATTGCTCTTTGTGCTTATTCAATTATTTAAAATTCTTGTGAAGGCCATAGCTTAGAGTCAATATGGCTTCATGGTGGTGGCGTTATTGATCGATTTAAATGGGCTGAACAATGTTTTTTGTTCGTTCATACTAGCCGAGCCAAACACGACGCGAGTTAGACGACAAGCTGATTAATAAAGTTATAAATAAAACTTTTAACAAGTAACTTTCAATAAAATATTTAATTCCCTAGTGCGGAATTATGTCAATATTTAACTCTTCATTTAAATTTTCTTGCCAGATTGAAAGATTTGATCATTAATTATATATCCACATACTCTCTCTCTCTCTCAACTGACATGAAATGGATGGCTCCAATACGAGGGGACACCTTCTTTATATCCAACATGTTGGTCGTTTGATTTTCCATCTTCTCCGGGCAGACCACATTTGGCCGCAATCAGCGTTTAAATTCTTAAACAGCAATAATTTGCTGTTTAATTTGTTTCTAATGTTTAAATTCATAAAGTTTAATCAACATGTTGGTCGTTTATATATTCTTAAGAATAATTACTGCAATTTGATTCTAAACAATTACAACAATTTTTTGCAGTTTGAGTCTGAAACAGCAATTTCTCAACTCCAAATTAGCTTTTCTTTGACACACATGGATTTATCTGTGCGTCTACAAGCAAAAATCTCTTGTCCCGGTCAAATAAATGAATAAATAAATGCAAATTTGGTGTGCTATGGGCCATGTTATGCACTTGACTTGGTTCAATGTAGAGAGAGATTTGGCTACAAATGGCAACAACTCTTAAGCAAACACTGTCTTCGTTTGTACGTTTTTTTTGAGAGAGAGTCAACTAAGGCGGTAGGTTGATGCAAAAGTTTTCAAACACCAACACAGCGTGTGATATCTGTTCTTTGGGGTGAAACTGAGACACTGCAGAAACCATTTATCTCAACGGTGGATTTTCCGGCATAAAGAACCACCGGTTTCCCGACTTGGCGGTTGACTAAGTTAAAACGAAAGTCACGAGTTTCACATAACCAAGAGGCATATAGGAGTCTGAGGAAGGAACCACAAGTGAGCTAACTTAACTATTTCATTTTTCACAACTTCATCCAACAAAACAAATGTCTGAACACAAGCTTGTGCATTTAAAATTGAAGGAAGTTGGAATCTAAATCCTCTCTGGATTAACTACCAATTCGTGCCTCCCTTTCTCGTGATTTTCTGTTTGTGGGAGAGGGAGGTCTTTTTGTGCTTATGAGAGGTTTTGAGTAAGTGTTCCTATGAAAGTGTTTCTTTTGATAGTCAAAAGATATTTTATGACAATGCTTTTGTAAGATAGTCTCATTTTAATCAATGTGTTATTTTTGTTAATCATTCTGTACTATAAGATTATAGATTATATGCATATATATATATATATATATATATATATATATATATATATATATATATATATATATATATACTTTAATAGATCCCTTAATTTTGTATTTTTATTTATTCTATTATGATTATATGCTCCTTGCTGGAATGCTGTTATACCCTCTTTCATGAATGGAGTTCTTGTCTTTTGGTCAAAAAAGTCTTGTGGATTCAGCTTTGAATACGGTGCAAATAAGTTGGCCAACCTAGCTTTTCTTTACACACAATCTTCCTCCGAACGAGTGAGCTGTACGCAGATCATCTCACTCACCAATCAAAACCAAAACAAAGCCTTATCCCACACTAAGTGGGCATCTCATCTCTTTCTACAACCTTGTGAGCCAGATTGCTTCACAGATTCAGCACCAGCATTACATTCACAAGGCCCTTCTCATGTTTTCCATTACCAACTAAGCTAATCTCAAGATCACAACGAGCAATAGCTCACCTGGAAAGAGCATCCACTCACAAGCTGAAAGCATTGAGTTCGATACCCCGGGCGTGCATCTGGTATCTATTAAAAGAAAGAATCCCAATGTTCAGTAAAGGCAAAAACCGAGAGAGTCGGAGTTAATCACCAAACAAAAGGAAATCAAAAGCATAAAACGAAAGCAACTCGGCCTCAAAAAGGAGTGAGACCAAGCCCCAAGAAGATGCACGTGCCTTCTCTCTCATAGTCAACCAGCCACAGTACCAAGAAACAACAATTTAATTTATTATAATTAAAAAAGGGAATAATGCTATTTTGCAACTCCCACCTAAATACTATAATTGCTTTATCGACATATTCAACACACATCCCCAAGGATCAGCTTTCTTGCAGAATATTATCATTTAATGTAGATTCTAGACAGACCATACCGTAGCACTTAGACCCAGACCTACTCTACAGTGAGGATGCTGGTGCGAGTAATTATTTGAAGTAGGGAATGGAGTCAGACTATGAACAGGAAAACAGTCCTGGCATTTGCAGATCTCCAAGGGAAATGTCCAAACCTGGGTCTGGGTGTTCTCAGACAAAGAAAGGTCAGAAAAGGTGCAAAAGAGTGACTTGTTAATACTGAAAAGGACTGCCCTCCAGCACGAGAGCAAGAGGAATGTGGCCGTTACACGTTTGGCATGGCAAGCTGGTTAATCTAAGGCTTTATTTAGGGATGCCACCGAATGTAATACTAGTGAGAACAGATTTCCTTGTTAAAAAACTGTGTTTTTCTAAATCAAGGCCCGAGGTGAACTTAACCTCATTTAGGTCATATTCTTTGGTGTGATTTGATTGGTTTTGGTGTTGAGTTCATTGTCTCTGTTGTATGTCATTGAATCTTTTTCATAATTATAAACCTTTTTTTATATTTTTGTGTGAAGAAAAGCATCTGTATTATATCATATCATACGATACAAGATCCAATACTTTATTTATAACATTGGAAACCAATGCTCAATTGATTCAACTTGTTCCCCTATAGCAAGGTCTTGAGTTCTTCTAATCTTGTGGATGGAGAAAACTAGCACTAGGAGAACAGTACTCCCATAGGAAACCAACTGGGCACGAACAGGTTTACTTAGGGTCCTTCTGTACTTCCGGATACATGTTCATTAGACCCCAAAAGGTGCATGCATGGGTGTGTTAGGATTCTTCCTCCTCTTAGTAAAAAAAAACAGGTTTGTTAATAAAATGAGAAAGAAAAAAGAATCTCCTTTTGCACAATGAACAATTGCTTAACTTGCTAGGGGTTCTACTCAAAAAATGAAGTCATGATTTCGATACCCAGGGTTGTCTATCCGACAGTGGCCTCCAAATTGTACCAGAAAGAAAAAAAGAATCTCCTTTGCTCTCTCATTATTTCCCTAGTCCTAGTGCACCACCTCCCATTAACATCACCCACTCCGCCACCACCCCTTACCACTACCACCAACATCCACCACTATTAGTGGCTCCACAAGTTGAAGCATAGAGCGAAATACCAAAGTGTGGGCCTTACAAAAAGCTTGAAGGCATACTCTTAGTTAATAATGTAGCCTAAAAAATTCCAGACCTTGAAGTTTCGGAATCCTAAGGCACTCGCTTTAGTCGCTTCACCCACCAAACACTCCTCTCCACCACCTTTTGCTGCCAATCACCAAAAAACACACATGAGCAGCACCATCTACCGACCGCTGCCACCAGCAACATCCACCACGACCAGTCATATGATCCCATCACTTATTTATTTTATTTTTGAGACATAAATAAAGCTCATGTCTTGCAACAATTGTTTATAAAAAAAGTATAATACATAGAAAAACAACCTTATGGCTGTGGCCGGCCGTAGCAGAGTAGCAGTAGCATCCGAGCTAGAATATTGGTTGCAATGTATCTAGCCTTGTAAAAAAATAAAAGTTAATGCATTAAATAACACAATTTCTTGTAAGAAAAGAAACTTTTGGTTCATCAAGATAATCAGCCAAGGTTGAGTACAAGCAGAGAATTATTTAAATTTTAAATCAGTCGAGTCCAGCGGTCGAGCTTACCTATACGAATAAAATGGTAGAATCCAATATATGGTGGTTCAGAGAGCAGGCCGGCAGCCGCAGGAGGCAGCTTGGACACTGACTTCGTTAAGCCCTAACCCGCTCAAGTCAAGTTGTGTCATAAAACCCAACAATAAGATACGCCTATTGTAACAGTATCATACATTTTTCTAATACGAAAATCCTCTATGATACAGGTATGTACAAGGCCATTTGAGTATAGTGCAGAATCGTATTACAAATGGGTTGAGATACGGTACATATTGTATGATACAAGCTGATAAATACAAGAATAATCCGAATAAAGATAAACAAACTCAGCTTTTATTCAACTCGCTCAACATTGACAGACTCATATATTAATGGCCCATGCCTAGACAGGTCAAAGACACGCTTACAGACTGTCATATGGACACTTCTATCAGTTGCGACTTGTGCTGGACGCGCCAACACTCGTGTGACATAGGTCATGAACCAATTGAAGCTTAATGTATCATATGTATCGTATCTCGGACCATTTGTAATACGATACAGCACTATATCTCATCCTCCAGCAGTTGAAGAATGGGTGTTAAACTGCTAACGGTCTCAGCTGAAGTTGGGTTAAAGCTTGAGCCATCATCAAGTTAAGGTGAAAAGAAAAGTGAGCTCAAGCTCCAGGTTAAGTTCGTGGCTAACTCAGGCTGATTAGATATCCAAGTCGAGCTTCAGTGACTTGGATGAACATGGTGGAAGATAACATAGAATGCTCCAGGCAACAGCTTGAACTGTAACATTTCCAGATAGATCAGAGCTTAAAAAAGATAAAGGCTCATTCATGCTCGTTTGGTTCGTTTTCACGTTCTGCTACCTGAAAAGAAATAAGTAGGAGATATACCTATTGAACATTTGAATTATGAAGCTCGATTGTTCTTGGATCGAAGTTGGTGAGCTTGTCTCGCCATTGAGCTGCATTAACAAGAAACAGTCATATCCACACTTGGGAATAGAAAATCCAGACACGTCCAAGATGTACCCCATGCAACCAATATACAACAAAGCCTCTAAGTGGCTCCACAACTGTGTGCAACCTCACCACTTTGGTACTGAATATAATTTTGGATTTTGCTGCATGAAATCCGATTCCCTTCACAAGAATCGGAATCTCCCCATGCAAATTTGATTCAGAAGGCAAGGCACGCGCGTTGAATACATTACAAGTTCTGCTATTTTAATCATCTTTCCAAAGGCAAAACATATCGGTTAGACAGTAGTCACGGTTGGATCAAGATGACTCAGGACCAAGTACAGGAAACGTTAAGGAAAAGTAAAATCTTACAACTAATTTTCACAAGAAACAGACGTCCTCTTGCAATAGATATGCTCCCATTCATGAGATATGAATTACCACAATGAACTTTAATAAATGTGAAGAGATTCAAGCATGAGAAGACAGAAATAATCTGGCAATTACAACCAGGAATACAATTTAGATCAAGACGAAGTATACCTACATCGTCATAGCGTTCTTCACCCGCAGCGAGTAGCATATTTCGAAGCAACTCAAATTCTGCAGTTTTGAAACAAGGCTGTCCATCTGGCCTGCAAATTGCTTAACCATCTTAATTACTTGTGAAATTCACAAAGATCAGATACAATGAGAACAACACTGATAACAAATGAGTAAAACAACCATAGAGAGAGAAAAAACTTCTCTTAATTGATCCACTTACCTGTCCAGCTCTGTTAATAAAAAACCGTCAGAGACAGAACCATCAATATCAATCTTCTTGGGCTCAACCACTCGTATACAATCATCACCCTATGCCAGCTGCTTATTTACTAGTATTGGCACCTGTGGCGTGTTAAAACAAAATATAAAACAGGAGTCCGGCTGTACAGCTAAACATGCATATGTCAGCATAGAGAAGTTTAAAAGACAAGCAGACTGATGAGAATAATTAAAACTGATGCTAGCATACTGCACATGCACCCCCACCCCACCACACACACACACACACACACACAGAGAGAGAGAGAGAGAGAGAGAGAGAGAGAGAGAGAGAGAGAGAGAGGAGTCAAATGATAATTACCCTCGACAAAATAATCAGGTTAAAAACAAGGAATGACATACATACAGACTAGGAAAAAAGTTTGTGAAATTAAAATGTCCAATGAAACTGTCAAAGCAATCTAAAGTAACACATCTTGGAAACTAGTACACTTGTTTTTTTTATCAAACCGTGACATGGATGGACAAACTCTTGGGCATCCAATAAGCTCACATGACTTGCACATTTAGATAGCCAAGCCAGAAATGGAACTCTTGGTCAAATACCATGAACAAGTCAAGATTTCAAGAGCAGATCAATCCTGCTTTCAAACCCATGCGATCTAGCTGAACCCAGGGAACTCAAGCCAAATCCTAAGGCTCAGGTACACCAACAAACAGCTGGAGACGAAAAGAAGAACATGTTAGAACAAAGCGGGTTTGGAGAATTGCTACTTTTCCATGAGATATTTATTCAGCAAACACCACTTGGGAACTCCCGAGGTTGTACTTCGGTATTCAACATTATATATGATTAGCAACGACCATCTTCAATTAGGGTTAGCACAAAAATGTCTTGTCTGAGAAACAGAAACCTGTATGCAAGAGCTTGTGCAAGTATCTTAATCAGCAATTTCTTTGAGATATCCAACATTTCAATCTTTTAACTTTATCCAGAAAATACACTAAGATAATGCGTGATTTGAAGAATAAGACTGGATCGGCAACCACTACCTTTAACGAGGGTCATCCTAAAACATACCATGGCTGAAAATATGGAACTTTACACAAAAAGTTTGTTTCTTAACGCATTCTTACATATACAACATTTCAATTTATTTAATAATATCTTTAGTGCGAGGAAAGTTTAGTCACATAAATGGTGCTGTATTATTCAAATATTTTCGATGTAGCCCATGTAAGGAATCACCCTTGCATGGCCAGTCCCAAAAAAAAGGGTTAAGTTAGGCTTCATGATATAAATTATGATAGGGTTATGTGAAAACAATCCTTGTAGTCGACCCTATTTAGTATGGAAAAAGGCTTAGTTATTGTTGCTGTATATACAAAGATTTATATTGTTTATATTCATATGATGTTTTATACTTTCTTTCCAGCTTCATTGATCTCCTATTCTTATGCACTCATGGCATAATATTTTTCAAACCTAATTCCACAGTATATTTTCATAATACTACGTAACTGAAGACCATCTTTGGTCACATCGTCATGATAAGCTGAAGGAACTGGACCAACTCCACTCCCATCCCCAATCGCAAATTCAATAAAATTTGCGATGATCAACTGTCTGTTAAAGTTGAGTAAACTACTAAGAAGTCCCCAGATTACTCTCGCAACCTTGTAATTCAGGAAATTGATTTGGAATTCAACAACACAAAGCATCATATTTTCTGTCCAAGGTGACAAAAATTCAAGAGTCCTCCACTTCCAGCAAAATCTATGTAGGATTAAGAGCAGCATTGGTTGATTAATACTGATTCAGCTGACTTGGTAGCCCCCCACAAACGTATTTCATTGTGAATTGCCAGCTGTGATTCATAGGATTTCTTTGCACGGCTCCTTTGTCATTTATTTGTATCAGGAAGAGACAGAATAGAATTGCTTCATCGCTTCCATAAACTGGTACTGTTATAGTACTCTAAGTGATGCATTGATGACTTAAGGTGGCAATTTGCTCATTCGCCTCATGACATAGCACACAAGCACCACACTATGCATTTGATTATATGAACTTGTAAGCCATAAACATAATTGGGATAGCTAACTAAATCTAAGTTACACTTAATACTATTCAAATATGGACTCATCTAAAGTCTTAAACAACATAAATGGGCATGATTGTGCTGAATGACACATACCTGACATCTTACTACAATATTAATAGTATCGGAAGGCCGTAAATCAAAGCAGAACATGTATGTATCATCACCAACCTATATATAAAACATTAAAGCATTGGAAAAATTAAAATTCGATGTTTGCATGACTAGCAAAAAATGTTAAAGATGGCAACTCTACATGTACCTTTGCAATATACAGTTGAGCAAAATAAGCCTCATGCACTCTCTTTGTAACTCGAACTAGTTTTACCTGAAGAAGAGAAGTACCTCGGTAATGCATTTAATAAATAATAGAAGTGGCCTATGATCATACTGAAGCCACTGTTTATGGAAGGACACAAAGAACGAAAGATACCTCATAACCCATTTTTTAAAGCCTTAACTGAGGTTAAAGATAGTCTCGTCACATGACAAACCATTCATAACAGATGAAATGGATGCTATTTTCAAGTACAGAGACAAAAAGGTGGACTTGAAGTAGGTCTAAGAAGAACAGACAACGGACAATTTGAACGTTATGAAGTGCAGCCATCAACAACACACTTGTCATCTCCACTGCATCAACAAGAAAGTCCATCATCACAAACCAGATATCTTAACAAAAGAGACAGGGTATACTAAAAACTGTATTCATGTTTACTAGAAACTCCATCTCCACCAATGAAACGCTGATTTATGAAAGACTGACCGTACCAGCTTCAACAACACTGGAGTAATCATATTCTTCATCGTTTTCACTAAAATTTTCTCCCATACTTTCACTACCATTTGATGATGAACTGAAGCTGCACTTAACTGTACAATGTTTTCCAATCCTTATCCAACCTCTACTGTGACCCAACGAATGAAAAATCCCAATTCTGGATACATTTGCCTTTGCATGACGTCCTTTTATTGTCAAACTGGCACCATGTTGTTCTTGTGCATGAACAGATGGGCAAATAACAGGCCCCTGCAAAGTTCCCATCTCCAAGCTGTTCTAGTGGTTGGTGTGCTCCGTGCTTGAATCTCGGGTTTCTTTCCGATTTTCTGACCGGGTGACGAATTTCGCGTGTTTGTGCTTGATTTTAGCTGTCTTCGTCAACCGGAGAGGGTCGTAGTGCGTTTGGAGGATTTCGCAGCGTATCGAATCCGGAAGGTCGTCGGACATGGGAATTTATGAATATGTATGATGGGTGGTGTGTTACGTGACAGTTTGAGATCCATCGGAATAGTGAGAAGCAAAGGTTTATATGCGTATGGTCCAATATTAACACAAGTTTGGGACCTTTCACATATTTGCGTAGCTAATACAACTCAGGTGTGGGATACTTCCCGATAAATACTAGTTTTTAATTCGCGATATTAACGTGGATCTCGAAACGTGAAGGATGAAGGAAGGAAGACTCCTCGGCGTGGCTCAGAAAGCGGACTCGGCTCCTCAGCCCAGCTTGAGCCATGCTTGCCTGATTGCGTTTGCTCTTCGCTGTTGCTGCTGGTGGAGAGTTCGACTCTCAAAGGGTGCATGTGTAGCTATGTATTAGGCATCAACCTCCTCTTACAACAAAAAGAAAGAGTGGTAAACGCATACTCTGATTTAAGCAAACACTCTCAAATACGGACAGTTTCAGTTACTGGCAGGATTCAGAAACTTGTTTCGGATGGGCAGACTTCATGCTTAAAGTATACAAAGCTTAAAAAATTTCAAATTCTTTTGAAAATTTTAATATGTAATTGTTAAAAAATAATAATAAAATATTTATCTTATGTTGAGTTAAAGTGTTAAGATCAAGCTATATGAAAACAAAGAATCCATTAAGCCGATTCCATCTAATATAAGAAAAAACTTAGTTTTTATTGTTTTGAAGAATAGCCGCTCCACCTCACCACAATGTGGGTCCTGTGCTGCTCTTAAGTTTTTTTTCTTCTCTCTTCAATAACATTAATTGCACTTTGTTAACTAGCACGGCTTGTTGATTCCCACGAACAAGGCGTGAGTTTGATTCATGAAGCCTGGATGCGCGTGTCTCTCGGTTGTAAAATAAAAACACGAACTTGGTATATCATATTTGAGCCGATAATCAGAATCGGCTCAAGCAGGCAAGCCAAGCCGCACCAAACCCAAAGGTCGAAAGGAAGGTATGACGACTTCTTTGCACTGCCCTCATGTCACAGGAGTGACACATCAGCACATGCAGACATGGGAGCGGGTACGAACTTGTCGAAGTGATAAAAAGACATTAGACTTCTAATTTTTGCATTAATTGCATTCAATAATTATCTAAACACCATTCTGAACTATTTTGGTTAGTTTTCTCTTCAGATCGATAAAAACAATAAGAGTTTGTTTTTCTTTGTTGTTGAGATAATCGAACAATAAAAGTCTTTAAGATCTTGTGTAGTTCAATCACCTCTTACTAAATAACACTAAGTTGACTTAATCAAATATGGATCTATAAAATGCTTTTGGGGTTCATGTGGAAAACTCAAAGTGATTCCCACAACGGCGGCAGGACTGATGAAGCAATTTTGCCTCTTGTTGATCATTCTTTCCATCCAGAGGGAAATGGTGTTTGGCCGAACAGCTGATCCTCAGAGATGGGTATATTGTAGCAACAAGAGCTACTCCAGTTGCTACATGCAGTGGTTCAAGTGTCCTACGGCTTGCCTTTTGACTTGCGAGATCGACTGCGCCGCCTGCAAGCCGGTCTGCTGTAAGTGATCACCACCACCTTTCGCTTCTTATGAAAATTAGGAAGAACAAAATATGATGACGCATTTTCTAGCATGAATCTGTTCTCCCCGCAGATGACAAGGAATTTTGAATTTTCAATCTGTTGGTATCTAAAATATTTCCAGTTTTTTTCAACTCGACTTTGATTTTTTTGAATAATCATAATTTTGGCTTTTAATTTTAAAGATCAGAAGTGCACACACAAGCACACTCTTGGTGAAGAGGGGAGCCGCTTCTGCAGCTGACTTCATTATCTGGACTACGCCAACTGAAGCACTCAGGGGCCTCCTAATGGAGGAATCTAATGCAGTTTTGGATCATCGAGAGTATGGCTCTGCTAGGGGCTGTCACCTTGATCAGTTGAATAAGAAAAAAACACTCTTGGTAGCTGCTCTAATGGCTGCTCCATGGTGGTGACTGTGGCTTCGAGCCGGCCGGCGTTCCTTCGCCAGGAGCAAGAAAATCGAATTCGATATCAGTTACATCTGGAAACTGATACTCGTAAGTAGTCTTCGACGGTGCATCAACACACATATCTTCTCTCAACCGACAGAAGAAGTATGTGGATGCAACCTTAAAAATTACTTAGAGATTATTATTTTGAGCATCAACCTTCCACTCTAAGTTCAAGGAGCATCTAGCATGGGGCCATCATTAACCTCAGATAAAATATCAGACTCCCATACATATACATACATACATACACATATATACATATAGATATATATCTACATATACTTGTATGTATATATGCATGTGTGTGTGCATGTGCATGAGCATCAACCGGCCACTAACTAAGTTCAAGGACCACCTAGCATGGGCTATCATTAAACGCAGCTAAAATGTCACTCTCTCTTCATATATAAATATATGTATTTCTTTATTTATATCTATATCTATCTATATGTATATACATGTATGTATTACATACATACATAACATAGACATATATATGTGTGTGGATACAACCTTAAAAATTACTTAGAGATTATTATTTTGAGCATTAATCGTCTAGTCTAACTAAGTTCAAAGAGCAGATAGCATGGACCATCATTAAACTCAACTAAATTATCAGACTCTTTCTCTCTCTCTCTCTCTCTCTCTCTCTCTCTCTCTCTATGTACTTGTTATTGACACATTTCCTTAATTAGGCTTGGCGAAGTACTTAAATGAAGCTTTATACTACTTTCAGGGCGATACTATAGATCAAGTTTGTCAAGGGGCGGATCTCCCAAGATATGAAAGACACTTCAATCAATATGAATTATAAAAGCTAATTACGACAAGTACACACGACTATATATATACTGGATCTTACCTATTACTCATCACTCATGTTCTATCATTACCATTGTTTTTTCGAGAGAATGAGTGTAATGACATTGTCTTTTTGTTTCTTTTTTAAAATTAAAAAAAAATAAATTACAATTATATCACCGAAAAATAAATGAGTAAACATGTTAAGTGGACACGATCCAGTTTCATATGCATATATAAATAATATAGTTAATTTGTTCTTGTCCTTGATTCAAAGAGCACGACTTAAATAGCAAACTCTTTTCCATAATGTAATATTATGCTCAGTTCCTAATCATGCATGGTTCTATTAATAATTCAGACAAGTTTTTGCTGTTTGACAGCTTGCAACAAACCGGGCTCAGTGTGCAATGATCCACGCTTCATTGGTGGAGATGGAGTGACCTTCTATTTTCATGGCAAGAAAGACTCTGATTTCTGCTTAGTATCAGATACAAACCTACACATCAATGCACATTTCATAGGCAAGAGAGGCCAAGGCATGAAGAGGGACTTCACCTGGGTCCAGTCCATAGCCCTACTCTTTGGCTCACACCAACTCTATGTCGGTGCCCAAAAGGTCTCGAAATGGGACGACTCGGTCGACCACCTCAGGGTCATGTTTGATGGTGTCTCGATCCAGCTTCCCATGGGAGAGGGCGCGACCTGGGCTGGACCTGAGTTCGCTAGAATCATGCGCACCAGCCATGCCAACAGCATCACCTTTGATGTCCCTGGCCAATTCAAAGTCTCCTTCAGCGTGGTGCCCATAACCGATGAGGAGTCGCGTGTGCACAACTATGGTGTCGCAGACGACGACTGCTTCGCCCACCTTGAGCTAGGTTTCAAGTTCTACTCACTGGGTCCAGAAGTTGATGGTGTACTCGGCCAGACTTACCGAAACGACTATAGAACTTCTGTGAAGATTGGAGCTGCAATGCCGATTATGGGTGGCAATCTTAAGTACTCAACCACTAATCTCTTCACCACGGATTGTGCCGTGGCACGGTTCAATCGCAGCACCAATCAACCATCAGTTTTAGGCTGGTTAACCGGTGCCATGAGTTGCACCAGTGGATTCGGTGGAGGTGGTCTTGTGTGCAAGAAGTGAAGGATCTTCCTCCGCCCCCTCCGTGGGCCTTAAGAAGTATGGCAAGAAACTTGGGAGGACGAAGCCTTGCACCACTCAGGAGTCAAACTTCGGCCGCCTGAGAAAAGGTGTCAGAGCTTCCTGCCGTTAAGCTACCACTATGAGTGCCGCAGCCGATAATGGTTGCTTTCTTACTTTACTCATAAGCCATCCTTAAGGTTCATTTGTCATGGAATATGTCCATCTCCTTAATGTTACAATTGTTTTTATATGTATAACGTGGTGGTTGTTGAGGAGTTAATTGTTAGCGTCGAGTTTTATAGACACAAAAAATTCATATAGCTAAATTTAGCTAATATTAAAAAAAAGCTTAGTTGTTGTTATATATATATAACTTAATTGTAAGAATAAAAAATTGTCACAACTAAACTCAGAAGAAATTTGGTTCTAGTTGAGTTCAAAACTATATGAAACTGAAAATTTTGAAAAATTAATAAAAAGAATCTGGCCGATAGCTAGTTTCAGTTTTGATTTCATGTAAGGTGGAACCAGAACAGAACTGTGAGTCCCCTAATTCAGTTATGGTTTTGGATTTGGATTTGGATTTGGTTTGACTGGTTCCAATTCCCATCAGTTTTCAGCATGGTTTGGTTTTGGTTGAGACCATCCGTCTGAACCGGAAGCAAACATGTCTTCAGGTTTATGTAAAAAAATGCAAGTTAAAGTTGATTACAATTTAAAAGGCTAAAAGTTGGGCTATTTTGGAGACAAAGATAACGTTAAAAAGAATAATATTTGCTCTTAGGATAAAACAACAGGGGTAACTTTTAGTGTTAATATTTCCGAGACAAGTGAGATTCCGTTTCCTAACCGAGTGAGGGAAAAGTTAGTTAGGTGAGAAAATTTTGTCATTAGAATAATTCATTCTCACGACAGAATGATTCCATTTCCCGAATTTGAGCAAACGTGTAAAAGACGAGACTTTCTTATGAGAAAAAATATGAAAAAGGCAAAATTCCGTTAGCGTTTGCAGAGCTAAACGCCTCTCTCTCTCTCTCTCGATCGCAAGGGAGAATTTAGCAGGCATATCACGCGAGACTCAATCTGCACGCAAAGGAATTCTTGAAGGAGAAGGAATGCTTTCGGCTGCAAGAAATCTGGGTTTTTCTATTTCCTAATTTCTGGGAAGTTGAGGACCGTTGGATTTTGCAGGTGCGTGAACGATCGGAGGAATCACGAGCTAGGAGCAATAGGATTTGAGGATCAAGAGCGAAGATCGGCGGAGAGCATAGGCGGCATTGAAGGAATCAAAGGCTTTGGAATGAAAAGGTGGAATTTGGAAGAATTTGATGTTTTCTCCTGCGGATCAGCTATTCGGATGGGGACCTAAAAGTAGAAGTTTGATACAAATCTGAGACTAAGTGAGAGAGGTTAGAGGAGGCGAAGAAATTCCTTTGCTCTAGAGGTTTTCGTCAAAGAAGAACGGTGGAGACTTCTCGATCACGGACAAGAAGGGCTTTGATACGATTAGTGGAACTGGAAGAGGAGAAGAAATTGGCCTTTGATACGATCTTGGGAGTTGGCGTTATTCTGAACCGAAGCAGACGTGGACAAATAAAAGAATTTACAATTTTTAAGGCGAGAACGGTTTGGAGAGCAAGTCGACGTAAACAAGTGCAGGTGAGAAATAATTTCCTGAAAAGGAAGAGGATTTAATTAATTTTCGCATGCGATACTCTAAACGAGGAGCTTTCGAAACGAAATTTTGTATCTCTGGAAGCAGCAGCAGCAAAGTGCATAGAAAAAGTTTCGAGATTCGACATGAAGATTGTTTAACGTTCAATTTTCTTATCGTGTTGGAAGCTAAGGTACTCGATTCTGAATTTTGAACCTTCTCCTGTTTAACCAGAAATAGAAGGAAATATCATCTTCTGCGCCAAAGGTTTACAATGGTGTTCAATTTTAATATGTTGTTTCTGATTTATCCAGATGGGTGCACTGCGTTCTTTCTTGCCCATGATATTGCCGGTTAATAGATTATTTCATGATAATATCAAATTTCGCATTTCGGAGTCCTGAACGGTTAATAATAATGTGCTGGAAGGAAGTTAGATCGATAGATTGATGGGTGGTTGGATGGATGTTTGAAATTTAGAAGATAGATATGAGTAGAAAGATAGATGGAGTGATCTTGTTAATCACTCTGGAAATACACATGAGCTAGTGCCACTAACAGATTATTTTGGCTTAATTCAAATAAGTGGATGATGGCTGTTTGTGGAAGATGCCAGTGAAACTAGAAGACTAGAAATACACAGTTGCAGCTGACTCAGGTTGTTTAGGTTGAAATCAAACAGGGTCTTTGGGTCAAGAGCGTGTTTTCAGGCATGGCACTTGGGGGTCATATAGTGTGAGATTGATATTTGACTCTTGTACTGGATTCTTATACCAAATTTCTGATCTTGATGTTCTGATGGAGGACATAGAACTTAATAATAATCTTGTAGGGAATAAAATTTGATGATATCAGTTGGTGTGTCATTGCAAGAAAGATGCTGCAGCATGATAGAATAGTAGGAAAAAATATCATCCATAGGTATTCCTAGTAGTCATGGTATAGTGAAAAATCTTGGTTGTTTTGGCTAGTGATACCAACTTTTCCCTCCTGTGAAGTTAACTCTCCTGGCTGCCATCACTTTCAGCCCTCTCTGCCTGGTTTAGGGGTGGTAACGTATCACACCTGGTTTTTTAGGTGTGGGCAAGTCAAGGTCTGGTCCCGCTTTGGAGTGCTCTACCAAATCCCGTTCTTGGGCCTTATCTTATCAGGCCTAGCATATTACGGAACGTACAAGGCTACAACAAATATCTGAACCAATAAGCCATACCCAGAACAGTAATATTTATTTATGTTTTGGCATTGAGATTTGCAGATTTTCATCAGAGTTCATGTCGGGGTTGGTATAACATTTTCTAGATCATACCCTATTCTTTCAAATTTGTCGAATCATCTGGTCTTATCTGGATGAGTTATCGATTCATTCATTATTAGCAAATCTTCACTAAGAGGTTTTGCAAGGGTAGAGTACCAGTTGAAATCGATTAGTTGACACCCCTAAGTGGGAGTAATTGATAATTTTACACCTCTCTCTGTCCTCTGCAATGTTAGGCATTCAAACATTAATAAAACAAAGATATGATAGTGCATCTTACAGTGGTCTTTCTCTTGCATTGTATAGCAAGCAAGGATGTCCTGGACCAAAGCAGAGAAAAGAGTGATAAAAGTAAATGAGGACAACTGTGATATTGTCTTTGTGTTTTGGTTTTGAATGTGGTTGAATAGAAATACAAATTCTTTACTGCTGGTTAGGTGAAACTTACAGTAAAAAACAACCTTAGGGCAGGATAGTCTTTACCACCGGCTAAAGTAGTTGTTCATTTTTTCCTCGAGAGTCTGGTGTTAGCGAAGTTGACTCTGAGGTCTACTATAAACCAAGATAGAACAAAAAACTTAGAAGAAGAAAAGCTAAAGAACTGGTGGCAACAGAACTAATACAATAGTTCAAAAGGTTCCATGTTATTCTTAACTAACAGCCTGGTGGTTTGCTTTCCTTTTGACAATACTTTTCAGAATTTGGTCTTAGGATTTTGCTAGCTTTTCATTCAGCAAGCTGTAAATGTTTATGTAGAATTGTCAGATTCTTTGTTTGTTCCGATGACATGATCGTGATAAGTTTTTTAAGTTGTCACTTATTTGTCATAAATGTTTTTCTGGAAAATACAGCAAAATGGCAACTATGGTGGACCCTCCAAATGGGATTGCCAAAGAAGGCAAGCACTATTATTCAATGTGGCAAACGTTGTTTGAGATTGACACGAAGTACATCCCAATCAAGCCAATTGGAAGAGGGGCATATGGCATTGTGTGTTCTTCAATTAACAGAGAGACTAATGAAAAGGTTGCTATTAAGAAGATACACAACGTCTTTGAGAATCGTGTAGATGCACTCCGAACGCTACGAGAAGTGATGCTTCTACGTCATGTCCGGCATGAAAATGTGATCGCGTTGAAGGATATCATGTTGCCTGCCAACCGGAACCACTTTAAAGATGTTTATCTGGTCTATGAACTTATGGACACTGATCTACATAAAATTATCAAATCATCTCAGGCGCTATCCAATGATCATTGTCAATATTTCTTGTTTCAGGTACGAGTTTACAATACAAACGTTCTACATACTTTGAGAGGAGATAACTAGAGAAAACTTATCTTGTCATATTGCAAAGGAGTATCATGAGTTCTGATTCTCCTTTTTCTTGTTACCTGAAGCTTGAACATTGCCAGAAAGCTCATGCATTCATGTTTCTGATTTCAATTGAAAAGGGATGTATATATTTCATTCAATGAAATCTCAAACAAGTGCTAGATTCTTTTCATAACATGGAAGTTCACAGGAAACACTTATACCTACACAGACAAGGCATAGACACACAAGCACACACACAATGCTTACATCATTGTTGGAAGGAAACCATAAAATATGATATTGCTTTTCTAGGGTTAAATGCTAATGATACAAAATCAAATGATCGAGCTCCATGGCATCTAAGAATCCATGAATTTAACTCTGCATAGTGTGAGAAAAGGCTGGGTTTTGGTTTGGCTATTTTTATCAGTGTACAGGCATGATCCTGCATAACCTTGTTTCCTAGGAACAATACTTTGTACGATGCAACTTTTACGTGCAATAGAATGTCCCATCAACTTCGAATTAAAGATTCAGGACTCCCTAAGAACTTATATGGTTGATGCTTATAATGAAAATATGCTGTAAAACTAAAAATATATCTCCATGTATTATTGTTAGATAGTACCAAACAAATTACATGATTCACAAGCACACCAACACGACCATGCGTGCCTATGCACATATGGTGAAGGAACTTGTAGATTGTGAGATGAGGACTTGAAGAGCTCCATGATGCTTTCTATCTGTTTTTCGTTTAACACAGATATTGAACTATTGATATTGTCTTTGTTTCATTATGTTGGAAGCTTGTCATCATGCTTCGTTGCTCTCTTTGTAGCTTCTTTCTTCATGATTATTTGTTAATCTAGCATGTTCATGACTGAGTATGTTGTCACTCGGTGGTATAGGGCACCAGAACTCCTACTCTGCTGTGACAACTATGGGACATCTATTGATGTATGGTCTGTGGGATGCATCTTTGCAGAGCTTCTTGGTCGAAAACCTATTTTCCCTGGTTCAGAGTGTCTCAACCAGCTAAAACTTATTATCAATATCCTTGGTAGTCAAAGGGAGGAAGATCTTGAATTTATTGATAATCCAAAGGCAAAGAACTATATCAAATCACTTCCATATTCTCCCGGAACCCCCTTTTCCCGACTTTACCCTAATGCTCATCCATTAGCAATTGATCTACTTGTAAAGATGCTTGTTTTCGATCCTTCAAAGAGGATTAGTGTCATTGAAGCGCTTCAACACCCTTACATGGCCCCTCTGTATGATCCTAATTGTGACCCTCCAGCCATCATTCCAATTGATCTTGACATTGACGAGGATCTAGGGGAAGAGATGATAAAGGGAGATGATGTGGAAGGAAATGCTTCATGGCCCAAATAAACCCAAGTATTTTACTAGAGCCGCAAACTGCTGTTGGGAGCATGCATTGGGATTTTAATCAATAATGCATTTTTAAAGAGTCCTTGCTATCTGAATGCTCCTTTTTCCTACTTAAGTTGTGTACATATGCGAACTGACTACTAAGAGCGTGCAATTGTACGTTTAATTCATCTGTTTGTGATAGTATGTTTAATGTATGGGGATCTTGCATAATTTGAGCCGCCTTTGATAATGTATGGTTATTTTGTTTGATCTTCTTGACCTTCTCTTTGGGAGTTCTCCATTTGTGCTTTGCCTTGTGCGATCAACCAGCCTTAATGGCCTCTTGTATGTAGGCAACCAACCACTTGGACCTTTATCTATAGAATGCATATTTCGTTTCTCGCTGCACATAAATATGAAGTAATAATATTGCAGAAACAAAATTCATCCTCGTCTGAGGCTGAGTTCACTCCCCTTCGATCTTCAAGGAGCAGCAGAGAGTGTCCTGGTTAGGGGCTTGACACAAAAGAACATTCAAGTTGAAGGTTAAGAGCTCAAAACCCAAGGGAGGTGCACTTCCATTTGCCAGAAAAAGAAATAAATTTGCTAAACATCAATGGTCGTATGTTCTTCGTGCAACAAGTAATGCTGTGGCAAAAATATAATTCTGAGAGATCACAGCACTCAGAGCAGCTCAACTAGTAGGGCGTTCAGACGGCCTTGCTGCTGCTGGGTGTTCCATTCGAACCTCCCTTTCTAACCAACGCACACCCTCACACATAAATATATAGGTAGAGCTAAACTTATGGCATAATGTATTTAGGTGTATAAAAAATATTTAAACACCATTAGGTAGAGATTTGAGTTGAAAGTATCATTTGTACATACTTTGTATACTTTATGTGCATTAAATGTAAATTCACATCTCTACAATTAATTTTTAGTACATTAAATGTAAAGTAATTCAAATCTCTATGATTGATCTTAAAAAGTAAAGATGTTTAATTATTTTTTGTACTTAAAGATATTATGTATTTAATATTACTATATATATATAGAGAGAGAGAAAGAAATTAGTCCATGTGCACATTTATTCATGCTTAAACATTTTCATAGATCTCAATTGATGCATTGATGAGATCAATCATTAAAATTCAAATTTCAAAGAAAAATGTATGTATACTTTCTGCATGTACATTAAATGCAAGTGATACTACTTTTTTTTTCTTTAAAGATCTCAATGTTGTTTCTCAGGATTGAATGGTTGAGATCTTTAAAAAATTAGAGCATGGATGAGTGTGCGCATGAACTAATTTTTTTCTTCTCTCTCTCTCTCTCTCTATATATATATATATATCCGAACAGGATGAAGAATGAGGCAGATGTAGCCACTGCCATCTCGATTGGGTGTGGGCTTGTATGGCAGAAGTCGAAGAAGCATTGCAAGTTAGTAATCGTTGCTTGCATTTTGGTCAATAATTCTGAAACCGAAAAAGTTTACTTGTGTAGACTATCAAGCCTGGGTTCTAAGCTGAGGCCGGGTACGCTTCCAGTCACTTGCATGACAAGTCTTCTCCAATTATCTGAACGAAACAAGTTGTCTCTGTTGAGGTAGATTTAGTGTTAAGAACTTCGATTGCTGGATAGTGTATTGATGCAAGATCTCACATCACAAGTAAATGAATGGGAAACAAAAAGAGAAACAGGCAAAATGCATGGCATTCGTCTCCCCGTCCGTGACTGAAATCTGTATTAAAAGAAAATATGTGACTAAAATGTTAGGTGCTACAAAGTGAATATTCTAACGGTGATGACTGAACTACCGTAAAAGTTGGTTCCAGCTAGACATGTCCAGTTTGGAACCGAAGTGGCAGTTCCAACCGGAATTGAAAGGAGCTGGAATCTGTTCAGGACCAGGTTTCCAGAGAACCATTGGAAGATCTACAATGCCTAAATCTATGGCAAAACTTAGGGGCAATCAGGTCTGGATCAAAAGCATGTTGACTTGTACGGGTCAATTTTCAAGAGTCACCTGACCCAGTTAGGGTTTCAAGTCATGCCCAATTCAACTCAACTATATATATATATATATATATATATATATATATATATATATATATATATATATATATATATATATATAGAGAGAGAGAGAGAGAGAGAGAGAGAGAGAGAGAGAAATGGTATATGCTATTATATCCAAACAAATCTCAATCATCTATCTTTGATAATAAATAGTTGAAATTTGAAATAAAAAAGCAAAAAGTACATTTGAAAATTTTATACATATTCTTTTCCTTTTAAATCTAAACTTTTACCATCTATCATCTAATATGAATGGTTAAAATTTATTGTATATACTAACACCTAAGTGTGCTATCATATATAAAAATGTATGGTTGAGGTTTTTTTGATAAACTAGCACCTAAATATGATAGCATATACTAGGTTCTCTTACTCTCTCTCTATATATAAAGCGAGAGAGAGAGAGAGAGAACATGTCATATGCTAACACACTCTCACAAGTCCAAATAAATCTCTCTCTATATCTCTCTCTCTATATATATATAGAGAGAGAGAGAGAGAGAGAACATGGTAGATGCTAACACACTTATGTGTTAGTAAGTCCAAACAAATTTCAACCATTCATCTTAGGAGATGGATTGTTGGAATTTGAATTCATAAAGCAAAAAAATATGTGTATTTTTTGTTAGTGAATTTTTATTTACATAAACACTTTTTTTATATGGTTTGCATTTGTTTGAATGTGTTAGCACCTAAGTATAATAGGTTTTTTCTCTATATCTAGAAAGAGAACATGGTATATTCTAGTATACTTAGGTGCTCGTATATCCAAATAAATCTCAATCATTCATATTAGATAATAGATGATTTAAATTTAAATTTAAAAATAAAAAGTACATGTGAACTTTTTGTAGTTTTACTTTATTTACATGCACATTTTTTGTTTTTAAATTTAAATCTATCAATACAAAAATGAATGGTTGAAAATTGATTGGATATAGCACCTAAGTATACTAGCAAGTTCTCGTTCTCTTTATTTATATATATAAAGAGACTGATATATGTCAACACCCTTAGTTATTAGCAAATCGAAACAAATTTCAACCAATCTTATTCGTACGATAGTAATTTATTTGGATTTAATAGCACCTTAGCAGTCTCTCTATCTATATATATATATATATATATATATATATATATATATATATATACAAAAGAGGGTCATGTCGGGTCCTTGTGGACCCAACCCAACTTTTGTAGGGTCTAGCTTTTGGGCGACTTAGACCTGATTTTTCCCGGTCGGGTCCCCCCTAGTAAGAGCCTGAGTCTATCGTGAGATGATTCAAGTTAGAGTACTCGGTGAAATCGACAGTGTCATATGAGTGCTTTCATCTAAAGCTGGAATTTAATATAATGTACCCATGAAGCATGCACTGCTTATCATCATGCAAATGAGTGCGCACTTTACTGCAGCCACCTAGCGAGTTTATTCCTCGAATTGATAGATGTGACTACAATCTGTGGCTTTCTGTTTTGGGTGCACCTGTTCGAGAGTTATCTCACAATCTTAAGCTTGAGGCCAATCTGTTTCGGCTTTCTGTTTTGGGTGCACCTCACTAACTCTGATTGTTTTCATTGTACAGGCACTGAAGCTTCCTAGTCAAAAGAAGAGTTGAGCAAGCTTGCTTGCTTTAATGATATTTAACTTCGTTCTTTAGTGAGAAGTTCGTCCTTTGCCGGAAGAGAAATTCTTCTGCAATACGTATAAAAGATGTCTAGTCAAATAAAGCAAGTATAACACCTAGAGGGTTAGCTCAATGGCAGGCGCTCTAGAACAGTTGGTGGTGGTGGGGAGTTCGACTCGCAAAGGGTGCACGCCTGCTTTAGGCTTCGGCCTCCTCTTGTAACAAAAAACTTCGACAATAAAGCAAGTATTTGATAGGTAATTATTTTTTCTCTTTACGTGAGGTGATGGTCATTGTTATCATTGTAAGGATGCCCCACTCGATGGAGACCTGATATTTACCTTCCTTCTAGGAGGGTATAGAAATCAAAATCTGAACATTGTGCACCAGATTACGAGGGCAGATGTCACCGGGAGCGTTAGTCTCAACTGACAGGGGGCTGGATTCTTCTTTATGACAGTTACTTTGCTTTACTTGATAAACCATCATCTGCGATGGAGATTTAACATAACTGCAAGTCATATACACCATGACTAGAAGTCTCAATAGAGGTGCTGAAAACATATTTTCTCAATGAAGAAACCCATTTTCATAGATTTAGTTTGTGCTTATAGGTCTACAGATTAATGCCAAAAGCATAGATGAATGCAAGAGATTTTATTTCAACGATTATTGGAAGAGATTGCAGCAAATCTAGTTTTATTTCAATGCCTATATGTCGGAATTCATTGGCACAGTTTTGAGAATTCTAGTCGAAAAGCTTGGTATATTGCAACACACCTGCTCATGGAAATCGCTTTAGGTCGTTGGATTAGATTGAAATAGTGAATTTTATCAATTACAGCCTCACAAAAGATACAAAGATACTCATTCAATTTGCTCCTCTCATTTCTTTTGATTGAATGATTAGAAACGATATCCATGGACATGCATACAACCTTGTTTGCATATGCTAATTTCTCTTTCCTGAACAATGGCATTTAGCACCATTGTATAATGTTGTCTTCAATTTTTTAAAAGGTAGTTTCTTTACACACACACACACACACAGAGCCTGGAACATTCTTTGCACTTGAGGCTGGACTCACGAACAACCACGATTAATATATCTATCATATCAAATCTGCAAAGTCGACTGACAAACAGAGAAAAGGAAAACTCATGAGAAAAGCATTACACCACTATCAAAAAGTCTCTACATACTGTAACCCCCTACAAAGAAAAGAAAAGTCTGTAGATACGCTGTAGGGAGGGTCGGATCATGAGGCTGCTTTTCATATAGGCAACAGTAGATAAGTAACATGATGAACGTACAGTGGATTGCAGGTAACTGCTTTTTCTTGATAAGCACTTGAAAACAGTCGTTGTAAAGCGGAGACACTCTTCTTAAAGGAGAAAGCCACCAACGTTGTGTGGACAAGTTGGAATTGGATGGTATACGAGCCTGGTTCTTATTCACCAACAAATAAAGGTTGCAAAATTGTATATGCAATGCGTGCACATGGAGGTACTTTCATGTCCTGTTAGAAGTGTAGATTGGATGCATCGATAGATCTTATGAGAGAGAGATACCGTGCTTGACTTCAGCTAGACCCGAGGAGGATCGCCCGACGATGGCTTCCCCAGCCCATCCAGCCTTTTCTCTCTCAAACCGCAGAATCATTATGTGGCAGCTTGCTGAAAAACCGCGGAATCGCTATGTGGTGAGCTTGCTGAAGGTTCTTCCTCTCTCCACGCTCACTCACTGAACGGTGATGAAAGGTGTGTGCACAGTCATGCGATTCTCTAGCAGCACACTCTCACTTGTTGGAAGAGAAGAGTGTGATTTAAAAAAAATTAAAGTTTAAAAAATAAAAAAATATTATTATACTCATCCACTTAAAATTACTATGAACAAGCATGAAAAGACATTATACTTAATAAGAAAGATCCAATCACTCCATACTGATCCTCATCGTTTACTTTTGAATTATAAATATTATTTAAAAAAATAAAATGCACATGAAACAAAGAGTATGCAGGCTCTCTCTCTCTCTCTATGTGTATATCTCATTCACTGTAGCAAAATAATACACGATAGAGAGAGAGGGGACGTTGAAACATGAAATAGTATGATTAGTGTTAATAATATATGGAAAAAACTACGTTCTACTCAAATACAACACACACACACACACACTCGCATATATATATATATATATATATATATATATATATATATATATATATATATATATATATATATATATATATAGAGAGAGAGAGAGAGAGAGAGAGAGAGAGAGAGAGAGAGTGATGTTCCACTTCCAACTGGTTTGTTAACATGCCATGACTCTAAGTTCCTACGAGCATGAAAATTGGGAATGCATAGCAATTGTGGCTTGTGAGCTTGAGAAAAGTTGGGGCCTAAGATAAATTTAAGCAATGCCTTAGTCTTTTCTCCACCAAAACGGAAAATCATGAGATTCAGAAAATGCACAGTAGGTTCTTGAAAGCATAATAGTGAGAGAGAGAGAGTCTCCAATCCTCAGTTACTGCTGCAAGGAATCTAAGTACCATCACTAGAGAATTCGCGATTCACTGACGGCCGTGCTCTGTGGCAGTCAATCTATGCCTTCCTTTTCCTTGTAGTTTCATCTTCTTCTCAAATTTGTTCTCTTCCCATAGTGACAAATGTTAGATATGATGGCAATACACTGGCCCAACCTCGCAGGGACATGGTCGGTTTCTAACCAGCCCGGCAGTTTTAACTGGAACTGAACCGAGTCATGAACTGATTGAACCTGAAACAGGTGAAATGGGAACCAGACTGAAACCGAGGATCGCTTCCAGTATTTTAATGTTTTTTAATAAAGTTGCCAGTTTTCCACCCAATGTCATTCCTAAACTTTATAAAGACTGTTTATCTGTCAAGGAAGTGACTTTAGACAGACCAACTTGGACATTATCAAACAGTCGAAGCAAAGTCAGTCCACCAACAAAGAGGGTGGCCATGGCTTCTCAAGGAAAGAGAAAAGAGGGGAAAGGATGGTGTGCAGCCCTAGCCATTATACTTTGGGGACTAGTTTCCTGAAAAAAGGTGTTTTTCAGAGACCACCCTTTCATATTTGGGGCAATGAATTTGTAGTTCACATATGATCTTACTGTTGCTGTTTGTAATAAAACAAACTGGATGTGGTAAAAATAGAACATGTTTACCACACCGCTGGTTGAAGATAAATATGAAGCTAAATTGAAACGTTCTCACATCAGTCAGGTCAAGTTTTTTTTTCCCTGGGTTACGATGGGGAGTCACAGCATGCCCTAGGTATCAAACTCACGACCTGCATCTTGTGATTGATGTTGGGTTACAAGGAGGAGGCTGAAGTCAGGTTTGGATTTTAATCTTTTCTCAAGAAACTATCTTGTACCCTTTTATACAATGCTGTAATGATAGGTTTGGATCGCCTTAAGTAGACATGACTGGTTCTTAACTGGGCCGGTGGTTCCATCCGGAACTGACCCGGGCTAGGAACCGGTTGGACTGAAAACCGACAGTTTGAAAGGATTGAAATCAGGGTTCATCCAGTCTGGTTCCGGTTTCACCTTTTACAAAACCGAAACTGGTAGTTTGAAACAGGCAGATTCAGTTTTTTTTTTATTTATTTTTTTAAAAGTTAATTTTTTAATAAAATCATCGGTTCCAGTTAGTTCCGAACCCAAACCATAACTGACAGTTCTGAAACCATAGCTGCAACCAGCTCTGTGCCGATTCAGTTACAGTTCCAGGTTTCGAGCTAACCAGAACCAGACATGTCTAGGGTTAAGTAAATTGAACCATTATCAAATAGGAAGTTGATACTGGGCTGCTTTTGTCCTTTCACATGGTCTGCCTTTATTCTTTTCTCTAAAGTTTTTCTATTCCATTGGGTTCCACTGGCCCTGTGAATCTTTTCGGAAGGATTCATTCAAAAAGAGATTTTGATGAAGATTTCTTGCAGGAGCGAGCCACGGCGGTGGGAATTGCTTTTTTTTTTTTTATGTAACTTAAGGTTGCGGCTACCTGGCATCCATTACATTTTTCCTTTTAGTATGGCAACCAGCGTTGTTGTTCACACACATACACACACACACACACACACACACACACACATATATATATATATATATATATATATAGAGAGAGAGAGAGAGAGAGAGAGAGAGAGAGAGAGAGAGAGAGAGAGAGAGAGAGAAAATATGGTCTATGATAGCACACGTAAGTGTTAGCGGTTTCAAACACATTTCAATCATCCATTTTAGGTTGATAGATATTGAAATTTAAATTTAAAGTAAAAAGTATGGATTGAATAAAGTATAAATGTATATTATCAATACATGCCTAAATTTACTTAAACATCTCTACCCTTCAATAATCATGATCAACAATAGATTGTACTGCTATGAGTTAAATGAGAAGTAGATTGTAGTGCTATGCATTAAATGAGAGTATGGAAAGTATATCGGTATACATTGTTTTTTAATATTCAAATCTTTATTGATTGCGTCGATCGAACGGTAAAAATGTTCGAGAAAATTTAAGCATTGACAATAATTAATAAGTACATATATATATATATATATATATATATATATAATGATAGGTGCTTAGTGCTCAAGTTAACAAAAAAAATCCTTTATGAGATATAAAAATGACTGTCAAATAAGGGGAGAGGGAACAAGAGGGATCAAGACAGTGACAAAATACTGCCACAGATTGACATTCTTGGTTTATATCAGAAGGAAAATTAAAAGCTGCACCATGATCTTTGAATGTAAACTTGAAACGAATCTAGATTCTGATATGTAGATCCAAACAAGGGAATTGACGACGTTGAGGTTTATAAACTGAGATTCAAGGGTTAGCGTGCTAGGCTTGTGAGATGTTAAACCTAAGCTAATTAAATTATTAATTGGGCCCTACTATATACAGTGTACATGTTAATGTTGTATGAGCATGGATATGTAGGAAACATAAGAAGCCTCATTGGAAAAACTAAGCTCTTCTTTCCTCTCATGTTCAGATCGACTTCAAGGATAGTGGCACAAAGTTAGATACATGGGGCTTGATCGGCAAAGCGATCAGGTCGGTAAGATCCACTACAAGGGCTTTCCGGTCGACGGCGAGCCCTCCATTCTCGTGCAGGCACTGGAAACGACTGCTCGATTACCAGCTCAAGGGATGAACCGAAAATCTCACTGAACTAATGAACCAAACCATATCTTGTTATGTAAAACCCGACGATTTATCAACTTTTTCTTTTTTCTCGATGAAGCTATTTTACAAGGAATCGCCTTCGTCAAGGTTGAACCCAATTGTGGCTAAACTTTACTGTTCCCATTGCTTAGCTTCATAGCTCGGCCTTCAACAGGGCCCTTTCAACCATTGTAGACTTAACGGACAGGCTACTTTCCAGAGTTAGAGTTGGTTATCATGGCTCAAGGTCTTCATTTAGAATTCTTCAACACTATCCCCTTGCCTGGTTAAGCCCAATGGTGGATCTACATGGAGGGATGGGGGAGCGGCCGCCTCCCCTGAAAATTTGAAAATTTACACTAAAACCTAAGTTTTACAGTGAATATATGGTTGAGATTCATGCTTCAACCCTCCTAACATGATGAAATATATACGTCGCTCCCCTCCAACACTATTTTCTAGATCCATCACTGGGTGAAACAGTTCGCTTTGTGGTCTTGTGAACTAGCTGTTTTTGTCATGTCAAGTAGTCTTCTACCAAAAACATGAAGTAGCTCATGTTCTGTACATGACAAACTCTTTGATATGCACCAGAATTTGATGATCCAAGAACAAATTTCAATGAGATTGAGTCACCATTCAAACTTTAAAATATCCAGAAAATACATTGCAAAACCTGGTAGGCCCTTTATAGTTTATTAGATGTATTTTTGTGGGAATTTTATAACATGCACACGAGCAAGTGTGTGCACACACACGAGCATGCATGATCTAAAGGAAGGGCGCGTAAGTTGCATGTAAGTCCATAGCCTTTGTCAAGCAACTTTATTGTACTTTTCCAAACACCAAAATGAGAAATGGGGTGCCACATTCTCTCTCAAGTTGGTCCCTGTGGGGATAAAGCATTTGATGCCTTATCACATGGTGAGATTCCACAAATTATTATTATTATTATTATATATTGACGTTTTCTTGTTTTAGTTAATATCAAGCTAAAGCAAGTCACCAACTGAGGGGAGTGTCCCTTTGCCATTGTTTAATAGGACTCCAGATTGCCATTTAGGACTTTATGCTAATGACTTAAAATAAATGATGCACCAAAATGGGTGCTTATTGGTGGATCCGTCTGCCAACTAAAAATTATTTATGTTGCTTGAACTTTGGTAGGTACAAGTAAAAAGATTCTGATAATTTTGTGAAACGTAGTTTTGTAATTCATTCTTTAATCTATTTTTATTTGTTAAGAATGCACTTTTGTTAAAGTAAATGTGATTGATTGATCCATCTATCCAAAGTTGGCACATGTAGGTCTAGGCATGTCTAGCTCGGGTTCGCCTGGAACCATGAAGCAGAACCGAACCTGAACCAGGCCGGTGGATTTTCGGTTTGAAACCGCCGGTTTTGCTTTGTGTGTCTTAGACCATGAAAACTATTCAAAAGGATTGAAAAAGAATAATAAAAAGTAGCCAAGCCAACGGTTTGAACCACCGAATCTGATTCAAGTCTTGTGCGCCTTCCAATTCGACTGGTTTCAGCTTGGTTCGTTTCCGGCTTAATTTGCAGGTCCGGTTCTGGACCAGATGTGTCTGTGTAACTCAATTTTGGTTGATGCAATACAAAGAACTCTCTCAAGGTCATCTCGGTTCATTTCAAAAGTATCATCATCTAAGGTCTCCATTCACTAAGAAAATGCTCGGTTTAAGCTCGAGCTTCACCAAGGCTTTGATCTTCATGCCTGAGCTTTGAGCTTGAGTTATGTTGGAACCACTCAAGCTCGAGCTTCACCAAGGCTTTGATCTTCATGCCTGAGCTTTGAGCTTGAGTTATGTTGGAACCACTCAAGCTCACCTTGTTAGACTCATTTAAGCTCATCTCGACATCGATTGTATATATATAAGAAAATTGGATTACCCCCACTTGTTTTTTGTTGACATGAGTATAATTTAAAAAGTTTTCAAAAAAGTACATAGAACAATATTATTACACTTATGATCTAAAAAATAATGATCGAATATAAGTGACCAACATCAGTGGACAACTCTCTCTCTCTCCCTCCCCCCCTCTCTCTATATAAGAAAATTGGATCTTACTCATCTCTTACATTCACATTCATGCTCACCTATTGTTTTTTAGTTGCATAAGTATAATTCAAAAATAAATTAAAGATTTTTGAAAATATTATAACACTCGTGCTCTAAAAAAGTAATGGTTGAATATGAGTAGTAGCATTAGCAGTGGAAAGGATAAAATCACATAGGCATGGTTTAAGGTACCTAGTCCTTAAAATTTCTTGTTGAGCATCCATCTAAGGCTGTAAACACATCAAGATTTCATGTACTAAACCAGGTGAGATATCAGCCGAGCATGCTGAACTTGGCTGTTTTGGTGGGATCTGGTAGGTTCGTGCTAAAAAATACTTTACTGCAAAGTCGTTAACCTACCAACTCCTCTTTATCCCAGCTTGGCTCCAGCTATGTAATTGTTTAGACCTTGGGCATGGGCCTTTCTTTTAAGATACGTATACTTTAAACTCTTGTTGGGCATCCACCAAAGGCAATACAAAACATTCATTCCTCATGCAATCATGTTAGGTATAATTCTCTTAGGATATCTGACTTCGTACCAAACAATATTACGTTATATACATACATATATATATATATATGTGTGTGTGTGTGTGTGTGTGTGTGCCCACATGCATGTTGAGTTAGAGGGTAAACTCCATCTAAATCAGTTTCAAACATTATAGGGTCGTGAGTAGTTGGAAAAGTACATTTACTTGATATGATTGAAATTGGTTTGGATAGTAGGAGACTCTTCCGTATAAGTATGTGAGTGCATATGCATGTGTAAAAAAGTAAGAGTTGCCATGTTAGATTACCTATGTCAATTGAATAGTACGATTGAAGAAGTGAATGATACATATTTCAAAAGCAAAAAATGGAAGATACCTTTGGAAAGAATTCCATGCCAATCGGACTATTCGATTGAAAAAGTGAACGGTTTATCTAACTTTGAGAAGAAATTAGAGAAATTACAGATTATATTTTTTTACTTTTTGATTTTTGAATGTAGATAATCTATTTGTTCAATCAAATAGTCTCCATGCGTACTTATGAGAGTCTAAGAACTCCTCCGTCTGTCTCTCTCTCTCTCTCTCTTTATATATATATATATATATATATATATATATATATATATATATGATAAATGCTCAAACCCTCATTCATGCTTAAATCTATTTTATCATGTCAATCATTCGAAGCACGGATAAGATTTGAGTCTATATATATATATGTGTGTATGTGTGTGTTCAATCTAAACTATATTTAATTTTACTCAAATACTTATAGTGTTGGATCGATATGACCAACAATATAGATTTGAAATAAAAAAGTAAATTGTATCCTTGTGCATTAAATGTAGTAGAGAAAGTAAAACAATACACGTTATTTTTTAATATTCAAAACTTAATTGTTGATCATGCTTATCAAAGTGTTCAAATGTTTGAGAAGATTTACGCTCATATGAACATGAACCACTCTCTCTCTCTCTCTCTCTCTCTCTCTCTCTCTCTCTCTCTCTCTCTATATATATATATATATATATATATATATATATATATATATATATATATATACATACATATTTTTGAATAAGGAGGTGGACCCTAAGTACTTGTTTGTGCAGCAGTTGGTTTGTCTCATGGTGGAAGTGCATCTGGAACGAGAAACCTTGGGAGTGAATTCCATGTGCTAGCTGAGACCAACAGGAAGCTAATGTCAGTGGGCATAAAGGAGATCGAGGGGGCTCACAATCATGCACCATAAATGCTAGATTCTTCCTGGTGACCTTCAGTAGAAACTGCTTCTTTCATAAAATAATTCAAAAAATGAGAAAAAAGGACAATGACAATTAACTCTACTTCTTTGTTACTTTTTCAAAAATACCCTTATTAATTATCAACATAAATAGATTAAAGGCCCCTTACCTTTTGGTTAACTTGGTGGAGTATGTATGAGAGGGTGGTTTCCTTAGTGGGGATGGTTACGCTTGGGATTCTATCAACCTTACATTCATCCTTACACTTATAGTGATTGCATCGTGCCTATTGTTGATGTTGCTTACTTGTACTTAATCGTTACTTTTCATCAGCATGAGTGTAATAACATTGTCTTATATATCTTTCAAAAACTCTTAAACTTAAAATTTTAAATTATACTCATGTCATAAAAAAGCAAGGACATGAGTGAACATACGAATAGAGAGCATATTTGATTTTCTTATATATATATATAAAGGATAGTTCTGATTTTCATATAATTCAGGGAGAGTTCCTTTTGCACACACAGAGAGACAGAGAGAGGAAACAAAAATTACTGCCATCCATTTGTGCTCCTTTTGTCTCTTTTTGAGCCTTTCACCCACATGCATGCCATACCTCAAGTTGGGTTATGGACACGGTTGGGACCCGTCCTTGCTATTAGGTCATCCTGCAAGAACACACATTAGGTTCTATCTGTGTTGAAGGAAAAATAGGTACACCAACAAGGAAGGTCAAGTCATTTCGGAGCAACCTGACCATTGATCACAAAGAGCATGAGCTTCGATTTTTTGTTTTATTATTTATATGAGAAGAGTACATCCAGGGGATCGAACCTCCTAGGTGTTTTGTTTTATTATTTATATGGATATTTTGCGACTGAATTGAAAACTAAGTAAAGAAAAGCTTAGTTACGAGGCCAAAATAGCCAAGACATTTAGTGAGTTAGGGAAGCAAGTGAGGCGAGCTGCTCCGATTTACCCAAAGCTCGTGCTCGCCGATACTTGGCTGGAGCATCTTGTGAGCTTAATCGAACTTCACATTGAATTTCGACATTAGAACTTTCCAAGTTCGAGCTAATTCACAAACATATATATATATATATAACTTAAGTGCAGATGGATTGATCAAAGAAGGATTATGACAATTACATTGATTGAATTGTTAGGTAAAATATATGATGTATAGCAATCATAAAATTATTATGTGATAAGGTGATCTAAATAAAATTAAAAGGTAAATATTATAGAGTAGTAATAAGCTCAACAATCTCTAATGGTATGAAAGGAGGCAAGGGGGTCCTTGTATCAAATTGGGTAAATGTAACAACAATTTTACACTAGCGACATATTTAGTTTTTGATGCATAACGAAACTTAAAACTACAAGTACCAAAAATCAAGGTCTACCTTTCCTAAAACCTTGTATCAAAGACACCCTTAGAACCAAGTTTTGGTCCCCATACAATAAATTGTCTTATCTCTGTGTCTGCTCTATATATAGTGCTAAATGTTGGGTAGTAACCTACCTATAAGTATAGAAGATGACAATGGAAAAGAAAAATATGCTTGGGTACATTTTTATTATGGGTTCCATAATTGGGTTATTTGAAAAAGTTGCCTTAATGTGAATACAAAATTAAATGAGATTGCTCTTAAAGGCTGTTTAGATATTTATATTGGGTATCAAGGTTTTAAAAATGTGTGAGAAATTGGATGTACAACACTTTAAAAAGAGGCATGGAAAGTCTTAAAAGTGTAAAAAGGAAAGAAAGAACAAATAGAATATGATCTTTCTTTCTAGATTTGAATTCTAGGATGTTATAAGGCGATCGTCTTCCGTGAATAATGTCTTTGGGTACATAATCGTGCATAAATATCTTTACATTCCATCTAATCATGATGCATGGAATGCAAAATACAAAA
This sequence comes from Brasenia schreberi, assembly GCA_036023115.1. Lineage (NCBI taxonomy): Eukaryota > Viridiplantae > Streptophyta > Magnoliopsida > Nymphaeales > Cabombaceae > Brasenia > Brasenia schreberi. The sequence goes on from JAYKKT010000072.1 coordinate 3,730,518, forward strand.
TCCTTTCTTTGTAGAAAGACGTAATGGTGGTCTCTCTCTCTACACACATAGAGACAAACACATGCGCATGCGCACACTTTCATGTGAAAGGAATGTGAGAAAGTTCAATACCATTGTGCATATTGTTCGTCTTACTAGCTAAATGGACTGATAAAAGAACCCCCTCCCTTGTGGAGACCAACTATAAAACCATGCACTGTATGAAATGAAACCGGGTGCCGACACCTTTCGTTGTTTCTTCCTTTAATTAAAAGAACACAGAGATGCCAATCTCTTTAATCTCTGTTAAGCCAACTTATAAAATATCTCACTCAACGCCTTTCTCTCTCTCTCTCTCTGCTGGATCATTAAATATAACGAGTACGTTGTTGATTTCTTTATTTTTTCTTTCTTAGATGCCAAGCGGAGAGTCAATATATGCCACTATTGGGAGAGACATGGCTGTTTCAAACGGGTCCAGTGGTTTCAACCAAAATTGAACCAAGCTGCCAACCCGTTAAAACCGGAACCGTTGAAATCCGGCCTGAAACCGGACCCAAAACTGGCGACCACCTGTTTTGGTTTCAATTCTAATTTTCATGGAACTGGAATCTGTCAAAAACATGAACAGGCAGCTTCAAATTGTCGGTTCTCCAAATGATTTGGGCCTCAAACCAAAACTGGATCTAGCCTGTTCCAGCTCCTGATTCCGAGTAAACCGGAACTGGCAAGGTTAGGACATGGAAAGTCTGACTTTGAAGTTTTGCACTTATAGCTTGTAATCCCTTGACCTAGACATGGCTGGTTCGATCTGGTTTTGGGCTGGCTTCATGGCTGCTCGGTATCCACCTTCAATTTTGTTTTAATGGCTGCTTCGTTTCCACTTGGAACTGCTGGTCAGTGGTCTCTCGATCAGTTATAGTTCCAGTGCGGCTTTTGGATATGTAGAACTATAGGGATCCCCAGTTCAGTTACGGTTCCGATTCCGGTTTAGCTCGTTCATATTTCTGCTAAGTCCAGACTAATTCGGACATTCCGGTTCGAAGCACAGCAAAGTTACAGACCGGTCAGGCTTACCAGTATGGACCATTTTCTAAGATTAAAGTATGCACGTAAGGTTTCTTTCATAGCATGTACAGTATTTATACATGATATAATAAAGTCACCAAAGTTGTTGGTCCGCCCTTATGCTTGTAACTTCTCGGGATCCCACCCACTGGATGGATGATCGACGGTGCTGTGCACATAAAACCAACGGCTGGATCATTCTAGATGGACCGATCCGGTATAGCCCCGACCCGCACCCAATCGGGTTCGCTGGATCTAAACCAAGATTCAGAAAAATAAAACAAGGGATGCCCTCGTTTGATCTAATCAGCAAATTTGTAAGAACCTTTGGATCCAGTAGCCCAAAAGAATCCGTTCCGATCCAAATTTATGGCATTTCGGACACCAATCAACAAACAGGATAAGTAGGTCCATTTTGTTGCATTGTCTCTTCAAGTTTCATCCTCTTATTATATACAAACTTGCTGGGCCTAATGGCCGTAGATTCATGGTATATATATATATATATATATATATATATATATATATATATATATATATATATATATATATATATATATATATATATATATATATATATATATATATATATATATATATATATATATATAGAGAGAGAGAGAGAGAGAGAGAATTGTACTAAATCTTATATGGGCACGCACATGTACACATACATATATATATATATATATATTTTGTGTATGCATACCGATTGTATCCAAACCCATCTAAACTACTATCAACTGTTACGAAAGAGAGATACTTTAGATTCAAAAGTAAAACTGTAAAAAGGTATTTTTTGCTTTTTGAATGGGTTAATTACCTTTTGTTTTTTCCATCGATCCCTCTAGATCAAACGGTCTTGACCGGTTTGGATGAGCTTACTTATAAAGTGGTTTGCACGCAACATTCTCTCTCTATATATATTGCATAGTATATGCTAATATATTTAAACAAATCTCTTTGAAATTTGAGTTTTGGAAAAAGTATATTTTTTTAATTCAAATATCAACTATTCATCTTTCAAATTTAATTTAATGATTGAATTTTATCCAAACATGCTAGCAAGTAATGTTATTAGCATATACCAAGCTTCCTATAAAAACCAAATCTTGCTCATCACAAATGTTGCTCTCTCATGCTTAACTATTATTTTTTGTAGATACAAATGTAATTTTGAAGGTTGTAAGGATATACTCAGACCACAAAAAAATAACCGTAAAAAATAAGTGGATAGCATCAATTGGATCTCTCTTTGATAGGGAGAGGGGGGAAGAGAGAGGGTGTCTTAGTTCCATAATATGCTTTAGTATATACTCTTGCACAAATATTTCTATCGTTCAATCTTTGAGATCGATAACACACATTTGTTTTGAATCACCTTGTATTTAATACACTCATATTCATTATGCATTTACATGTAATGTTCTCATGTATATTGTATATTAAATATAAGTATAAAAGTACAATGGTATATTTGATTCAAATCTCTATTATTTATTTCAAAATAGAATACAAAATTATGCACTAAAATAATTATGGTGTTGAAATCCTCCCTCTCTTTCTATATATATATATATGTGCGCGTTTGGCACGGAGAAAACTAAAATACCTCACCGAACTATTACTAAAATCGTATAAGCGCCTATACCAAAACTTGGTGCTTCCGGAAATTAAGCAAAAGAGGGTTCCCAAATGGAAAGCTCTTCGTGTCAAAATTAAATTCAGAGGGAAGAGAAGGGGAGATGGCCAATGACACAATCAAGGCATGCTCATCCGACAAGGGCTCACTTTTGCAAGAAGGGTATTATCGTCACCTCAAAGTTGAAAGGCCAAAACAATTCAGAAAAAGGGGCAGAAAAATAGCCACTTCCTTTTAGCATTTTTTCTGAAATTAAGAAAATTGAAGAGAAAATGACATTGACGATTTCGTGTTTCAGCTTGTGTTCATCTCATTTCATTTCTTTTTCGAGTTAAAAACACTTCAAACCCGACCCCAGTTTCTTTTTCTTTTCCTGCAGTCAAATGGAATGATCACAAACACAAGCTTATGTTCGTGTCGGGTTCCTGATTAGGTTTTCAGGTCTTGTTCTTGTTGTATAATTTCGTGTCAGTTGGTGTCAAAACACATCAACCGAAATACAACCCAATTTTCCCTTTCATTACTTCGAGTCCAAATAAACATTAATTTAATGTAGATGCGTGCTCCTTTTGTTTTGAAGCTTCGATGTCAAAAAAAAAAAACCTGATTTTTTGAGACAAAAATGCCCTTGGTGGATACTTTGCTTGTCACTTAGTTACATTGGTCCATGGTAGATGGCAATTGGTTCGGATCTTATCCAATATCTGAGTAAAGCATGAATTAACAAATCGGATCTGGTCTATGAGCCCGAATCTGATTCTCAATAGCCTGTGGTTGTGTTGAGGCTGAATCGGATTTCAATCCAAGCGAGTCTAGCCTTCGTGTTCTATCCAGTTTTGAAGAACTAAGCTCTACCTGATAAGCACTCACCATGTATTGAACTCATGACCTTTAACTTGAAGATTCTTTTGAGTATAACGGGGCACAAGGGAGCCCAAGTAGAATTCTTTTGCTACGAGAGATCAATTACACTTGCATTCTACTTCTTTCTTTTCTCTTCTTCTTCTTTTTTAATTAAATACTTAGGGTAAGACTCCGAGCCTAAGGACCTCACCCTCAAGGCACTACGCCGCTCTTTGGCGAGATGAGATCCGCAAGTTGATTCGAACCCGGACCACTTATACGATAGCCAGGCCCATGATTACTTTGGTTGAACCCAAATTGATTCCAAACCATTGATAGGCCCTCAACACAAATGCTTTCCCTTTACAAGGGAAGCTTTTGCTTTTAGCTGTTTATAGTGAGCAGCCTAGCTTAAGTCATGGCACATTCTGATGCTCTAGGGTTAATAAATTTGTATAAAGTCCTCTCCCAGCCATTGATCACCATTCTTTACAAAAGAACTCATCAAATTCTCTCACTAAATATACTTTTTTTGTTATTTTCAGAAAAAAGAAAACTTAATCCTTTTTTGAGAAAGTGGAGAGTAGAAATTTAGATAAAGTGGGTTGTCATATATAAATAAATAAACATATATATATATATATATATATATATATATATATATATATATATATATGTTTGTATACCCCTCTCTCTCTCTATATATATAAGATAATATGTGTGTATTTAAATCTTTTTCTGTCTCCGATAAGAAAAAAAATTCAATCATTTTTGTGATTTACTTTAAATAAATTTGTTTATTATATCTTGAATATGTTGCGACACAGTACGATACATGTGGGCCCCTGCAAATATGATTCCGATATAGTAGCTTTGAAATTGGAGTGAAGCGAAACAAGGGATGAGTATCGGGCTCTTTATTATTTGAAGCTTTTAAACCGAATGGAAATGGCTTCTGGTTAAATATCATCGCAATTATGACTTCGTTTTCACCGTGGTAGTTCTTCACCAAAAGAGAGAGAGAGAGATGTTTGGGCTTTACTGACCAGCTGTATGTTGGCCGGTTCTGCACGTTATGTTCCCACCCCACATGTCTTATCACACCTTTCAATAACAGGATTTCCTGATTTTTCTAAAGAAATTCCATCCTCTGTGTGTGTGTGTGTGTGCGTGCATCTTTTTGATCTATAAATGAGTCTATGCTCACTCTCATACACCTCTTCCCTCTTTGCCTCGTTCCGAGTTCCTTGCTTTCGGTTTTCTTGTTTCCTTTTGCTCCACTGAGAGCTCTTCCAGTCAGTCCCGAGGTTCCGTTCAACTATCCAGCCTTTTTCTTGGTGTTTGAGAAGAACATACCTACTGTTTCGGAAGCTTTTGATGCCAAAATCCCAATTTTAAGAAGATTTTGGGATTCAACCTCTTTCCTTTGCAGATTTGTGTTGTGGGTGTTCTCTGCTCAGTTTTTGAGGCTGGGTTCAGCTGTTCTGCATCTGTTTTGGTAGATGTGTGCTTAGTCTCTTCTTTTCCTTTTAACATCTCTTCAAAACCTTTCCCCTTGTTCTTTAAATTTCAAAGATCAATGTATCATGGTGTTTAATGGTTTAACTTCATGATACAGTTAGTATCGGAGCTGCTCCTTTCCGGGTTTATGATCAATTCCACATTGAGGCGAAGGACCCATCTTGTTCAGTCTTTCTCTGTTGTTTTCCTTTACTGGTTCTATGTTTTTTCATGAACCAACTCCCGTCAAAGAGATCTGAACAATCGAGGTCCTTTTGCCTTCTGTTTTCTCTTTTCTATTTCTTAAGCTTTCGTAAATCGAATCTTAGTCTGTAAATACGTATCCCTATATATCGTGCAAATTCTGAGATACTAGTCTTAAATACAAAAAAGTTGGAGAAATGGGTTCAACTACTACCAGTTCGACTGTGTCGATGACCTCTTCCAGTGGCAATTCTGAAGAAGATCTGCAACAAAAGATGGATGAGAGGAAGCAGAAGAGGATGCTATCCAACCGTGAATCAGCACGCCGTTCGCGGATGCGGAAGCAAAAGCATTTGGATGATCTAGTGGCCCAAGTGAACACCTTGAGGAACGAGAACAATCAAATTCTGTCAAGGATGCATATGACTACTCAGCAGTATGTCAACATCGAAACTGAGAACGCAACTCTGAGAGCCCAAATAATGGAACTGAGCTCAAGAATGCAAACCCTGACTGAGATGCTTAATTACATGCAGGAGCTCAATAACTTGATTGTGGATCAAAACCAGTACGCTGATCCCCTTCTTAGACCATGCAATTTGCCTTGTGTGAGCCATCCAATGATAGCATCTGCGGATATATTCCAATACTGATCTGCGGTGATGCATATAATCATCCAAAAGAATAAAAAAAGGAGATGAACAGGGGGATCAAATGATGAGTATGGTCTTCTTCTAGACCCCATTCTCTCCGTTCTCTTATTTTATGATGGTATCTGTTGTTTCAGTTCTTCCTTTTTCATAGACGCGGCTTGCTGATCGCTTTGGTGAAAGTATGATGAATTTTGATGAATGGAGATCCAGTTTTCGCTTGTTTCCTCACTGGAATTAAAGATCTTGTAGCCTATTTGAGTCTGTGAATTAATTTAACTTAAGATCTGTAGCCTTATGGCGCTGCCATACACGTAATTGGTGTTCCTGTTATAATCTACTGCTGTTTCTGTAATTAATTTGCTATTCTTTTCTCTTTCTTGATTTCTTTTTTCTTTTGGAGAGATTGGCATTCTCGACATATGATTGAATGATATGAATCAAGGTTTCCGTGTATGAATGGTAAAACTAAAAAGGGTAGCTGGGAGTTTACAACCTTCGCTGAAAGAATCAGATGGTAGTTGGTTGCGTACTTTCATGCTTTCTGGTGGAACGAGCTACCGAAAACAAAGATCATCATTCACAGGTGTGGGGATTTATCACTTTGTATGAAACTTCATTCCATCTACAATCTGCCATTAATGGCTAGATTCTGTGGTTTGCTGAAATATCTAGGATGCTATAATAAATAAACAAATAAAGAATATGGTAGACCCTTAAGCTCCCTTGTATCTTACTTGATTTCTCAATTATCCAATGTTGCAACTAGCCTTTACGTGTGAGTTCGTTTCCTTTCTCCCTCTTTTCCTTTCTCCTTCTCCTTTCTTACAATGGGGAGGCCAAAGCCAGATCCGCACCTTGGGTGTCGAACTCATAAATTTCAACTTGCAATTCGACCCCCTGGCTTTCGTGCATGCGAGTTCCTTTGTGTTATTGTACTTTTACAAAATTGTTAAATATAAAGATCACATCAAGGAAGTCTATATCAAATTTGCATATTTCAGATCTGTGGTAGATGAGATAATGTGCCATTTGTATTTGACAGATGAACCAAAAGAAGAAAAGGTTGTGGGGTTTTACATTTTTCTCAGAAATTTGCGGAAATTTAAATTCTAGAACCTGGTGTTGACATGGTAGCTCCCAATTTAGTACAGAAACATTCTTTGGTATATTTTCTTTAGAAATCTGCTACCAATTTCAAATTAGCAGCACAAGACACTATGGCTCCCTCAGCTAGGTGATCGACTCAAAAACTTAAAGTTGGAGGTATCGAGATCGATACCATGTGTGTACATATCTGGTAGGGGTCTGTTAACTAAGCCCAGCTTGCCTACATAAAGAAAGCAGATCAAATTAGCTAAGACCAATGACACATCTTAATCTTCTGTTTCTTTTAAGATTGCATGCTCAAGAGTGTGTGCCTGCATGTGCGTTTGTGTGTGTGTGCCTGCATGAGTCACCATCTTGGAGAGGACTAAAAGGATAGTGCATGAACCTGTATCACTCCTTGGTACAATACTTGCATTTTGTTGGAAAGATCTGAAATGGAAGTGAATGATGTTACTGTTTGGTTTTCAGCAGACTTTATGATATCGTTAATTACGAAGTTTATTTTCTCCATCAAACATAAAACTTCATCCAATAAGAAGAAGGTTCGTGATATCACATGATGGGCATCCACATGGTTCGACATGGTGACATAAAAGGTGCTCTTTCTTTTAAATTTAAGATTACTTGAATGGTTAGAAGCAATTATGGACCAATTCATGGGCAAGGTGAGGGGGCTGCCTTTACCTGCAATGTGAAAAAAAGAAGAAAAAAAACTATAAAGGCACTTCCGATTTTAAAAAATTCATAAAATTGTTGTGTTTTTTTCTAAATTTTACATCTTGAGATGTCATAAAACTATAAAGGCACTTCTTAAAATTGGTATGTGTTTAAGAACTTGCGGTTTATTTGTTAATCAAATAGAAAGATGATGTTTTTATCGTTAATACAATAGAGACTTGAGGTTCTTATAAGACGTACAAAAAGCTAATGTCGTTAGCTAGAAGGTTTCTATTTGGTTAATGATTGAAATTAAGTCCCTAATTGATTGACAATAACAACCTAATTTCTCTTTTAAAATATTGAGAAGTTAAGTCTCAAAGCTTAAAGTTTTGAAACCACAAGATAATTTTATGAAATGTTTAAAAAAAGTTATATATCACCTCACTTGAATTTCACCAAGTTGGTGGCTTTCTGCCAGAAAAATTTCCAAGTCCGATGTTGGTTTGAAGAACTCAACTGTAGACACAGGTGGTGCTAAAGTCTGAACAGCGAACTCCCCACCTTTTTAAATTTTTTAGCAACTTGTGGTTAGGTAGATCCCTATCAGACAGGCACACCGTGGGTTGAGCGTTTAACCTTTCATTTGAGTTTCCATTAAAATCTTCCATTGGAGTTTCCATTAAAATCACTATCCTAGCCCGGAGAGTGATGCCTTTATGTTCCAAACCGCCGGTTCTGATATGTCTGGAACCAGAATCGAACTGTCCCAGTTCCGGTTTCAAGACTGTCTGAAACTGCTGGTGCGGTTTAAACAATTTTTTCCTGAAAAAGAAGGATCGTGTGCTCTCCGAGAATCAAACTCCTCACCATCCGTAACACTAGGGAACACCTGTTGCACTGCAGTTATGCTTGTGTGAACAACAACAACTAAGCCTTTTCCCATACTAGACCGGGTCTCCTACATGGATTCTTTGTTTCCACATATCCCTATCGTGTGCCATGTTAGCAGTTAACTCACAATAAGCTAGATCATTCTTTATTGTTTCTTTCCAACACTTTTGTGGTTATCCTTTACTTCTTTTAATACTTTCCAAATTTAGTTTTTCTAACCTTCTGAGAAGTTCTTCTTTTGATCCTCTTTCTATATGTCCAAACCATCTTAAACGATATTCTATCATTTTATTCTCTATTGATGTCACTCCTAATTTGTTTCTAATCACCTCATTATGTATACGGTCTTTTCTTGTATAACCACTCATCCATCTCAACATCTTCATTTATGTCACAGATATCTTTTGTACATGTCCATGATTAACAACCCAACACTCACAAGTCACAACCATAAAACACAGCAGGCCTAATTGCTACTCTATAATATTTACCTTTTAACTTTAATGGTATCTTCTTATCACAAAGAATACCTGATGCTCCTCTCCATTTTAACCAACCAGAATTAATTTTATGCGTAACATCTCCATCAATTCTTCCATCACTCTGAAAAATTGACTCTAGGTATTTAAAACTTTCTTTTTGGAGGATGCAATGTGTGCCAATTTTAATTTTTATGTCCTCTGAGGAAACCAAATGATCAAACTTACATTCCATATATTCTGTCTTTGTTCTACTAAGTCGGAGGCCTTTGCTTTCTAATGTTTCTCTCCATAGTTCTAATTTTCTATTAACTTTTTCCTTAGACTCCTCTACTAAAACATTGTCATCTGCAAATAACATACACCAAGGTACTTTATCTTGAATATGTTTTGTTAACTCATCAATCACCATTATAAATAAGTATGGACTTAAAGTTGATCCTTGATGCAACCCAATATTAACTTCAAAGAAGTATGTCATTCCTTCGTGAGTCTTCACACATGTTTTTGCCCCATCATACATGTCTCTTATAAGGTTAATGTATGTCAATGGGATACCTCTTTTTCCAAAGAACCTCCGTACCCTATCATAAGCCTTTTATAGATCAATAAATATCATGTGAAGGTCTTTCTTTTTTGCTCTAAAATATTCCATAAGACGTCTCAAAAGGTGAATCGCTTCAACATTAGATCTGCTTGGCATGAATCCAAATTGGTTCTCTGTTGCACTTATACTTTTCTTAACCTACATTCGATAATTCTTTCCCACAATTTCATAGTATGACTCATTAACTTTATACCTCGATAATTCGCATAATTTTGAACGTCTCCCTTGTTCTTATATATGGGTACAAGTGTACTTCTCCATTCCTCATCCTTCTTTTGGTTTTTTCATATTTCATTAAATAGTCTTGTGAGCCAAGTGATTCCTATTTCTCCTAGTATTTTCCAAACTTATATAGGAATATTATCTGGTCCTACAGATTTACCATCCTTCGTATGTTTAAGAGTCTCTTTGACTTCATTCTTTTGAATACGGCGGTAGAAATTGTGGTTTATATAATTTTCTGATTTGGCTAACTCTTCTAAGCTAATACTAATATCTTTATTTTCATTAAAAAGATTATAAAATAGTTTTTTCATCTATTTCTTATATCATCATTTGCCACTAGAATTTTTTCATCCTCGTCTTTGATGCATCTAACATAATTAAGATCTTTAGTTTTCTTATCTCTATCCCTAGCTATCCTAAAAATATCTGTTTCACCCTCTTTTGAGTTGAGTTTTTTATATAAGTCCTCCCAAATTTTAGCTTTTGTTTCACTCACAGCCTTTTTCGCTTCCTTCTTTGCTTTCTTATAAGCCTCTAAAGTTCACTAGTTTTCTTAACATAATGTAATTTGTAACATTCCCTCTTTGGCTTGATTTTATTTTGCACTACTTCACTCCACCACCAAGCTTCTTTTTGTGCCGGTACACCTCCCTTAGATAAACCTTACACATCTTTCGTCACTTTCCTAATATGTATAGTCATATTGTTACACATATCACACGGTGTACCAACATAATTCCAAACATCTCCTTGAAGGACTTTCTGTTTAAATATAACTTCTTTCTCGCTATTGAGGTTCCACCATTTAGTCCGAATAGCTTGTGTTAATAAGTTTTGAAAAAATATTTAAGCAATACTTAGTAGCGATTTGAAACCGTTGGTTCCGGGTTGGTTTCTGGATACCATGAACCGTAACTGAATCAGAGGTCCTTGGTTCCTGTTACCATTAGTTCCGTGGCTGGTGTGGTTCCAGTTCGAACAGCTGAACCAGTTCCGAACCAACCATGTCTACCTTTATGTGACTCTTTTCACTATAACAACCATTTGAAATTAGTGAATTCATTTAAATGATTCAGCCTAAGGTGTGAAATAAGTCATTGTTCTTTCCATCTCATCATGTTGGACACAGTTGTTTTCAGATAAATGTCATGATGCAACATAAATAACTATTTGTTTAATAAAGGAAAAGGAAATTGAAGGAACACTCCTTGGTGGCAGAGAATTTATTCAATTCTTAATAAAGGTTTTTGATGGAAGCACAGTAGAGGATTGATTGAGGACCACGATAGGTTGGCATCCATACAATGAGAGGAAGGTCTTGGCTTAGCTAGCAAATGCACAATAGACGCTTTGATAAGTCGTAAATGTAATAGCCTAAAGTTCAGTGCATGTCATTCATTAAAGATTAGTCAATTCAGCACCAAGAGCATTAGCTCAACGGTAGGACGCTCTAGCGCCATTGCTGGTGGTGGGGAGTTCGACACTCAGAGAGTGCATATGTGTGTTAGGCTTCAGCCTCTAGTAAAAAAAATGATTAGTCAATTTATAGTTCATATCAGTAGGCTAAGATTCTCCGAAAAGAGGAGACAGATAACCATACCCCGGTCTTTCTCTTAGGAAGAAAGTAACAACCATAAAAGAATGAGTGATGGTAGGTAGAGTCATGGTTTTCAAGATCCTGCATTGACAGTAAGATCCTCTACATTGTGATCCTCGGAAGGCTACAATTGCTCATAGCGTGCGAGGAGTCCCGGTTCGATCCCACAATCCTTGATTCTTGGAATGTAATATGATCTTAGGCTTGGGGTCACTCTTTATGACGTATAAATGGGTTGGTTTGCAATCTTATATATCTCTGCCAGCGACTGGAATTTGGGTCAGATTTGGATGTTGATATTAGAAGATCAAACCAACTCCACAAAAATATATCTAAAAGATGAATCTAAACCCGAATTTGATTTGGTAAACATATACATAGGGTCTCCAATTCATGTTTATTTTTATTTTTTAATGTCTTATTTTCATGCTTATATATATATATATATATATATAAATCAAATCTCTATTATTGTTCATGTCAATTGAACGGTGATAAGATGTTTATGCACCATTTTGTACCTAAACATTATAGGTTTAGAACTACCCTCTCCCTCTATATATATATATATATATATATATATATATATATATATATATATATATATATATATATACATGTGCCCACACACACACACATATATATATATATACACACACATTTAGAACTACGCTCTCTACATATACATGTGCACACACATATATCTTTGTGTGTATGTGTGCGTGTCTTTGGCATCCAATCGTTAAGCATATACTCCAGCTTGAGGCTTTGCTCAAGGAGAACAAGTATCAAACTGCTCGAATTAACCAAACGCTGGAAACTAGTTAGCATCGAATCATAACACTTAGCAGGGTACTATATCTAGGGTTTATAAAGAATGTTACAATCTTCCCACTAATTAGCAGACATTGGCATATGACATTTATTTCCATTTCAGGAATTGCATGTTATATTCTGACACTATATCACTAAAGAACAGTCCTGAATATGGAAAAGGAAGCAATTTTTTTCATCATCTCGTAGCTGGAAGCAGACCCAGTAATGACTCTCTAAACCCACAATCCAGTCATATTATGATTGATCTGTTTTTCCAATCATGATCCTTTATGTGGTGCAGTAGATGAGGGCTGACAAATAAGGTGAGCTGCTTGTGGCTTGTCAAAATAAAATGGGGCTCTTTGTACCTCATGAAGTTTAGCAGTCAAGGCACCAAACCCACAGACTTATTTATGCTTTCCTGCTGTAGCTCGGTTAGTAGTCAAAGGGTACAATCAATCTCATAAAATTGATAATGATGAGATATTTGCACCTATAGCCATATAAGAGTCATCATTGCTGTCTAGAGAAAGTGGATCATGTATCAACTAGATATGAAGAATGCCTTCTTGCAGGAGGAAGATCAATGAAGAGGTTTATATTGGATCCGAAGGTCTGTACTCCCATGCGCACACACACATGCAATGTGTGTAAGGTTATTTGCTATTGCGTTGTCATTATTGCACTTTACAAGTGGAGAATTAATCAAACGCTGGAAGGGAGCATGAAAAAGATTGCATTCTGACGTTCCTGTTTGCAAGTCACCCGTAACAGTCATGGATCTATGAATAGATGAATATTTCCTTGAAAGGCAGTTCTCCTAATTATTCCCACCATGAAAAGCACTGCTTCATGAACGTAATTCCTCCGATATCCCCCATAATTACCAAAGAGGTGGCTACAAATCTTTTCTTGTATCATTATCTACATTTTGTTCTTCTCTCCTGCTTCTCTGGTTCTGAAACAGCTGCAAGTGAATGGCGTTCTTTCAGAATCAAGGTTCGGCAGAAATAGTTACCAAAAATCTCTACACGAGCAGCTACCGTTTCGGAAATGGTGAAACCGAATTCGATCCCTGATGAGAATCTCGCGTGAATAGAGCTTTGATATGGATTTCATCGAACTATGACAATCTTCACAAGAACGCAGGTTCTTCACAACAAGAATTCTCGCATTTGCACTTGTACTGATTAACCCATAAGCAATGGCCAACTTTTCACTATGGTGGTGCAGTGATGAAACCTTCCCCTCATCCTCTATGTCAAGCATGACTTCAGAAACCTTCGGATTGTGACCTTCTAGCCTCAACCTCAAAGCAACTTCGTCCCATTTTGCGTATATTCTTTCAGCTTCCGGATGTTCAGAATCACCAGCTAGAAACTCGTGTATTGAACCATTCACCTCTATCATGCTAGTTCCTGGTGGTTTCTCGATCTTTCGATCCTTCATGAGCTTTCTCACTCTTGCCTTCTCTTGCCACTTTCTGGCCGAGGCATATAGGTTGCAAAGAAGAATATAGTTTCCACTGTCCCCGGGTTCATGAGCAAGGAGTTTTGCTGCATCAACCTCTCTCCTCTGCTTATATCACCATGCATTTTACAACCCCAGATAAGGGTGCGCCATAATACTGCATCTGGTTCGATCGACATGGTTTCCATTAGCTCCTTTGCTTCTTCTAGCTTCCCAGCTCATGCTAGTAGGTCAACTCCATAATGCTGAATTCTCGGTCTAACACTGTAATTTGTTTCCATCATTTTGAAAATGTTCAGGCCTTGATCGATCCATCCTGCATTTCTACAAGCCGCTAAAACTGCAGTGAAGGTCTTCTCATCTGGTTTTATGCCCAGGCTTTGCATCTTAACAAAATTCTCCAGCGCTTTTTCACATAGCCCATGGCTTGCTAGGCCAGAAATCATGGCAGTCCAAGAGAAAACATCTCCCCTAGGTGACCCATCAAAAACTTCTGAAGCTGTTTCTATCTGTCCGCATTTTGCATACATATCAATCAAAGACGTCACAATTCTGGGCTTCAACCCGAATCTCTTTTCCTGTATGACCTTATGAAGCTTCCATCCAGTACCCAGTGCACCTGAATCAGCACAAGCCCTTAGAACAGCCAAAATTGTCGCCTTATTTGGCACTAAACCATCTTCCTTCATTCGCTTAAATAATTCCAGTGCTTCAACAGGACGATCATGGGCTACATACCCATTGATGATGGAGGTCCAAGACACCACATCCCTGTTTAAACAAACACTTGGTGGGCATTACCCAATTCACCCCCTCTAAAGTACATATGCATAAGAGAATTCTGCACGTAACAATCACTTGCCAAATTAGCCTTATAAACAAGACTATGAATTTGTTTTCCTTCGTCGGTTTCCATCAAATGACTGCAAGCATTAAGAACAAAAGTATAAGTAAAGTGGTCGGGCTCGACTCCTTGCTCCCGCATGGCACAAAACTAAAGGATGGATTGTGGGCTGTAACTTCTTGCATAGCCTCTGATCATTGCATCCCAAAGATAGGCGTTTCGTGCATCTTTAGATCTGAAAATTGACTGGCCATGATGAATTTCTCCACAATTCGATAGTGCAGTGAAGCTGAGGAGCTTAGTGAGAGCAAGAGTACTGTCGCAATACGTGCCTGTTTTGATGATTTGGGAATGGATTTTATCAGCATGGTTCGTCGAAATGGCCTCCATTTGTTGTGAGGGATTGAAGAGAGATGCTATCATTTGTTTCAATTGGTTTTATTTCGAACGTCCTTCAATCTTTCTCTGAGGATATGAATGCAGACGAGCTATCCATTCTTCTTCTACAGAAGTTTGGGTGAGATCTGGTATGTAGAAATAACATCTTTTATATATATATATATATATATATATATATATATATATATATATATAGATCTGGTAGAGAGAGAGAGAGAGAGAGAGAGATATAGATATATATATAGAGAGAGAGATATATATATATAGAGAGAGAGAGAGAGAGAGGTCCTACTGAATGCTCAAATCATGATCGATCCCCACTTTGCATCATTCTAAGGATTTAACTCGGCATGTGGTTTTCCATCACCTTTTGCTATTACGTTGTCAAAACTGTCCTCGACTTGTTAAAATCACTATCATTATTATCAAACTACTTAAATATATATATAAAGAGAGAAATTGGTACATGCCAATACTTTTAGCATATATCAATAAAGTGCACGTAACATGTACTTTTATTTTATAAATTCAAATCTCAACTTTGTTTGAATTTGCTAACTCATAAGAATAAGAATGTTAACATAAACCATTCTCTCTTTATATATATATATATATATTTGAATTAATGGTTGGTGATTTTGAGAAATAAACAATTACAAAAGATAATAAAAAGGTAGATGTTGATTGATACTGGAACCATGCAAAATGATGAATGAAGAGAGAGTGCATAGTTATCTTCTTAGCCAAAAGAAGAAGAGTTATATATATATTTTCGACTAATAACTTTTAACTATAAAACATGAGCTTAATCAATAAAAATTATTTATATTTCAAAAAATTACGATGTTATGTGAGTGGATAGAAGGTGAAACCCTTTTTAAGTACTACTTTGGAACAAAAAGAAGAATTTGAAGTGATCATAAGATGATCTTATGAGTTCTTATGAATAATATGCACATTAAAAACACCTTGACTGATATAAATAAATAAATAAATAAATAAATAAATATATATATATATATATATATATATCACAAGTGTTGCAAGAGGTACATTGGTGTCAATTAGTCGGGTTGGACTCAACCTAACCACCCAATACCAAACCCAATAGGTTGAGACCAACAAGATCCATCTAACGCATGGAGCTGGTATGCTTAAGGTCTACTATAATGTATTCAATCCATCCGACTCCGTTCTCGTTATGTTATTCGAGTTCAACGTGGAAAACAAAAATGTACTTATTTTCTCGGGTATTATTTACATTTTATCCTAAGATCTTGGTATGATTTCCTCATAAAATACCCAAATAGAGTCGATCTGATGGTCTTATACCGGGGCAGGATCCGGTATCAGAGACATAGATCTAAACCAGGAACAATGAGTTGATGACCCATCGACCCCGGTCGAGGTGCAGGGTATAAATTTTTTACCAGATCCATTCTTGAATCAGCTCTAATATGTAAGCCCAAACAAGACCCACTATGAGTTTTGAACTTAGTTTAGTTTAAATCAGATCGGGTTGAATGAGTTAGGTCAGTTTCGTGTCCACTCAGGTTTAAGTAAGCTAATATTACCTTGTGCTGGTTGTTATCACTGTAAGTAGGCATAGCTAGTGGTGGATCTACATTGAGGCGAGGTGGAACAGCTTTCGTGTCCACACAGGTAGTTTAGTGCTTTCTTGGCCTCAAAATAGCCATTACCCCCCCCCCCTCAATCTCTCTCTCTCTCTCTCTCTGTCTTTTCTCTTCTCTCTCTAACCTCTGGTTCCCGGACCACCACACTGTGTGTATAACAACAAACAATTAAGCCTTTTTTCGTACTAGATGAGATTTGGCGTGCAATTCAATCTTTGTCACACTAACAATTAACTCAACAAAGCTAGATCATAACATAAATAAGTAACAAACTTGTTTTGGAAATTCGTTTAAAAATCGAGAAAAAAGAACAGAAAGAAAAATCAAGTTTTTATGAGGTTCGATCCAAGATGCCTACAAGGTCATCCTTTTACGAAACGAATAATCTCACTCCACCATTGAAGACCAACTTCGTACATATCCTTTTATAACGTTGTCTCCCTCAAAATATCGGCAAGAGCTGATTACAGGCAGGGGTATATCGGCGCATGCCCTCTGTTGGAGGAACACAAAACCTCTTGAAATTTGTGTGCAATTCAGGTTGCACTGCTAGTTTTTTCGGGTTGGGAAGCATTTCGTGTTCATCACAAATTCAAGCCATGCTAACACAAGTCGATGATGTTAAAAGTTTCAGGTTGCACTGCTAGCATTTTCGGGTTGGGTAGCATTTTCGGGTTGCGATCAAAATCAAGCTGATTATAAATTATGATTCTACCGACAATCACCATGAGAGAGAGAGAAGGGAATTCCATTAAAATGCTGAAAACAACTGCCATAAATTGCAACGGACTCGACCTGTTGTGGAACCGACTTTCGCCATATGTCAGGACTGTGACAGCCCAGACTGGGTTTGTGCCCACGCCGGGACAGAACCCGACCCGTAAGAGGGCCCAGCAAACAACAACATTGTCCAGCCCTATTTAGGTCCATTTCAGTACGATCTAGACATGGCCTGTTCAAAACCAGTTCAAAGAACCGACCCGACTGAAACCAAAACCCGTTAACTGGACCTGAAACCATAATACACACATACAGCCTAGAGTGGAACTGCCCACAAACAGCAAAGGAGTCACAGTGCCCTGCCAGTCGAGCTAGCGCTCTGGTGCAGTGACCAAACCCTTTTTGATCAACCCTGTTCGTGATCCTTCATCAACAAGCAGTAATATTTATTATTTTGGACATATTTCCATACGTATATAACAACATTGGAAATGGCAAGATGAACCTCTACATTGTCAACATTAATTAGAAACATTTTTGGACATCAAACATACAAAGAGAACACTTAATTACAAGACTGGGCAAAATTCTCAGCACTGAACTCAAATTGCTTCCCTCGAGAAACCTAAGATCTTAACAGGAAGAGAATGTGTGTGTGTGTGTACAAAAGATAGTAGTTGGAAGTGATTGAGAGAGTTGAAAGGGAAGAGACTATTTAATAATGAACACTATTTAGGGGTGCTTGATTATCTGTCGAAGAAGGAGAGTGCACAGTGCCATGCTTGCTACCTCTCTCGCTCCGGCTGTTGTCGGCAAACTTCATGCTGTTTTCATGGTAGCCCTTCTCTTTTTCTCTGTCACTCCATTCTTTCAAGTAGTAGTCATGCTCCGAAGCGTCCATGGACGGGCCGCAAAGCATGCTTCCCCACTGGGGAAAGTAGATGAGGTGCAAGGGCAGAGTGCAGGCGACGATCATCACCCCCATCAAGGTTATCCCTTTTGCCGTCGAGAACCCGGACCCGCCGAAGAATATCGACTGCGTCACTACCGACCCAATGTTCCCCCCGCTTCCCGTCATCCCCGATATATTACCAAGTGATCTATAATTACAAACAATTGAAGATTAGACATGGGCAACATTAATCACAACTTTGTTTGGATGGGCCATCTAAAACAGGGTGTTATTATTGGCAGATGATACACCTGAATTTCACTCAACTAAACTTCACCTCACCGGAGAAAATGAACTTCTTTGAGATAAGTATGTTTGGGGGTGTTATTGCATGACTGAAAAAGGAAACAAAGGAAAAGCACAGACCTGCGTGAGACAAAGGGGACGATGCCGAAGGTCAGGCCGCAGGCAGCCTGAACAAAGAGGGAGAAGACAAGCATAACGGCGATGGAACCGGCAAGGGTGTTCATCCTACCCAAGACAATGCAGAGGATTCCCCCGACGGTCTGCACACTCCACAAACTCCACAGCCTTCCCCTCATCCCGAACCTGCCGGAGACCCAGTCAGATAGCATCCCGCCCACCGGCCGGGAGAAGATGTTTGCCAAACCGAAGCTAGCTGCCACCAACCCCGCGGTGTGCAACTTCAACCCAAACCGGTCATAGAAGTACTGTGCTATGATGTTGTCCACTGTTAGCTCAACTCCGAAGCAGTACCTGTTACAATTCACGGCAATATATTCATTCAAATACGAAAGCAAAATTTTGGTTTTCCATATATGCTTGAGATTCTATATTTTTCGAGGATCAAATGAGGATAGCCATTGAAAGCAATGTTGTACAAAACAAGAAGAGGAAGACACACATAGATATACACACACATATATATACACGTGAATAAATACATACATACACATATATAATATATAATACCCAATTTTTAGGTGTTGTTTTGATTAAAGGTGGCCTGATGCAGTGCACTAATTCATGATCATTTGTTTTGAATGGATTAAAGAAGGTCCCGGGAAAAGTTACATTGCTCTAAATCCAAAAGTTGAAACCCACCATAGATCTTTTTTCCTTTTTCTGATCATACCCACAATTGATCTTTGAAGCACTAGAAAATCTTTGTCCATCTTTAGAAAAGATTCAAGCAAACAGATCACCAAAATTAATAAAGAAGGAATTATTTTCGTAATGTGGGACACGCAAAGCAGAGTGGCCGTGAGGTCATCAGCCAACAATTACTTAATGAAAAAAGTTTAACAAAATAAATTTGAGGTATCGTGCCTCAATAATAAGGGTTCCAACTTGGATTTGGTGAACTCCTTATTGAGATGATATACTTCATATTTGGATCGTTAGACATACACATCCCAAGTAAATGGTGGACCTACACTTAGCTGAATGTATGGCACACAATTGAATCCATGGACAATAATATCTAATTTGACCCATCTAAAAGTATTAGAACAATTAAAAGAATTATTGGATGGATATCCCTCCAAATCTAAAACGTTTTCTAGATCTGCCACATTTTTAGGCCTTCGCCTCATATATAATTGAATAAGATATAGCTATATTATTTATTTATTTATTTTGAAATTTGAATAAAATAAGAAATAACTGTGAAACTTTTCCTCTCCATACCCGTATGTCAACGCTAGGATCCAGGCCCTGTAATTGGTGACGGCGTGGTAGACCACTTTGGACAGCCGGTCATCCACCTTCTCTCCCTTGTCCTTCAGCTGACCGAAGTTCCCGTCGGGCATGTCTTGCCCGAACACGAGGATCGCCATACCCGCGGCGTACTGCAAGCAACCCGGGACGAAGAACGCGAGCCGCCAAGCCGTGAACGAAGCGGAGCCGATTCCCCGGTGTATGAGGTCGTAGAGCAGAGGCATGAGCAGCTGCGTGGCGCCGCCGCCCAGGTTCCCCCATCCAGCCGCGAAGCCGTTGGCTTGGCCCACGACTCGCGTCCCGAACATGGAGCTCACCCAATACTGACACGAAACGAAGCTGGCCAGGGAGAGCCCGATCATGAAGCGTACCGCAACGAAGGCAGCCGGCGAGTCGATGAGCGACGCGCAGAAGATGGCCGGGGCGGTGAGGATGCAGAGCGTGGCGCAGGACCGGCGGGGACCGAGGAGGTCGCAGAGTGCGCCCATAACGAGCCGCGACGCGATCGCGCCTGAAACGGACGCGATTGCGGCGTTGTTGATGTCGGCTGCCGTCAGGCCGAGATCGTCGCGGATAACAGGCATTAACGGAGCTGCGGCAAAGGTAGAGACGAAGCAGGAGAAGAAGGAGAGCCAGGAGAGGTGGAAGCAACGCATGTGAGGCTTCGCGACCGAGAGGATTCGGAACGCGGTCGCCTTGTGCTCCGAATCCACTGGCAGCGCGAAATGCAAAGACAACGAGGAAGGAGAAAGAGAGGAATTCTTGGTGTTGTTGGTGTAGTTTGTTTCTGGTTCTGAAGCAGGAGAAGCCATGGCTAAGAGATAAGAGATGCAGACAACTCTCTCTCGCTATGTAAGAGAGGGAGTGCAGGGAGTATCTGGGGAGGGATCTGTGCCGTTTCTTCGATGAGACAAAAGAACTGAGAGAAAGCGACTTATTTATGGACAAACTGCCGGAAGTTTTACGGAGATGGTCGGCGTCATGTAAACTGTCAATTACTTTGACACATCATTTTCAATTATTATTTGAGGTGAATTTATTATGGGTTTAAATATTCGAGTCTTTTTCTTTTTCTTTATAATGATCCGAAGACACCTCAGGATGACTTCTCATTTTGTTTAATCTGGGTGGTACTTATAACCCTTAAAACAAAGAAAAATGCAAACCCCTTTTATCGAACTCATGAATCTTCACATGTGAGTAAATAGCTTATTTAAGTATTTTTAGAAAGAAAAAATTGATGAAGATGTTAATATTGGATGGATAAAAAATAATATCATTAAAGATAAAGGTAATAGAGTATCAATTAGACCCGCTGTGGTATATGATTTTTAGTGTTGAACAGTTAATCAACATGCACAAAAAATATCCATAACCAAAATAAACATTATGAGAAAAGGCTTGATTGTTGTTGTGGTTAATGGGTTTGTGATGGGGAAGATATATCTGATTCGGGATCTATATCGATGAAGTTGATCCTAAACATTGTCTTCCAAAATTAAGAACGGGAATTGAACCATGACCAGGTCAGTCCAAGTTCTAGTTCGAAGCTGCTGGTTTTAGTTTGGTTCTGATTTAAGTTTTAAACCCAAAAATCATTAAAATTTTGAAATTTTAAAACAATATTAAAAAGGGTATGAAAGCAGTAGTTTGGAACCCCCCATTCCGATTCCAACTCAGTTCTGGTTCGATACATGCTGGGACCGGAACTGAACCTGATGGTCTCGTGTTTGGGATATGGTTCGACTGATTTTGGTTCCGTGTCTACTTCTAGCTTAGCATGAATAGTGTTTTATGGATCAAGCCTAGTTCGACGGACCAACTAAAACAGAAGTACTTTAGTTGGTGAAGCAAGTTCAAATTCCCTTTCTTTTTGGTACGATGGGAGGCTGAAGCCAGATGCTCACCTTCGGAATCAAACTCATGACGTTCAACTTGTGAGAGGGAATAAGTAGCGAAACGAAAAGCACATCATTGCCGTTTTGGAAGATTAAAGGTCACCAAGGTAATCTGTGATTCAGAAAGAATTGATTCTAAAACAAGAGAAGATTGTCTCAATCAAATTGGTTGAATCATAGAGATAAAAAAAGGGATTATAGATTGCTCAAGAAAAATATATTTAAAGATTTACTTTTATTTCTTTGAGAATTACGCGAACTTGAGTTATAAGATCAATCAACTATCAGAGATTTCTATCTGAAAAATACCATTCGAACTTTTAGAAAGGACAAGGAGAACAAACCCTCAATCAAATAAAATAGAAGAGGATTAGGATTTATTCAATCACATAGCTAGTTTGAGCTCATTAACTATGATGCCCTCTTCGCAGTTGATTGTATGAAAGGCCGAAGAAATTGGGATTTTCTTATTGGGTCAGGTCATCTTGGAGTGTACAGCCGATAAGTTTATTCTTAGAAAAAAAGAATATACAACACAATTATAATGACTATATTTGGTTTTAGTTGAAAAAAATGAATCCCTTTCAAACATGTCGACACGTTGAAGAAATCGTTGAGAAAAAGCTATTGTTAATGTGAAAGCCTTCTCTCATTTTGCAATACCAATTCTTTAGATCTCGAAGTTGATGGCCATAAGGAAAAATTAAGACAAAGGATAAGCCATAAGGAAAAATTAAGCATTTAAGTTGTTTTCTAACGAGAAATTGTTGACAAAGTCCCTTATTATATCGGACCCGTGTGGACTAGTAGTCAGGGCAAGACATGCCAGGTTTAGGTAGACAAGAACCAGCGATTTCAAACCGTCAGTTCCGGTTCTCCTAAAATCAAGCCAGTTTCAGTTCCAAATTGTGTCCCAAGCTACTAAAAACCACAAAAATTATAAATTAATTTGTTAAATTATCAAGTCATTAGTGAAGTGGAGTTTAGTGAAACCGAATCATTCTTTCATAATCTAACAAGACAATTGGGCAATGCCCTTTGCCTTATGGCATCGTATAAAGTGGACTTGCATCCTTGTCAATCGGACAAGAGGAACTCACCATCTCATCCGTCAATCTCAAAGATGAACAGTTTAAATGCTGTGGAAAAACGTTTTTTATATTCATATTTGACTTTTGATTCCAAGTTACAACTATCAAGAATATTCAAATTTCATTAGTTTAAACAAAAATAATTGTCACATAGCAGTCATGGTTTGACATGTCTCGTTTTAAGTAGCTCGAAACCAGGGATTCTGAAACCGAGAACAGAAACCATACCTATTCTAATTCCAGTTTGCATCCCCAAACTACTAAAAACCATAATATATATATATATATATATATATAATTTTGAAAAAAATTAAAAAATGATTGAACTGACAATTTGAATTATCGTTCCATTCCATTGTGGTTTTGGTTCTACGGAATGTGGGAAAGGAACAAAATTGGGAGTCCTCAGGTTCAATTCCCGCTGTTGTCAGTTTTAGACTCGGTTTTGTTCTCATGGCATCCATGGTTTGGTTCTGGTTCTGAACTGAACATGTCTAGCTAGGGCTTTAACTTCCAAAAGTTATATCTGCCCGTACATTCGGATCAGCATAGGCCCTGAGTTGTGGGTCTCAATCTCGGAGTTTTGCCCATATAATCCCAACTTCTTCAATAGTTACTTCTCTAAATTATAAATAAATCAATTAAATAAGTCATTAGTAAAGTAGAACTGGAGTTCAATGAAGCCAAATTAAACCTTTAGAATCTAAACCAGACAATTTTGCAATGCCCCTTTGCCTTAACACATCATATAAAGTTAACTTGCATCCTTGTTAGCTGGGCACAATCTCATCCGTCGATCTCCAAGATGAACAGTTTTAAATTCCTACGACATGATGAGCTATATTATTTATATCCAACATAACTTTTGGATTTATTCAAATTTCTTTAGTTTAGACAAAAATATTGCCGAATTAGCACATTAATCTTCTTATTTACATAGAACTGTCTAAATTTTGAGTTTATGCTCTCAACCCCTGTTTTCCCAAGGTGCGTTTGAAAGAGAATCCAAAAAACCACTAGGCTTTTCTTTCTCACCAAGTGAAATCCGATAGAATTTTCCTTACCATTTTTCATCGAAATCACAGAGGGGATCTTGGTTGGTATCTGGAGGTATGTTTGATTTCAGGTTCTTTTGGGTCGAAACGGGAAAAACCAGGCCATAGGGTCCAGATTTGAATGAGATACAAGCGGGAAATCAAACCACCCAGACAACACATAGTTACTCACAAGGTCATGAGTTCAATACCTAGGGGATGCACTTGACTCCGACCTCTTCATTGAAAAAGAAACAATTCAAATATGGATTGTCAAACCATGACATAAAATGAGTTCCTGAACAACTTTTATGAGGCTTGGGAACTCAATCTATAAGCCTAGTTTGTCTCATAATCAAACGTGGGTCTCGACAAGCAGTAAAAAGTGGATTATAATGCTTACGACCAACAAATTTTCCAAAATGTCTACAAAAACCGATTATGGCTAGGCATAGACATGGTGGGTTTTAAACCGGGCCAAGAACTAACTGGAACGGGAACCAGACAAACTGGACCTTGAGCCGGAGACCATCAGGTTCGGTCTCAGTTCTACTTTTTATGGAATCAGAACCGGAACTGATGGTTTTAAACCTTTTGCTTCCTTATTTTTTAAAATTTTCTTTAAACTTTTCTATTGTTTTTCTTTTTTCTGATTTCAAGCTGTTTAGAACTCAAACCGAAACCAAAACCAAAACCAAAACCGACGGTTACACACCAGGTTCCTTGTTCCTAGTTCCAAGAAAACTTAAACCGGCCGTGTCTATCTAGGCAGATTCCAAGTCAAATGCTTTCAAACCTAGATTGGGTTCGAAGAGTTTTGTTAAGGAACGGAAGTGTATGAAAGAGTAGCATGCTTGAGAAAAGGTTACAAGCCGGGGCGGTGGTTTTGTTTTTCGGGTTGGTGTCCTCATTTCGTAATTGTAACACAAACAGGTCAATGTGAACATTACCGGATTATAGTGTCTCTCTTTGGGTCGACACAGACTTCTCAAATCATGTTCGTGTTACACTACCAGCAATTTCATGTTCTTGGTGTGTTTGTCTTGTGCCACTGTACTTATAATACAACCCGATTTTGTTTCGTGTTACCTTTGGCAGACACAAATATCAACCTTTTAGGTAGTGTTTGTGTCGGGATTTCATGTCATATCCTATAGCCGGAGGCCCAATGACAAGCACATTCGTGTTCATTCTTCAACCAAAGAGTTTGTATCAAGAAGTTGATCTACAAGTGTGACACGACTCTTTGAGCTAAAATTGGCCGGAAAACCAGGTTTTCTGGGCACCCTTGGTTTAGATCCAAACCCAAATCCAACTAGCTAGGTGGATAGGTAACAGAGTTGGATCGCTTCCTCATTGTCAGATTCAGTTCGAACTCCATACTCAGATGCAACAAAAATATTCGTGTCCATCCCAAACCCAAATCCAACCGTAAGAATATTAAAACCTTATTATTTTAAACAAAAAAATAAGCTTAATTAGTAATTTATTGCATAAAACCATCCAAATAAAAATAGCTTTCTTCTATACTACGTATTCATAGATTCATAATTACCATTGTGCTCCATCATATTTTAAATTTTCAGAAACAGTGTTGCTTTCTCGATTAGTTAGTTGGTGTTGAGGTTTGTTTGGTCACTTGTGAATTTAATTGTAATTATCGACCAAGCATAGGTAACTAATAGTATAATTGTCAATGAGTTACTCGTCCAGTTCCAGCTTTTATGGAACCAAGAACCAAAACCGAACTCGGATGCTTTTATGCAACCAAGAATCAAAACCAAACTTGGATCAAGCCCGTTTCAGTTCCAAATTGGAACAGACGGTTTCACTTCTGGTTTGAGTCTTAAACCGCTTAGATCTGGATAAAATTATTAAAAAAAAATGAAATTAAAAAAACCTAAAAAAATCATATAGAACCGGTAGTTCCAGTTTCAACCTGGTTCTGGTTCCATAGAAAGTAGAAACAAAACCGAACC
Source organism: Brasenia schreberi (assembly GCA_036023115.1). Classification (NCBI taxonomy): domain Eukaryota; kingdom Viridiplantae; phylum Streptophyta; class Magnoliopsida; order Nymphaeales; family Cabombaceae; genus Brasenia; species Brasenia schreberi. Next base: position 3,756,490 of record JAYKKT010000072.1, read on the forward strand.
AGGTGAAAGTTTCACCCGTTCCAGTTTCAGTCAGTTCCTGGCCCGACTCGATCCAGTTAAAAACAAAACTTGTCGTATCTAATTATTTGAATAAGTACAGAAGGCGAACTAAAGATCAAGAGAAAAAGAACGAAATTGTCATCTGTTTCCAGGTGACTGTTTGAACTTGATTTTTCCGCATAATGAATGAAAAGATGGGTGGTTTCATCTCAGACTCTGTTAGAAGATTTGGATCGTCCATACAATTGTTAGAAGATTTCAAGGAAAAAAATGTTTGCGTGACATCATTATGCTCATCACAAACAAAGGGAAATGATGAAACTCCACCAAAATGCTGTCTTGAATTAATATACCTAAGAAACTACAGACTTTACCATTTTGTACTTTTTTCATCCTTGACATAAAAATCTATCAAGGAACAATACTACCAGCACAATGGCTTCCACCACCTGCCCCTCTCAATTCTTTCTGCTGTTGGCAAGATGTTTCCGCCGACCTTTTTTGTTTTCCATCTTATTCAAACAAAGACTCCAACTCTTCCAGAGTTTAACTTTCGGTTTCCAGGAGAAACATATAGAAGAACTCACCAACATTTGCGATTGCTGCGAAGGGAAAGAAGGTTCCTCCCATAGAGAGCGCCTTCACTAATGAAAGAAACGTCATAGAGACCACGCCACTCACCACTTTATTTGCTGCAATGACAAAACTTGAACCTTGTGCTCTTAGCCTCAAAGGAAAGACCTCTGATGAGTAAACCGATGTTATCGGCCCATTCCTATCGAGAAGAAAAAAACATCTGCATATATAGACAGCACGCAGAATGCCACAGCTTCCTTTATCACCTTCCCCACTCCTCTTTGTATCAATTTGGAGCACACTCCAAGCGTTATTAATGATAGAGTCATTCCACGAGCCTGTTAGAAGCAGTGAACTTCGTCCTACTTTGTCAAGAAGAAATGCAGAAATGATTACAAAGCTAGTTTTAGCAAAGCCCATAACAATGGAGCCTGCAACTAAAAGTCTCTTCTTCCTCACACCCGCTGCTTTGTAAGCCGCAGGGGTCGTTACCAGATGTTTGCATGAATATATCAAGCAAAATTGCTACCAATAGAATTTTTCAAAAAATTATAATACATGTTTCTGCTCCTTTCTGTTTCATGCGTGCTTTCTCGTATCCAGTTTCTTTACCCTCGTGAAGTTTACTGTAATTCATAGAGTAGCAGTGACCAATGAAAGTGACGGTTGAAGATGAGGGTTTCAGGATCCTATTGCAAGATAAGAGCTTTGGATGGTAACCCTGGATCACTTGAACATAATATTTTCAGTGCTTCTGCTGAAATCATATTTTGCTAGTTGATACATAGACATGATCCTTTTTTCCACATGAAGGCACTATACATGATTGGTAAACAAGATAGAGAAGCTGCTCGAATAGATAGTCAATGTTGATGCAGGTTGAACGTACTGACAGTAACAAATTTTTAGGACTTGGTTTCCGTTTCTTTTACTTTTTTCACTTCTGGAGGGCTCACTGATCACTCACAAATGCTCACTGAATGCCGAAGAGGAAGAGATGCTTTTTTTATGAAGTAAACAGCATGTAGGAATTAAACCCCACATGACCGCGGCCCTCTCCCAATGGAATTCATACTGAACCATAAGCCTATCAAATTGTCGTTTGCCCATTTATCTTGTTAGTAATGGAAGAGGTAGCACTTCTCCTGGTTTGGCGATTTATCTTGTTAGTAATGCAATTATATTGCCATCCATTATCAATTGGAAGTGGCCTGTCTGTCGGACTGCAATTTAATCTTAAATGAATTAACAAGAAGGATGTATATGTATATACGACCTACATGATTCGTCTAGTAAAACAAGCTTTAGGATCACCCTGTTTAAGTGTAGAATTAACATTCATGCGAACTCCATACTTTTATGATTCACCATATCATCATTTTATCTTGATCTCTCTCAATTTGAAGTGAAGCTCTTGATAAATAAATAAATGGAATGCATCTAAATAGTGAAATCGTGAACAACAAACATACACAGGCCCGCACACGCACAAACACACAGACACAAGTTCTTCATTCTCCAAATTGGTTATGAAAGTTAACTATCTATACAAAAACAAATTTTCTAAATAAAAAGGAGAGAGGAATGGTGGTCCTGATTCTTGTTCCTGTAAAGAGCCTGTATGGAATGGCCCACGTTACAGACCGGTCTCTTGTGTAAAGACATCCTCGTGCATCAAAATCTTTGTCAAGTACCACTTTTTTGTTTCATGGAAGTTCACAATCGCCTTTCTACTTTCTGGATTTATATGCTGCAGCAAATTCTTTCTCGAGATCCTCCTTTGACTGTGTTCTTGCAGACATCATCACTTCATCGACGAATCCCCTCTGAGGAAATTCATGAGGAACAAGACTTTGATAAATTTTGAATTGTTCTTCAGCCTCTTCTTTCATGTCCAGCAAACTATAAATTATCCCCTGCAGACGGAAACATGGACAGGAATAAACAAAACCAATGCTTCTGGAAAGACAAATTATGAAGAGTTTATATAAGATAGCCTTTTAATGTCACTTATTCGAAAGAACAGGAAGACATCGACTGTATAATGATCAACCAACCCGACAAACAAAATTGGTAATACACTTACGACAGTTGTCTGCAATATTCTAACGAGGGACAACCAACAAGAATAAACATGGAAACAATGTGAAGCCGACTGGCTTCAGATAAGTGGAGGTACTTCAATGTCTATACTTTCATTTATTTTCTTGTGGTTAGTGATCAGACAGAATGTAAGAAGGCAAAGGCTTTCTACAAGGAAGAAGGTAGAAAAGATGGCTCGAAATTCAAGGTTTCAATGATCATAAAGTCATAATGCACAACCAACGCAAAGCATTGCCTGACACTTTCTTACACCAGGGTTCAGAAGGATCGATAATGGAAGAGGTGAAATTACGTGAACAATTGAATTGATAGTAACCATACTTGTGTTTGACAATTCTGACGCCGGTGAAATTATGTGCTGAATTTAATTGATAGCCATAAGATTCATGTCTGACGTTCTGAAGCAAAAGCTCTCCAACTTTGGTTTGTAGAACGTTTGAGGTTCCAAAATTGTAGCTATTTAAGATTCATTAATTAAATATCTAATCAGGTATTCTTTGTGATAAGAAGATACCATTAAAGTTAAAAGGTAAATATTATAGAGTAGCAATTAGACCTGCCATGTTTTATGGTTCTGAGTGTTGGGTAGTTAATCATCAACATGTACAAAAGATGTCTGTGACAGAAATGAAGATGTTGAGATGGATGAGTGGTCATTCAAGAAAAGCCCATATACATAATGAGGTTATTAGAAACAAATTAGGAGTGGCACCAATAGAGGATAAAATGAGCGAATATCGTTTAAGATGGTTTGGACATATAAAAAGAAGATCAAAAGAAGAACCTGTAAGAAGGTATGAAAAACTAAATTTGGAAAGTATTAAAAGAAGTAGAGGATGGCCACAAAAGTGTTGGAAAGAAACAATAAAGAATGATCTAGCTTATTGAGAGTTAACTGCTAACATGGCACATGATAGGGCTATGTGGAAAGAAAGAATCCATGTAGCCGACCCTGTATAGTATGGGAAAAGGCTTAGTTGTTGTTGTAATTATATCTAATCACAGACAAAATTGTATCCTTAGGCTTTTAGAAGTATCTGAACAATTCAACATGATTGATTTTCTCAATTTTGTTTGAATTTATTGGTTACTAGGTTGTGCTTACCATTCAAAGTTTGTACCAACTACTAAAAGCTTCATTTATTTCTGTGGCTGAGGCAATAAAGGAAGCAAATTTAGTTGAGGATATTACACGAAGAGTCTGAAGCTGCTTATTTTGTTTGGTTGACAACTTGAACAAAGACCATAGATAAGACACGTCAAAAATAGATGACTTCTTGTTACGGAAATTGTAAATGAGATCATATCCTTGTGAAGAATCGGTATTGCACACAACCCATGCCATTTACACACAAGCTTATTTCAATTGCCTAAACCAAAAATGCTTCTAAAAATTTGAGTAGGGAAAGCTAAAGTGGAATATCCTATGAAGGTTTCTCATGGTAACAAGGGGTGGCTCAGTATGAAACTATGCTTAGATATAGTTTTCCCTACCTTTATATAAAATACCATTTAAATGTGCTTAGTTGTACTTTTCCCTTCCTTTATATTAGAATACCATTTAGTATAAGAGGACTCTTGCCCCCTTGGAAAGACCAATAGAGAACTTGAAAACTGCCTCTTCTTTCACATGGTGGTCTTCTTGCTTCCTAGGCCATGAACACCAGCTGAAGACTGAACAATACGAATTTTGGTGCTACATAGTACATAGTTTGCTTCTAAATATTTGCATAGTTTGTTTCATATGTATTTTCATAAGAACCCCTCTTCTGTTAGTACAGGATTACAAGAGTTGTCCTTTGGCAATTTCAAAGTTTACTCATGCTTTACCCTTTCTAGTCAAAGTTATGCTTTTGTAAATCCAGGTAGACAGGTTTCACATTTTACATATCTGATACTGATATTCACATTGTTGTTTCTATCCTCCTCCAGGCAACAACCCCGCGACCCAGCGGTTATACAAGTTAAGCATGCAAATAACTGTGGACTATAAATTTAATTTTACACAAAAGATTCAGGAACTTAAAAATTATGTGAGAACCAAAGTGATCAAAAGTTATGAAAGCTTGGTCAGCAGTAGGACAGGAATTGGTGGCAAACCATAGAGTCCAACACAAACTTTGTCCATACTACGAAGCTGTGGACAATATCCAGCCAAAGCAACTGTCTATCATATGAAGCTGTAGGCAATTGCAGATAGCACTTGCACCTAAAAGTTTAGCCTTCAAGGTAAGGATACCTGGCAAAGATATGGACGGAAATCTAGAGGATTCTCTTCAACCAAGTCTTGGAATTTCCTCAATCCCTCTTCTAATTCACCCTGTAATATACATACAAAATGCCAAAAAGATGAACAAGACATTCATTCAGTGCAATCTAACATGAACCGTACTCAAAAAGTTGAAAATGAACCTTCCTCAACCTTTAATTTAAGAGCAAAAGCTAAACTAGTAATTCTTAAATACTAGCAGACCATAGTCACTGAAGATTGTCAGAATACGCAAAGCATAATTCATGGAAAACAGGATGTGGGGGAAATAACATGAGTTATGAGGAGGTGTTCAGAGCTTGTACCTTAATCACAAGCATTTGTGCATTCAGAATTTTGATATTGCGCTCCTCAGTTACTCTATCCTCATGCTGAGCAAGGTCTAAAGCATAATTAAGCATTTCAAAAACAGCTGGCCCCTCATTCTTCTTGTGCATCACCAGTGCAAGACCCTAAAAGAAGTTGAACGAATTTTATGTGAACATGACAAATTTTAGATCAAAATGGGTACTTGGCTTAAGAGACTATACAACAACCAACAGACGAAGCAAAATCAGACAACTCCGGATAGAGAAGAACAACTTGAGCATAATAATGTTAACAGAGTGAGTTATAAAAGCAGCAAAAATTGCAAAATTATTGTGCTCATGCTGTGTTACTGGTACTAAAGAACGATTCATCACAAAGGAGTCAACCCATCTTAAAGGATTCAGGATCCTTCGCAATTTATCTTGATCTAGAGGCAATTAACCCAACAGAAATTATAGTATTACATGAACATGTCACAAGATGCGTTTTTTCCCCTTGTTTCTGTATTCTCAATGAATGGTTCAAAATAAAAAGAAATGTCCACAATGACATACAAACAAGATACTCCTTGTTCTCCTATGTCTACAGCCTCCATAGAGAAAGTTCCACTGTTGATGATCAATTTACAAGATGAGGAGACCTGAACCACATTTGGTGTCACCACCATCAATGACTATTATTACCACCAACTTCCCATTGCCGTCACACCTAGCACCACCACTAATCACCACCACCACCATCTCTACCTCTCTGCAACACCCAGCATCCAGCACCCTTGCTGCTTGGCTGCCAAGCTGAACCATCAGCAATCTATGACATTCCTCCATTGTCAACCGACTAAGAAAGTTGAATTCATAAACAAGTTCACGTTCAAAAACTTCTCTTTCTTTATAGAATAGTCAAAAGAAGGACCAGGTAAACATAGAGATCACTTGCAAATCAACTTGGGGCTCATATGATCAATATTGAGGTTTGAGAGTCGAGAAGAATAAGTGACATCAGTTCAGATGGCTACTTCCCCACAAATAAAAATCTTCACTATTACATCTGAATACTGGCATTCAAAAGAATGCTCCTGGAAACAATGGCGACCCGACCTAGGAGGTTACATAAAGGCATGGAGGTTCAAAGCCATTAACAGAAGCATCTAACAAGAAAAGAAAAAAACAAAGACCATAAAGTTGCACAGTGCCACAAATATTAGTATTGGTGATGATAACGATGATGATGGAGGCTGTGATGTCTACAAAGACATTAATCTCTGACAGAAGTATGACTGTAATATCTACAAACAAGTAGTGTACGTAGATATCTTGAAACTTAAAATCAGAAATAGTCCCAATATTGAAAGAAAACAGATAACTGGGAAGATGTCGTACATGCAAAGCTCTGAGGTTGAGAGGACTCTCTTCCAAGATCATCTTAAATAGCCTCTTAGCTTTGCTCAGCTGACCCATCATCTCATACGACAATGCTTGTACCAACCTCCACTCAACTTCATCAGGTTGAACCTCAATGAGCCTCTCGACGTACTTAACGGCCTCCTTTGTCTTCCCAGCACTCATCCTACTATACAGAACCATTTTTAGCGCATTCACATCTTTCGGGTTCTGCTTCAAAAGCTCCAAATACAAGTCCTCGTCGATTTTCTCATCTTTGCCGTCCAATTTCTCATCCGACGACGGAATTGCATCATCTTTGTCAATCTTCTCGTTTTGACCGCTCAATTTTTCAACCAAAGATGGTGAAACGCCATCGATTTTCACATCAGCCAAGGCAGGACTAGTGAATTTGCCTAGAGAAAGAAACAACCCAACAACCAAAAAACCAAAACTTTTAGCACACGCCTTCGGAAAGGAAGACTCATTGAGTTTGTTGGACATCGGGTTCGACGCAGAGGCCCTAAAATCCGTGGAAATGGGTTTGCGGAGAAGAGGAGAAAGCGGAAGTGGGGAGGTGAGGAGAGGGGTATGGAAGGAGTTGGTTGAAGAGAATTTGAGATGGATTATGAGGGAAGACTTGTGAGAGGAGGAGGAAGAGAGTGATTGGGACTTCAAGTAACGATATGCGGAGAACTTAAACTCTAGAGTCATGGCAGGTGCAGAAGATGAGTATGAGAGAGACAAACAATGCTGTTGGGAGTCTGAAGCCTGTGAGAGACAGAGAGAGAGAGAGAGAGAGAGGAGGGTTTTGGCTGGGTTTTTTCCCGAAATCGGTTCCGGTACAAGCTCCTCAAAGTCAAAGAAAAGATTTTGGTACCAAACTACGAAGTCCTGTGGAAAACTGATATAAAAGTTGTTTTGATTATCAGCATTCTGTGTTGGCAGTTCTCACGACGAAGTTCACAAATACAACTAAAAGATCACTGCAGCAGATCACTGCAGCTTATTCATAAGATATCACTCTTTTTACATCTGGTAAATTAACTGAGTCACTCATAGATCGACTCAGTTCGACTCGTCCCCTGCTTGTTCTCCATTGGGTTCACTAAACCATCCAGAGTTAAACATGAACATTGTCTTTAAAATCGGTTAAGTGAAAGAAAGGCGAAGCTTGTTTCGCAAGTCTATAATAAGATAAAGAATGACTTGTTTTGTAAGGCTTATTAAGCCATATATGAACACATCGGAATATAGGTTGTTCTCCTACTAGTTAGCTCAGTTACATTGTCGCACTCTTGGCTACAGATCCAACTCATGAGAACCTTTGAGGTGGTCATGAGGTCGATACCCAGGAGCTTGCATTCCTTTAAAGGGTGTACTCAGCTCAAGTTTGTCAGAGGAAAGAAAAGCTATTTTCACTAGCTTTGTCAACTTCAGAGAGTCCTTTGTTTCCAAAACTACATGAAAGTATTTTGAGAAAATAAATCATCTAAAAGCTTTTTTCCCCTCATATTTGTGTTCATCCATACATAGAAACTACATAAATTAGCCGCTTTTCTTGAATGCGATGTGATTCAAAAAATCCCTTTTCCCAAACACGAAGAGAAATGTTGAGAGGTTGAGGAGCATTTTTGTTGATTGCTTCGATTATCTGTAGCCAAGAAGGAATAACACATCACATTGAATGAGATTCTGTGCATGCAGATAAATCACTCAATCTCTTCTGCTATTGTCCTTAACATGAATAGACGATTGATTATAGCCAAAACAAAAGCACCACAAGTAAATTGTAATTTGAATGAATGTCTATAGAAAAACTACAAAGTCAGATCAGGTTGGATGCAGCAACCATGTCCAAATCATATTCATTTACAGCTAAATCCGAGATAGATGACTTATTTTTTTTGTAATTAAGCCAAATGATGAACTTATTTGGAACTTAATAAATAGTTTTGTTTGCTTCGTAGAGTAATAAAATCATACAACCTTGGCTTCTTTGAAAAATTCATGCAGTCATCATCAGCACGGAATAGAGAGAGACATTCTTTCTCCGTCATTATGTGCAGGAGCGATGTTGCAGGCAGGATTTGTGAGCTGAGCTTCGAAAAAGGAGATGATGATTCGAAGAAGGGAATTAATTCTCTTCACAATGTTATGGATCCAAAAGAAAAATAAAAATCCTTATTTCTTCCTGCAAAAATAGACCACTGCAGTGTGAGTATGACTGAGGACAGTGACTTTCTCTTCTAAGCTACCTGATTCAGTGTTTAAATTCTAGTTTGCTGAAGAGAATTTCAGAAAGCATTGATAGGATTGACTTGATATCCTTTACCAACTACATGCATCTCATGAATTTCACTCGCTAAATAGAATTGACTTGATCAGGTATGTCATCTGTGTGTGTGAGTGCTCGTATGTTTGCTTTTGGTTCGGAGTTCATACTTTGCCCAATTTTAGCAGTCTTAAAAACTTAGACGGTTGGTTCAGGAAGGGGACGGCGATTTGCGCCGGGAACTGAATACGGCTAGGAATTAGCCGAATCTCGACCCAGTCAATCAAACTTGGAACCATAACCAAACCAATGAACCCCATATTTTGGTTTCCGTCCCCCCTCCAATAAAACCGAAACAGAAACTGGTGGTTCAAAATACGGTTTTCAGCTTCACTTTTTATAACTCTTTTAAAAAATATTAATATTTTTCTAGTTTATTTGGTTTTGGTTCAAAAAGAAACTACAATTGATGGCTATGAACCATGACCGGAGTCAGACGGAATCAGGTTTGATTATGGTTTATGGTTTTGTGTGAATCAAAACTGATGGTTTCAAACCGCCGATTCCAGTAATGGATCAAGACCCTTTTCATCATGATAAGCCTCCTGTGGCTGACTCTTTCAAGAACAAGTGCAGAGTTGCTCACGGAAAGTGTTATGTAACTTACAGAATGGTGGCGGGGGTAGTAATTGGGGCACCAGATAATGAGCGGTAACTTGGGAGGCTCTAGGTGGTAATGATAACAACGTTCTCAAAAAGAGTAGTGGTGGTGAAAGTCGCAGTAGAGTGTGAGAACGGTGGTGGTGACGGGTGGTAGTGAATGGAAATAACGGTGGTGGTGGAGCTGATGTTATGTAGTACTGGTGATTGGTGACAGCACTACCAGTTCCAGGCTTGAGAGAGCAAAGGTAGTGGTGGTGACAAGAGAAGTGTCAATGAGAGGCGTTGGTGGCACTAGATGGTAGCTATGGAAAGAAGCATAATATACAAAAAATGTAAACATGCCCAATCATAAACAACAGCCGCAGATCCAAAATAAGCATAATCAAGCCGTACGGAAAACAAAAGCAAAAACAAAATAAGAAACTTATATGTAGAAGTCACCTTTGTGGACTTGTCTTAGACGAAGATACATAAAAGTGCCTTCGTATTCCTCTCAGGATAAAATACACACAACTTGAGCATAAAGAAGGACTATTCACGGGCACAAGGATCGGAACAATACTACGGATAGAGAGGTAGAACCAAGAGATGGGAATAGAGAGAGGAAAATTGTGTGTTTAGCGAGGACCCATAATCACCTATTTATAGGTGTGTGTATGAATCACGGATCATAGATTATCCTCAATCATTCCGTCTTATTCGGAACTACCCACCTTATTAGAAACTGTCTCATCTTATCCCTATTCGTGCCCGTAAAAACTCTTGACTGTTAGATCAAAAGTTTTTCGTGCAAAAAGATAAATCAAGGTATAAAAGTCACATCCATCAATATGAGACTAAACTTTGTCTCCTCTTAGTCATCTTTTGCAAAAGTCTCTCATATTTAACTTTTATAATTTAGGATTTTTACATATATTAATTAAATATTTAAGAATACCATCATACATTAAATGCACATTAAATCCAACAATCCTCACAAAGTCCTTAAGTATAAAAGTACCCTTTTAATCCAACAATCATATTATGCTTTTAGTAATGGTACCTTACGATTTAAACTGTTACCTAAGTTATCCAATATTACCTTTACAGGAACTAGGTGAACATGCATTTTGAACCTCAACCTTTGGTATAAAGGTGTCTATTGGTAACAACATAATAAAAGGTTATGGCGTAATCTATATGGGTGATGCATTAATGGTCATGCATTCATATCTTTTATCATGATTGACTTCATGAAACAATTCAATTCTCCTATTGCGGCCACATAATGTCAATCACTTAGTTAGGCATCTCCAAGGATGTACTGCTAGAATCCTGTCCTAGGACTCGATCCCACTAAGAGAATAATCTCTTGCTAAACTTGCAGTCATGATACTTTAGGTTTATAGGATATAGACACATATACTAAAAGTATCACATAATACAATCACCCAACAACTTGTTACTACCACATTGAACCTAATTCGTTGGATCTTCACTCAGTTAGATTGAGTTGCCACTACTTGTGAATAAATCGTAGTTTCAGTCTCATCCCCAACCTAGATTTCTCAACTAATGTTATTTATAGACCTTTAGTAAAATGATCAACTCTGTTATTTCTCTATCCAACAAAATCTATAGTCATGAGCTCATCAGACACAAGAGCCCTTACAGACTTAAGTCTCACTTTGATGTGTTTCCATTGCTTTTTGTTATACTTTGAACTACTAATCTTAGCAATTGTAGTCATGCTATCACAGTATACTGAAATTTTAGAAAGCAACTTCTTTACCATAGGTAAACTTGACATAAGTCCCTTAATCCACTTAGCTTCCAATCTAGTTTCATCAAAAGCACATAGTTTTACATCAAAGGTAGAACAAGTCAAAATAGTTTATTTCTTGGATTTTTAGGTGATATCGTCATCACCCATAAAAAACACATATCCAGTGACCCCATTACTCCTATAATTCTTTGTTATCCAACTAGCATAACTAAATCCTTAAAGAACCGAATGATGTTTACCATAATGTAGTCAAAGGAAAATTGTTTTATTCACATAGCGAAACATTTTGTATAGAGCTTCCTAATGGCTTCTATCTAAACAACTAGTGTATCTACTCAACTTATACATAGCAAATGCAATATCTGATAATATACAGTTGGTTAAATATATCAAACTACCGATAATTTGAGAATATCGTAGTTGAGATAGAGGAATACCACTTTCATTCTTATACAAAGCCTTAGATGAATTATATGGGGTCTTAACAGGGCCACTATTTCTATATCCAAATCTCTTAAAACTTTCTTAATATAATGAGGCTGAGAGATTACTATATCATTAGTAGACCTTGTAATTTTAAGCCATAAAATCACATCAGCCACACCAATATCCTTCGTCTCAAACTAACTACATAAGAATGACTTAGTCTAATTTACTATTCTCATATTAGAACCAAACAATAATATATCATCTACGTATATGCAAAGAATGATGAAAACATTATTAATTGACTTGTAGTAGACACACTTATTATAATCATTAGAAACGAAGCCAAAAGATATCACATAATCAAACTTTTCATGTTATTGTTTAGGAGTTTGTTTCATAACAAGCTTACATACCTTAAACTCATTCTCATAAGCCACAAATCCCTTTAGTTGATCCATATAAATTTCCTCATAGAGGTCATCATACAAGAAAGCAGTCTTCACATACATCTTATAGATTGTGAGGTCATATATGGAGGCTAGTGCTATAAGCACTCGGATGATAGTCATTCAGGAAATTGGAGAATATGTATCAAAATAATTTATTCCTTCCTTTTGTATTTATCCCTTGACAATTAATATTATCTTTTACTTATTGATTGTTTCATCTGCATTCACTTTCTTCTTAAAGATCCACTTGCAACCAACGGTAGAACAATCACGAAGTAAATCTACTAATTCTCAAGCACCATTGGAAATAATTAATTGAATTTCACCATTAACAACTTCCTTCTAAAATTTAACATCAGGTGAGGTCATGGCCTATTGAAAGGTGATAGGATCATCATCGATATTGAAAGTAACAAGTCACTTTCAAAGTCCTTTGAAATCCTAGGCCATTTACTTTTACTTGGTTCAGTTATTTCCTAAAAGTCATCTGATCTGAAAACAACACAATCAAGGTCATTCCCTACATTTGTCATTATTTTCATATAATCACGAATGAAACCAATATTAAGATCAGAATCTCCAGAACATACACTTTGAGGAACTCCAGTATTTATGGGAAACACATTCTCAAAGAATGTATCATTATGGAGCTCAACAATTGTGTTAACGTCTATGTTAGAAATATCAGATCTAATGATCAAGAATTTATATGTATAGTTTGTCTCTACGTAACCCAAAAATATAACATTCATTGTTTTAGAACTAATCTTTCAACCCTTTCAAAGCTCAAAGGGACTACTTTTTTTATACTTATAGGAAACTTTATTCAGAATATGTCAAACTGTATTCAAAGCTTCCTCCTACATGTAGGTAGGTAACCCAAAACTTTGATGTAAAATATTAATCATATCACAAAAGATTCTATTTTCCAATTTACTTATCTCATTAGACTGAGGAGAATATGGAGTCATAACCTCATGAACAATACCATTGTTTTCACAATATACTTGGAAAAAATTTGAGATATACTCTCCTCCTCTATTAGACCTTAATCGTTAAGTATTTTTCCTGTTTCAGTTTGTATTTCATTTCTAAATATTTAAACTTTTTTAAAGCTTTATTTTTAGTTTTAAGTAAGTAAATATAACAGTATCTACTGTAATTATCAATAAACGTGATAAAATATCTTTTGTTATCCATTGTAGTCATCCCATTGAATTCATAAATATCAGTGTGCACCAAATCCAAAATCTCAGATTTCCTTTCAACCGTATACAAAGGTTTTGTAAGTTATTTCTCCTACAAACATATACTACATTTATGTTTTCTATATATGATAGTTTTAGGGATAAGATTTAAATTCATCATTCTTTTCATTGAATCAAATTTTACATGACTCAACCTATCATGTCATATGTCATATAATTCAACATTGCAAATAGAATAAGAATATGAAACAAAAGTATAGACTTTGTTATCATTAAAATTTATACAATAATCAACAATTGGTTCTACATGAATTTTAAACAAATCCTCTACATCACACAAATAGCCCTCCCCAAAGAAACACTTAATACTAAGTCGTATAATAATGACTTTACTATATTTACAATTTAACCTTAATCCTCCCCTAACTAAAAGAGGACCAATGTGGATATTCTGGCGAAACATTGGAATATGTCTAACCCTCTTAAGAGTTAGAATCTTTCCTAAAGAAAACTTTAAGTCCACATGCTCTTCGACTTAACTTCAGCAGTCAAATAATCTTACAAGGTCATTGTTTGCCCATAGACAGCTTAGTAAGAAACAAAAAGAGATTGGTCAGCACATATGTACACATTAATCATAGTGTATACTATCTAGTATTATGACTAATAAATAGAAAGGAGATGGGGTTTAAGAGATAGATACCTGTCACTAGCAGGTGTAGTGGTTACCACCATGTTCACCATAGCTCCTTCAACAACCTCAAATGTTTTAGCTTTCTTTGAGGAACAATCCCTTGCCCAATGTCCAACTTGACTACAAAGCCAACATGGTTCATTTTTCGGTTTCTTTTGTATCTTTGCTTTTGGTTTATACTTTTCTTGTTTTGCCTTAAGATCATTAGGATATTTCCTTTCGACCGTCAGGTTAATCATAGAGGTGTTGTATACAGGTATAACAGGTTTTTGACTTCTATACTCTTCCTCTATTACTATATCTATCATTAGATCATCAAGGGTCATCTTACCCTTCTTATGCTTGAGATCTAGGTTGAAACCCTTCCAAGACTTAAGAAAATTTTCTATAATAAACATAACAATAAACTTGTCATGAAGTAGCATTTCGGTTTCCTTCAAGTTAACCATAGAGGTGTTGTATACAGGTATAACTAGTTTCTGACTTTTATATTCTTCTTTTATTACTATGTCTATCATTAGATCATCAAGGGTCATCTTACCCTTCTTATACTTGAGATCTAGGTTGAAACCCTTCCAAGACTAAAGAAATTTTTCTATAATAGACATAACAATAAACTTGTCATGAAGTTGCATTTCGGTTTTCTTCAGACTATGGCATAAAAACTGAAACTCATGGACCTGTTCGGTTACAAAATTTTCCTTTGTTATTTGATACTTCAGAAACTTGGTCATGTAATACTTTTCAAGGATGAGGTCTTCAGTATTGTATTTCTGATGTAAAGCAACCCATAGATCTTTTGTTGTTGTGCAAGAGGAAGAACTATATAAATGAAATATAATTTTTGACAATGTCGATAAAATACAATAGCGGTATAGAGTGTCCTTCTCCTTCCACTCGATGATTCTATCCGAGCTTCTACGATCAGTATCATCAGGTAGGAGACAATCTGACTCAATATACATATGCATCCATCTAATATGGTTAACCAAATTTTCATACATTTTTTCCAGTATTTAAAAAGTGGACTGACAAAACTTTTCTGGCATTAAAGTCAAGTCGACCTTAGGTTGGAGGATAGAAGCCGTAGAAATGTTTACTACGATAAAAAATGAATTTTCTAAGATTCTTCGAAAGAACCGTAGACATCCATACATAATATGCAACAAATATAAACATGCCTCAACCATAAAAAACAGTCGCAAATCCAAAATAAGTCATAATCAAGTCATACGAAAAATAAAAGCAAAAATAAAATCAAAAACTTATTTGTATGAGTCGCCTTTATGGACTTGTCTTAAAGAAATCAGTCCCCTGCTATGAGTACGGGTACCTATGTCTTCCTCCCAGCATAAAATGCACACACAACTCGAAGAGTACATCCCTCGCTTTGAGTCGACCTCGAACACAGCTCAGTTGCCTATGGTTGGAGCAGAAAGAGAGAATATACACGAGCATAGAGACAAGAACAAAATCATGAGTAGAGAGATAGAACCAAGAGACAAGAACAGAGAGGGAGAGGGAAACTATGTGTTTAGGGAGGACCCCTAATCACTTATTTATAGGTTCGCGTATGGATCACGGATTCGATCCAAATGACGCATCGCTTTATCCTCAATCGTCCAGTATTATTCGAAACCGTCTCATCTTATCCCTATCCGTGACCACGAAAACTATTGATCGTTAGATCCAAAGTTTACCCAAGCCACAAACACTCAAGCCCGGTCCAACTAGGTGCACGCGTGTGTGGTATAACATGTTCTCTCCAAGCTCTTAGAACTAAGTTTCATGAGCTACCTAATATATAAAAGGACATGTAGGTTTGTCATATTTATCAATATGAGACTAAACTTTGTCTTATCTTGGTCATTTTTTACAAAAGTCTCTCATACGTTACTTTTACACTTTAGTAGTTTTATATATATTAATTAAATATTTAGAGATACCATCATGCATTAAATGCACATTAAATCCAACAACTTCCTCTTTGTATTTGTCAAAATCTAGACCCTCTTATATATATATAGTTTTCGACGGTCGAACGTCCGTACACTTCTAAGAGAAATGGCTCCTTCATATAGAAAATGAGTCGAGCCACAAACGTTCGTTCGGCTCCTTCAGCAGCCCTAATGGATAACTGCCTGTCCTTGTTTTGCTCCTAAACCTTAACCTAATGTGAACATGGCCGATTTAGAACCAGCTACGTGGTTTGAATTAGAATCAAACAGGGTTTGGTTGAAACTGGAACCGGTCAAACTGAACCTCAAACAGAAGGCCATCCTCTTTGATTCCGATTCTGAAACTGCAAAGGGATCAAGACCAAATCCAACGGTTTCAAACCTCCGGTTTTATATCTTTAATTTTTTTCAGTTCCAAACGATTTAAGTCTCAAATCAAAACCAAAACCAATCCGATCTTAATCTGATTTGGAATCCTGATTCCACGAAAACCAAAACCAGCGGTTTGGAGGTTTCTGTTGTCTAGTACATCATACAAATTGATTTCAAGTCAACCCACTTTCCGTGAAACTGAAGTATGCATGATAATTATTTTTTTAAGAAATTTATTCTTTTTTATTTAAATATCATTTAACTAGAGGCCCACAATTTGAGACAAAGAGATCCACACGAGATTGCACGTGAGGGAGTAACCCGTTTCCCCGCCCCCATAGGGTAAATAAATGTTGCATCATCATGTGCATATGGGACTAACGTCCCTTTTTCATGGCATTGGCATTGAAAGCTGGGAGCCTTTACTCGAACCTTGTCAGTGTTCCCTTGGATTTTATATACCAAGTCTCCGCCTTTAGATGCCTTTCACCTTTTCAATATTTATTTATTTTCTTCAGTGTGGTCAAACCGGACCTGTCAATGAACCGGGGGAGGCACCGATCGGTTCACAAAGGTTTCATCTCACTTGAACCGAATATATATATATATATATATATATATATATATATATATATATATATATATATATATATATATATAAAGAGTGATCTATGTGCAAATTGTGTATGATGCTTTGTTTGGTTACACTAATTGAATCACTGGCGAACACCCTCTATCACCTTTCACCTTTTACGTTCTACTCTTCGTAATTGTCTTTCATCCATCAAAACCCATCAAGATCGTCTAAAAGATACAAAACTATCAACATATAAATAATGAGGTTTCCTAAATGGTTTTAGTGTTAATGGCAATGATTTTGATGAGTAAAAACTAACTTTTTAGTAGTAAAAGGTGGTAAAAGGTAACATACCTCTCTTATATATATATAGACATATATACATATATAAAAATAGTAGTTTTTAAGCAAGAAGGCTGGTTCCCGGTTTATGGTCCAACCTGCACGCTCGTTCGATCTTCACTGGCTTTTTATTTCGCCAGTTTAACTTGTGGATGAAACCAGTTACCAGTCTGGGTTCCCGGTTCAACCGGCCTAACAGGTTGGTGCGGTTTGGTCTCAAAACAATGATTTTTTCTGTATTTTTAATTAATTAATTTCTTTATTAAACCCCTTGTTGAAAAAAAAAGAGCTTATCTTCTAATTATTTTAACTCATCCGATTTTCGTGTTTGATGTGCAAAACAATACGAACTTTTTGGACTTCGAGACAAACACCTAAATCATTAGTAATAATCAAATAGCATCTGAAGTTGCAAAAAGCGTCTTTAAAGAATTGTACAACCCTAAAATGCACCTAGTAAATTGTTGATGATTTCTGCATTGCTTATTTAAAAAATCCAGCTTACTTTTTCTTGATTGATCGAAAGGGATCATGCTCTAACTCATTATAATCCTACAAATAGATGTATGCCAAAAGTATCATTTGGCTTTTAAAATTTCTTTCTGCCAATGCTGCAAACTTAGAGCGACAACCACTCTAATTGATAATGTGTCAAATTAATACAAAACTAACATGGGTTAGTGCTAATTGAAGTGTATTAGATGAAATATTGTTCCTTTCTTTTCATCTATAACTCAAAAATCAGCATTTGACGAGATAGACCAATTAAGCATAGAACTTCGATGCAGGTTGTTCGAGTCGCCTGATCGCTTCTCGACAACAAGTTCACGGTCGGAGAATTATTCAAACATCAGTCGCTCATCCGGTAATATTGCTCGTCTAGCAGTTAAATACCTTTCCAGATCTGGCTGGTTTAAAAGAGAAAAAGTTTAGGTGGTGGATTTAGACCAAATACATAACCTGGTGACTTTTAAGTAAATTTCGCAATTTCACTTGTTACAGTTCAGGTGAACTTTTTGATAATTGGAGATTCATCAGGTGGGTTTCTGCAAGTATCCACAATTTTATTTTATTTTTAATCACCAAAACGCCACCGACTGTGTATGAGTTTCATGGGTTCCAACTATACGTGAGTCAATATCAAAGAGTTACGGCAAAGTCTCTTTTGCATTGGAAGCATTATGGGGAGGAATCCCTCGATGTGACCAAAATGAGTGGCTTGTCTTTTAACGATTTTTGGTAACGTAAGAGACAACAGCAAAGTGTCCATTCTCTCTCTCTCAGAGTTGATACAGTGACTAGATGAGGGAAAGAAACAAAGAAGAAGAAGGCACGATATGTATATTTATACGTATAAATTGTTTTGAGGGGACAGTGAAGTACTTTATTAAATGTAAAAAGCATAATAACAGAGAATCAAGGTGTATTTTATACCTACTTATACTGTCAACATATATTATATATACTTATATTGTCACTCCAAACGCGGCCCTTGTTTGCTTGCAATATGACAACACTGTTAGATCATGTGCTTCTCTTCCACTCCCTGGTCTCCGATACAGCCTCTTCACTTCACTTGATGTCAATCATTCTCTTTCTCTCTCTACTCAAATTGGGTAGTGATTAGATTTCTAAGTTACGAACACACACACACACACACACACACACATATATATATATATATATATATATATATAGAGAGAGAGAGAGAGAGAGATGGCCTTTTAAAAAAAGAAATAACTAATTTCAAATATAAAACAAGGTGCCTTATATATATGTTTTTGATTAAAAATGTTATTTGGTTTCTAGAGCGATTTAGAAGAATCAAATGCAAAATTGAGTTTCTGTTGTAGCAACTATATGTCGAAAGTAACAGCTTCACCTGGTTAATTAGGGGGTCATGTCACAAGTTGAACTGTTGAAGGTTATGAGTTCGATAATTGAGGCATGCATCTTTCTTTGGCCTCTCCATTATACTATAAAAAAGAAGAAGGAAAAATCAAGTTGGCTAGCCAAAATCCGATCAATAGCTGTTTGTTTCAAGGAAGAAGAGCCGGGAATTACTCTAAACAGTGGTGGATTCAGAATTTTTTTTAAGGTGCACTTATCTTTTTCTATATATAGTGACAGACCCAGACATTTTTCTTACTTCGAGTGAGGTGCATGCCTCATCTCGCCCTAAAATGGGCTCACCACTACCTCTAAAACACATAATTGATACCTCTACACGGTAACCAGAATTGACTGATTTTGGGTTTCCAACTAGAACCAGATCCTATTTGAGCTTGAGCTGCTCAATTTTAGAAGTTGGATTTTACATTTGTTTTATATATTCCTTCTAAAAAATTATTATTATTAGGCACAAATGTAATGAATTATGTTGTAATATTGTTTAGCTTTTTGCCATTTATTTCAAAGTGGAGCTACCCGTAACCTGTCTCTGTCCATGTTCTTCCAGTTTATATAAAAGCGCAATGCAAGTTGTACATGAAGAAATCAGAAATTAAAGTTGCCGAGGACACTCTACTTCATAGCTGGGTGTATCTAAAACTAGCTAGGACTTCATTAAATATGCAGTTAATTAAGGACTCCCCAACTAGGAAGTTCTTGAGGAATGAGACCTCAATTTGAGTCGATCTATAATGATCATGATAAAAAATAATATTAAGATACATCCTAAAGAGTTTTGTCATCCATTAAATAGAATTTTCCATTATTTTCTGCAGAAGAAGGAAAAAGCAGATGAGTGACGAACAAAGCATTGGAATGGGCGAGCCTGGAAACATAGAATTATTATATTCTTTCCTGAAATGATATCTGCCCAACAACTTTTCAGGCTATGATAGTGATAGGAATTGAAGTAGGTAAACACATTCTTCATACGCGCGCGCGCACAAACACGTATATATAGTTTAATATGCTTCATATTATATATTTATTATATGTTTGAAAATTTCAACAGTTTAAAAGTAAAAAAGTAGATATTAAATAGGATATTTATGTATGTGTAAATGATTGTAAATGTACTTGATTTATATATACATTGTGCATTTAAACATGGCTTATATCTTAAAAAATAGGCAAAATGTAGGGTGAAAAGCGTATTAGACACACCACAGAGAGAGAGGGGGTGGGGAGTGAGGGGAAAGAGATTGAAGAAAAGTTGGTGTATGCAAAATGCCTTGTAGGCAAACGCTGCAAAGTACAAACGAACGATTCATATTGAAATAGTGCACACCCACTTAAAATGCAAAATGTTCCTTTTTGTTAGAAGAAGCAAAAAAATAAATTTTTAAATATGAACCATTTAACACTTTGAGATGAACGGTCAGGACGCAATTTGTATTGGAGCACACCAACCTCTCTCTCTCTCTCCACACACATACATATTTTAAGCATACAGTTTTATTCTGCCTTTTTTATTAAACAAATCACCACATTGGTATGTTTAAAATTTCAAAATTATGGAAACAGCATATTGCACTCTTTTTATATGTTTCAGATATGGAGATCACCACCTTCACGACCACTTACAGAAGACATATTCTCCACTGTTTTCCTGAAAGAATGCTGTAGTCATCACCCTCTTATATGCTTGAGAGAGAGAGAGAGAGGAATAAGTGAACGATGATCTCAGCAGCTGATAATAGAACTAAACAGCGGAAGAGGGAATTCCACAATCCCAAAGACAATCAATTCCAATAGATACCTACCCATCTGTAGCATAACAGATAGCTTTCCCCATAAAATCACACAGACGTTGTTTTCAGACAAAGACAAAAAGGTAGGAAAATCGAAAAGTGGGAATGACAGCAAAAAGATAACCAGGGTAGCCAGCGACCGAGTGCAGCTACGATCCGCTGATAGTGATGTATTATTTAGTGACAAATTATTTGTGAATGTGATCGAACGCCAAGATTTGAATTCAAAACGGTCGACCCTCTTCTACCATTTGTCGTACCGGTTTATGGTGAGCCTTCTGATGTTGCAAGTGAACAAAAAGAATACCATTAGAAGACAACGTTCAGAGTTCTTCATACAAAGCTTTCCGGCGGATGTTCCGCTTACCACTTGCGCCAAAGGTACCCGCAAAGTTCAAAATCATGTAGGCAAAAGGACCTCCCTCTCTCCCTCTATATATATATATATATATATATATATATATATATATACATTTGGTGCTTTATTCACTTCAAGAATAAGGTAAACAGAAAGAACAAGTTTATATGATACAATATGCACCTTGAATAAGTGGACCCTTGCTTTTGTCACCAATCACATCATGGCCCCTTTGATTCTGTATAAAGCCTACAATTGCTATGATCTGTGTCTATGAAGAAATAGTAAATAAGAGGTATGTCCTCCATGCGTTAGCAACTTCAAATCGTGACGATGGCGATAAGAATGCATGTAGCTTGCAGATCCAACTTAGTAGGAGAATGAATTTGGTAACTTTGGTTTGGTTTATATATATATATATATATATATATATATATATTGAAATAGGAACCAACTTATGTAATGGTAGATCTACGTTGAGCCCAGATAGGAAAGGAGTTTCATCCGAAATTTCGAAAATCAACTTAAAACTCATAATGAAATCAGTGTGCATAGTTGGCACCACCTTAAATCATTTAAACCGCTATTTGCCCCACCCTAAAAGAGTTTCTAGATCCGCCATTGGCTTTAAGTAATTGTAAAATAGTTCGTATTCGAGGTGTTAAGGGCTCCGATTTGCCGCTGTTGGGTTTCTAGCTTGGTTTAGTCGTGCCAGAAACCAACTCCCAGTGGCACCAGACTTAAAACAGGAGACCATCCAGTTTGGTTCTGATTTCAACTTTGATGGAATTAAATCGGGCGGTCATAAAAAAATTTAAATTTTAATGCTTTAATGTTTTCAAGCGATTTAATACTCAAAGTTGACCTGACCCGGTTTCAATTCGGTTCTAAATCCTGGTTCCAGCAAAAGCGGACCTGAGCACGTCTAGTAAGGGCAAGTTATATGATTTTATTGCTCCATCAAAGTTTCTATTGGGACTCGTGAGACTTTTGCGGGTCAACCCGGCCGCCGAGATCGGCTCATTTGGATGGTGACTACGTTTCCAATCTAAAATCAATCAACTCTTTTGAATAAAACTGGAATAACTTCCTAGGATGGTTTGATAAGCAAGTAACCTTTAGTGTAGGCATCCCAGTACTATCAGTTAGTTCCCTGCTCAAGAAGAAAACTACGAGGTTATATATATATATATATATATATATATATATATATAAGAGAAATCAATAATTATTTTTACCGACTAATATGATGGTTGGCCATGACCCACAAGAAGTAGGAAATTGGTAGTGATCTGGGAAAGCGTCTCGAGCAAGGAAAAACTGAACAATTATGGTTGTATGGTATTAATGTCAATTTACTGTTGCAGGAACATGGTAACATGAATTCTCTGCGGATCGATGCCTACGTTGCTTTGATCGTCGTGTCCAACTTCATCTTCCCTCTCTGGCTCAACCCCTCTTTCGGCTGCTTCTCATTGTCTCCTTTATTTATGATATTCACGTTTATAGCAGTATCCCCACAAATACTATCGGTATAAAACATGACGCACTGTACTTCCCTTAGTGCATTCTGTAACTCTCTCTCTCTCTCTCTCTCTCTCTCTCTCTCTCTCTCTCTCTCTCTCTCTCTCTCTGTCTAGGACGCTCCATCCGTCGCCATAGGGAGTCACCATCACCATCGTCCATTTATTTTCGTATATTTCTCTTTTCTCCTTCTTCTGAATGCCACCATTGTTAGGGATCTTATTCTTCTTCAATTTATTCAGCATGAAGAAACAAACCATGCACCAATCAAGCTGACAAGCTAAGCAGAACTCTGTCCGAGATGGATACGCGGTTGAAACTCCGGGTTTCTCGATTACTTCGATCTTCCCTTTACTCCTGCCGGCAAGAAAACGTTCTCCACACGGTTCAAGAACCGGTTTTCTTTGCGAACCGTAACATTCTTCCTCTCCTTCCTCTTCCTAAAGATCCCATTACTTTGAGTCTTGGATGGGGTTGCAGGCCTAGAAGATGGTCGACTATGGTGAGCTCGACTCGCTCGACGGCGACGACCTTAGTCTCTGATACGGATACCATTGACTCAGATGACTCCGACTCGGTGGCTAGTTTCCGGAAGATGCTAGTGAAGATAACATCCAAGAATAGAGCTAAAAGTGTGGGAGGTTTCGATG
This sequence comes from Brasenia schreberi, assembly GCA_036023115.1. Lineage (NCBI taxonomy): Eukaryota > Viridiplantae > Streptophyta > Magnoliopsida > Nymphaeales > Cabombaceae > Brasenia > Brasenia schreberi. The sequence continues at coordinate 3,780,091 of JAYKKT010000072.1, forward strand.
GTGATGACAGACAAACCGGTTCTTCTGTCTCTCCTGTATCGAATTCGAAATCGGACGACATTGGTGCTTGTAAAAGTGGCAAATATGATCAGAAAAAGAAATTTTACGGCGAGAAGATGACAGAAAAGGCGACGATGACGACAACAGAAAAAAAGAAGAAGAAGAAATCTGGTGTGAGAAGGAAGAAGAGTAACAGAGGGATCAATCTGCTGAGTACGTCGTCTTCCGGTACGGGTTGGTTCAGCACCGACGAAGAGAGAGACGTGGTCGACGCAGAGAGCGGAGAACTCTTCTCCTCGAGGAGTACCGTCTCGTCTAAGCGCTCTCCCGAGACGATTCGGTTTCAGAAACGAACCAGTAGAAGGAGAAGAGCAGAGAGGAAGGAGAGAAATCAACAATCTCTTCCTAACCCGTCCTCTTCTTCTTCTCCCTCTAACTCTGATGGCCGTTCAGCGAATATCGCAGCGAGCCTGAAAGTGACGGAGAGCGTGGCCGTGGTCAAGAGGTCGAGCGATCCGTACAGGGACTTCAAGGAGTCGATGGTGGAGATGATCGTAGAGAAGCAAATATTCGACGGCAAGGATCTTCAGCAGCTGCTACATTGCTTCCTGTCTCTGAATTCTGCTCACCTCCATGACGTTATTATCAAAGTTTTCACAGACATCTGGGATGCCTTGTTCTGTGATAATTAACTCTCTCTCTCTCTCTCTCTCTCTCTCTCTCTCTCTCTTCTTGATTTTCTCCATGTAACTCATCTAACAAGTAATCTCTTTGCTTTTGCTTTGATGTTAATTTGTGTCAAATGCCAATCAGTAACTACTGTTTCCTTGCTCTCCTTAAGGGAAGTTTAACTCATTGTGACGCTTGGGTTTGTCTTCCTTCTTCCGAAGGAGAGAGAGTTCGTATTTACGTTTGAAGTTGGAGATACGTCACGAGCTCAGTACGTGACAGATCTAATTATTTGTCAGAAAAGATCTTATTATTGTGAGTTAAAAGAGGTAGAGGACGATCACAAAAGAGTTGCAAAAAACAATAAAGAATGATCTACCTTATTGTAAATTAACTTTTAACATGGTTTCCGTGAAAATAAAGAATCCATATAACCGACCCCCTCTAGTATAAGAAAAGGGTTAGTTGTTGTTGTATAAAAGAAAAGATATGATTATTCGTATTCAGCGGATTAAGAACTTGCTTAGAATCATGATATTGTTAGTTCATTTCAAACTCTTAGTAATTCGGTTTACGAGTGACAGGTTTAGCTAGACATTTCCCGACCATCTGTTTGTGATAAAGAGTTTTGGAAAATAGATTTAAAACATAGCTCGGGTTTGAAACCGTTGGTTTTGGTTTTGAGAGATTATGAACCGTTCCGATTATGGTTACAGTTCCGAGGCCAATTCAACCGGTTGCGGTTACCGTCGATTTTGAGCAGTTTGGTTCCAGTTCAAACCAAAAGACCGTTTTCGAATGGGACATGTCTAGGTTTAGCATTTTGAAGAGAGTTCAGGTCATGTGTTTTGTAACTCGTGTCAAAAACAGGTCACTCCTGGCGGACTTCGATTGCAGTGACTTTCTCCTTAGACGAACAGTGCAACCCGATTTTTTCTATTGTCAATTTGGGTGGACATGAACTTGATTTTAATTCAAGCCATATTGGTGTTGGGTTTTCAAATTGCTTCTTGAGCTGCTAGCTGCTTTCTGCTTTGTGTCGTGTCGGGATTAACAGGCAAACTTGAAAAACTCTCTTTCTCAAGGAGAAAAGCATGGGCTTCTCAAGTCTATTTGTGTTAAAGTTTTTGTGTCGTGTCTGTATAAAGTACTCCTATAAGTTTACACAGAAATCAACGTTGGCAAATAATTAATGAATGCCAGGTGGTATTAAGGAACTGCTGTTAAATATCTTCTCCATTATCCAATAAACAAAGATAATTAACATTCATAAGTATAGCTTTGAGGACTCATGAGAGACATCAACAAAACTGCAAATACTACCCAATAGATTTATTAATATTTAAACAAATCACTGTCATCAACTTTGCAACCGTCATCTCCTTCGTCATTCGTGTATATGAATGTCCATGAACACAAATTGGATTTGAAGTCGTGACCTTGCGGCAAACGCAGGGTCTTGGAGATGCGGGCACACTTGACCTGGTTGGTTCTGGATAAAATGGGACCATTTCGGTTGCATTGGAACTGAACCAGTCCCCTGCGGTTCCAGTTTTCTTTCAATTGATCTCGGTTTTGGATTTGGTCTTGGGTTTAACTCTGATTCGAATTCTACCAGTTCCGAATCCGGTTTTGTTTGAAAACACATGATTTAAAGGTCCTCAACCAAAGGCGAGTACCGGCACTGGAACTTGGCATTCCATCTGTCGAAGAAATTCAGCCATCTTTCCTTACAGCACAGGAAGTAAAACCTATCGAAATAAGCCTCCATTGCTACAAGCTTGATTCAAATCAGCCTCTTATAGAAGGTGTTTGAATGCAAGGCTTGAACGACTTAGATCTGAAACTGTGGGCCACTCTTAAGGGTGGGCACCTGACTGGGTAAACTGTAAGATCATATGATCCCACTTTTTACTCCATGTGGAAGCTCACATTTGATTGAGATGGGAACTCAAAGTGTAATTCCATTTACCTGTCATGAACCCTTGCAATGAAACACCCCCTAAGATTGGGGCACGTGCCCTTGGAATTTGCCGGCCATTGATGAGTGATTAAACTAGGAAAGGGGATTCAAATGGAGAAAAGTCTTGTCAATGGAAATAAGAGAGATGATTTTATCATTAGTTGGAAAGCAAGGGTGCAAAGCACAAGGAGCTCCAGCTCTCCTGGCTAGGGCTCGACTAAAAGAACCTTCAAGTTGGAGGTCTTGAGATCGATATCTCGGGAGGTGTGCATGTTTGCTTGGGGTTTCTTGTTCTCGTGTCAGTTCGTGTCAAAGTCACTAATAGTTCAAACTTAACATTACAATCTGTTGTGTTTTACTTCCGGTGCACATTGACATACACTTTTCAGGTCATATTTGTTTCACATTTTCATGTCCGGTGTTATATTGCCAGCAATTTTGTGTTTTGGATCCTGCTCATATCAAAAACAGGTTAACATAAACACAACCCTATTTCCATGTTATTTTGAATGGAAAAGAAATACAGACATTTCTGATCCTATTTGTGTCTGGTTCTCGTGTTGTACGTCCTATATTTTCAGCCCCAAATTTGGCAATCTTATACATGGTTTTACTACGACTCAGCTGGGCCTAGTACTAGTTAACCTCCCTCATGAGACTTGTGCCTCTACTTTCTTTGACCCGAAACCTGATCACACCTTCTTGTGTTGGTTGCCCATAAGGTGAACTTTTTTGCAGTAGCGATCGTCCACCATGGGAGGCCTGAGTCAGCTAGGCCCATAAACCTGAACCAGAAAAGAGGAAGAAGCCCATGAGGATCCCAAAACAATGTTGTGTAAAATCCCATTCGTTCCAGAAACTAACATCTGTGCAGAAACACGTTGCCATGGTTTTACTATTACATGAAGTAGCGAACTTAGGCTCTTACACTCCTCTTTTATTTGTTGATTTTGCAATTTAGTTTGAAAGAAATCAAGATTCCAACCATCACCAACGAAATGCGATTTAGTTCACACAGACACACAGAGTGTACCAAAGCGAGGCCACCATCGTAGTTGTTAGCTACGTGGAGGCAGCAAAAGAATTTAGCGACGAAGAAGGCTCTGTCTACAGCTTCAGCGGCGATCGTTCACCATGGGAGGCCTCTTATACCTCTCAGAAACCCTCCGCTCATCTCTCTCTCTCTCTCTCTCTCTCTCTCTCTCTCTCTCTCTCTCTCTCTCTCTGTCTCTAGGGTAGTCTCTGAAATTCTGAAACAACAAATTTGGTCCTGATCCAGACAAGTTCGGACCAAATCTAAGCGCATCCTCGTCAGATCCAATACAACAAATTTGAGATTAACAGAGACAGAGCCCATCTTTGGCTGTGCGAATGATCAGGCCTAATAAGCTAACCTTGTTTCTTCTTCCTTAAGTTTGTAAGATTGGATTTACCACAAGCTCACAGGAAGTCTAGCGGTTAACCGCCTATCAACTGGGACATTATTATATATATATATATATATAATGAAGATCCTGCAAAGGGCTTAGCATCTCATGGGAAAGAACAACAATCTTAACAAATCCTCTCTAGTCATCTTGGAATATCTTGCGTGGGTCTTTGTCCATAATGGTATGGAACAGCGGGCAAAGCTCAGCACATATCTTCAAGAAATCCTCTTGAAATCTTAAAAATGTGTGCAGAGTCGCAGACTTCAAGGAATCTCTTGAAATTTCTTCGATTGTCAAATTGACAGAGATCCCAGCTTGATTTCCTTGGTCATTTAATGAGAATTTGATGTAGAATCTTATATTTTAACACTTTCAAGATCATGTTTCCTTGAAGAGAGTAAGGATGTAGATTTCTTCTCTTTCCTTCCTCAGTCCTGATTGTTTCTTGTGATGTGTAAATTATGGAAATACTGAATTATTTTCAGATCCACTTATGCTTACTCCTCTATTGGGCAAGAATTCAGGGTTTTAGGCACACTACCTATACTTTCTCAAGTTTGATTACTTCCAAAATCGAGTTTACTTGAAATCCTTAATTTCTCATTGGAAAAGATTAGGTACTGCACTGATGATTTGCTCGCGTTAATAAATTGGCAGTTTCTACTATGTAGTATATTGTGCACAAATATTACTTAATAGAATTTGACTGTGTTGTAAGACAGCACCTATGAGGGTGTGGTTGGATCTCTATAGACAGAAAATATCCCTGTCAAGAAATCTTTTTCCCATTGACATCGAACCAAAATTAATAGTCTTGCTCCATCAATATCTGCAACTATAATATATATATACACACACACGCATATATATATGTGTGTGTGTGTGTGTGTGTGTGTAAAAGACCAACCACCATGGCTCCTCGATCTTGAAATTAGAACTCCTCCACCATGGAACGCCACCTCGTTTCTAAGGTATACTTCAATATTTCTTCGTTATCTCCTTCCTTCCATTTCCTTCTCCAAATAATAAATGTCAAGGAAAGTTTCAATTTTCGCCTAAAGCTAGCTAACCATAGGTTGGTCTTAAACATAATCATATTATTTTGGGCCAATATCAGAGAAAGGCAACCCTAATTAGTCATATATTGTTGAAGAATATATTATCAGTCTTACACTTTTATTTTGTAGCTAATGGAATGCTTTTTCATTTTTTAAATGTATAAGCTTCGATTCTCTCAAGTTCTTTACAATTTTATCAAGCAAACTTCTTTGAGAACCCTTCAGAGTTTTCCTTATCTAAGTTCCTTATGAGGGCATTTAGAACTATGGACCTTACCAAGTTCACATATTATTCTTATCTTATAAGGCAAAATCCAAATATATATATACATATATATGTATATATGTATATATATATATGTATATATATATATATATATATATATATATATATATATATATATATATATATATATATATATATATATATGTATATATATATATATATATATATATATATATATATATATATATATATATATATATATATATATATATATATATATAATCCCAAACATTTTTCACTTCACAATATAATTGAGTATAAAATCTGCCACGTCTGTGTCTAAAAATATTTAAATGAGAAGCTCTTTAGTTTACATTCAATAGTGGTCTCTCGTTGTAACTCTTCATGAAATCTGCCACGTCTGTGTGTCTAAAACATTTTTTAATATATATAATCCCAAACATTTTTCACTTCACAATATAATTGAGTATAAAATCTGCCACGTCTGTGTGTCTAAAAATATTTAAATGAGAAGCTCTTTAGTTTACATTCAATAGTGGTCTCTCGTTGTAACTCTTCATGAAATTTATCAATTTTTTATTAAACTTTCTTTAGTTTTGAAATTTAAGTTCCTCCTATTGGCATATTCCAATACCTTGTCGTCATTATGAATGTAATATAATAATATATTTTGATCTTTTCATTCAATTAAGAAACAAAGAAATGTATATTTTGCAAGAGAACTTGGCGTGTACATTTTTAACTATGTAAAAAATATTTTGTTAGTCAATAACAAAATAATTTTTATTGGCATTCATTTCATGTGGTCTGCACAACCTTCTGTTACATTTTGTTTGGTCGACTATATTGAATAATTAATATAATTAATATGTGATAGATATTAAAAGGAATGAACTTCTTTTAAATTACAGTGGTTTGCATAAATAAGAAGCAACTAACCATGGCTTCTCGAATAAAAGAGACTAACAATGGCTTCCACTTTTGGCATATCTACTATATTATGCTGATAAGAAATATAAAGGTATTAATAATAATTTTGACCCCTTCTCTTATAATGCTATAACATACAATACTTCTTCATCATGATAACATGCATTTGTTCGTGACTTCATAGAATGAAAATGTCTAAGGAGAGGCACCTTTATGTTATTCTCATATATTAATAATTCCATGATGGTGTTTCAATAATTTTGTACCTTTTTATATGGTGTTATGACATGTAAACTTCCATTGATATATAAGCATGCATTTGTGTTGACCTTTGTAAACGAAATAAGAAAGGGGCACCTTGATCACGTAATTTTGATTCATCAAGTCTCTTTAGCATTTGAATGTACCTTCTCTACTCATATTAAAATGTGATAAATAATACCAAAGGATTTTGTAGAGTATTTCAATTTTGACATAAATTCAATAATGTTTCTATATGAATTATCAATATTGTATCATATGATATAATGTGAGATATCATAATATTCCAGATTTTATTGATTTGGTTGAGGCCCCAAATTGCATGATAGCCAATCTTCTTCACGCTGACTTCTTTGATCATCTTATATTGCTCATTTATGAATTCCTTATTATTTTTCTATGAGGGTGTATAAAAATAAAAGTCTTTTCTCCCAACACTAACTTGGCCATCCTGTTCGACATCTCTAATTTTCAAATGAGGGAGCATTTTGTGCATTGTTAACTATAACCGAGTGACAATGTCTTTCCTTTGGAAACTTGATAAAAGTTCAATTATAAATCATACTTTTATGATGATTTTGTTATATATTATAAGTAACTTTTATCCATATTGGTACACTATAAATCTTCTTGCATGGATTATAAAGGTCTAGCATATTATATTGTTTATGATCTACTTAGCTGCAGCTCAAACAAGCATAAAGTAGCAATCATTTTGGCATATAAAGCAAGAGGACTTGTCTCATAATCTTGAGGTATATTTCTCTTTGATGTTAGTCTTTACTAGTGTCATCTTAAATTGAAAGTCTCTAACTTTTCAATGCTATTGATTGCAGAAAACTATAAGTAAGAATTCAGAACAGAAGAGAAGATGTATGGCTTTGCCTATGAATATTTCTCTTCTGGCATTGACATTCTTATGCCATAAATTTCTTTGCGAAGGAAGTCAAACAACCATATGGTAGTATCTCATGAAAAGACTTATATCAAGACTGTCAAGGTAATAATTTAAATCATGTCTAGAAAAAAGATAACCATGAGAAAAAGAAAGCATATGTTCTCATTGGATATCAAATGTCAGTAGGATGTAGACATATCTGATTCCGGTTAGCTTTGAATCTGGAACTGGTAATTTTATAAGATTTTTTTTTTAAATACCAGAACCAGCGATTTGGAACCACTGATTCCGGTTTTGCAAAAGGTAAAACCAGAACCATACCGAGTGAACCCCAGTTTTGGGCCTGGTTCTAGTTCCGGTTTCACCGGTTTTGGGTCCAGCCAGTTCTTGGCCCAGTTCAGTTCCAGTTGTATGTATGAGCAAATAATACATCTTCAACTATATATATATATATATATATATATTATATGCATGTGCATATAATTGTCATTTTCTTGTTTCCTATTCTTGGAGAATTGCCATTTCCAGTTTCATGTCTTCATTTTCATGCAGCATAGATTAACAACGTTCAAAGTAATGGTTTTGACTTGTTTGTACTTTCTTCACCTAGCATGAAAATGGAGACATAGTTGATTGTGTGAACATTTATGATCAACCAGCTCTGCAGCATCCTTTGTTGAAAAGCCATAAAAGGTAAGAGTTTTTCTCTTAATAGCTTTCATGTTATATTCTTTGTATTGTTATATTTTAATATGATATTCATTTAGTTATAAAAGGAAAATTTCTGTGATTATTTCAATCCTGTTACGCTCATGTATGTATGTATAAATAAATAAATAAATATTAAAAAAACTAAGGTCTACATGGCATCTTCATCGAGACATGCATAGTTTGCTATTTTAAAACTTATAAGTCTAAATACATGTTCTCAATCATGGAATATTACTCTCTTGCCACACATACATACACAAATATTCATGCAAGTTCAATTTTCTTTTAATATACTTGAAGGCAAATGGAAGCAACACCTTTGAGTGGATAATAGTTCGGATTCGTATCTTTTATTGGTGTGGCGTAATCCTACATTGCTCTTTATCATAACAGAGGAGAAACCAGTGAAAAACTAAATAATTACTTCATGTTATTGTTTAATCATTCATTGCTTTGGACATGCTCAATATTTTATTCAGCATCTGAGTTAATCCATTTCAACTCAAATATAACAACTTGTGAGACAGTGAAATGTACGTTCTACGATTCAGATGAAGCCTACCTTCTACCCAAAGGGACTGGTGCTAGAAAAGAATCACTTATCAATGTCAAAGCTCCATGAACATCATCAAAAGAGTGAAAGTTGCCCAAATGGAACTATTCCTATTCTTAGTAGAATAAAGCACAAGATCCTTAACACCATTTCTCGGAAAACGCCCGTCAAAAACCGCAATTATCAAAGTTCATTCAACTTAACAAGGTCCTTGGATGATCAAATGGTTCATCATGTAAGAGTTGTGTGATTGTGTCTCTGTATTTAGTGCCTGCTCTCTTTTAAAAGCTTACTTTCTTACTGTCTTATGCTAATGTAACTTTGAAACTTCTATATGAAAATAATATGCTATACTCGGGAAGAAATGGCCCCGCTATGGATGCAAAGCGAAAATCAATGTATGGAACCCGTTTGTTGAAAATAAAGGAGAGTTCAGCGTATCAATACTGGCCATCGGAACTTGTCCCTCGATTGTCCGGAGGGGCGGAAGTGGTAGATTTTGGTGGAGAAGTATTCATCTCTTCCAGTTTGGGTCGGCACAGCAGAACTCAAATGGGAAGTGGTCATCAACCCAGTGAAGGCCTCCACGGGAGGTCCTCTTACTTGAGTGACATACACGTTATGGACGAGTCCTTGCATTTTGTGAATCCTTCCAATATGAGATCTGCAAAACATCCTGATTGTTATGATTTGTGGGACGTTGGAATTATGGGACCCGAGAAACACCATGTTTTCCATTATGGAGGACCAGGATTAAGTGAGAGATGTCCATGATTTAACAGATCTCTCTCTCTCTCTCTTCACATTTTTTTTGTCAAAATTTTCGTGACCAAAAAGGGACTTAGTTATTGATGAGTTTGGACATAATCCTCACATTTGCGATACACATATTCAACTAGATATGTAGGTAGGCCACTTGTCTCATGTGGGTTAAATAGTTTAATCTTTGATTTAATTGTTATTTCCATTGGTCATATTCTACTTATTCATACATGTGCTTAGTTTAATCTTGATTTAATTGTTATTTCCATTCGTCATATTCCTCTTATTCCAACATGTGCTTCCTTTTTTTTATGGGGGGGTGGGGGCATTTAAAAAGTTGAGATTTTGAAAAAAATATGAAATTGGTAGTTTGGAGCCATTGGTTCTGGTTCCACCAAACCAGGTGGTCCTTGGTTCTAAATCCAGTTTGTTTGACCATTTCTAGTTCTAGTTGATTGTTGGCCCGGTCCTTGCTTCTTGTGCATGCATGTGTTTCCTTGTTTTCTAAGAATATAAGAATTCGGTATCATGGTCCCATTAAGGCAAGGTGAGATATCCACCTCACTAAGCGTTTTACAATGTACCCGGCAGTTAAGTGAGAATAGTCCACGGTTTAAACCGTTAACCACTATCCAAGGTCTCATGGTTATGTCAAAAGGCAAATAAAAGAAGCAAGCATACCAATGTTTGGCTGGTTCAAGTGGTTCTGCGCATGTTCCCCATAAGCAAGGTCTCGACTTGGAGGTTTATGAACGGAGAAAACCAACATTGGGAGAGCTTTACCCCCACAGAGGATTGGCCGCGCTCCGACGGAACCAGTAGGGGGGTCCTGTGGGCTTTCCATGGTGTGGATCAAAAGAAAAAAAATGCATACATTGCAAAATAATTAACAATAATCTATTTAATTTAGGTTTATTTTTAAGTGCTCGGACATGATTTAAAGAAAAGAGCATATTTGTTCTTGGAGTTCAATCTAACAAAGGGCATATTTTTCATTAAGCATAAAATCATACTTATTTTAAGTTAAGTTTAATTTATATACATTTTATCTTCGTTTTGGTACCGTTTCTATACAATTTTGTCGTTAAGCTACAAGGCATACTCACTCACCCCAGTACACACACGCACACACACACGCACACACACACAGAGAGGGTCCCAAACCTTGCGGGCGAAGAAACCGTATCTCTGTCATGGAAGGACCCTCCCTACGTCTTATTAAAAGCAAAGGCATCTCTCTCTCTCTCTCTCACACACACACACACACACACACAGAGCGGAGGAAGCAAACAAGGTGAGGGAATGGAAAAAGAAATAGCAGAAGCAGAGGCAGCAGAAAAAGCAGCAGCAAGAGGCGGGTTTTTCAAGAAAACAAAGAAGAGGCTGGCTTCGAGCTTCAGCCTCGGCCGAAGATGGAAGCGTTTAGATTTCCAGTGGCCCCAAGCCATCCGCCTCTCCATTGTTGATGACATCCTCTTCAAGATAGTCTCCGTCTTCGAGCTCATCGCGCTTTTGTCTGTGCTCTCTTTCTATTTCCTCTGCTGCGGCTGCAGCCTCTGACATTATCAACACGATGGACCGCAACCAAGAAAAACTTCACTCTTTGGCAATTGGTGACGTTGGTATCCACATTATTCGCCTTCTGGTTTGTGGAGGGAGGAGAGAGAGCATCTGAAGGTGGTGGTTGTTCTTAATGGTTATCTTATTTTGCTCAACCTTGAAGGCTTTTCTTGGATTTCTGTTTATTTAATGTGAAAATCTACTGTTTCATCTTTTCTGCATTTTGATTTGTACGATAGTCTACCATTTTTCTCAATCATCTGCGGAAGACAACAACCACGTATTTATGAAGGACAGCATAAATTCCTTCAGCTTGCCATCAATCTCCATTGTGAAATCTGGCTAAGGTTCATAAGTATCGTGATCTGTGTTGGTGTTTTTGCTGACCTCCCAATGTGCTAATGTGTGTGTTTTTGTCCGAAATCTATCATCTGGATTGTTGGTCTTCAGGTTCGTTGATGAGAAAGATAATAAAATAAGAATTGATGGTTGTGACATTTAAAACATTCTACGGATGGTCAACTCACAAGAGAAAGTGCTTGAAACGACTGCGTTGAAAAATTAGACATTCAAATGAAATTTCCTTGCTGATTTTCCTTTTACTGCTAAACATCTAAAGAGAGGTGGTGGTGTGGGAATGTAGCCCACTTTTATCCTGAAAACGCAGGATACATTTGGAGATTGGCTTATGGGATTTCACCAGGTTATCTAAAAAGTGGGATAATTTAGGATTTCAACTATTCTCCAACTTTATGGTGTTTCTCATTGCAGCTCCAACAATGGATGCACCTGCTGATCGTTGTTCCAAGATAAGTTGGGATATTCCAACTACTAATCCTGATTTCACGATCAAGTGGGTGCATTCCAGACGCCCTTATTTGAGGCTCTGCCCCTTAACTGAGGCATCTCATTTTTGCATGTCAGTTCAGTTTCCTTAAATTAGAGTAGGTCGGTAGAAAACAATGTAGCAGGTGCTATTTGCAAACTTAATTTGGTTGGTGCATTGGCACAATGGGAGGTGACCTTGTCATGGGCAGTTGGGGGTTCAATTTTCATGGTCATCCAGTTCAAATTTAATGTGGACATCTCACTCAAACAACCTTGTTCAATGGTAATAAATCTAACAAAGTTCTACATTCGACGTCAAAAGCCTTACACAACCCTCCTCTTTCTTTTTACGTAAATGTCTAATTTTAAGCCATTATAACATGCTTTTATGTCATGTTGATTTTTTAGAACTCATTATGTTTGTCTTACCTTCAATAAACAGTGAAATTTCCTCATCAAAACTAGTGAAGCAAAGAGTTCTTAAATTCGATCTTGATTGTCTGCTGAAAGCACTGTGAAATTCATGGTACCACTCTTTTCCATGGTGGGGAACATAATGCAAGGACTCCATGTCCTATCTTGGGGTTCATCTCATCAAGAGCTGCATGTGGAAATGAACCCAAGTCCCCAGAGAGAGAGAGAGAACCTTGCAACAAGTCTGGTAAAAAGCAGCAAATGTGTTCATAATATTATTTAATGCTTCCATGTGGTAGAAAAATATCCAGCTTTCTCTTCTCTACCTGTCAATATCTGATAATTACAATTCTCTGCAAACTTGGGACCTTGTATCAGACATAAGGTGGATTCAAGTTCGAAGTTTATACACATTCAGAAAGGAGGCGCAAGTGGATTGTAATCAACCACCTCCATTAGAAAATCTTGATGTTCTTTGGGTTCTCCTACCTGTTTCCTGACAACTTTATCCTTTCCAGACTGTGATATATTAAAGAGATCGAATCACTTTGGAATACATTCTATATTTCCTTCCAATCAATTGTTTGCAACCATACAGAATGTTCAAGCCCTTATGCCTGCTCGATTCCGATCTGGTCCAACGGCTTGAACCAAATCTGAACCATCAACCAGAATCGGGGATTCACAGTTTGGCTCTGGTTTTAAGTTTTGAAGAACTGAATCCTAAACCACCAGTTCTAAGTACTTTTTAGAAGTCTATCCTGTTCTTCAGAGAGAGGCGGAACCAGACCAGGACCATACTCAGTTTGAATTTAGAACGAGAACTGAACTCAAAATTGGTGGGACCGGAACCAAAACCGGTTTTAGGGAGAGACCAATTAAGCTCCTGTTCCAGGTTTTGATGGAACTGAAACTGCCGGTTTGAGACCATAGAAACTGCCGGTGTGGAACCTATGGTCCCAGTTACAGGAACCCGATAGGTCTAATTGGAATGGCTAAATATAAGCAAGCGTCCAGAACAAGCTTTATACGGAATGATTGGTTAGTGGCCACATGTAGGCGCATCCATCCAGGAGTGCCATGTATCAGAGGGGACACTCGAAGTCCACCATTGGACTGAGAAGTCAGTGTCCGACTGGTCTGCATTGAGATTTGAGTGTCTCCGCTGGTAGGCATGGTTTGTTCTGGATAAATAAGAATCGACTTTTGGTTATCGATTTAGAGGTGAAAAATGGAGAAAGAATAAAAGAGTGCATCGAGTAATTTGAACTAAATGGTGAAACCTGAAAAGGGAGAAAGAAGATATATTTAAATAGAAAATACTTCAGAGATGCTTAGAATTATGTTGATACACATTGTGATACATAACAATATGACTATACACATTAGAAAAGTGATGAAAGATGTGTTGGGTGAATTTAAGGGAGGTGTATCGGTACAAAAAGAAGTTTGGTGGTGGAGTGAAGTGATGTGAAATAGTTACAAATTACATTATGCTTAAAAGGCTAGTGAAACTTTAGAGGCTTATAAGAAAGTAAAGAAAGAAGCGGAAAAAGCCGTCACTGAAGCTAAAGCTAAAATTTGGAAATATTTATATAAAAAACTCAACTCAAAAGGAGGTGAAAGAATTTTTTTTATGATAGCTAGAGTTAGAGATAAGAAAACTAAGGATGTTAATTTTGTTAAATGCATGAAAGACGAAGATAAGAAAATTTTAGTGGTAAATGATGATATAAAAAGTAAATGTAAAAACCATTTTGTAAGTTTTTTAGTGAAAATAAAGATGTTAGTATTAACTTAAGAGAGTTAGCCAAATAAGAAAAATATAGAAACCACAATTTCTACCGACGTATTCAAAAGAATGAAGCCAAAGAGCCTCTTAAACATATGAAGGATGATAAATCTTTAGGACCAAACAATATTCTTAAAGAAGTTTGAAAATCTTAAGAAAGACAAGGATCACTTCACTCACAAGACTATTTAATGAAATATGGAGAAACCAAAATATGACCAAAGAATGGAGAGCGGGTACACTTATACCCATATAGAAGAACAAGGGAGACATTCAGAATTCTGCGAATTATCGAGATATCAAGTTAATAAGCTATACTATGAAATTACGAGAAAATATTATAAAACGTAGGTTAAGATAAGTATCGAGTATAATAGAGAACCAATTTGAATTCATGTCAGATAGATTTAGTATTGAAGTGATTCACCTTTTAAGATATCGTATGGAACATTTTAGAATAAAAAAAAGACCTTCATATGATATTTATTGATATAGAAAATTTTTATGATATGGTATCAAGGGATGTTTTTTGGAGAATCTTGAAAAAAAAAAATCCCATTAACATACATAAACCTTATAAGAGACATGTACGATGGTACAAAAAATGTGTGAAGACTCATGAAGGAATAACAGACTTCTTTGAAGTTAATATTGGGTTACATCAAGGATCAACTTTAAGTCCATACTTATTTACAATGGTGATTGATGAGTTAACAAAACATATTCAAGATGAAGTATCTTGATATATGTTATTTACATGATATAATATTAGTAGAGGAGTCTAAGGAAAAAATTAATAGAAAATTGGAACTATGGAGAGAAACATTAGAAAGTAAAGGCTTCTGACTTAGTAGAACAAAGACAAAATATATGGAATGTTAGTTTGATCATTTGGTTACTTGAGAGGATATAGAAATTAAAATTGGCACACATTGCATCCCCCAAAAGAAAAGTTTTAAATACCTATGGTCAATTTTTGAGAGGAATGAAAGAATTGATCAAGGCATAGAATTAATGTAAGTTGGTTAAAATGGAGAGGAGCATCATGTATTCTTTATGACAATAAGATATCATTAAAATTAAAAGGTAAATATTATAAAACAATAATTAGAAGTGTCATGTTTTATGGTTTTGAGTATTGGGTAGGTAACCATCAACATGTACAAAAAATATCTGTGACAGAAGTGGAGATATTGAGATGGATGAGAGTAGTCATACAAAAAAAGATCGTATAGATAACGAGGTTATCAAAAACAAATTAGGAGTGACACTAATATTGGATAAAATAAGAGAATATCGTTTAAGATGGTTTAAATATATAAAAAAGGTCAAAAAAATATAAGGTACGAAAAACTAGATTTTGAAAGTATTAAAAGAGGGAGAAGACGACCACAAAAGTGTTGAAAAGAAACAATAAAAATTGATTTAGTTTATGTTGAATTAATTGCTAATATGACACGTGATAAGGCCATGTGGAAGGCTTAGTTGTTGTTGTTGGTAGTGATTGGGATCTCGTCGGTTTTGGTATATGTTTTGATTTAAGTTTTAAACAGTTTGGAGCTCAATACTATTTTTTTTTTATAGATTATGAAGTTGATGGTTTCAACCGCCTCCAGTTTCGTATAAACTGAAACCGAAAGTGAACCGAGTCCTTCTTTGCTTTAAGTTCCGGATCTGATTCCAGTGATTTCTGTTCCAGGCCGCCGTCGGTCACCAAGTTACTTACCACCCCTGCCTTTGCCTTTAGATAAAAACGATTCTGTACACGTTTCCATGCACACTCCTCAAAATGACAAAGATGGGACTGACACTATTGAGACGTTCTTCTCTTTTTTCTAGTTTTTTTACTGACAAAAATGTTATATATTACAAAAAATGCTTATAAATATCCCCAAAAATGTCTACCTGCACCAATCTGGTTTTGTTAATGCATCCATGTTTTGATGAGCACGCATGAAAACAGGCGTAACTTTTGAGCTAAAAAAAGATTTCCCCGTAGAAACATATCTATGAAATCAACACTTGATTGCCGCACAAGACGCTGTTCACTGTCGGTCACTGTTTTTCTCACTCTGCGTAGCTCCCACAATCGATGGTCCACAATAAAAAGCATCGTGTGTGTGATCTCCATCTGTCTATGCTGACGTAATTGACTGCAGTGACCTGTTGGTGCTAGCTTCTTCTATTTAAATAAAACGACAATGAAGACGTTAAAGTGGGCAAGCTCCTTTAAGTATCCTGTGCCGCACTCCATACTGAGACCCGCCGCATAGCCTTATCTCTTCAACTCCCCTCGTCGGCACTCACACAGAGAGAGAAATGGTGAACACGGCCATGTCAAGTCTCTCGTTGCCTTCCTTTCCTTCCTTCACTGAGAAAAAGAATTTGAACCACCAATTTCTTGGTGCATTTCCACTCAAACGTCAAGCCACCGTCAGAAAGGGCTCTTGTGTTGCCGTAAGAACGTCGGTCTCCTCTTCCAAGGACGCTGTATTAAAGGATTTCCATTCTTGTAAAGCCCTAAAGGCAAATAATAGCTGCTTTTCATTTTTGTCACCGTTCATTTTTAGTCTGTTTGTGGGATATGGCCATGGAGCTGCTAATGTATAGCTTGCGGATTGGTTTATTGTCGATCTACTTCTGTGTTCCATACACACACATGAGAGGGGTTTTCAGTTTTTGAATCCATAATAATACATAAGGAGATCTATTCATGAGCATAATAGGTAGCTTGCTTCCATTATATTCATATATACTTGGTGTTCAGATTTTGGTTCCACACTTTAAGGAAATACATGCATGGTGCTTCCATAACTCAAAAACTACTGCTTGCCTTATTTTATTGGTGATCATTGTCTAAGAAAATGAGTAGTTATATTGCAGAGTAACTCTATGATATCCCGATTTTTTGCATCTTTTGTCACAATAGTCTACGATCTGTTGATCGACCAAAATTAACATTGTCGACGATTATGACTTGCTTTGAGGATGCAATGCAAGGTTAGTCCAATGATTGGTTTTAATCTAATCAACAGAAGTAGCGACAGGTTCCAATTTTAATTTCTTTTAAGAGAAAAGATATTCCTAGCATCCGGCCTTTCCTTTCTTCGTTTTATCATGAATTGAAACAGACCTCATTAACTTTTTCCCCTTTTCCTTCCAATAAGAAAATATTGGTTTGTTTAACTTTTAGCTTGTCTCCTGCTTAGTAGCAACTGATTCATTTTTGTTCCTTTCTTTATGTAGATCATCTCAGGCCTGCAGAATTTCAATAGAGACAGTGTTTCTTCTGTTGTTACTGCTGCCGACAAGGTAACCCATGCATTTTCTTGTGATTGCACTAATTAGTTTGAAATGTTTTATCAACCAAGCTATTGAGGTGGAAGTCGAGTGAAACACAAGCACAATGAGTCACCAGCTTATTAAGAACTAGACTGTATCGACCAATTGATTTAATGTCAGTTAATTGCGGAGATGTTCTTGTCTTTTCTTCGGTTGGTCACATCCCAAATAATGCATTCATAGACATAGTGGTCACTATGATGTAGTATCATTATTTATATGGATTCACATGTTCTATCAGTTTCTAATAATTAAAGCAGAATTGCTAACTGATGGTTTCTGATAATTCTGATGCTTGGTAAGTGTTCATCCTTTTGACTGCTTGGTATTCTATTTGAAACATTTGACAGGGGGGAGCGACACTTGTGGACATAGCCTGTGACCCTGAGCTCGTGAGGCTTGCACTGGGCCTTACTTCTCTTCCAGTATATATTTCTTTTGAGCGTATTTCTTATATTGGTCACAGAATGCTCCTTTTAGTGAAAACCTTCCAAGTTGCAATATTTTGAGACTTCATTCTCTTAAGTTATTCAGAAATGTTTTATGTTTGTGATGAATATATGTAGTGGAGTTCTCATTTTGAAAAATTTATTGCTGGTTGACCAGCTCATATGGTATCTTCTGCTTAGTTCCTTTTAACATGCTAAATAGTGATGGCTATAATGGCATTAGACCCACATTGCTCTTATCTTGAGGAAGTGCGTGATTAGTCAGGGACAAAGCATCTTCTTCGCAATACATGGATGAATACAACAACAACAACAACAACAACTAAGCCTTTTCCCATACTAGACGGGGTCGGCTACATGGATTCTTTGTTTCCACAGATCCCTATCGTGTGCCATGTTAGCAGTTAACTCACAATAAGCTAGATCATTCTTTATTGTTTCTTAAGCTAGATCATTCTTTATTGTTTCTTTCCAACACTTTTGTGGTCGTCCTCTAGCTCTTTTAATACTTTTCGAATTTAGTTTTTCATACCTTCTTACAGGTTCTTCTTTTGATCTTCCTTCTATATGTCCAAATCATCTTAAACGATATTCTCTCATTTTATCCTCTATTGGTGCCACTCCTAATTTGTGTCTAATAACCTCATTATGTATACAGTCTTTTCTTGTATGACCACTCATCCATCTCAACATCTTCATTTATGTCACATACATCTTTTATACATGTTGATGATTAACTGCCCAACACTCAGAACCATAAAACATGGCAAGCCTATTGTTGCTCTATAATATTTACCTTTTAACTTGAATGGTATCTTCTTATCACAAAGAATACCTGATGCTCCTCTCCATTTTAACCAACCAGCATTAATTCTATGCATAACATCTCCATCAATTCTTCCATCACTCTGAAAAATTGACCCTAGGTATTTAAAACTTTCCTTTTGTGGGATGCAATGTGTGCCAATTTTAATTTCTATGTCTTCTGAGGTAACCAAATGATCAAACTTACATTCCATATATTTTGTCTTTGTTCTACTAAGTCGGAGGCCTTTGCTTTCTAATGTTTCCCTCCATAGTTCCAATTTTCTATTAACTTTTTCCTTAGACTCCTCCACTAATACAATGTCATCTGCAAATAACATACACCAAGGTACTTCATCTTGAATATGTTTTGTTAACTCATCAATCACCATTATAAATAAGTATGGACTTAAAGTTGATACTTGATATAATCTAATATTAACTTCAAAGAAATCTGTCATTTCTTCATGAGTCCTCACACATGTTTTTGCACCATCATACATGTCTCTTATAAGGTTAATGTATGTCAATGGGATACCTCTTTTTTCCAAAGTTCTCTAAAGAACCTCCATCAATACTCCATCATAAGCTTTTTCTAGATCAATAAATATCATGTGAAGGTCTTTCTTTTTTACTATAAAATGTTCCATAAGACATCTCAAAAGGTAAATCGCTTCAATAGTAGATCTGCCTGGCATGAATCCAAATTGGTTCTCTATTGTACTTGATACTTGTCTTAACCTACGTTCGATAATTCTTTCCCACAATTTCATAGTATGGCTCATTAACTTGATACCTCGATAATTCACACAATTTTGAATGTCTCCCTTGTTCTTATATATGGGTATAAGTGTACTCGCCCTCCATTCCTTGGGCATCTTTTGGTTTTTTCATATTTCATTAAATAGTCTTGTGAGCCAAGTGATTCCTATTTCTCCTAGTATTTTCCAAACTTCTATAGGAATATTATCTGGTCCTACCGATTTACCACCCTTCATATGTTTAAGAGCCTCTTTGACTTCATTCTTTTGAATACGTCGGTAGAAATTGTGGTTTATATACTTTTCTGATTTGGCTAACTCTCCTAAGCTAATACTAACATATTTATTTTCATTAAAAAGCTTATAAAAATAAATTTTCCTTCTATTTCTTATATCATCATTTGCCACTAGAATTTTTTCATCCTCGTCCTTAATGCATCTAACATAATTAAGATCTTTAGTTTTCTTATCTCTAGCCCTAGCTATCCTAAAAATATCTCTTTCACCCTCTTTTGAGTTGAGGTTTTTATATAAATCCTCCCAAATTTTAGCTTTTGCTTCACTCACGGCCTTTTTCACTTCCTTCTTTGCTTTCTTATAAGCCTCTAAAGTTTCACTAGTTTTCTTAGCATAATGTAATTTGTAACATGCCCTCTTTGCCTTGATTTTATTTTGCACTACTTCACTCCACCACCAAGCTTCTTTTTGTGCCGGTACACCTCCCTTAGATACACCTAACACATCTTTCGTCACGTTCCTAATATGTATAGCCATATTGTTCCACATATCATAGGGTGTACCAACATAATTCCAAACATCTTCTTGAAGGACTTTCTGTTTAAATATATCTTCTTTCTCGCTTTTGAGGTTCCACCATTTAGTCTGAATAGCTCGATGCACTCTTTTCTTCTTTGTCCATTTTTTTATTTGTAAATTCATAACTAAAAGTCGATGTTGGGTGGTTAAGCTTTCTCTTGGAATTACCTTGCAATCTTTACAACACGCTCTATCTTTTTTCCTACAAATAAAGTAATCAATTTGTGTTTGTGATAAGCCACTCTTATAAGTAATTAAATGTTCATCTCATTTTTTGAAGATTGTATTGACTATAAAGAGATCAAATGCCATAGCAAAATTTAAAATCTCCCTACCTTCCTCATTTATATCCCCAAAACCAAAGTTTCCATGAATACCTTGATATCCTAATGCCTCTTTACCGATATGTCCATTTAAGTCTCCTCCTAAACAAATCATCTCCTTTTGTGGAATCTTTTGAATCACCTTATCTAACTCTTTCCAAAATGTTGTCTTTATACTATCTTCTAGTCCTACTTGGGGTGCGTAAGCACAAACTATATTCAAAACCTTTGCTCCTAACATTAATTTCAACATCATGATTTGGTCACCATATCGTTGTATATCTACTACATAATCCTTTAAATCTTTATTTATGATAATACCAACTCTGTTTCGAGCCTTTTCTTTACCTTAGTACCATAATTTAAAACATGTATCCTCTATCTCCTTTGCTTTTTCTCCAACCCATTTTGTTTCTTGTAAACATAGAATATGAATCTTTCTCCGAATCATAGTATCTACTACCTCCATTAGCTTACTGGATAATGTTTCGATATTCCAAGAACCAATATGAATCTTATTATCTAGGATTAACTTTTTTACCCCTCACATCCATCCATATTCAAAATGCGGAGACCCTCTGAAAATTATTCACTACATTCGGGCGACAATGTAGTGGGACTAACTTCTTTACCCACACCCGTCCATGATGTGGGAACTCTCTCTGCAATTGATTTCACTACATTCGGGCGAAAATGTAGTGGCCCTTGCTTACTTATTATTGCATTCGGGCTCTGCAGCACGTCGCTAGGCGGGGACGCCCCAAAGCAATGCTCATAATTTTTGTAATCCATGTTATAAAATCCTACGAATTTTTACACTGGTTGTCGAAAGCCTAACACAACCCTTCTCCTTTATCGGGGCTTGGGACCGGCAATGCAAGGGTGATCCCTTACATGGGCGGAGTTAATACACGGATGAATATGGGTTTTAAATGAATTTGACATGTCCTCATGTTTACTGTCAAATAGAAACTCTCACGCACACACATAGCTCTTGGTCATTGTGTGGTATGTTCATTTGTGCTTAAGTGCATGCAGATACTATATGCAACATGATCAAGAGCTCAACGGGATGAATAATTAGCTTGCTTTTTAGAGATCTGCATGAATTAAGGGCTTCTCCTTTGATTCTTCATAGCATCTCTTGAAAGAGCCCTCTACCTTTTCTCTTCAGAAGCATTCTTATATTATCCTTTCTGTGTACAAACTTATGCGAAAGTTTAGGTAATGAAGGTACTGAACATTTCTTGATCATAACTATATCCTGCTTAAGAAAGTACCTTGGAAGGGATGTTACAGTTGAGTAATGGCTTGATATGTTAGCTACCAAAAGGGCACTGGCATTTATAAACATTATCTATCTTGTTGACTAGAGGTGATTGATATTATACCTTTCTGTAAAAAGAGATATTAGATATTGCATGAATTAAATATGGTGGCTGTTGTCTGGGAGTATGATTATCATTTGATAGCCTTTTATTTTCTGTATAAGGAATCTTTTGCTTCTTGTTTATGACCAGTCTTTTTGTTTTATAGATTTGCATCTCATCTGTGGAACCTGAAGCTTTCCTTCCTGCAGTTGAAGCTGGGGCTCACATGGTTAGAACAACCCTCAGTTTATGCATGTGTGCTGGCACACATGCACTCACAAACACCTACACCTACACACGCACGAACACATGCATGCACACACACGTACACAAATGCATGCATGAACACATGCATATGCACACATCAACACAAATTAGTGACTTCACCATTAGTTTCTTCAAGCTCTTTCTCCTCTACTGGAAATGTATGGTATGAAAAGGGTATATTAATGTTATAAGCAACTTTACAGGTGGAGATTGGGAACTATGATTCGTTCTATGAGATGGGATTGAAGTTTTCTCCAGAACAGGTATTGAGTTATATATACACGTGAAGAAACAAAATCTACAGAAACTATGTTTGATACTGTGATTTCTGAATTGACCACCCAAAGATCGGTCTTTTTAACCTGCACGCATGGGATATATTTGTACTCGGATGAAGTATATGATGTTCAATTTTCATGATTTTCTGAGAGGAAATTTTAGCCAATATTTGCAAAATTGTGTAGATATTGGAGCTGACAAGGGAAGCAAGGAGGATTCTCCCAGATATTACACTCTCTGTTACCGTGCCACATACTTTGAGCCTCCCTGATCAGGTTTGTTGCTTCAATTTCTATATTCTGCTCCAAATGGTACACATATCTTATCACTGCCCTGGCAGGTCAAATTAGCCGAGTTATTGGAAATGGAGGGAGCTGATATCATACAAACTGAAGGTGGAAAATGTTCAAATCCTTCACAATCTGGAATTCTTGGTCTGATTGAAAAGGTATTCGTGAGACCAATTATATTAAATTTGCTAAGTTTATATTTTTCTCTCACATGAACAATCAATTTGTGAACTGACACCCGATTCTATGTAATCTTCTTTTCTTTTCCTTATGTAAGTATCTGTGTACCGATGGACCTTATGTGCTTAAGTTACTGTATGCTTACTTCTTCCGTGACGCTTTCTTCATAATCAATTGATAATTGCACTTGCTGTAACTTATATGTAGTTTGATGATAAGATCCAAATAATTTGGCAACTGCTCAATCTGATATAGCCTCTTTTTCTTGATTTTTATCTCTTCATAATTTCTCAGGCGACTCCCACGCTTGCTTCTGCGTATTCCATCTCTCGAGCTGTAAAGATTCCTGTTCTGTGTTCATCTGGAGTGAGTTCTGTTACAGCGCCCATGGCTTTAGCTGCTGGAGCCGCTGGTGTGGTATGTATATTGCTTGCTTGTTTCAATATTTCTTATTTTGACTATGATTAGTTGTCAAATATCCAAGAACATTGACAAGATCTAACTGATGCTTAACTTTCAGAAGAGAATGATCATATTTGACCATCCTTCAATAGTATAAACCTTAGACGAGCAAACATTCTTCATCCTCCAAAAACTAAGAGATACATACCCTGGGATAATATTGAGAAAAATGGAGAAGTAAATAATAAAAATGAGAACTTATAATGCAATTTACTCTTGCTTGTAAAGCTATGTATCTCTGTAATGAAGGATCAAATTCATTTGCTAACTTCTGAAGCAAAAGAAAAGGAGGAAGAGAGCAAACACAGCGTGAATTACAACCAAGCAAGACCACTATTAACAATGTTGGCCATAAACTCTAATGCTATGAAATTCATGTTGTTCAAAAAGACCAAAGTAACACAATCTCTGTCCAACAATATGAAGTCATATATAAGGCATGTTGTACATAAGCTGTTGGATCTTTATCACATGTACTAGTTATCCTCATCCTGCTTGTTGCTGCTTCTGTTGTTTCTTGTTATGGTTCTCTTCCTTTAAATTTCTTGGGAAATTATGGTACAATGGTCCATCTTCATGCTTTTTTATCCTTCTACATCCTAAAACACAATGAAATTCGATAAGATCAAAAAGTGTTTGCCTCCTATAAATCTCATTTATCTGAAGTTCCGTCACAGGAGCTTTTTTGGATTTAAATGTGGGATTGACCTAAGTAGGTCAGAATGGTGATGAATGATTATGTATCTCGCTGCATGTGGGAATGGCTCGCTTCTTGTGTTTTTCTTCTTTCTAGGTAACACCATAAGAACTGCTTCCATCATTTAACAATGCGAGAAAGATACTCAAACGGTGGCCACAAGACACCATAGATTCAAAAGTAAATCAATAAAATATAACTTTGATAGTTATATTACATTGAAACACATTAACCGGAATAGCATTGAAGAATATATAATATGTCAAAAACGTATAATAGTATTTGGCGGGCCCATAAGCCTGTTTTGTGCAGCATATCAGGGACGATGAACAATGTCTTTCTAACGATGACATGCTGTGTCAAACTGTTTTCTGTAGTATGTTAAAACTTTGATGTCTTGGTGGAAGGGTCATGGTATATGACTTGGACTATTTTTTCTCTTGAACATAGGGTGTCGGCTCAGCAGTGAATAAGTTGAATGATGTTGTTGCGATGATCGCGGAGGTGAAAACAATAGCAGATGCTTTGGGAAGAGCGAGGAGTTCTATAACCGAAAAGATGAGAACTGTGGGTCTTTAAGTTCAATCATTTCATGGATAAAAACTTCCAAAATCCCTAGTACTTACCGAGAGCATTAGCTCACAGGTAGGGCTCTCTGATGCCCACTCGCAGGTGGTGAGTTCAATTCCTGGGGGCGCATGTGTGTGGAGTCTTCAGCCTCCCATTGTAACCTGAAAAAAAGTATATAGAACTTCTGAACTCTTTTTCTTCGGCTCAGTGGCTGGACCTGGGAATGCTTCTTCAGTTTCATCATCGGCGTGCATGTATGATCGAGCTGTTAGGGTTTTAGCTATCAGAGTGGGACGGCTACTTACTAATATCACACTTTCAGTGTTTTCACTGCCCAAAATTTTGCATCTCTTTTAAGGATTTGTCCAGCTATAAGGTTGGTGCATCCACTATTTGGTCATTTTAGTTGGCAGGCTGTAATTATCCTCTGCATCTGAACAAACAAGTTAGTGGCAATAAGATCCATCTGATATGTACAATTTAGATTGATCAGAACTCACCATCTTTAGATAGCCGTTAGCAGGTCAACCCGATGCGTACCATCATGCATTGTTATGCATACTTGTTGCAACCAATCTTTGTTTGTAGCGTATCGGATGCTTATCAGTTTTTATCATAATACGTAACGGCTGTATTGTATCGTAACAGATCCTAATTTTTAAAAAAGTATTTTTAGAAATCAAGAAAAATAGAAAAGTCAAGAAAATTTTTAAATAATTATTATGAATCAAAATAAGTAGCACAATTTTAAAACTGTATCATATCGATATTATTACTTATTTAAATTATTTAATAAGTTAGTCATAAGTTCATAATATAAACAAATAAATAAGGTAGCAGAAAATAAAAATAATCAAGTAATTAGTTTAATTTATTATTAAATCAAAGTAAAAGAAAATAAAGGTTTTTATATATGTGTGTGAGTGTAAAATAAAGGAAAGTGAGAAACAATGATTCATAGGAGAAATGCAACAAAAACTATGAAAATACCTGAATAAAATCGTGCTGATGTGGTAAAAAAAAACGTAGTTTCATGAATAAAGTACCAAAACTTCCTTCCACACAAGTATGGATGGAGGAGAAATAAAGAGAAAAGGTCTTAAAGATAGAGTTCATGAAAAATAAGATTCAAGTCAGGTGCCGGACCCAAATTGCATGATACAGCCCAATGCACTAGCCTGACCCGATAGAGGTCCCACTTTATATCAAAATTCTTTTCGATACTATATGGTATGTGCCATCGATACGCATAACATTGGTTGAATGTGACATATTAGCTTCCAGTTGGCAGCGATATACCATGTTACTTCATTCCAACCAGATTCATCAAGGCCTTTATGATTGGTTGGAACGACAGATTGTCCCAAAAACACTAGATGAAAAATGCTTGAAAATCTTGTTTCTTTGCTCTGTCTGACCGTAGATCTTGTATGATGTATGATAAATCAACAATGTCCCACTCTCTAGAAGCTATAGAAATGAGTGCTGACTATAGCTGTCAAGTGACGCCCAAAATGCAGCATACGTTCCACTGGCTTGATAACCCAGAGGTCTATACAAGAGTCGGTGGCAATACTAACTGATTAAGCTTCAACAGTACATCGAAAAAATGGCATAATGAGTGTTTCAATATGATCGATCTCGGACAATTAGCGTCACCAATAATCTCCACAAGAACAAACTCCATCTCTGAAATGGTGGAATCGGCTTGCATCCCTAACAACGATCTCCCTGCTGACAATTTTCGAGGTGAGCTTCATAACAGTGTGGCAATCACCACAGACACGAATGTTCTTCATCACACGGACCTTGGAGCCTTCAATAGTACTAATGAGTCCAAATGCAACAGCCAACCTTTCACTATGGAAAGACAGACTTGCTGCTTTCTGCTCATCGTCAACATCATGCAATGCAAAACTTTTATCAGAAACATAACCAAACTCGATCAGTTTGCCACTCAGCCATTGAATCTTTTCATAGATTTGTTTGCTCATTGGGTGTGATGTGTCTTGTGAAATGAATCTGTGAATCTTATTCCTGATAGTAACCCAACTACATCCAGGAACTTTCGTTATTGCTCTTTGTTTCATGATGACCCTTGTTTCGGCGACTCCACTCCATTGACCAGCTGCAGCATAGATGTTAGAGAGTAAAACATAACCTGCAGTATTAAGGGGTTCCAAATCAAAAATAGCTTGAGCTACTCTCCTTGCTACAATCAAATTTGAATGAACTCTGCAAGCACTAAGCAAAGTTGTCCAGATTGTAGCAGTTGGTTTTATGGGCATCTTCTTAATGAACTGCTCTGCCTTCTCCAACTCACCAGACCTACCCAACATGTCCACCATACAAGTGTAGTGCTCGAGCTGAACCTTGAGAGTCGGAGCAAGCTCTAACATTTTAAAATAGTGTTTCCCTTTGGCTAATAATTTAGCATGACTACATGCTGATAGTATCCCAATAAATGTGATCTCGTCTGGAATCTCACCTGCTTGATTCATTTGATCAAAATATTTGAGTGCAAGGAGACTATGTCCATGCTTTGCGCATCCAACAATTATTGAATTCCACGAAACAATGTTCTTATTTTCTACGTTGATGAATGCAGTTTTAGCATCGTCTATATCACCACATCTAGAATACATCACAGTGAGGCTATTCCCAACAAAAACATCATGATCCAATCCCATTTTCGTAGTAAGAGCATGCATTGCTTTACCTATATCTAAGGCCTCCAAGGCACTACATGAATTCAGTCCACTGGTAAATGTTGATTGATTTGGCTTAATTCCATTGCCCATCATACTGTAGAACACCTGAAGAGCGTCTTCATGCTGATCATTTTGTCCATAACCAGTCAAAACCGCTGTCCATGGAACAACAGTTTTCCATGAAATTTCAGAGAACACTTTTAGGCAATCACTCATATTTCTACAGTCTGCATAAAGGGACAGAAGAGCCGCAGAGACGAAATCATCAAGGATATCACCTGTCTTTATCACATGGCTGTGAATTTGAATCCCTTGACGTAAACCTGATAGATTGGAACAAGCACTAAGAACACAAACAAAGGTGCTTGCAGTAGGCTGAACTACAGCATGCATCATTCTTATAAAGAAGGATAGTGCCTCATTGCTTTTGCCCATTTGATCAAGCCCACCAATCATGCAAGTCCAGGAAATCACATTTGGCTTCGGCATTTGCAAGAATAATCGTTTGGCACCTTCCATTCTTCCATTTCTGCAATGCCCATCAATCATAGCATTCCATGCAGCTGCGTCTCTAAATGGCATCTTCTTAAACAGCTCATTTGCTGATTCTATCTGGCCAGTTCGAGCTAGCCCTGCAACCATGATAGTCCACGAGATTACATTTCTCTCAGGCATCTGGTCGAACAGTTGATAAGCAAGATCAAGGTTTCCACATCTCAGACTGCCCGATATGATCGCATTCCAAGTAGCAACATCACGAATGGGCATTCTGTCAAAAACTCTGAATGCTTCTTCTAGTTTACCGATCCTTGAAAACCCCACAATCATCGCGGTTGAGACAAATACATCGGGCATGGTAATTGTATCGTACACAAGCTTGGCATCATCTAATCTGCCATGCTTAACGTGATTAAAGACCATGGAATTCAGTGAAATCCCGTTTCTTCCAGTCAAATAGCCAAACCCTTGGTACCCAACTACTGAATCTCCATCTTCCGCATGACATTTCATCACGGAGACACTCTCACGGCAACTATTCCATCTCTCATCATGAATCGAAGAATACCAACAACGGGAATTATTCCAGTGAAGCAACGGAAAGTAGAAATTCCGGTGAATAATCTTCCTACAGCCACATCGAAGCATTGAGCTACAATTCCAGAAGGACAAACTTTCTGAGTGCGACTCCCGGCTTAAAATCACAAGGATTTGTTTCTCTTCCTTCTGAATGGAGGAAATAAATGAAGAAATTCGGATGGTAGAATACTAGAATCAGCCGTTAAGTAGGATTGCGTAAATGGATCGGTGGGGATTTATTTTTACCCGTATCCATGCTGATCTGTCTGTATGGGCCGACTCTAGCAACAAACCTAATTCCTTAATAGAAAACTATTGCACACAGAGTTCACCTGGCTAGCAGGGGGTTGATTCACAAGATTAAGATCATGAGTTTGATACCCGGGGCGTGACACTCTGGTCAGGTCCAAGCCTGGATAAGGCAGCTTTATGAGTCGGTGTAAGACTTTGTTAATCATTTACTTACGAGAATGCGATCTTTCCAGCACTAATGCACGAACCCAATCAGAACTTTGAAGTTAAGCATGCCCAAACAATACCAGTATTAGAATGAGTGGCATCCTAAAAGATCCTTTTTGTGGTTAATAGTGTGTGGGAAATGGCAAGATCAAGTTTTTGGCCCCGAGGTTTCTCTAGGTAATAATAAGTAATATTGACATATAGCACAAGATTCCTAAGACCAACTAGAATGAAATTAATCTTGTTTCTTCAACAATTTATGTGCTTAGTGACCTCTTGATACAAAGCAAACCAAAGATTGGTTGGTAAGGATTCTCGCTGTTCCGATTCTCCAGCTACAGAGGAGCTCTTCCCCCTTTCCCAGCCAGGTCTTTGTTCTTGTCAATGAGTAACCGACGAGCGATCGCCATCTCCAACACCTAATACCCAACCAGAGAGTTCCACTTTGACTGGAAGCAACCATACTAACTTTGCCTCTTCAGCGAACAAAGTGGAGTTGAGATACAAAAGAGGCCTTACATGATTCAGCTCATAAACATCGTGTTCAAACATGTTAAAATATGCTCAGAAGGCAGAAATCGATCAGGTTCAATGTTGCCAAACATCATTAAATCAGCTGATATGCAATCACATCACTTGAAATGAGTTTAAGACAATAAGTCAACACTGTGCTTGTGGATACATTCAGACATTCTAGAGTGATTCTGTTATCTAGCCCCAGTCCCACCTGTTAATCTGCTATGACAATTCACAACATTATTATATTTTGCCAAATAATAAAGAATGTCAACAGCAAATTCAACCAACAAAAACCACCCTTCTAAAAAGGGAGAAAAACAATGATGCTAAACCATCAAGCAGCTTGCAACACTTATATAGACTAAAAGACAATTGATGTTTCCAATAAACAAAAGGCCCAATGTCAAAAACGGCTGCTGTCTCCAACTAATAATTCACTTCTTCAAAAAGGAAAATACCAAAGCCTAGCTCTTCCCAGTACCGACAGAAGCAAGAAAAGATAACTGAAAGAGCTGAAATAGAACCTCTAAGCAACAAATAATCAGATACAAAATCTATAGGCCAACTGAAGAAAAGAGTCCTGTTGTACTGTTACTCAAACATCAGCATCCTTCTCATCGACATCAGTCTTAGCTGCAACTGCTACAGTTGTACCTTCTTCCTCCACATGAGGCTGTACTTGTTCCTCTTCGGGCAATGGCTCCTCAACATAATCATTCTCAAAAGCATCAGCAGGCACCTCGTATAACCTCACTTGTGGTTTTGATGGATCCTTCACAAGCACATATTTTCCTTCATTCAGCTTCAAGCAAACATCAACAATTGATTTAACTATCCCCCACATGTTTGAAGTGTTCAAATTGATCTGCATGGCAAATTCCCTTGGCTTGTAACCCTGAACGCTGAGTATGACATGGTTGAAATGATCGCGGGGGTGTGCCCTTGATACATATCCTAACTTCATCACATCAGCGCCTGAGAGTAGTGCCTGGGCAGTCCACCGGGCAAGCTTGTTGGCATTGTTCTTGAGCTCCGTCGCAAGGACTGCTCCTCTTTGTGTCTCAAGCTTTTGTCTCCAATCAACACCAGAATACTTTGGATCAAACTCATTCAGTGCATTGATCATCAACAGAGATCTACCACCCCGCGTGTCCACCATGGCACCATGGACTTCACACCTGGCAACAAGAAAGGTGTTGTCATCAAGCTTCCACCGACGATATCTGTACGCAACAGAGGCTGGCTCCTCTCCCTCACTGGCAAATGGATTTGGCTCATCAAAGGAAATTTGGTTGCCATCACGCACAAGCACTTGCTGTGAGAAGTTCTGGTTGATATATGCAGCCTCTACACTGAGTGAATAGGCAGAGTTGATATCTTCTTTGGCCTCTGGAAGGGGTTCCTAATTTTTTCATGGTTGAATACAATACAGTGTCACAAATTAAAAGAGGTATGTCATTGCTCAAACGACAAACTGTGGGGAAAAAAGACGGACATGAGCTCTATATGTGTCATTAATGTCAAACACAATTGTCTGATTTGTGGGGATCAAAACTATGCTCAAAATAATCAATAAGCCACAAATGACATGTAACAATTGAAACGGAATGAATTAAAGAAGTAATAAAATGCCTGTATCAATTAGACAGCAAAAATTCATACTAACCAACAGATAGGGCTAAGGAAAATGCAGAGTCCTACAAAAAAAAAAGGAATGTCCAGGACTTGATAAGTTCATATTTGTTTCTAGGCTATGCCCCAGCGAAAACCAATTGTCTAGGAAAATAAAGCAAGTTTAAATGCTGCATCATGCTGAGCTGCACAATTATGATAAGAAAATGGCTTTCCATGATGAATTCAATGATTGTCCTGTTCTCGAAAATGGTTGCACCCTAGAGCACATGACTGTTGTCTAAAATTAGCAGCTTTCTATTTGCATAGAAAACTATGGTTATAGAGAAGTTTAAGAAACAAACAGCGTGTGGAATTAACGAATTGCTTTCAACAATAAAACGCTACTTTCAGAAGAAACCATGACAGTCGTGTTCTTCACGACTCACAAGAAATAAAACAGAACCAAGGAAAACAAAAGGAAGAACCGATCATAATAAAAGTACAGGAATGGTATAACACCGACAGAGAAATAGGTGACGACCTGCTTTTCAATCGGAAATTAAACAGCATATCGGTACAACGCGTTGATTTCAGGTGAATAAAAGCATCATGAATCCCGATACAATATATCGTGCTGGGAAGAGAAACCCTAGAGTTGTAGCGAAGCGCGCAATACCTGGGAGGTCTCATTGACGGAGAGAAGATCGAGTTGTGAACCGTCCCTCTTGTCGAAGAAGAGTTTGTTTCCAACCCTCTGAACAACGATATCCCACGAATAGACGGACCTGGGAGCACACATGAGCGCGGCGAGGATCGTGTCCGTCGCAAACACAGTCGCCTTATCCTCGTTAGCCAATCGCCGAATCACCGGATCATCCGTCGTGGTCACCTTGAAGAACGTCCGATTCTTGAACCTCTCCAGCTTCCTTTCGCTCTTCGAGTTAACCCTATCAAATGCACGATCATAAAATTCGACCGCGCCGCACCCGATGATATCCTCCGGATCGCCGACGGCGTAACTCAGCTTGGAGAACGTCGAGAACGGGATTTGATCGAGCATCGTCCATTCCGGCTGAATATCCACCGACGATTTGAACACGGCCGCCTCACGCCGCTGCCCCGACCCAGCGCGGTTCTGGTTATAGAAGCGATCCCGGCGTTGCCGCTCCTTCTCTGCTTCCCGGCGTTTAGCCTCAACCTCTTCGTCCTTTCGCTGGGGTAGCTGCTGACGCTGCTGAAAGCGCCAGCGTGGGCCGAAGCGCGGGTGGCGCGGAATTGGACGACCGTCGACGAGGCGGAAAGAGGAGTCGTCGCCGGCGTTGGCCGCGAGGGAGTCATCAGCGAAGGCGAGATCAAATATGGAGGCGTCAGCTCCCGCACGGCCACCGGCGGGGCGAGATGGGAAGGGATTGCGCGTCCAATCGGCGATCCTGCCGAGTTTCTCGGCCTTAGAGAAAGGGGCATAGGGGGCGTGACGGAGATGGCTCTCTAGCGTCATCGGAGTCTCCGGAGGACCCCAGCCGTCGGGATTGTGGGGAACCGCCGCAACGTCGAAGGAAGCCATGGCGTTCGTCCTCGAGTCAAGGGGGGGGGGGGGGGGGGCTCTGTATGAAATTTGCGCCTAAGAAAATTTGTTTGCTATATAACGATATGTTAAACGTATCGCGATATGTAGAATAAGGAGTGATTGTTTTGTGTTTACCGAAAAAAGAGTATTTGACTTAAAAAAGTACCAAAGTCTATTTTTCTGGATCGGATCTTGGCTGATTGGGTATAGGTATCAATTCATAGTTAGATAAAATTAGTAAATATTTAAATCGGGTTTAAATGTTTAATCTGATATATTTTATATGTAATAATAATTACCTAGGTATGGATAAACCAAATGATTTGCTTCTCAAATCCAACCGATTGGATTCAGATTTGTAACAATTTTGAACCTCAATCCAACTCCACTAATTAAAGGTAGATCAGTAAAGAAAGCCAACCAAGATAAGCTTGGGCTGCCTCTTCTCATGAAGAATGAGCCCAGTTAGACATGGTCGGTTTGGAACCAACCCAGTGGTTTAAACCATAAACGAATTAGGTGAAACAGAAACTAGGGAAATTGGACCCAAAACGGGACTCAAAACTGTGGATCATTTTGGTTTTATCTTTCTAACTAGAACCGGCTAAAAACCATAATCAACGGTTCCAAACAGCTCATTGTGGGAACTTTTTAATTTTTTCTTTGAACTTAAACTTTTTAAAAAAAATTACCGGTTCGAAACTGTTTCAAACTCAAACCAGAACCACCTTGGAACTGATGGTTCCAGAACCATAACCGGAACTGACAGTTCCAAATCTCAACACATTCCTTGTGACTTGGAAAATTACAGGTTTTGTGGGTTGATCTCGCTTAAACGAGGCCAAAGATTCGAAAGGTTCGACCTTTTTCCTCTCGATTTTGGTTGAGAATAGAAGCTTTGTTTGAGACTTTTGCTTCTTGTGAACGTTCAAGACTCGCCCCCGGCGAACCTTACCCATATATGGAACAAAATGCAGCCACCCAAATAAAGTTAATCAATCTGCACCGAGTTGATAAATAGTTGTTGATACCTTGTTCATATATCTATGCCAAACTGAATGGGTTCAAGAGCCATGCAAGTCGAACCGAGCCAAACCATGAGCAGCTGGTCTCATTTCTAACCCAAACTGGACATACTCAACTCATAGGAGATTAGATCCTAATGACTTGCTCATTTGCTTGATGCATTTACTGGTTTTCACTGTATTGTGAATTGCTGGTGCCTCACAATGTGAAGGAGGAGATCTAGACTTGGCCATCTTTCCAAAAGTGAAAGTCTGGTTCTAGAAAAAAGAAAGTAGAAAGTTTCAAACGTGGGAAAACTTTTCCAAAGTAATAGTATGTTTGCTACACCTTTTGAATAGAAATCGCAGAGGTCTGCCTAACCCCAGCTTGACAAAAAGTAATGTGTCAGAGTATAAATTAGGGCTTGTGACTATCATTCTTTTTCATACATGAGCGAAAATGGCTTCCTTTGAGCCAAACATATGTTCTTAGAGTGTGTTTGATCATAAGCTTGGGTATACAAAATTGTCACTACAGTTCTAATTCTAGCAACCCACGTCATCGAAGTTGTAATCACGTAAAAATTGGAGTCATATAACCTTATTCTTTTCTCATGCATGAAGGCCCAAGTTTGATTACAAGGTGAATTGAGAGTATAATTTCAGTTCCATAGGTTTAAGCGTCATAATCAAACACCCCTACGAGTCACCCTTTCCAGTAGGACCACTACTTTTATTGAGGAACGCTTGATTTCTTCAGTCCATCCCCACTATCATGACTTATTGCCATAATATTGATAGTATAGACGTCACAATTATCTAGCCTACCATGTTTCGTGCAGTTGTACATCTAAAAGTGTTTGATGAGAAGCAGTTTCTCAGGGGAAAAAGCTTTTCCCCCTGATGGATGTGGATTCCTAACCCAGTTTTACACTGAAAATGCAGACCGCTTCTCCTCCAATGAGAGGTGGGATTCAGTCGTTCAGAGTTGGGGTGAGACAAGTACAGTAGTAGCACAATAAGTCACACACTTAGGACTTAGGATCCTTTCGGGTTCACGTTTCGTTGCAATACAGATGCTGAAACAGAAGCTATTGCAAATGACAGAACCCATGTTTCCAGAAAAACGGGTTGTACCTAAAGTGGTGCGGCTCTTCTGCTCGGAGCTGACAATGAACTTACACTTTGTCCAGTGTCCATTTTTGTTTGTGATTCAAAGATTAAACTCCCAGTACCATAGAACTTTGTATCCCTCTCCACAAAGTTATATCCCTAAAAGTTTTGAGAGTTCTGCAAAGGTCCACCATACAAAGGGAAAAGTCTACAAACGTTTTATGATTCAAACACTATTGGAAACCACAACCGATGTGAACTGAGAAAAGAAATCCAGGGAAAGGCGAAAATCTTCAACTGTCTCTGTCTCTCGCACGCACGCGCACACACGAGTTCACACACATACGAGTTGAATCAAACGCCAGAAAAGTGACGCAAACACAAAACCAGAAGAAGCAAAGAAAAATTAAAAAATAAATCTAACCAATTAGGATATTCCGCCCATTTGTGTGAATGATACTGAACCCGACCCCTTGTTCACCAAATCAAGTCACGTGGCTCAATCCCCAGCAATGAAACCATGTATCGTTTCACAAATCAAACGCACCGTTTGGTAGCTTTTTGTATGGCTCCCATCGACTCCACTACCCTGCTAGCTTTCCGACAAAATCTCTCTCTCTCTCTCTCTCTCTCTCTCTCCAAGAGGCCATAGAATTAGCAAGTAGTGACCAATTGGTGTGTGGAGACCAAGGCAACTATCATGTGGATTCAGCGGGTTCAGTAGTTCAAAACTTTTGACACCCAACAAGGTATCCTTCTTGGTATCAACACATTTTGTTGTGTACAGCAAGTGTTGATTTTTCTATGCAATGGGTTTGATGGTAGCTGCATCCACTTCAATTAACGCATTGATTTTGCTCTGAAAGATTGCACGAATCTTTATTTTCACTAGGTTTCATTTGAGCTATTGTTGGGTGGTGACTATTGAGATGAGAAACTTATCAAATTTTGGGATGATGGGTGCTTGTTGAAGAGGCTGGATTGAGTGTGGAGAGAGAGAGATGTCTTTGCAATACCCATCTGTTGATTTTAGCTGCGGTGCATTGGATTTTGCTCCCTGCGGTTGTTCGTGGAGAAGATGTGGGCTTTCAAACGTTGGGTTTCCTTATCGGAAGCTTACGCGACTAGGAGACCGAATCTGTCGGCAGAAGAAGAGCTTCCACTGTGGAGTGTCTTCACTTCAGAAACCAGATGTTTTGTTGAATGGTATAAATTTGTGGGAACTCTTTATGCTCCTATCTCTTATGTAATTGTCAAGAAAGCACAATTTGGTCTTTTTTTCTGACCCTTTCATGGGTTCAAACTCGCAGTTGATCCGGGAAATGCAGCGTCGTTATCTAAAGCTAGTGGTGGCTTTGACAAGGGGGGCGTCTCAATCTCTTCTTTACTAGCAGCAGTTGCTGATGATCTCCGCTTGTTAAATGATAACCTCCAGTCGGTAAGTCACAGGAACCTAGTCTTCAGCTCTGACTCTGATCAAAACCAAAACCAAGCCTTCTCCCACATTAAGTGGGATCAGCTACTTGTCTTAATCACTATTGAGCTTGACCTCCTGTCATGTCAGCGTTTAACCTCCTTCCAACACTTGAATCTTCAGCTCTGACCTTTATAGTGTTTCATTTTACTATCTCTAATATGGGTTTCTTCTTCTGTCCATATTTTGCACCATCATAAGCTGTGTAGCTTCGACTTCATTAGGCATAATATTCACTTCTTATATTTGATTTCACTATTTGTGCATGTTGTATTTAGAATGTGCTTCTTGGTTCTATATGATTCTTGATTGTTTATATTTTGATACTAGCAATTTTCTTTAGTGTTCAGGATTTTGCCATTAAAAGAGCAGGTTGTTTGTGGTGGTATATATGTTTAACGTTTTCCACATTATATCCAGTTCCATATCTTCAACTGGTGCAATTCTTTGCTAGTCTCATGCATTTGCAACCTTGTATGTTCATTTGCCTTGCTTTATTCCAGTTTACCCCATCTTCTCTTGTTGTTAAACTGGGGTTGACATGATTTAGATTTCAGACCAGATTTCGAGTACTAGTGTCAAACTTGTGTTCTCCATTGGCAAGAAGGCCTTTTCGAGCTCTGCAGTGCCCTCTGGAGCATTTCAGTTCTTTATTCTTGCTATTGTAATTGTAGCCTTTTGCTGTATACTCAACGTGTTGTTTGAAAGAATAGTGACTGTGGTCTTATGATTGTTTTCATGACATCTTTTGATGTTTATTTTCCCTTTCAAAACTCAAAAGCTTTACATGGTTTAGTTTTTGTTAAGTTCTCAAAGCAACAATCTACTGAAC
Organism: Brasenia schreberi; assembly: GCA_036023115.1. Lineage (NCBI taxonomy): Eukaryota > Viridiplantae > Streptophyta > Magnoliopsida > Nymphaeales > Cabombaceae > Brasenia > Brasenia schreberi. The sequence continues at coordinate 3,817,147 of JAYKKT010000072.1, forward strand.
AGCGAATGATGTTTTTGACTGCCATTTCAATCAGAATCTCTGCTATTGATGATTCAGAATGAAAAGGTAGAATCTCTCTTGTATTTTTTATTGAAATTTGAAGCTTTAAGTACCAATTCCTGGTTTTGGGTTGGTCTTGATGTTATAAACTTATAAGTACCAATTTTGTGTACGCTAGTAAATCAAGACGCGAAGGAGAGTTATTAATAATTATTCTTTTGATGGTTATTTTCCCTTTCAAAAGTTTTCATGGCTTAGTTTCTGTTAAGTTCTCAAATCAACAACCTACTGAACAGCGAATGATGCTTTTGACTGCCATTTCAATCAAAATCTCTGCTATTGATGATTCAGAATGAAAAGGTAGAATCTCTCTTGTATTTTTTTATTGAACGTTGAAGCTTTAAATACCAATTCCTGGTTTTGGATTGGTCTTGATGTTATAAGTACCAATTTTGTGTATGCTAGTAGATCAAGACACGAAGGAGAGTTACTAATTATTCATCTTAAATTCTGCGATATTATTTATTAAGTTGCATCCGACTTATATATATCTTCTTTGGATGGTTTTCGTTTTATTCACATTCTTTTGTATATCTCTGGTCTGAGGTTAGCAGCTGGACTTTTGCTCTCCTAGGCGACAACCACTATTTGATATCTCTCTGATGACACTACATTTTCTTGATGCTTGAAGCACATTTTCTGAGGTGACATTTTAAATGATTTAGATGGGTCAATTTGGCAGATAGTTGGTGCAGAAAATCCAGTCTTGATCTCAGCTGCAGAACAAATTTTTAGTGCTGGTGGGAAAAGAATGCGACCTGCACTAGTGTTTCTTGTGTCACGAGCGACAGCCCAAATGGCAGGATTAAAGTAAACCTTTTCACAATTGTCCTTTTGATTAGTAATAACTATTTGAGTGGGATGAACATTGAGGAGCTTTAATGTTATAGAGATGTTACCCCACAACATCGGCGTTTAGCGGAAATCATTGAGATGATTCATACAGCAAGCTTAATACATGATGATGTATTGGATGAAAGCAGCATGCGAAGAGGTAAGTTCTGTGCCCCTTTATCTCATACTCAGTGAACTTACTTGAATTGTAGTTTGATATACAACTTATGGGACTAAAATATGATGTCGTTGGGTGTGATTGCCTACATATGAATTACCTTAAGGATGACAACCTTTCTTCATTTTATCCTCCCTCCTTTCTCTCTTTATCTAGTTGAAGCAACAATACGTGTGATATTCAGAGAATTCATTATAAATTCACATATTCTCCACATCTAGTCATGATGCATCACTTATTTAGGATTGCCAACCAAGTGGAGTCTTTTTCTTGTAAAGTAATTCCACACTGCTATTTTTGCTCTCTTGTTAAGATCTTAGAGTATGCATTAGAATACATTGAGGTTAACAGGGAATTTAGCAGAAGCTTCAAAAGCATTTACTGGAATGTCGTCAAATTCTTGCTAGCAGACAATCATGGCAAGGTAGGCACTATAAGAATAAAGTAGTGTGGGAACTGAAAAAAACAATCAGCATGAGAAAAAATCAAGTAGCATTCTATGTCTACCAAGCTGAAAGGTTGATGAGAGCTTTCTAGTTTGTAATTCTAAAGGTGAACTCGTTTTTGTGACATTTTGGTGCGTGTGTTAGACCAATACTTGTCTTAAGCAATCAATACGTGTTAGAGAATAACACTGATCTTGCCTCGTTCATGTACTCATCTGCATAAAGGTCCATGTTCATAATGTTTTGTTGAATACCTTTTAACTCTTTCCCTGAGATCTATCCTTTGAACTCTTTCTTTAGTTCCTCTTGGATCTATTATCCATGAAACGATCCTTACTCTATCATTTACGTCAAACATCCACAACAAATTGTTATCCTTCCTTCTTGTTGATGTGTCTTTAATTTTGGGTTAGACTCAAACTATGACATGATGCTAAAGCTTGTGGTGCGACTTGAAGTGGACACAAAAACTAGAGTCTGTGTTGGTCGTGGAGGGAATGGGCTGATAGGCCCATGCCTGCAGCCCAACATGGATATTCTGGGTGTTTCCAAAACCTCGTGTTAATGAAAAATTTCTTTGTTTCTTGCTGATTAAGGAGGGTGCATATAGAAAGGATGTGTATAGGAGTTAGGGTTATGGCATATTGAGAGATTGTGAGAGGTCATTGAGAAATCTTCTTCCTGGTTTTACCCATGGAGTAGGCATCTTCAATAGGACTTCAAGATGCAACTAAGTCTTGATGAGAGATGAGGGGTAAGAACAGTGTTTCACGATGGTGGTGAAAATCACGCAACTTGTAAGACTTGCACGTGAAAGCAGATGCTTCTTTTTGAGATTTTCTTGTTGCAGATAATATAGCAAGTGCTGACTAACTAGCGATTCTGTTGAGGAATTCAAAGTGGTTTAGTATGCTTTCATCCTGCTGCTAAGCTTTGAGTTGATTAGTGGATCATGTAACTGTGTAGGTGCCTAAAGGATCCATTGCATAGCTTGTAAAAATGCAATCATCATCCTTGTGCCAGTGGCATTTTCCTAGTAGATCATTTGAAAGATCCAGTCCTAGGACGAAGTTTCTGACAAAAGGTATAATCCTGTCATCTTTGTGCCACCAGAGCTTCCTAGTTGACCAAACTAACTATTGGATGCCTAAAGGATCCAGAGTCTGTGATTCTATAGGGTAACGTTTGATATTTTTGGTGACAAACTAACTTGACAAATCAGTAGTTTGAAGTCTCTGACAAACTTAAATATCTAGCATCAAAAGAGTATTTTCATTTTCCCGAAGGTGCATAGTGCATTTTTGCTTTGGAGTCGGCTTCTAAGAGGGTTTCAGAAGTTGATGCACGCATCGTGCATCTAATAAGCATCCGCAACAGCTTGCTGGGACCAAATAAAAAGAATCCCTTTTGTTTCCTTGGCAACCTAAGTAGTTGATGCTTAAATGTGGGGAATTATTTCCTCAGTGTCAGATACTAAGTTCTTTCTTTTGTGAATATTTCAGGAAAAGAGACGATTCATCAACTATTTGGTACCAGAGTTGCGGTACTAGCAGGTGACTTTATGTTTGCACAATCATCATGGTACCTTGCAAATCTTGAAAACATTGAAGTTATAAAGCTCATTAGTCAAGTGCGTATATTCTCTCTTGCATTTCTCAGATTTATTGTAGACTGAATTTAGTGTAATATTCCTGTGGAAAATCTCTGTTATAGGTCATAAAAGATTTTGCAAGTGGTGAAATAAAACAAGCTTCAAACCTTTTCGACTGTGACCTTACTGTGGATGATTACTTGCTGAAAAGTTACTATAAGACAGCTTCCTTGATAGCAGCAAGCTCAAAATCTGCCGCTATATTTAGCGGCGTCAGTAAGAGCGTATGCACTCAGATGTACAACTATGGGAAGAATTTAGGTTTGGCGTTCCAGGTTGTTGATGATATACTTGATTTCACACAATCCTCAGAGAAACTTGGCAAGCCCGCCGCAAGTGATCTAGCTAAAGGAAATCTCACGGCCCCAGTTCTGTTTGCGTTAGAGAAGGAACCATTGCTTAGAGAAATTATCGACACCGAGTTCACTGAAGTGGGGTCTTTGCAAGCTGCTATTGAATTGGTTCGCAGTGGTGGTGGCATTGAAAGAGCAAGGGACTTGGCTAAACAGAAAGCTGATCTTGCTATGCAAAACTTAGAATGCCTGCCTCAGAATGAACTGAGGACGTCGCTTGCAGGAATGGTGAGATATGTTCTTGAACGGTTGGATTAGATGCGATCTTATTGACTGGAATCAAGAAGAGAATCTTTCAGAAAAATCTTCCGGCAAAGTCATGATTCATTTGCAGGATGTTGCTGTATTTGGTGCTTAAGAAAGAGGGCTAGGTGTATTATATTATCATTTTTTTCTAGGCAGCAGTGCTAGTTTGTTCAAGCACTGCAGATAGTCTTTATCTTAATTTTCTGCTTCGCAATACTTGTGCGATATTATTGTTCAAAAGAAATACATTGCTCCAGAACCTATGTTTTATTCCAAGTACATTAATATATACACACGCACACACACGTGTGTATATATATATATATATGTGTGTGTGTGTGTGTGTGTGTGTGTGTGTGCGTACATACGTACATGTACATATTTCTGCATTGTATCTTTCAGATGCTTCACATGAGTGTATGTTTCTTCAAACTAGTTTGAACACCAAGCTGCAGTTCACCCTTTTTTCATCTATTTATTTCTTAAATGTGAGAGTGCATGCTTTTGTTGCACTCATGCTTCCATGGTGCTGTCTGAGGCTCTGAGCAGAACATGGATATCAGAGGTTGAAATTCTCCACACTACAATTTTTAGGGCCCTGGGTGCTTTTGTCTTGCTGATTGGCAATCTGGGCTGGGTCAAAAATTGAAATGCCTTCAAATAAAACACCTGCTAAACGTAAAAATGTAAAAATTGCTCGGTTCCCTAGAAGTACTATTTGTGGCAGAGGCAGATGTTCTCTCTCTCTCTCTCACGCACGCACGCACACACACACACACAGAGTAACATGGATCAGATGGTTTATTTGCTCGTGCTTTCAAAATGAAGAAAAATTGGAGCCAGTGACTTAAGGGGTTAATTATTAAGTATAAACTGCCATGAGCTTTTCATGGAGGGCATGTGAGAATGGCTGTTGCCATGTGAATTAATCAGAGAAATAGAAACTTTTATTTTAATGGAAAACATAGATCTTGTTCCCCATCGCACAGTGTAGCTGCTTCATTTTGCCACTGTGTAAAGATACCCCGTCTGACATTACATGCCGAGAATGTCGGCAGAAGATCTCTTTAACAAACCTCGAACAGGGTCGCCAACCAAAACGTACTGTACAAGCGTGTATATATATACTTCATGGTAGACTATCCATGTCAATTCCTATCGTTGGATTGGATAGATGGTTGTTGTAAAAAAAAATAGATTAAAAACTTTGTACTTATTGTTATTTTTAAAGCAACCTTCATATTTTGCTTTTTTATTTAGATCATTATCTTTTTAATTCACGATTTGAATAGATATGAAATATATATATATATATATATATATATATATGCATGCACACGCATAAATATATGTGTATACGTAGACAACAAGAATGAAGCTTTTTTAAATACTAGTTGGAGTCGACTATATATATGGATTCTTTGATGGTAAAGCAGCTGATTTTATACATCTCAATAAAGACCATATAATGGTTCACTTTTCTTTCAACCCTTATGTTTTAATTTTTCACACCTTTTTAAGAGAGTTTTTTTCATCTTTCTTCATCTTTAAATTATCTTAAGTATATATTTTTATTTTATTTATTATTAATTATATATAAAAAGAGTAAATATGATATTCAATTATCGTAAAATAACAAGTATGTATTTTCTAACATACGATATATAATATATATATATATATATATGTATACCAGTGTATGTGAGAATGAAAATAAGGAGACCAATAACTATGTGCGTGCATATGAGTAGGGAGACCTACAACTCTCTCTCTCTTTTTCTCTCTCTATATATACTGTACGTGTGAAGACCTACAATTTTTATTTGTCCGTGTCAGTGTCGTGTTGTGTCCTACTAATACACATGCGCATGCACACACGGAGGGGGTTGGGAGGAATCACGCATGACGTGAACCCATGCCATCCTGTTGCCACGGATCTTGCTAATCTCTTACAAGATCCAAACGAGATCGCTGGGGTGGGGTCGGTGTATCCAGCCAGCTCACCATACTGAGCCGAGCGTACCCCGTACGCGCACACCAACTGTTTCGCCCATGAACCACGCGGCCAACAGCTGTCAGTTGAACTCGACCCAAGTGGGTCCGCTGGCCTTCAAGTGGGCGCCTAAAAACTGCACCACGTAGGGATAGAGTGGGTTGGCCGCTCACATGGGCTTCCTACGATTTAAGTGACCATGTGAAAGCATGTGCGTTCCGTTTGGGCCAGATGGTGATATCTTTGTTCTTCATTGTGGCTCGGCTTGGTTCATCTAACCATTAACCGGCTCGGCTCAATCAAGCTAATGCAGTATTATCTTGCTGTTTGCACCCTGGGCTGTGTTTGTCTGTTCAAGAACTGCAGCTTTGGAACGTACTGAAGTTCATGATTTTGGGGAATTTTTATTATAGGTGTGTGATCTTGTTTAATGATCTGTTCGACGAATTTCGCTACAGTAAAAAGGGAAAAAATAGGGTGAGGCTTATATTGCTAGCTTTACACCCATGGTGGACCTACCTCTACCTGATTCGAACCAGATTAGTGGGAGTCTTTGGGTTTCTCAATGCCGATGCATACATCTAAAAAGAGTTTAAGACTAATATGATACAAGATTGAACACAATCACAACTAAGATATCAGTTAGCATGAGACAAGGATTGATGTAATTTTCTTCTTTTTGGTTACAAGAGGAGCAGCCTAACACACGCACCCACACATGCATCCTTTGGGAGTTTTGAAAGCTGAATGCTAGAGCTGAGCTAACAGTATTGATTTAGTTGTGATCACATTTATAGTTGTCATTTTTGCTAAGTACAAAAGGTAAATAACTTCACCTATAAAAGATGGACTAAACTTCGAACACACATGTTCAGTACAATATTGAACAGATGTAAAGTTAACTTAGGAGCAAGCCAAGCCACAGTTGTTCATTCATGAGCCAGATGCTATGGGTCTGGCTGCCAAGTGAGTAACAAGAAAAGGGTTGGATTTGATGAACATGAAAAATCGCAGGAAGCCAGAACCGGACCAACTGGCCCGTCTTTGCCTGGTTGGCATCACATTTCAGGAACTCCCCACTTTTTCATTTATAAGGCAATCCCCCCTCAACACACTACACTGCACCCCCTCTTTTTCTTTTTCTTTCTCTTTCTCTCTCTCACACACACATATGGATGCAAAGAGAAGAAGAGCCATCTCTGCAAGGAAAACAATCTCATGCCTCCAGTATCTTCTTCCTTCAATGGGAGAAACTCCAGGGAGAAGCAACACCAACTTGGTTCAGAGAGGAAAGCTGATCAAGATGTGCGTCGGCATGGGTCTTGCTAAATCCTCAAACAGGTTCCATTGGTGCAAGGCTCTCAGACTCAAGCTTCAGAGGAAGAATAACAAGAAGAGAAGCTTAGGGGTTAAATATGAGAGGAAGAAATGCAAATCCATTGGTGCTCCTTTGAAGAGAAGAAACGGGTCTGTTTCTAAGAGTGGTATTGATAGGAGAGTGAACGCATTGAAGAGGTTGGTGCCTGGCGGATCAGCCTCGGGTTTAGAGAGGCTCTTTGAAGAGACTGCAGATTATATAATGGCTCTTGAAGGGCAGGTGACTGCCATGAAAGCTGTAGCAAGGTTCTTTGAGTCCTTCGATTTGAAAATAAATGGGAAGATAGAGCAATATGAGGCTTAGTTACCAACATCTATAGTCGTGTTGCCATGAAATATCGAAAGATAGAAACCAAGCAATTGTTTTTCTTACTTTTGGTTTCTCTCTTTCCGTTACTCTTTCTCTGTTGTGTATGTGTTCAAGCACCAAGGAAATCCAAATGATGCATTTTTATTTGGAACAGCATTAAGCGTTACATGACTCTCTCTCTCTCTCTCTCTCTCTCTCTCTCTCTCTCTCTCTCTCTCTCTCTCTCTCTCTCTCTCTCCATGTACCTCACTGATCTCAGGTGTTGAATAGCATTCACGTGCAGTCCTTGGCATTCCAGCTGTAGAGGAAAAATGCCAGTTTTTCTGAGAAACATGACAGCTATATACTTAAAAGTGCTTGAACTGAGAGAGTAATTAATTAAAATGAATGCTCCAATGCCTTATATGCCTTTATACACACCCGTTGTTCTTAATTTCATGTTTAAACCTTCTCCACACTTTAAATAATCAATTACAACGTTATTTTTAATACAAAAACACACATATCCATTTTATAGGAGCTGAACTTTTCAACTATTCTTATATTTTCTGACGTAATGACTCTTGACCCGATTCGTTTACAATCTCTGGCAACAGGAGCTCGTAGAAAGTCAATGGCTTGAATGAAGTTAATATCCTACCAACCATTTAAGTTACCAATTCACATCCTGCCTTGGATAAGCACCAACTTAGTATTACTCTTAAAACTGCTTCTTAAGAGGTTGAAAGGATCCAACACAAAATTCTAAGGGTATAGCACCTCGTCCTCAGGTCCGTGGTTGAAGCATAGGCTTATTCGTCGTGACGATCAGACTGAGTGGGTTCGAGCCTTAACAATTCTTCAAGGGTGCTTTTGATTTGTGGTGCGAAGCTCCTTATACTAGAACTGCAGTTTTGGACTCGTATCAGTTTGTGATTATGGTTCTAAGAAATCATGGTTTCATATTTGATTCGTGAGTTGTATTGATGTTTTAGCTTTCGTAAAAGGCAAAATAACAAGAGAGAAGGAGGGAAGGAGGTGTTTGTGTTTTCTTTGAAGCCCTTGGATTCAATCCATCACCTCTTTGATGCCAGGAACTATAATTTTACACCGATTGAGTTTCACATGATTTTGTATTTGATCATAAGAGAACTACAAGCACCTAAAATCAAGGTCCAGTCTCTATATCAAACACATCCTTAAAGAGGGTTTAATAGGTGTTTGCGATGAAGGCCAGTGCTGGCAGGATTACAGTTAGAACCATTTTCATGAGCACAGAGGGGCTCCTAAGTCAGCGTATTAAATAGAACCAGAACCAATTTTAAGCACTAAAAACGTGGACAAAGAACAAGGACTAATGATATATCTTCAGTTCGACATATTTAACCATCCTGTGCTGGCTCGTACGCTGGTTGCTTGCAACTCTCATATAAGATCCAAGCCATGCACATGGACCTTTACTAGGTTTGCCCACCACGATGCGGCCACGTGCTCACATGCAAGTCCAACAGCGCGTATCACTCACTCATCATCTCTACATGCCGAAAATATTGCAATAATTAATTAAATGTATTAATTTATTATCTCTTGGAGCCAATATAGAACATAGCAGCATGTAAACTATATGAAAATAATGCATACCAAGTATTATTAATTCGTACTATTTAATTATATGTTCTTCCACATATTTCCTCTGAAGAAGGTGACTGTGGTGCTGGAGATTTTATATCTTGATAAATAATTAATTTGTATATCGTTTTCGTGCTTAATTAATTATTTCGCAAGGATGCAGCTTGAAGGATCTTGAGTTGATATCAGTCACCCTTCAATGAGCGTGTTCATAGATTTTCCTTGGTACGAGTTTCATCAATAGTTTGCTGACAATAGCCTCACCTGGCTGGGGGTTTCGACTCACGAGTAAAAGGTCATGAGTTCGATATGTGGGGCGTGCATCTAGCTTCGTTCTCCCATTTTACCAAGAAAAAAATCATCAGTAGTTTATTTTCCTGGGCCCGGATGAATATGTGTGTGTGTGTGTGAGAGAGAGAGAGAGAGAGAGAGAGTTGATATCAGAGATAACTATAGAAGATTGACAGACCAATATTCCTGGCATCATCTGCATGAATATAGATATCTAATTGCGATGCATGCGAGCAGTTGATAGCTTCTTTTAAAGTATCAGTTATTTGAGATGTGGTGTTCATAATTTATTTTAGAAATAACTCAATGCATGAACAATGAGGAGACTGGAGTGGGTTCACTCGATCTGATCATATCATGCGCCACAGTATACAAATATCGCTACATGTCATGTCAATTAGAAGCCACAGCCACCTTTTTGAAACACACACATCACACGCACGCGCACACACACACACAAATGGTTGAAATAGGCCATTTGCATGTAAGATTTACATGTTTTCCTAGGCAATATCAGGATATTATTTTGAATACGAGCTAAAACAAACATAAACACAAGTAAAAACGAAGTATAATCAGCTCATGAACATTTTCGAACATAAAATGTTCGTAAGCTTATGATATATGAGCACGAGCTTGCTCATGTAGGAGCTGATATGCATTCAGCTTGCATATATGTGTGTGTGTGTGTGTGTGTGTGTGTGCGTGTACTACATACATATGCCCCGTATGCAGTCTTAAATGTTGGACCCGAAACGACACTCCCCCATTTAGGTCAGGGCCCATCCCCGACCCGACCCATTGACATCCACACTCTCATGCATGAATCTAAGGTCTAGTCTCTAGAACTCTCCATCCATATGAGTTGCCAAGAAAAGAAACCCATAATGTGCACAAGAATGCATAAATATCTATATGTATCATATTAGATAGAAATCATAGTTAGCCTAACTTCCTGAAACATATACACCATCAAAATGCAATGAAAGAAATCATATAACCTTGAACAAAGACCAGGTACGAAATTGCTCAAATGGGTCCATGGTTGGCTCAAAAGCCTATCAAGTTTATGTCTTGAGTTCGAACCCTGGGGTTTGCACCATGTTCAGGGTCTCTGGCCTAATTATAACTCAATCTATAAAATCTAAGATCAAAAGGGCTCAATTGACTCGAAGTAGGAATAATTTGTTGAATCGTGCAATTGCTTCCTTTTGTTGTAGTGTGTAGTAGGGATTCTCGTTCCCGATGATCTATTACTGATTTCCGGCGATCACAGAAACTTTCCGACGAAGTTTAGAGAGAAACTAAGACAATGTGCGAAACTTCACAAGATAACATGAATAACGTGTGCCAACTTTTAAGCCAAACATCAATCATTTATTTTCAGATACCTTTCTCTTCCAAACTGGACTGCAATGCTTTTCAACTCAAATACGATTTAGGTAACAATGGAAAATCGGGTACCTATCTTTCTCGTCGATTGTCATTAATGGAAGATCATATACAGCAGCAGCATGTGCAATGGAGCATCGTTGTTACAATATTCATTCGTTTCATCAATGCAGGGGCTTAGGCTCCATATGGACGTGTCCGTCGAAAGTAACTGCAGATTGCGAACAAGAGAGAAGCACCAATATGAAGCTGAGGTACTAAGCAGAAACGCGTTTTTTTTGGATTGCCATAGCCTTTACAGATGCAGTTATAAGCTACCTCTGCTTAGATTTCATTCTTGCTGAATTGATGACGACCGGTTAATTTGGTTGCCGTCTGGTCATATATAAAACAATCAGTCGTGTTAGTTTTATCAAATTTTAAAAAAATTCAGACGAGAGCACACTTTGAAAACCTAGGAGCCCTTCATTGATAACTGTTGCATTAAGCCAACACATAACCTTTGCTTTGGCATGGTTTCTAAGCAATCCATCTCTTTGAGTTCTTTTAACATGACTTCCTTATTTATTACTTCCTTTACTCATCTCACTCTCTATATATAATATAGAGAGAGAGTCTTGAAAGACTCATTATCATCTCAAGCTATTTTCTTTTTATAAATGAAATTTGGTTGCTTCTACTTGTGAATTTTATGTTCATAACATTTAAGGAGAAAAAAAAATGAAAGTTTTTATGCACCAACTCAATTTATATATACCAGAGGTCTCCAAAATAGTGGGGTCTACCCGCTTGTCTCTAAAAACTTGTATGGAAATACATTATGTTATCCTATCTCCCTCCTCCTTGCACTTTTTTTTAAAAAAAATAACAAACAGATGCAGCTATAATTGAAGAGCTCAACTGCCACACTGTGTATTTTGGGCACAAAAGAAGGGAAGATGAGATTGGGTTATTCTGCGCTAGCATTCACCATCATCCATCTTGCTAGATTTTGTAGCAGATTTTATAGACACATTAATTGATTGAGGCTATAAAGCAAGCTATCCACCAGATTCCAGAAGGATTTGGATATGGAATATGGGATTCTTTGTCTCATCAAGTTGGATCCTATCAACATCTTTCTTTTCTCTTTTTTGTTGAATAACTCCGCCCATATAAGGGATCACCATTCCATGGTCGGTCCCAAGTTCAATTATAGAAAGAGAGTTGCGTTAGGCTTTCGATAGTTACTATAAAACTTTGTTGGACTTATCTACCATGGATTTTGTAAATTATGAGCATTGTGTTGATGCATTCCCTCTTAGCAACACACTATAGAGACTGAATGCAGTAAAAAATAAGCAAGAGTCTTTACATCTTCACTTAAATGTAGTGGATTAATTGTAGAGAGGGTTCGCATATCATGTACGGGTGTGGTTAAAGAAGTTAGTCATGCTATATTATCGCCCAAATATAGCGAACAAGTTACAATGAGGGTCTCCATATTTTTAGCATGAATGAATGTAATAGGTAAGAAAGCTAGTCCTAGATAATAAGATTCATATTGACACTTGAAATATTATAACATTGACCGATAAATTAATAGAGGTGGTAGATACTATGATTGAGAGAAATATTCACATTTAATGTTTACAAGAGACAAAGTGGGTTGGAGAAAAAGCAAAGGAGATTGAGAATATAAGTTTTAAATTATGATATTGAGTAAAGAAAAAGGCTCAAAATGTAGTCGGTATTATTATAAATAAAGATTTAAAGGATAGTATAATATATATGATGATACGGTGATCGAATTATGATGATAAAATTAGTGTTAGGAGTAAAGTCTTTGAATATTATTTATGCACCTGGATTAAAAGATAGTATAAAGAAATATTTAAAGGATAGTGTAATATACATACGACGATACGGTGACTAAATTATGATGATAAAATTAGTGTTAGGAGTAAAGTCTTTGAATATTATTTATACACCTGGATTAAAAGATAGTATAAAGAAGGCTTTTTGGGAGGAGTTACATAAGGTAATTCAAAGAATTTCATAAAGGGAGATGATTTGCTTAGGAGGAGACTTAAATGGACATGTCTGTAAAGATGCATTAGGATATCAAGGTATTCATGAAAACTATGGTTTTGGGGATATAAATGAGCACGATAACGAGATTTTAAATTTTATTATGGCTTTTGATCTCTTTATAGCCAATACAATTTTCAAAAAACAAGATGAATATTTAATTACTTATAAGAGTGACTTATTATAAACACAAATTGATTATTTTTTTGCAAGAAAAAAGATAGATCGTATTGTAAATATTGCAAGGTAATTCCACGAGAAAGCTTAACTACTCAACATCGACTTTTAATAATGTATTTGCAAGTAAAAAAGTGAACACATAAGAATAGAGTGCATAGAATTATTCAGACTAGAGGTGAAACCTCAAATGTGAGAAAGAAAATATATTTAAACAGAAAGTTCTTCAAAGAGATGATTGGAATTATGTAGGTACACCTTCTTATATTGAAACAATATACCTATACATATTAGGGAAGTGGCAAAAGATGTGTTAGACATATTGTCACAAAAAGAAGCTTAGTGGTGGAATGGAGTGATGCAAGATAAAATCAAGGCAAAAAAGGTATGTTACAAATTGCATTATGCTAAAAAGACTAGTAAAACTTGAGATACCTATAATAAAGTAAAGAAAAAAGCGAAAAAGGTTGTTAGTGAAGCAAAATCCAAAAATTGAAGGATTTATATAAAAAACTTAACTCAAAAGAAGGTGAAAAAAATATTTTTTAGGATAACTAAGGCTATAGATAAGAAAACTGAGAATCTTACTTGTGTTACATGTATAAAAATGAGGGTGAGAAGATTCTAGTATCGAATGATGATATTAAAAATAGATGAAAAAATTATATCTATAAGCTTTTTAATCAAAATATGAATGTTGGTATTAGCTTAAGAGAGTTAGTAAATCTATAGGACCAAACTATACAAACCGTAATTTCTATAAGCTTTTTAATGAAAATACAAATCACAATTTCTATCAGGATATTCAACCGAATGAAGTCAAAGAGGCTCCTAAATATGTGAAGATTGGTAAATTTGTAGGACCAGACAATATTCCTATAAAAGTATGAAAAATCCTACGAGAGATAAAGCTCACTTGGCTCACAAGTTATTTAATAAAATATTAAGAACCCAAGAGATACTCGAGGAATGGAGAGTGAGTACACTTATATCTCTATATAAGAACAAGAGAGATATTCAAAATTGTTTGAATTATCGAGGTATCAAGTTAATGAGTCATTCTATAAAATTATGAAAAAGAATTATTGAGCGTAGGTTAAGACAAGTATAGAGTATAACAAAAAACAAATTCAGATTCATACCCGACAGATCTACTATTAAAGTGATTCACCTATTGAGACATCTTATGAAACATTTTAGAGCAAAAAATAAGAACTTCACATGATATTTATTGATCTGGAAAAAGCTTATGATAGGATGCCAAAGGATGTTCTTTGAAGAACCTTGGAACAGAGAGGTATCCCATTGATATACATAAATTTTGTAAGAGAGATGCACGATGGTTCAAAAACTTGTGTGAGGACTCAATGAAGAAAAGAAAGACTCCTTTCAAGTTAATATTGGATTACATCAGGGATTAACTTTAAGTTCATATTTATTTATACTGGTTATTGATAAGTTAACAATTCAAGATGAAGTACCTTGGTGTATGTTATTTGCAAAAGACATTATGTTAGTGGATGAATCTAAGAAAAAAGTTAATAGGAAATTAGAACTATGGAGAGAAACGTTATAAAGTAAAGGCTTCCAACTTAGTAGAACAAAGATAGAATATATGGAATGTAAGTTTGATCATTTGGATACTTTAGAGGACATATAAATTAAGATTGGTACACATTGCATCATCACAAGGAAAGTTTTAAATACCTAGGGTTAATTGATGGAGATGTTATGCATAGAATTTATCGAATGATGATATTAAAAATAGATGAAAAAATTATATCTATAAGCTTTTTAATCAAAATATGAATGTTGGTATTAGCTTAAGAGAGTTAGTAAATCTATAGGACCAAACTATACAAACCGTAATTTCTATAAGCTTTTTAATGAAAATACAAATCACAATTTCTATCAGGATATTCAACCGAATGAAGTCAAAGAGGCTCCTAAATATGTGAAGATTGGTAAATTTGTAGGACCAGACAATATTCCTATAAAAGTATGAAAAATCCTACGAGAGATAAAGCTCACTTGGCTCACAAGTTATTTAATAAAATATTAAGAACCCAAGAGATACTCGAGGAATGGAGAGTGAGTACACTTATATCTCTATATAAGAACAAGAGAGATATTCAAAATTGTTTGAATTATCGAGGTATCAAGTTAATGAGTCATTCTATAAAATTATGAAAAAGAATTATTGAGCGTAGGTTAAGACAAGTATAGAGTATAACAAAAAACAAATTCAGATTCATACCCGACAGATCTACTATTAAAGTGATTCACCTATTGAGACATCTTATGAAACATTTTAGAGCAAAAAATAAGAACTTCACATGATATTTATTGATCTGGAAAAAGCTTATGATAGGATGCCAAAGGATGTTCTTTGAAGAACCTTGGAACAGAGAGGTATCCCATTGATATACATAAATTTTGTAAGAGAGATGCACGATGGTTCAAAAACTTGTGTGAGGACTCAATGAAGAAAAGAAAGACTCCTTTCAAGTTAATATTGGATTACATCAGGGATTAACTTTAAGTTCATATTTATTTATACTGGTTATTGATAAGTTAACAATTCAAGATGAAGTACCTTGGTGTATGTTATTTGCAAAAGACATTATGTTAGTGGATGAATCTAAGAAAAAAGTTAATAGGAAATTAGAACTATGGAGAGAAACGTTATAAAGTAAAGGCTTCCAACTTAGTAGAACAAAGATAGAATATATGGAATGTAAGTTTGATCATTTGGATACTTTAGAGGACATATAAATTAAGATTGGTACACATTGCATCATCACAAGGAAAGTTTTAAATACCTAGGGTTAATTGATGGAGATGTTATGCATAGAATTAATGCCAGTTGGTTAAAATGGAGAGGAGAGTAAGGTATTCTGTACAATAAAAAGATACCATTAAAGATAAAAGGTAAATATCATAGAGTAACAATTAGGCATGCTATGTTTTATGGTTTTGAGTATTGGGCAACTAATCATCAACATGTGCAAAAGTTGTCCGTAGCATAAATGAAGATATTGAGATGGATGAGTGGTCACATAAGGAAAGAATATGTACATAATGAGATTATTAGAAACCAATTGAGAATAGCACTAATAGAGGATAAAATGAGGAGAAATCGTTTAAAATGGTTTGGATATGTACAAAACCATAAATAGAAAATATGAAAAATCAGATTGTGAAAATGTTAAAAAAGGAAAAGAACGACCACAAAAGTGTTGAAAAGAAACTATAAAGAATAATCTAGTTTATATTGAGTTAACTACTAGCATGACACATGATAGGGCTACATGGAAACAAAGAATCCATATAGCCGACCCCATCTAGTATGGGAAAAGACTTAGTTGTTGTAGTTATTGTTTTCGTTGGAATGGGAGGTTGAATGTTGAAGCACTCCACCACGATCAAACTCGTGCACTTCCACTTGTGAATCAATCCCCTAGCTAGGTGGGCTATTGCTCATTGTGCTAACTTTTCTGTTATGTTTTCTTATAAGAGATATTATAGATGAGCAATTAAACTCATTATATGGTTATGAATGTTGGGCAATTAATTATCAATATGTACAAAATATATCCATGACAAAAAAGGAAGATGATGAGATAGATGGATGTGTAGTTACACAAGGAAAGACTATATACGTAACAAGGTTATTAGGAACACATTGAGAGTGGTACTAATGGATGATAAAATGAGGAAAAACAGTTTAAAATGTTTTTTGATACATGTAAAGGCGACCAAAAAAAGCTCGAATTAAAAGGTGTGAGAAATTGGACGGTAAAAATGTTAAAAGAGGAAAAGAAAGTCTACAAATTCTTGAAAGTTAATAATAAAAAATAATTTAACTTATATTGAGTTAATTGTTAGCATGATAAATGATTGAACTCTATGGATTTAAGAATCCATATAGCCAAACCCGTATAGTATGAGAAAAAGGCTTAGTTGTTGTTGATGGTATTGCTTTTATAAAGAATGCAAAGTTGTCTTTTCTTTTTTGGGTTGCCAAGATGAGGTTAAAAAAACAAACACCTTGTTTTCACTGTTTAGGCGACGATTGGCATAAAACTCTATCACCCTTTATGATGGGTGTGAAATTTCCAACACTAATACAATTGATCTCATCAAAACTCTTGACTTAAGCATGTTTGAGCGAGAATAGTAGAAGTTACATCGTTTGTGTTGCACCATCTAGCAGACCCTACCTATTGTTGGTTAAGGTCGAAAGAGAATAAAAGCATTTTAAAAGCGATGCTTTGTTTGTAAATTCAAAGTGAGTGCTTTGATCTTAACGTAGGAAAGGTAGATAAGAAGTGCAACCAAGAATGATGCAACAGCGAGTGCGCGCACACACATACAATGTGCATACATACATGTTTTTATGTAAATGCTTATGTATGATTATGCATTAGTGTATGACCCAGCACTAGGGATAACCATAGATGGAGTGTATTTGATATTTGATCTAATTTCAACAAGATTACTCGATTTTAATATCCAAACCCTACCCAAAGACTAATCATGTTTAGATTCAGGTTTTGCATATTCGAAGATAACCTGTATATCTAATATGTGACTGACATGAATGTTCCTTGTTAAATGTAGTTACTCTTTCCAATCTCCAAGGACAATAAGGATGCCATACTGGTGTCTCGAGACTTAGCTCTCTAGTTAACTACAGTTACTAGATTGTTGAGAAATGTTATGTTCGGGTCATACATAAGTTTCATAGGTATAGTTACTTACATTTTTAACCTTTACATATATTTTTAATCTTTCTACACTATAAGGGTAAAAGAGTTTTTCAAGTTATGAAGCTCTAATATAATAAGAATTAAAAAAACCTAAGCAACCGTGTGACCATTTTAGGATTGATTACTTGGGAGTAACTCTGACAATAGTATTGATTGATTCACCTCAATAATGATTATTTTTTCTACATTATATTGGACCCTACATATCCATACAAGCAAGTTTTTTTGGGTGACAACTTCATAAAGTAAGTAAAAATCGCATTTGTTTTGTGAAGTATTGAAAGCAACGCTTGTTTGTCTGAAAAGGCATTTAGTGTGTGATTATGAATTGTGCTAAAAAGGAAAAAAAAAGGAACAACAAGAAGTGTTTGTTTTTCTATTGTTTCCAAAAAAAATCTTTTATTCAAGTACCTAGAAAGGGGGAGATGTGATGGATAAAGAGAAGATTGACTCCTTTCAAATCACTAATGGCAAACTTGATGGCAAATTTTTTTTCGAATGGTGAAGAATGATTGGATTAGCTATACTTGCTAGAGGAAGATGAGAATTGTTGATTGGTGAACAACAACCACCTAATGAAGATGACCCATGTTTTTTTAAAGTGAAGGAAGGGTTACTTCAATCCATGATTTCATCCATCAGTAGAATGTTTATCTATCTAAGGGTTGCTGCAGAAATCTAGAGAGCAATTCGAGAAGCATACTTTCAAAAAAAAAAAATCTCAAAGGAATATGAGATCCTTGAAAAAGTTTTAAAATGAAAACAGGGAGAACGATCTATCAGTAACCACTATGGAGAGTTGAGGAGACTATGGGATGCATTCTAATTTGTTACCCGAATCAAGTATACGTGTTTTAAAAAACGAAACGAAGAAATGAAAAAAAGAAAAGTATTTGATCTCTTATGAGGAGTTTCTTCAAACTATGAGGCAATTAAAGTGAATATACTAGGTAGAGAAAAGTTACCATCATCGAGCACAATCTATTTACTTCTTAGGGAAAAGACAGATGTTTCTAACCCAAAAAAAGTGTCTTCTATGAGAAGACTAAGAATCAACATAGTAGAGAAAGAAGAAATTACAACCGTGATAGGGGGAGATGTCTTAATTCTAATGATGGAAAAGAGAAAATTAAATGCTCTCATTGCGGCAAAACCAACCATACCAAAGAGCAATGTTGGTACTTAATTGGTAGACCCTCAACATACCGAAACAAGTTCTATTATACGGATGCTTTAAAGAATATAGAAATGAACACTATCTCGGAGTTGTTGAAGCGTATTGAGGGATTGAAATATCGGCTTGTAGATCTTTCCTCTACCTTTGAATCATGGAAAACAATAATTGCTTCTACTTCTATAACTTGTGGTAACTATTCCCTCTAGATCTTGAATTATTGACTAAGGTGCCACTGATCATATCGTTGGGAGTAAAAGTGGACTTTTCAACTACCGTTGTTTTCCTAACCAACAAGTTCAATTAGCAGATAGATCTAGCACACATATTACGAAGAAGGGCAGCATGAAGACCCATTTTTTTTCCTTATCATTGTACTTTATGTTTCTAATTTTCCAATGAATTTATTATCAATGAGCTCTCTGATAAAATCGCATCACTGTTCAGTAACATTTTCTGCTTCTTGTTGTACATTTGAGGACCAACAAGTTCAATTAGCAGATAGATCTGGCACACATATTACGGAGAAGGGCAGCATGAAGACCCAATTTTTTTCCTTATCATTGTACTTTATGTTTCTAATTTTCCAATGAATTTATTATCAATGAGCTCTCTGATAAAATCGCATCACTGCTCAGTAACATTTTCTGCTTCTTGTTGTACATTTGAGGATCTAATAACAGGAAAGACTCTTGGTCATGGTAGCTTAAGAAGAGGGTCGACATTCTTGAAGAATCAACCCCACATTCTACAGAGTTGCAACAGTTTCCATAGAAGATAAGATGAAGATGTGTCACAATCATTTGGGTCATTTTCCAGTATCAAAACTTCAGTTAGTAATTCTCGAGTTGTTTCTTGAGTTAAATAAAATTATTCTTGAGTGTGATGTGTGTCAAAAGTTTAAACACCATTGAGTCAATTGAGTCAAAGGTGTTAAAACCTTTTGAGTTAGTTTGTTCAAATGTTTAGGATCTTTCCTCTTTGATCTTCATACATGGTTACAAATATTTTTGTTTCCTTCATTGATGATTGTATTCATTTTACTTTTATCTATCTAATGAAATAGTGATTTATCTAATGAAGTAGAAAATTGAAGTTTTTACTATATTTCATGCTTTTCACAAATTCATTGAAACTCAATTCAATTGTTCCTTAAAAATTCTTCGATCAAATAATGGGGGAATATATGTGTAACCATTTATGAGACTATATGGAAAACCATGATATCCTGTATCAAATCTCTTGCTCTTATACTATCCAACAAAATTGTGTTAAAGAAAGAAAAATAGGCACATTTTGGGAGTTGTCATAACCTTACTTGTTGATGTAATGCTCCAAAAAATTATTTGAGGATGTTGTACTTACTTTTGTCTACCTTATCAATAGAATACCGAGAATAGTTCTCAATGGAGTGTCTCAATATAAAGTTATAAAACCTTTGGACAAGTCGTTCCATATTTCTCCTCGAACCTTTGGTTGTGTATGCTACATGCACTTGTATTCTCATCTGAAAGATAAACTTGATCTTAGAGCACTTCTATTCTCATATGAAAGACAAACTTGATCCTAGAGTTACAAAATGTGTGTTTATTGTGAATTCTTCATCCAAAAAGGGATATAAGTGTTTTGATCCCATTAATAAAAAAATGTATGTTCACTTGGATGTTATATTTTTTTAATCTACTCCTTACTTCTCTTCATGTGAAGATGAGGTCCTAAGTGTTCCTTCATTGGTTCTACCCATCAGCCCTGTCATTGTTGAACATGTTTTAGGAAAGAAATTGGAAATGACTCAACCACAAAAAAAATACAAGTATGTACGCGTGGAGAACGGAATGTAATGATGCCCATTCCTCAGGCGATCATGGACATGGGTCTTTCATGACTGTAGATCCAATTCAGTGAGGAGAGAATGATCTTGATCTCCCATTGGGCTTAGAAAAGGTAAGAGACAGTGTACTTTATATACTATTTCTAAGTTTGTTTCTTATCATAGTACATTTGGAGAATATCATCAGTTTGTGGAAAATGTGGATTTATACTCTATTCCTAAAAACTTTGAAGAAGCTTCTACTTCTTTCTAGTGAAGAGAGGCTATGACATGTGAGTTGCATGCTCTAGAAAAAACCATACACGAGACATTGTGAACTTACCATAAGGACGAAAGTCAGTCAGCTGCAAATGAGTATATACTATCAAATATATGGCTGATGGGAACTTAAAGTGATATAAAGCAAGGTTAGTAGAAAAGGGGTACGACCTATTGCATAGACTACACCAAAACTTTTGCCCTAGTTACAAAACTAACTAATATTATAGTGATTATAAGTATTGCCATAAATAGGAGATGGGATATGGAGCAACTAGATGTCAAAAATATCTTTTTATAGGGTACTCATACCGACGAAGTATATATGAAACCACCTCCAAGATACCGCAGCTAGAAGAGGGAGAAGATTCAAGTTTGCAAACTAAACAAAGTGATATATGGCCTAAATAGTCTCCAAGAGCTTGGTTCGAGAAGTTCAATGATGGTATTGTTAACTTTGGATACTCCAAAAGCAACAATGACCATACTTTGTTTATTAAAAGAGGAAAAAGAATATCTTTGTTGATAGTATATATAGACAATATTATTGTTACAGGTGAAGAAATAACATTTTTGAAAGCAAAAATACATCATATGTTTGATTTGAAAGACTTGGGTAGATTACACTACTTCTTGGGAATAGAGGTATTGTATTAAAGCCAAGGTTTATTTTTAATACAATGGAAGTACACTATGGAGCTGTTCAAGGATACAAAAATGATAAATTTAGAGACAATGAAATTCATATGGATCCAAATTCAAAGATATATCTTGAAGATGATAAAGATTACAAGGATGTGAGTTTGTATCAATGATTAGTGGGTAAGCTAATCTATCTTACTATTACTCGCTCAAATATAGCGTATGTTGTGGGTATGGTAAGTAGATTTATGCATGCCCCATCTAAGAACCATATGCATGTTGTCTATCATATTTTGAGGTACCTTAAAGTTTTCAAGGTCATGGAATACTCTATGCTAACAAAGGACATCTAGACATCGAAATTTTCCATAATGTAGATAAGACAAAATCACTTGATTGGGTTGAAATCCCTTATGACCGAGTTGGGCATAAGAACAAATAGTATAGTAAAACAACTATACATATTGCTTTCAATTTGGTGTTACTAAGCATATTGAAATTAACTATCTTTTTATTTGTTAGAAAGTTGCAACCAAGGTGTTTAAGATAATATACATCATGTCTAAAGAGCAATGTGCATATTTCCTCACAAAGAAAATCAACAAATTATATATTTTTCATATCCTTAGCAAGTTGGGAGTTATAAACATATTTCTCCCAACTTAAGAGAGAGCATTGAGAAATGTTATGTTCTGGTCCTACACAAGTTTTATAAGTATAGTTACTTACGTTTTTAATCTTTACTTATGTTTTTAATCTTTTTTTAGTATAAGGGTAAAAAAGTCTTTCAAGTTATAAGACTAGTATAATAAAGATTAGAAAACCTAATCTATGTATGAGAGAGAGAGAGAGAAGAAACCATCAATAACTACATGTGGCTCGTTCAAGGCTAATTGATTTGGAGTAATTCTTATAATTGTATTGATTAATTCACCTCAATAAAGATTATTTTCTCTACACAGATGTGCTCGTGAAGAAATTTAAAGAGATAATGATAACAACGATGTGACACATAATATGGAAAAGGTTTAGTTGCTGTAATGATAACAACGATGTGGTTGACATCAATTTAGAACTGTTTGCTGAAAGATTTTTAGAGAATAGGCTGAATTTGAACTGAACAAAACCAATTTGTCTATCCGGAGATATTTCTGAATCATGCCATAAAAAAAAGGAACCTTCAGAACCACGAGGAAATATAAAAATTCAATATAAAGTTAAAACCAGCAAACTCGGTCTTGTATCAGTGCTGGTCGACTCAACCAAAAATTGGTTGATATGATCACAACCCCTAGCGCGAGCCTGTGTCGAGAATTGTTGATTTGCATTCGATTCGTTTGATCTTAACATCAGGATAAGACCAAGCACTTGCTCAAACCTAACAGTAGTGTTCGCAATTTCGACATGAAAAATAACAGCAAAGTGACATTAAACAAATGGGCTAAACAAGCATGAAATGACATGATACAAACATGACCCATAACATGGAGTCCGCATGTGTGTGTGTGTGCGTGTTAGACGCAAAAGATAAAAATAAATTCAACCAGGAACCTTTCGAGGAAAGGGGTGGCGGCGGGGGGCATTTTTATTAGAGCTAAGGATATGAAAATAGCAATTTTATACGAGGTGTATGAGGAATATGATACCATAATCAAGACCAAGAATTCATATGGTGATAACTAACTTGACCAAATTTTCTTACAAAGCTGATATGCATCTTTAGCATATGTTTGACCTCAATCCTCAATCAGCAATATGTAACAGACAGACCTTATCCGGAGAACATAGGTTCAAAGAACTGTATACCGAAGAACGAAGCATGTAAGAATTTGGAACTATGGGATCGACATTTACCCACTCATCGTCAACCTTCTCAACATGTGAACTCTGCTTCTCCACCACAAAGAATTGATGTTGGTCGATCTGCTTAGTCAGCTTCCTTATAAATGCCATGGAGAATATGATATCATAGAACATTTCATCTTTCTCATCACCAAAGAATTTAATTCCAATATCTGCTTCGCAGTTGCAGAAGTGACCGAAAAATAGGGGATGACAGGGAGCAGACCCTTTGCTCAAGCTGCACACCTGCAACAGAAAGGAAGCAAATAATGAAGTATGAAGCAACACAACTACTGAAAATGACATCGCCATAATGCCAACTGTCCCCTTGCACACGCCAAAGCCCAGGACAGAGACCCTCGGTCTGAGGGTCCTGGCCACGGGGTTTTACTGTGGGTGGCTCACAAACAGAATTTCAAGGCAGCTTTTTTTATTCATACAAGTAATAAAAGAAGCAATTCTCTATTTGAAGCACAAACAAGTTGGAAGATATAGCACAAGTAAAAAATATGAATGCAATACAGACACCTGGAGGATCAATGAATTCCTGTCACAGAATCGGTACAGAAACAAGTTCAAGGTTTTGATGTTTCACATTTTTCTGACACAATCAGCAAGTTCGTCTAGCAGGGAAATATGGTCGGCTTGTTCCTTGAATTTGTAAGGCAAAACAGTACCAACTAAAATGAACAGTTTATATTAGTGAATTTCGTACACCCCATGAAGGATCAAAAAGGAAGGTGGGAAAATAAAATAATAATGCAGAAGCAAGACTCATCATTTCTTGTTCAAGAACCATAAAGATAGACTAAATGCGAGAGGTATCAAAGCCACAGCAGAACAAATGAGAAAGCATCTCATTGCTGTCGATAGGCTCTCTGGCAGTTTAACAGGAGACCAAGACCCAGTCTGCAGTTGGTAAGGCCAAATCCACCTTGCCTACCAAAGAGGGAAGGTGTTCTAGTCCTTCATGTTCACCCCACTGAAAAAGTAGGAAACGAAGCATTCTTTTTTGTGAAAATCAACATGGGAAAGTTGTTAGAAGGACTACTGCCACCATCGCCACTACTGCCGCCACCATTGCCGCCTGCTGTCCCCATCATCACCACCTGAGGCAGCTCTGCAGAACAGCCAGCCAGCCAGCCAACCAGCCAACGGCTAGTTTTTCTAGCCGTTGACCAGGCCAGCACCCAACGACCCCCTCCTTCTTCCTCTTCTTTCCTAATGTATTCTATTCATTCTAGTCTATAAATACTCCTCTGCTCGTGTAATCTGATGGCCTTGGGATTTTATCTTGATAATTAAGCTCTCTTTTCATGTGTTGGTGCTTGAGGCACTACTGGTTTGATTCTTGGTAAAGCGTGTAAGACATTTTATGTGATCATCAAGATCGGGTGAGGCCCATCTTTATTTCATGGTATAAGAGCCTCATCAAAGTGATTGATAGAGAAAATGTGACCTCGGGAAGCATGCCAAGAAGGTGTTTGATCGAAAGAAGTTTGTTGATTGCTTATTATTTAAGTGAAAGATAAAAGTTTTTGTTTCCGCTTAACAAACACCAACTATAAAACATTGGCACAAACCATGAAAAACTTTTTGTATTTCAAAAAGCTATAGGGTTATGTTAGCGGAACAAAAATGGAACCTTCTATTGATTCAAGTCCAGAACAAATGGAAGAATACAAAGGAGGACATAAACCTATTCTATGGATCCTTAATGAATAATGTTAATAAACATGTAAGAGACACTGTAGCTCACAGAATGACCCTAAGAGAAACTTATAACCCTAAGACAATGAGATAAGAATATTAGTGAGTTTTAAATAGAATTTTTTTATATTTGGAATCAACTACGTGGATACGAAAAGAAGTGTACACATTGCCTCGACATAAGACAATGAAAACAAAATGAGGACTTTGTCTATCAATTTCTTAGAAGTTTAAGGGAAGAATTTGAGAGAGTGAGAGTCAGTCTCATCCATAGAAAACCATTTCCTACAAAAGAAGAAGTTTTAGTCAATTTACAAATGGTGAAAATCACGCTAAAGGAAGCAAAAAATCAAAGAGATTTTGTACTACTTGCATCCAAACCAAAAGCAAATGTCAAACCCTATCGACCTCTGCACTTCAAGACAGACGAACAATCTACTGCAAAGAATGAGGTAATTTGTTTTTCTTGCAAAGAACCAAGTCATGTAATTAAGTTTTGTCCTAAATTAAAGAACAAAGTTGTTGCGGTAGAGGGAGAAGGAAAATAAACTCTTGCTCTCATTAACTATAGAATAAAATAAAGAACTTAAGGACAGATGAAAGGAGGTGTATTTATTGGAGCATCTTATTCCACATGATCTTACAAAACCACAGGTACGAAATCTTGGTTGCTTGATTCTAAAGCTTCATTTCATATGACATGTGAAGAAAAACTGTTGAGCAATAGCACACACAAAAATACGAATCATATGTGTTTACAACTCATGGAACTAAACTAAGTGTTGATAAAATTGGAGATCTTCAAAATAAAAACTTTTCAGTTTCAAAAATAAGACTGGTTCTAAAATTAAATTTAAATCTCTTTTTAGTTTCGCAAATATCTAACAATAGTTGTGTAGTTACCTTCTCATCAAACAATTGTATTATACAAGATCGCCTAACGAAAAAGGTGATCGGATATGGCCATAGAGGAGGGCTTTATGTAATGGACTTCTTACATAATCAAAATTTTGGACAATGTAATGTTTTATCAAAAGATGTTCTTCTATGGCATAAAAGACTTAACCATCTAAATGCTCAAAAGTTGTATGAATGTCATTCTACAACAACAACAACAACTACTACTAAGCCTTTTCCCATACTAGACGGGGTCGGCTACATGGATTCTTTGTTTCCACAGATCCCTCTCGTGTGCCATGTTAGCAGTTAACTCCTAATAAGCTAGATCATTCTTTATTGTTTCTTTCCAACACTTTTGTGGTCGTCCTCTACCTCTTTTAATACTTTTCTACTAAGTCGGAGGCCTTTGCTTTCTAATGTTTCTCTCCATAGTTCCAATTTTCTATTAACTTTTTCCTTAGACTCCTCCACTAATACAATGTCATCTGCAAATAACATACACCAAGGTACTTCATCTTGAATATGTTTTGTTAACTCATCCATCACCATTATAAATAAGTATGGACTTAAAGTTGATCCTTGATGTAACCCAATATTAACTTCAAAGAAGTCTGTCGTTCCTTCATGAGTCCTCACACATGTTTTTGCACCATCATACATATCTCTTATAAGGTTAATATATGTCAACGGGATACCTCTTTTTTCTAAAGTTCTCCAAAGAACCTCCTCGGTACCCTATCATAAGCTTTTCCTAGATCAATAAATATCATGTGAAGGTCTTTCTTTTTTGCTCTAAAATGTTCCATAAGACATCTCAAAAGGTGAATCGCTTCAATTGTAGATCGGCCTGACATGAATCCAAATTGGTTCTCTGTTATACTTGATACTTGTCTTAACCTACGTTCGATAATTCTTTCTCATAATGTCATAGTATGACTCATTAACTTGATACCATGATAATTCGCACAATTTTGAATGTCTCCCTTGTTCTTATATATGGGTATAAGTGTACTTGCTCTCCATTCCTCGGGCATCTTTTGGTTTTTTCATATTTCATTAAATAGTCTTGTGAGCCAAGTGATTCCTATTTCTCCTAGTATTTTCCAAACTTCTATAGGAATATTATCTGGTCCTACCGATTTACCACCTTTCATATGTTTAAGAGCCTCTTTGACTTCATTCTTTTGAATACATCGGTAGAAATTGTGGTTTATATACTTTTCTGACATGGCTAAATCTCCTAAACTAATACTAACATCTTTATTTTCATTAAAAAGATTATAAAAATAGTTTTCCCATCTATTTCTTATATCATCATTTGCCACTAGAATTTTTTCATCCTCGTCTTTTATGCATCTAACATAATTAAGATCTTTAGTTTTCTTATCTCTAGCCCTAGCTATCCTAAAAATATCTCTTTCACCCTCTTTTGAGTTGAGTTTTTTATATAAGTCCTCCCAAATCTTAGCTTTTGCTTCACTAACGGCCTTTTTCGCTTCGTTCTTTGCTTTCTTATAAGCTTCTAAAGTTTCACTAGTTTTCTTAGCATAATGTAATTTGTAACATGCCCTCTTTGCCTTGATTTTATTTTGTACTACTTCACTCCACCACCAAGCTTCTTTTTGTGCCGGTACACCTCCCTTAGATACCCCTAACACATCTTTCATCACTTTCCTAATATGTATAGCCATATTGTTCCACATATCACAGGGTGTGCCAACATAATTTCAATCATCTCCTTGAAGGACTTTCTGTTTAAATATATATTCTTTCTCGCTTTTAAGGTTCCACCATATAGTCTGAATAGCTCGATGCACTCTTTTCTTCTTTGTCCATTTTTTTATTTGTAAATCCATAACTAAAAGTCGATGTTGGGTGGTTAAGCTTTCTCCTGGAATTACCTTACAATCTTTACAACACACTCTATCTTTTTTTCTACAAATAAAGTAATCAATTTGTGTTTGTAATAAGCCACTCTTATAAGTAATTAAATGTTAATCTCGTTTTTTGAAGATTGTATTGACTATAAAGATATCAAATGCCATAGCAAAATTTAAAATCTCCCTACCTTCCTCGTTTATATCCCCAAAACCAAAGTTTCCATGAATCCCTTGATATCCTAATGCCTCTTTACCGACATGTCCATTTAAATCTCCTCCTAAACAAATCATCTCCCTTTGTGGAATCTTTTGAAACACCTTATCTAACTCTTCCCAAAAAACTGTCTTTATACTATCTTCTAGTCCTACTTATGGTGCGTAAGCACAAACTATATTCAAAACCTCTGCTCCTAACACTAATTTCAACGTCATGATTCGGTCACCATATCATTGTATGTCTACTACACTCTCCTTTAAATCTTTATTTATGATAATACCAACTCCGTTTCAAGCCTTTTCTTTACCTGAGTACCATAATTTAAAACTTGTATCCTCTATTTCCTTTGCTTTTTCTCCAACCCATTTTGTCTCTTGTAAACATAAAATATGAATCTTTCTCCGAATCATAGTATCTACCACCTCCATTAGCTTACCCGATAATGTTTCAATATTCCAAGAACCAATACGAATCTTATTATCTAGGACTAGCTTCCTTACCCCCCCGCATCCGTCCATAATCAAAATGCGGAGACCCTCTTTGAAAATTTTTCACTACATTCGGGCGGCAATATAGCAGGACTAACTTCTTTACCCACACCCGTCCATTATGTGGGAACCCTCTCTGCAATTGATTCACTACATTTGGGCACCCGTCCATGATGTACAAATGTCATTCTATTAGAATAAAAAAATATTAAAGACTTTTTACAAGGATTGTGCTCTTGGAAAAATGAAATGTCTTCATTTTTCTCAAAGAATGTTTGCCTCAAGCAAACCTTTTGAAATAATTCATTCTGCCGTTTGGAGACCATCTTGTCAAAAGAGGGGGTATTATACTATGTTATATTCATTGATGATTTTACTAGATACACATGGGTGTATCTCCTAAAAGCCAAGTATGAGGTATTTAAACATTTTGTGATCTTTCACAATTTGATTAAAAATAAATTTGATTCTAATATCAAAGTACTTAGATCTGATTCAGGTGGTGAATTTATTTCAAAAGACTTTGAAAACTATCTTGAGTACAATTGAATAATTCATCATACATCCCGTGCTAGGACTCCTCTGCAAAATGGTGTTGTTGAACGCAAACATAGACACATAGTTGAAACTACTCGAACCTATTAATTTCTAGTAATGTCCCAAAAAATCTTTGGGCTGAAGCGATTATGACATTAATTTTCCTTATAAACTTAATGCCTTTATCAGTTTTACAAAATGTCTCACCCGTGGAAAAATTATTGAAAGTTGCTCCTAATTACTCTTATCTTAGAATTTTTGGATGTAAATATTTTGTAATGACAGATAAAAATGGCAAGCTTTCTTCATATGCCATTGAGTGTGTATTATTATGATATGGTTTAACTAAAAAAGGTATAAATGTTATGATCCTAAGAATGATAGGCTTTATATATCAAGGAATATTCAACAACAACAACTAAGCCTTTTCCCATACTAGACGGGGTCGGCTATTTAATTTCATGAAAATGAATCTTACTATAGTAATGGAATCAGTGACACTAGTAATGATACAAGATAATCATTTATGATTGATATTCTTGAAAACGAAGAGAAAGATCAAAATGAGTTGACACTTGATGAGAATGTTCAAGACTCTAGACATCATTTCTCCTTTTGAAAGATATTATACACGTAGAATGACCAAAACTCTTCCTAGAAGATCTACTAGAGAATCAACACCTCCAAAAAGATTTGTTTCTTATGATACGTTTTCTCCTACTCTATTAACTACTTTGTCTACTTTTAAGTAACCTAAAAACTTTAGAGAAACTCAATCATTTCCTCATTGGGTAGATGCTATGAACGAAGAATTAGAAGTCTTTAACAAAGCTCAAAGCTGAGAAATAGTAGAAAGGCCCAAGTCAAAGAAGCCTATAGGTTGTAGATGAGTTTATAAAATAAAAACAAAGAGTGATGGGACACTAAAAAGATATAAAGCACGTTTAGTTACTAAAGGATATACTTAATAATATAGTATAGACTATGACGAGACTTTTGCTCCTATAGCCAGAATTACAACGGTAAGAATCCTTATCACGTACAGTAAAGAAGTAAAACATTTTTTAAATGGATGTGAAAAACACCTTTTTAAATGGTGTGTTAAAAGAGGAAGTGTACATGCAACCTCCACCTAGTATTGTTATTCCCAAAAATCAAGTTCAAGGCTTTGTATGGTTTGAAACAGGCACCTAAAGCGTGGTTTGATAAGTTTAATGAGTTTATGATTAACCATAGTTTTCATACATGTTACACTCATATGAAAAGAAATATGTAAGGTATTATGATCCTTTTGTTATATGTGGATGATATTATTATCACTAGAAGTGATAATGTTGGTATTCAAAATATTAAAGATGAGCTTCAAAAATATTTTGATATGAAGGATCTTGGTTTCTTACATTATTTTCTTGGTATTGAAGTAACTCGTAATGATAAAGGTATCTTTTTGTCACAAACAAAATTTGCTCATTACGTTATTATCATATCAGGATTATATGATGATAAGTTTATAAAAACTCCTAAAGTACTTGGACGGAAAATGAGGCTTAGTGATGGAGAACTGCTCCAGGACCCCACTCCATATCGACAAATGATTGGTGCATTAGCATATTTGACCCAACTTGATATCATGCATGTTGTACACACAGTAAGTCAATTTCAACATGCACCCACTACTATTCACATCAGTCCAGTCATGAGAATAGTTAGATATGTTAAACAACTGTAGAAAAGGGAGTTTTCTTACTTCCCTCATCCTCTTTAAAATTAATTGCTTATATTGACGCTGATTGGGGAGGTGATATCAATAATAGACACTCCACCACGGGATTTTATGCATTTTTAGGTGACTCACTTGTCTCATGAAAGTGTAAAAAGCAACAAAAGGTCTCTCTCATCCACAAAGGCCAAATACAGGTCAATAGCAACAACAACAACAAAACTAGCATGGCTTGAATAACTTATGAAAGACCTACATATATATTTGGAGTCACTACCTCAAATATACTGCGACAATAAGAGTATCATGTACATTGCACACAATAACACCTTTCACGAGCGTACGAAGGTTATTGTCACTATGTTCAAGAAGAGTACCTACAAGGCAATCTTGATCTTCAATATGTTCAGACTGAGTGTTATATTTACTAAAGCTCTTCCAGTACCCCGATTTCAAGAACTTCTCAGCAAACTATCAATTGTTCCTCTGTCAATTTGAGGGGGGGTGTTAGAAGTACTACTGCCACCATCACCACCACTTGACTTATGCCACTGCCACCACCATTGCTGCCTGTTGTCCCATCATCACCACCTGAGGCAGCTCTGCAGAACAGCCAGCTGGCCTGCTGACCAGCCAACCTGGCCAACAGCTAGTTTTTCTAGCCATTGGTCAGGCCAGCCCCACTGGCCAGCACACTAGCCATTGGGTATTGGCCCTTCCTTATTCCTCTTCTTTTCTAATGTATTCTATTCATTCTAGTATATAAATACTCCTCTCTTCTCATGTAATATCATGGTCTTAGGGCTTGATCTTGATAATAAAGTTCTCTTTTCATGTGTTGGTGCTTGAGGTACTGATGGTTTGATTCTTGGTGAAGCGTGTAAGACATTTTGTGTGGCTATCAAGATCAGGTGAGGCCGATTTTTATTTCAAGAGTTTCATAATCTTCCTTGTTTATGTACAAATCAGATGTTGACCACTGACAATCACCTCTACCATTGTTAAAGTGTTCCACTCTGTGTCTTTTCTCAAAAGTTGAGCTGACACTTACCAAAATTGTGGAACAACTTCATGTTCAGCTACCAGGACTTTATTATGCTTAAATTAGAAAAAAAAAGGCAGGTACACCACTTCTGCAGATATTTGTGCAATTCTTCTCAAAATCCTTTCACTTGGACTACCCTGCATGCGAACCTCATCAAAGGAAGTGTATCTTTTTTGAGAAGACAGATGGTTGCACCTGTTAGTTTAAAGAAAATGTGAAGGAAAAAAAAATCTATGCAAGAAGCTGGTGTTCTAATTGGTTAAAAGTATTCCTTTCACATAGCCAAACAGTACCAGCTTGTGCTACTTTCTAGAGCTCCTTAAAGTTGCTCTTTCAGTACCATTTTGAATTGTTGTTATTTTCCAGGGGAAAGTCGATCTCAACAATGGGTCCTCTCCAGACAGCTACTGGAGGGAAAAAAGTAAAGAAAATGCATTAGGAAATGGATACAGCAGTTCTCTGAGATAATGCAAATATTAACCACAGGATCCACTTCCTAGATGTTCTGATGCTGTTGGTTATCAGAATAACCGCTACTAAATTTGTCCGTTTTTAGGGGTCTGCCAGAAATATGTGCTAATCCTTCCCTAGCATGACTATCCACCACAAGCACAAAATTAACAAAACAACCATATTTTGCACCCTGGCATGACAAACAATGAGCAAAATACAAATGGTAGGATCATCTACCTCAAGAAACCTGACTGTTCCTATCCGACAATTATGGGTTTGTTGTTTGCAAGCATAAACAAGGATCATGACCAACACACTTATGAACACAACAAACTGTCATGTATTACGACTTGCATAATCAACTCAAGAAATCAAAATTGATCCATTTATCATGTGTCACAAATTAAATATGATTAGACCAAGCAGCACTAACAAAACAAGTGTTGTATCAAGTTCCAGGAGGATCCTACCTGTACATATTCTATACCAATATCTTTAAGATCATCTAATACTGTGTGACTAGAGAATTTGCTAAACATGCTCCCAGATCCCACCGGTGAATGGAGTATTTCCCATGGAGTCTTCAGAAGCACCTTCTGCTTATTTCCTTCAACTGAGGAATTGCTGATAACTGGCAGCTTTTCTTGTTCAAATATCCAGACCTATCCAATCACAGAAAGGAGGAAACAGATTTGGTGACAAAAGAGAAAAGACAAGTTGTTTTGAACCAGCATAGATACCTCGAGGAGTACAGTTCTTGGATAGAAGTGGATCATGAATAATGACAGTTAAAGTTCACATAACAAAAGTACACTTTTGGACATGTAGCTATCATGTATAATTTGGCAGTGGATTCAATCCTAGCTGCTGTGAACAGAAATATTTGACAACAGTCTAATGAACAGCAATTCTTGAACTTTGTAAAGCCTTTGTGGACAATATGGCATAAACTTAGCTGATCCGATTCATAATGTGTAGTAAATCTAATAAAACAACAACTAAGCTTTTTCCCATACTAGACGGGGTCGGCTATGTGGATTCTTTGTTTCCACAGAGCCCTATCATGTGTCATGTTAGCAGTTAACTCACAATAAGCTAGATCATTCTTTATTGTTTCTTTCCAACACTTTTGTGGTCGTCCTCTACCTCTCTTAATACTTTCAAATTTTAGTTTTTGATACCTTCTTACAGGTTCTTCATTTGATCTTCTTTCTATATGTCCAAACCATCTTAAACGATATTCTCTCATTTTATCCTCTATTGGTACCACTCCTAATTTGTTTCTAATAACCTCATTATGTATACGGTCTTTTCTTGTATGACCACAATGTTATATAATATTAAGGTCCATAAAAAGCAGTTACAGTGTGTATGCGTGCACCCTATTTCTAGCATAAAAAATGAGGCAGACAGACCAGTGATGCTTCCAGAATTCCCCAACGGAACTGGAATAAAATGCCCAATCTCTTGATTTTCTGTTCACTATGAGCTTCAGGGAAAGGATTCGCTAGAGTTAAAGAATGACCCTCAAGAAAAGAATTGTACCTGGTGCGCAGAGTTTGAAGGCTACTAATTTTGTCAGAACAGAATAGGTACAATAGATACTGAGAGAAGCTATGATTACAAAACAGATGTACAAGCATCTCAAATTACAAAACCTAAGTTATCACTTACATAGTAGAAAGCTGTGCAAAAATCAAATCAAATAATTGCAAGAAAAGTATATATTTGAAAGTTTGCCAGAGAAAAGGACAGAGAGAATCTTCCATGCATGCAAACAAAAAGACAAGTAGATTCCATCGATGCATACCAATAGTACAAGAGAACAAAGCTATAAAGATCAAAGTCTGACCTTTTCCTTGTCTAGGCCATAATAGTCATGATCAGCCAGCAAATCCTGAAATAGCTGTGCTTCATCAGGAGGACAAAATAGGACCAGAGCAACTGGAAGATTCTCTTCTTTCTGTTAATCAAAGCTGAATCAGCAAGGCATATTTATGGGACCAGATGTGATATACATACCTATAAAATAGGTACATACATCCATATATGCATATACAAGCATACAAATAATATAATACAATATATACATATTACATCCATGTATGCGTGCATGTGTGATACAATTTCAGAGAAGAAAATAACTTATTTCTATAAATGAAAGTGAATTTGTAAATGCAGGAGTTTGATTTCATATTATTATATTACACCAGAAAGTTATCCATGCAAGCAATATTCTTTCAAGATTTGAGAACTTGATGAAGTGTGCAATATTCCCCAGAGCCAGGGTTTGGAGGGGCCAAGCACAAACTCTTTGAAAAGCTAGGTTACTTAATAACCAGCAATCGATATCTGTCAAGAATTAACAACCACAAAAACAAACAGAAAAGAGTTACCAGTAACCACGCACAGATATGTTATCCAGTGTCTGAAAGACTGACAATATTGAGGAACACTAAGATTTAAACCTAAAATTTTTAAAAACAAACAATAGAATGTCACCTTCATTTGCTCTCTAACATTTAGAAGTAATGTCTGAAATTCAAGAAGGTTATCAGAGGCAGAAACATTTTGCCTAAGAGAATCGAGCTCAAGGTGACCCCTTTGTTCTCTCCCATCAGCCAATGCAATAACAAGAGCCACTTTTCCTTTAGATAAAATATCAAAACCAGCTTCTAGTAGTTCTGCATATTCACTTTGCTTTTTCCAACTCCCAAAGTCATAAAGACCACTCCTCGATATTTTCAAGGTCTTCTTCAGTAGGTCACCCGAATTTGCCTTGATAAAGTCACGTAGGTGATGCTGGTAACTGCCAAAACAAAATAAGATACTCCATAACCAAAACTTAAAGAAAACTAATATTATGAAAAGATCATAAATATGATGCTAACATGACAAGATTTTCCTTATTAACTTACCAAACCTTCTGTTGTGTAATAC
Organism: Brasenia schreberi; assembly: GCA_036023115.1. Lineage (NCBI taxonomy): Eukaryota > Viridiplantae > Streptophyta > Magnoliopsida > Nymphaeales > Cabombaceae > Brasenia > Brasenia schreberi. The sequence continues at coordinate 3,852,542 of JAYKKT010000072.1, forward strand.
AGTCCAATGCATGCTGAAACAATCTCAAATTCATATCTATAATCTGAGATTTAAGAAATGACTTTTGATACTTAGTTCCTGATGATAGTCCTTCTAAAATGTGGAGCTGGCCAATTTCAGACAACTTCCTTTTTGCAGCAATAAGACGTTGGCTGGTCTCTTTCCTTTGCTTCCATGCCTATAGATACTGGTGTGGATTAATCACGAGAGTGAACTCGTATGCAAAATGCATGTAAATCAACCAAGCAATATATGCCTAGCTGACATAGACACCAGAATGAAAACTTTAATCACGTACGCAAGCAAAGTACAACCCACATTAAGAAAGAAACTCTTACAATTGTGATTAATACTAGGACAGCAACAATAGCCTTTTCAGTCCATTTATGAAATTGTTGCAGAACAAATTATATTTGTACCAGGCAACAAATTACCAGCACTTGAGCAGGTAATGTAAAAAGGGGAACTCTGCTTGACACTGTTCAAGATGAGAATACCTAGTAAAGTTGAAGCAACGGCATTCATGATGCTTGTGCAGAAGATAGCATGTGATTCTGGTTTGCTTTCACTACATATCATTATGACTAAACAGCATAAAGTATACCACTACACGTTCCAGAGAGGCACTCGCTGGTGTTCACAATTGATTTCTGCATGCAGGTGTTATGTACTATTTTATGCAGTATATGGCTTATCACATACCTGATAGCAAGAGCTTGTTGGATGGACCAGATATTTGAGGGATGCATCTAAAGAAATTCCAGGTCAATGCAGAAGTTTTGAGAAAGCACATTTAGCGGTGGAAACTCTCCAGGCATGAGTAAAAAATCCAGCATTTCCATGCCCAATGCATTTATATCAATACTAAAAACATGTGAAATTGCCATCAAAATAGCATGCATTTGGAGGAAGGCATATAAAAACTCAATAGCAAAATTTTCTGTGCAGGCACAGTGAGCTAGAAGATTTGGAAGATAAAATGTGACTTCGTGCAGACTTGGTTAATTAGAGGGAAAATATGGCAGATGATGATAACAGGTGAGCTTTATGTAGTGATATACTATAGCAGAACTAAATAGCAGCTTCCAGAACTTAAAGGAACAGGTCGAACCAGCTGCCTTCTTTCTTTCTTCGACCCCTCATGAAGATGCAAGTTTAACTCTAAAAGCCCTGCTGGAGGTGTAATTAACATGTGCCTTTGGTTGACATCCACATCAGGGACAATTGCTTCAACGAAAGGAACCCAGACAAGTTGGCCAGATTTACTTGATGCTGTACCTAATGAACTGGGCGGATTATGAGTCTCCCCATTTTGGTGCAGCATCACTTGTAGAAGATCATTTGCACCAGAATTGAATACATTTACGACAGTACCCACAAGCTTCTTGTTTTCCTAAAAGAAAGTCAAAATGTCATCGAAGGTTGACATGATCTTTCTTTAAGTCATGGAAACAGGAATAATCAGAAGTCAGCAACCATTTGCATAAAATAATACATAAATAGGAAAACAAACCCAAGGTTCATCACATGCTTCAACTTCAAAAAGGAAAAAAACGAAACAGATTTTCTTCCAACCACCAATTAACAGTGGCATTTGATATGTCGAGTTCCACTTTGCCCGAAAATAGGAGCCGTAACCGAAATCAGGAACCGTAACCGTAGGTTACGGAATCGCCGGTTCCAGGATTCCGGTTCCAATACCAGAACCATTCAATAACTAGTTAAAAAGAAATTGAGAAGAGCGGGTGAAAGCACCCTCTGTGAATTGAACTCCCAACAGTGATGGGGAGAGTCTTGCCGCTCAGCTCAGAAGTAGTTGGTGATGACTTGAGTTTTTAAATTGTATTTAAGCCTTTCCTATCTTGGAATACAAAGGATAAAGTCGAACTCCCCACTTGAGCCAAATATATGTAGTGCCTTGTCGTTGAGCTAGCAGGCCATTCGTGATAAAAAATTATGAAAAAATATATAAACAAAAAATATGGTGGTTTGAAAATGAAAGTTCCGGTTTTGAGTTGGTTTCTGAAAATCATGAACCGTAACCAAGCCTCTGGTTCCGGTTCTAAACCGGCCATGTCTAAGTGGCATGGACCAAAAGATGTCAGTCTCCTAACCAAGATGATCATCATCAAGAAAATCAAATAGGTACTTACAAATTAAGATGGCGAACACTGACCCCAGTGTAAGTTTGAAGTCCTACATGCATCCACTAGCCTGTCACAAGTTAATTTCAGTTCTCGATTCTTTCAACCTACATACCAAATAAAATATTTACATATTCATGGGTTTAACCATTTCTTACTTAGATAGTTTAAAACACTTTGTGGAACAACAAGAATAGTCCATAATGTCTTGTATTTCCACATAGATATTCCAGGCATGATCTTTAGGAGAAGTATAAATGATCTCATTTCAATGGTTCCCAATTTATTTCAAGTACCATGAACTTCTACTGCAAGCTATTGATCTACAATTAAAGTGTTCTTCTACCAACATATTGTTAAAATGTAATAGTGGGGTTAGGCCAATAGGGCCTAGTAGGTCACTTGGGGATTGGACCTTAAGGGTTAGTCGCCCTCCCGACGGCTACACCAACTAGCCGTTGGGGACACTCCCAACAGCTAGTATTTGCCTCACTCTATTTCATGTAAAATCAGCTCTTCCCCTCTCTCTCTTGTAAATACTCTATAAATAGAGGAGATGTCTAATGAATAAAATTAGAGCTTTTCATTCTCTCTTGACTTGTTTAATATTTGGTTTGGCTTGTATACCAAGTGTTTGATAATTCGTTTGGCAATTTGGCTTGTTGAATATCATTAAAGATAGTTTGTGGATTACTTCAGCAAGATATTGGCAATATTTTTACATGGTATCAAAGTGAAAAGAGTTTGATTAAAATTGCATTGAGATTTATGTTGATAATCAAAATTTAGAAATCGTTTGAATCAAAGCACTTTTCATCTTTTCTATTATTATTGAGAAGAATGAAAGAGAAATTTGAGAGTTTTCGTTGCTTGTTGGTGCCCAACTCTTATCAAAGTTGGGCACGAACAATGAAGAAGTATTTTATTTTCAAAGACTATTGGGATTATACTAATGGTATAATTAAAGAACCCAAATTGATAGAGTAAGAATGTGATGATGATAACTTTCTCAAATTACAAGAAAGACATAAACAAGAATTGAAAAAATAGGAGAAGTACAACGCCAAAATCACTTAGATTATTGTCCAAAATATGGATAAGAAGCTTCGTAGTCGGATTAGTACATTCGACAATGCTTTTGAAACTTGGGAATATCTTAGAAAAACTCATTCTCAAAATGATTTTTTTAAATAAACTTACAATAAAAAATGATAATGATCAAGCAAGGTTCCATGAGCATTAGGGATTGATTATCATAATGAGTTTTCCGATTTTTGGAACCAACTTAGAAGCTTTGACAAATTTGGAAAACTCCGATATATGGATGAGTTTAAAGTGTCTTTATAACCAATATTTTTCTTGTATATAAGGAGATTGAGAGATGAGTTTGAAAATATTAGATCAAACTTATTCATAGAAAACCAAGACCCAAAAAACTATGAGATTTTGGCCGATTTAATTATAGAGAAAACTAGATTGGAGAATATTAGAGACCAAAACGAAGTGGTTCTTGTTATGTCTAGGCCTTAAAATTATTGGAGAACCAATAAACCTCCAGATATGAAAGATAGTGAAGGCTATGGACAAATCAAGAATAATGTAGTACATTGGCTCAAAAAGAGTATAATTTGTCATTATTGTAAGAAAAATGGGCACATAAGACTTTGTGTCGTCTCTTATTAAGGAGGTCATCTCATGTTGTTGCCATTGATCACAAAGAAGAAGTGTTACCATTGAAGATCAATACCTACATTGAAGAAATGCTTAAAGCATGTCGACACTATCATCTTCTTTCAAAGATCAAGGTATGCCATGGCTTTTAGATTTTGGTGCTTCCTTTCATATGATTAATGAATATAAATGATTACACAAATGCACACAAGCTAGAGCACAAGTATTTACGAATGATTAAACTAAATTTGATGTTAAAGAAATTAGAAATTTAGAAAGTAATTCCTTTAAAATACCCCAAGTACGTTTTATACAAAAATTAAATCTTAATCTTCTCTCAGTATCTTAAATTTATGATAATGGTTGTATTGTTACCTACTCACTAAATGAATGTATGGTGTAGAACCACGTGTCGAAGAAGGTGATTAAGCAAGGACATAGAGAAGGAGGTCTGTACACCATGGATAATTTGGTTATCTCAAATTTTGGAACTTATGGGATTACTTGTAATGATTTTGGACTTTGACACAAAAGATTAGGACACATTGATGTAAACAAAACGAACAATTACTCATAGATAAATATCAACAAAAAGAATGATTTCATTCGTGAAGATTGTATTTTTGGCAAAACACACCATGCACCATTTGGCAACATTTATCACAAATAAGGCATTTGAATTAGTACACTCTAATTTTTGGGGACCTACTCCCATAACCTCAAAAGGATGAGTGACTTACTATGTTATTTTTATAGATGACTTCACTCAACACACTTGGATATATTTCTTGAAATATAAATCGAAAGTGTTTAAATATTTCATGATTTTTCACAATATGATCAAAGACCCAATTTGAAATTAATATTAAAATCTTAAGAACCGATTTCGGAGATGAATATCTCTCAAATGACTTCAAAAACTATCTTAAAGAAAATTAAACTTGCCATAAAATCTTGCACCAAAACCCCACAACAAAATGGTTTAACCGAAAGAAAACATAAACATATTATTGAAACTACTAGAACTTTGTTATTAACTAGTAAAGTTCTCAAACATTTATGGGCCGAAGCCGCTCTAACATCTGTATATTTGATAAATAGAATGTCATCATCCAAACTTGAAAATTGTTCTCCTATAGAAAAATTATTTTCTAATAAACCTAGTTATGATTGGTTGAAAGTTTTTGGGTGTAAATTTTATATTTATATCAATAAAAATAATAAGTCAAGTTTCAAGGCCATTGAGTGTGTGTTTCTTGGGTATGGTATTGAAAAAAAGGGATATAGTTGTTATGATCCAATAGAAGATAAACTATGTGTTTCATTGAAGATAAATGTGGAAATGAATCTTAAAATACACAAGAAAGTTATACATTTTTAGATGAAATATTGTATGAAAGGTTTGATGAGAAGAACGAAGTACAAGGAGATAGCATGGTTCAACTAGAAGATGAATCTAGAAACCTTGAAACAAGAGAACATGTGTTAAGACCCTTTGAACATCATTATGTAAGAAAGAATAAAGAAAATAATAATGCTCCTAGCAAAAGAATCATAAAACGCCCTCAAAGATTTGTGTCTTATGAATCATTTCAACCACAACATAGAAATCACATAGCTATCATATCGAGCATTCTTGAACCTGATCGACTTTTTCATGCATTCATACATAAACATCAAAATGAGATCAGCAGAGAATGATGGAGGGAATCGGCCTGCACACAGCCACCCTAGTCCTTTCTTTATTTCTGATCTTTTTTTTATTACACGGTTAAGGGTTTTCACCCTTTAAATACTGAGATTACAATTCATTATTTACTAGTATGCCATTAATGAAGCTTTATTTTAAAGCTACCTTTAAAATCATTGTTAACCTATAACTAACTAACTATCATAATACAACAAAACACTAAAGCTTGTAAAGTTTATAAAACGTCTTCCAACACTCCCCCTCAAGTTGGGTGAAAGATGGATGTCACACCCAACTTGCTACTTAATCTCTAAAGTAGATCTCTACTCATATTCGCACATTGATGTCCTGAATGTACATGTTCCAACTGAAATTCTTTTGTCTATACACTATCCCGTATAAAGTGACAATCTATTTCAATATGTTTTGTTCGCTCATGATACACTGGATTTGAAGCTATATGTATCGCTGCCTTGCTGTCACAAAATATAGGTATAGATTTTCCAGCAAATAAGTTCATTTCCATGAGTAAAGACCACAACCACTTTCCTTCACGCATACCTGATGCTATTGCCCTATATTCTGCCTCAGTTGTTGATCTAGCTACAACTAATTGTTTCTTACTTTTTCACGAGACTATGTTACCTCCAACCAATGTTATATATCCTATGATGATTTTCTATCTTCACTGGAACCTGCCCAATCTGCATCTGTATAAATCTCAATATCTGTGTGACCATTGACTTTGTATGTAATCCCATATCCTGGTGTTGTCTTCAGATATCGTAATATATGATACACTGCATCCATATGATATTTTGATGGTGATTTCATAAACTGGCTTACTATGCTGACAGCATACGCAATGTCTGGACGTGTGATGGTCAAATATATCAATTTTCCAAATAACTGTTGATATCTAGTTGCATCAACTTTTCCAACACCATCTTCTATAAGCAACTTATGATTTACGTCCATTGGGGTATATGTAGGTCTACAATTTTCCATTTTCACATCTTATAATAAATCCAAGGTATACTTTCTCTGATTCAGAAAAATATCTTTATCTGAGTAGGCTACTTCAATGCCTAAGAAGTAATGTAACCTTCCAAGATCCTTAATATCAAATAGCTGATGAAGTTCTGCCTTTAATTTTTGGATTTCTTCAATGTCATCACCTATTTCAATAATATCATCTACATATACCAATAGTAGTGTCAATTTACTTCCCTTCTTAAAGAATAGTGTATGATCACATATGTTCTTTTGATATTCCAAGTGTATAATACTTCAGTTAAACTTCTCAAACCAAGCTCTTGGAGATTGATTTAATCCATAGATAGCTTTTCTTAATTTGCATACCTTCTTTTCAGGATTCTGATAACTTGGTGGTAATTCCATACAAATTTCTTCTTTAAGCTCCTCGTGCAAGAATGCATTTTTCACATCAAGTTGCCATAATTTCCAATTCCTCTGAGCAACAATACTAATGATAACTCGTATAGACGTAAGCTTTGCTACTAAGGCAAATGTTCCCTCATAGTCTATCCCATATTCTTGACTATATCCACGAGCCACTAGCCTTGCTTTATATCTTTCCAAGGATCCATTTGCCCTGTATTTTATTGTATACACCCATTTACATGATACTGCATTTATATCTTTTGGTAAATCACTAAGTTCCCAAGTTTGATTCTTTTCTAGTGCTTGAATTTCGGATTTCATGGCTTCAATCCATTGTTTGTGCTTGGATGCTTCATAGTAGTTTTTCGGAATTTGATGTATCCCGACCGTTAGTACAAAATTGTAATAGCTTTCTGATAATTTATCATAGGAAATGAATTTAGAAATTGGATACTTACCGCATGATCTCTTGCCCTTTCTGAGTGCTATAGGAATATCTGAATCATCTAGATCCTTATCACCTGCTTCTTCCACTGTTCCATCTGAATCAGCTATTGTTTCTCCCCCTTGATTCATACTCTCTACCTGTTTGTTACTAAATATATTTCTCTCCCCCTTTTTGTATCTGTTGGTTGATCTATTCTCGTAAGAGATCTTTCTTCCTCAAATTCTTCATTCATACTGATCCTTGGTAGAACTGTCTCTTCAACATTAGTCTTCGACATATCATTTGAATTCCTATAGTATGGGATATTTTTAAAGAAAGTTACATCCATAAAAACATATTTTCTATGAGAATTAGGATCATAACAAACATATCCTTTCTTCTCACAAGAATACCCAATAAAGATACATTTAATTGCCCTTGGATCAAGCTTATCTCTGAATTGTTAATGTACATGCACATAACATACACATCCAAATATTCTAGGAATGAGATGAAACGGATTATCTTCAGGTTTAATCGCTTTAAATGGAGACTTTGCCTCAAGGATCACAGTAGGAATTCTATTCATAATGTATACTGCTGTAAGAATAGCTTCTGGCCAAAAATACTTTGGAACATTGTGTTCAAGAAGTAATGTTCTAGCAATTTCCAAGTTGTGACGATTCTTCCTTTCTGTCACTCCATTCTGTTGTGGGGTGTAAACACATGATGTCTGATGTATAATACCATGAGACTGGAGAAATGATCTCAACTGAGTATTACAAAATTCACCACCATTATCTGATCTGAAAGTTTTAATAGAATAACCAAACTGAGTCTTAATAAGATTATGAAATAGAGGAAAAATTGTGGGTATTTTTGTTTTGGACTTCATGAGATAAACAAAGGTAAATCTGGAACAATCATCAATAAAAGTCACAAAATATTTAAAATCTCCCAAAGAAGATATCGCACATGGTCCGTAAACATCTAAATGTATCAATTCAAAAGGAATAACTGATCTTGAATCACTATTAGGAAAAGTAACTATGATATTTAGCCCTCTAACATACATCACATTGAATAACCACATCACTAGGAATTGAAAATGAGACAAACTCTCTTATTTTAGAAACAGGTAAATGTCTTAATCTGCTATACCAAATTTTTATTTCTTCTTCAGTAATAATAGCTGTCAATGCTCTTTTTTGCTTTAAGATATGATCTCCAGATAATATGTATAATCCATTGCGTAGTTCACCATGTCCAAAGGTTTTTTCCATCTTCATATCCTGAAAAACACAACCATGGGAAGAGAATGTAACTCTACAATTCATATCTCTAACCAAGAAACTTACTGAAAGAAGATTCACTGGAAATTTTGGAATGTATATCACTGGAAATTTTGGAATGTATATCCCTGAATTGAGTCTAAGATCATTTCTCTGAATGGTACCTTTTCCTTACATAGGAATTAAAGAGTCATTTGTTACTTTCACATACTGTGGAGCTTGAATCTTTTCATATTGCAGAAGGTTAAATTTTGTTCCTACCATATAATCAATAGCCCCTGAATCTATTATCCAATCTGAAGAAGATGTAAAATCTGTAAAAGAATGGTTACCACTAATACTGTAAGATGCCGAAGGAGGACTTGACTCTGCCTTTGATGAAGAAGTAGATGGTTATCACATAACCGTGTCTCAATTTCAGCAATCTGTTTCTTTAATTCTGTCATTTCATCTGCAAGACTCAATTATACTTTCTTGTAAGGTACAGTTGCCACATGACTGCCATAATTTTTATATTTTGTGTTTCTTCTGCCCTGATCTTTATATTTTGGAGGCTTTTCAATAATTTCCCAACAATATTCACGTGTGTCTGTTCTTCCCGCAATGAGTGCGCTGCAGCTTATTCTTATCATTATAATATTGATTTCTACCTCTTCCTCTCGAATCTCTTCCTCTCTGATAATGACTATGTCCCCTACCAACAAATGCAAATCCCTCAGTCTATATGTGTTCACCTTTTTCTAAATGTTTTCTATCTTCTTTCCTTAAAAAAAGTAAATATACTGTTCCAAGAGATGGTAGTTCTTCCTTGCTTAAAATATTTAATTTGATGGATTCGTATTCTGATCAGACTTCCCAGAGTAGATCAAACACTTTTCTAATTTCTCCTTCAACGGTTCTTTCTTTTACACAGTGACTGTATTTATTTTCTACAATATATCTCTGTTCATTCCAAAGTTCACGTAGTTCCTTGTAGTATTCACTTACTGATCTGGTTCCTTGACGACATTTTCTTATCCTTTCAATAATCTCATAGTCTTTGGCAATGTTTCTCTGTCTAGAGTACGCAGACCAGATTTCGGCAGCTGATTCCATATACATAAATGTTTTACTAATTGACGGATTAATGGATTGAATTAACCATGAACTTACAAGTGCATCATCTTTAAACCATTTTTCAAAATTTGCACTGCTTCCCTCTAGGGGTGGACTCTGTCTGATGATAGAAGCCTTTCCTCTCGATTTTAGGAAAAGTTCAATAGAACGAGCCCATTCTCTGTAGTTCCTTCCATCTAATCGGATATTTGTGATTTGGAATGGTTCTAGTTTTTTATTATTTCCATAAGAAGCAGATAAGGATTCCTCTTTCAATTTCCCGTCCATATTGTTTGATTGATTGTATAGATATCTTCTCTGCTATAGTTTGTAACTGCCACTATTTTTTTTATATGCAGGTTTTTCAATGAGCAATATTGATTTTGCGGTTCTGATTTGATAAGTCAATCTGCTATCTGAGGTTTTTATTTGATACACCAATCTGCTTCAATGGGCAATGTCGGATCTGCGGTTCCTCTTTAAATTATTGGAACTGCGATTCTTCTCTAATATTTGATAAAGCAAGTCTTATTTGATGTTGGATGTGCAAAAGGATGGAGAGCATTTAAGTGCTCACAACGTGTTTCTAAAGCATGTTGAGTCTGCATTCAATACATTTGCAGAATCTACTGAAAGAGCATGTCGCGAAAATATATGGAAGATTTAACAAGCACAACACGATATGTGACTTGGTATCTTCACAATATCATAGGCCATGAAAATCTGTGCAAGTCAATCTGAAAACTTCTAGCCCTTCCTCTGGTGCCAACTGAGATTTATCCTTCTGCAGTGATGGGAATTTACCCTAGTTCTTGTTGATCCAATATTTTGTGCAAGTTTCACGTTGAAATTTTTCCTGTCGTGATTGGAATAGCTGCCAGAAAATTGATCCTACGACACCAATCTTCAATGTCTTTCACAGATAATGACGTGCAATATGTATTAGACTTGCACGTTGAACTAGTTGTTGGAAAATACCGCCTATCCAAGAAATTTTGTTTAGAAAAAAATATATACTTACTGCTGTCTCTTTTCTAGGTATCGTGGGCTGCTACACTCGCATAAGAGGCCCTGATACCATGATCGACTTTTTCACGCGTTCATACATAAACATCAAATGAGATCAGCAGAGAATGATGGAGGGAATCGGCCTGCACACAGCCACCCTAGTCCTTTCTTTATTTCTGATCTTTTTCTGATTACACGGTTAAGGGTTTTCACCCTTTAAATACTGAGATTACAATTCATTATTTACTAGTATGCCATTAATTAGGCTTTATTTTAAAGCTACCTTTAAAATCATTGTTAACCTATAACTAACTAACTATCATAATGCAGCAAAACACTAAAGCTTGTAAAGTTTATAAAATGTCTTCCAACATAACCCAATCATTATGATCAAGCAAAAAATAACTTAGAATAGAGGAAAGCTATAAATGTTGAATTAGAAGCTTTATAAAGAAATTTTACTTGGGATATTATTCTGAAACCCAAAGAAGAAAATTATTGGTTGTAGATGGGTCTATAAGGTAAAAACTCATAGTGATGGTTCTATTAAAAGGTATAAAATCAGACTTATGGCTAAGGGGTACTCTCAAGAATATGAGGTTGATTATGAAGAAACATTTATGTGGGTTGCACATATGACTAATGTTCATATTTTAATTTTTATTTATGGAATTAAAGAATAGGATATATATCAATTGAATGTTAAAGATGCTTTTTTGAATGGAAACCTTAGTGAAGAAATCTATATGGATCCCCCTCCAAGATTTGTTGTTTAAGTAATTATATTCTTAAACTAAAAAAAGGTTTTATATAACTCAAACAATCTCCTAAGGCTTGGTTTGATAGATTTAAGTATTTTATGCATGCACGGAATTTTCGCTCTTGTTATACGGACACTGCCTTATTTGTGAGAAAAACTGGTGCAAATATTTTGATTCTAGTCATGTATGTTGATGATATGATCATAATCGGATGAAAATGGGATATTACAAATAAAAAGATATTTGCATAAAGAATTTGAAATGAAAGATCTTAGACTTCTTAGTTATTTTTTGGGAATAAAAATAACCCATAATAACAGATGTTACTTTATGTCACAAACAAAGTTTGCTAATGATATTGTTAATAGGTTAAGATTGACAGATGACAAGAAAGTAAGCACACCCAAGGTGATGGGACCAAACATAAGACTATAGGCGGGAAAAAGTTAGAGGATCTCACTCCCTCTCACTCCCTCCAGACAGATGATAGGAGACTTTTCACTCAACCAGACATAACACACGTAGTACATATGGCAAGCCAGTTTAAACAAGCCCCCACCAGTGTACACATGAGTGCAGTAATGCGGATTGTATGATACATAAATGATACACTTGAAAGGGGATCATTCTATGCTCATCATCTTATTTTAATTAATTGCTCACGTTGATGCTGACTAAGGTGGGGATGTTAATGATAGATATTCCACCACTAGATTTTGTGTGTTTTTAGTTAATTCTCTAATTTCTTAGAGGTGAAAAAAGTAGCAAAAGGTGTATTTATCATCTATAGAAGCAGAATATAGAGTCATGGCTAGCACAGTTGCTACGATATCTTAGATCACTGAACTCCTAGCAGACATGGAGGTTACCCTAGAGGACTCAACAAAATTGCTTTGTGACAACAAAAGCACTATATACATTGCTTCAAATAATATATTTAATAAAAAAAATATATATGGAGATGGATTGTCACTATGTTAGAAGAATGAGTGAAGAAAAGATTGGGTTTATGCTATGTTACTTGAGAGTTACAGTTGGCAGATTTCTTCACCAAATCTTTATCCGCCCTTAGATTTATGTTTCTATCAGACAAACTTTTGGTATAAACACTACAAGTTTGAGGGGGTGTTAAAATTTAATAATAGGGTTAGGCCAGTAGGACCCAGCAGGTCACTTAGGGATTGGGCCTCAAGGGTCAGTCTCCCTCCAAACGGATACAACAACTAGTCGTTGGGGACACTCATATCTCCATCTCTCTCTTTCATGTAAAATCAGCTCTCCCTCTCTCTCTTGTAAAATACCTCTATAAATAAAGGAGATGTCTAATTAATAATACTAGAGTTTTTCATACTCCCTTGACTTTTTGTTTGATATTTGGTTTGGCTTGTATATCAAGTGTTTGGTAATTCGTTTGGGGATTTGTCTTGTTAAAGATCATTCGGGATAGTTTATGTTTGAGTTTGTAGATTACTTTGGCAAGATATTGATGACATTTTTACACATATGGCATCAATTTTCTCAGTTTCTCTGCCAATGTGTCGAGAATGTATTCTGACCAACTTTGTACTAGATTCAGGTGGATAGACATGTACATTATGCCAGAATGTTATAAATATCATGTTGAACCTCGTATGGCATGTGATACTGTTACAAAGAACTTACCGAATCGTATAATATGTTATAGTACTCTGGTTTTTATTTAATAAAATATTTTAATAATAATACTTTTAGCTTTTCTTTTTTTTGAAGAAGCTTGTATTTATTGAGTTTGCAGATGTTTTCTAGTAGAAACAGTTGTTTCTAGTATAAATAGTTGTACCATTGCAGGGGTAAGCCTGGCAAGAATCCTATATCCGTAATCCGATAAAACTTGTACATAGTTGCAAGCCTGCAACTGGTTGTACAACTGTAGCTATTGATACTTTTTTAACTTTATTGTTATAAATGTTCAAAGAAAAATAAAGAAATCGTATGACACATATACAACACTCACACGTCAAATGGGACAATACATGTACCTGGATCATTATAATCTAGGTACCAATAAATGATAATATCGTACACTATGATATTTACAAAATAGTTATTTCATCTACTTAGTCTTTGTAAACAAGATCTCAACTAACTTCCTCCAGTAAGTAAAACCTATGGTTATTAAGCCCGTTATGAACTTCGCCATGGTTGGTCTAAACTAAAGACCAAATGAGAATCGTAATTTCTATCAACCTATTCAAACAAAGGAAGTCAAAGAGGCTCTTAAAGTTATGAAGATTGAGGACCAAACAATATTCCTATAAAAATACGAAAAACCCAAGAAGAGACACGTACTGAACACTTTTTTCGACAAGGTGCATTTCATCCTCTCCAAACAAAGCAAACAACTGTTTGCTTTATCTGACTGACTTACGTTGCATCTTGGTTCTTTTCAGTTCAGAAGAAATGCTGCAGGGAATAGCGTTGAGCTCTCCCGCCGGGCATAAATCAGAAGAGACCAGACTGGACTCTTCTTCGTCTAGAGGTGCTTCCACACGCACACTAGGGGAGAAGTCTCAAATATCTCATTTTGGATAAAGGACTCCTTTGGGCCTTGAATAGAGACACAACTCAGCGATGAGAATAAATCATAACTCAGCAGTGGCAAATTCAAAAATCATGATCTACTCAATAACGCTCATCACTAGTTTAAGATGGTACATGCTTGGTACACCTAAGACATTATCGATCAATGCAAGGAAATGACTTCTTTTTCTATTATTTTAAACTTTAGAAATTATTTCATGCAATTATTAATGTGGCTTAATTTGGGATGGACAAGAATTGTCACCCAACCCAAAAAGCTCATCGAGTGACCCGAGTTGGACATGAACAATAACCCGAAAAGTTTGTGTTATACTTTCTTTCTGGCAAAATAATGCTCTCTTGCCTGCATTCTTCATAGTTGAAAAACATAGCCGGACAAACCAAGTTTATGTAAGCACATTTCGAACATTATTTAATAGAATATGAAGAAACTAAAAAACGCTTAAACAATGAAGGAAAAGTACAATTCAGAATAAAGGAGACATTCAAAATTGTACAAATTATCGAGGTGTTAAGTTGATGGGCCACCTGTTGAGATGTCTTATATTATATCTTAGAGAAAAAAACCTTCACATGGTATTTATTAAGAAATTAGAAAAATCTTACTATAAAGTATTAAGAGATATTCTTTTAAAAACCTTGAAAAAGAGAGATGTCATCATTGGTGTATATCAATCTTGTAAGAGATATGTACAATTATGCACAAACATGTGTAAAGACTCACAAAGAAATGACGGATTTGTTTGAAGTTAATTTGGATAACATTAAGGATCATCTTTAAGCTAGTATTTGTTTACCTTGGTTATTGATGAGTTAACAAGACATATTCAAGGATGAAGTACCTCAATGTATGTTATTCATGGATGACTTTGGGTTATTAGATAAGTCTAAGAGGAAAGTTAACAATAGAATTAGTGCAGATTGGTTAAAACGAAGAGGTGCATCAAGTATTCTACATGGTCAAAAAATATCATTAAAGTTGAAAGGTAATGTTATAGAGTAGCAAGACTCGCTATATTATGGTGTTGACTGTTGGACAGATAATCATCAACATATACAAAAGATGTTCTTATCAGAAATGAAGATCTCAAGATGAATGTGTGGTTACACAAGGAAAGATTATATTCTTAACGAGGTTATTTAAGACAAATTGAGTGACACTAATAGATGATAAAAAATCATTTAGCATGGTTTCGACACGTGGAAAAGCAACCGAAGAAAACTCCGGTGAGAAGTTGAGAAAGTGCATGGTGAATATGTTAAAAGAGGAAGAGGAAAGACCATAAAAATCTTGGAAGGAAACAATAAAGAATGATATATCTTCTGTTGTGTTACACGTAAAAAAATAATTGCATTTGTAGGGTTTCATTGCTAGATAATAAACATAAACTAAGACAGGACTCAACAGCAGGAATAAACAACTGTTATTTATGGGCAGAAGATGCAGGAGAAAACGCAGATCAAATGAAACACCAATCTGATTGAAAATTGCCAGTAGAGCCATTAAATAAAAAAGATATGTGATAGGGAAAGTGATCAATAACTCATATCCTGGTCACAAGGAAGGTATTCACATGTAGTATATCATATCAATAAGAAAATCTAGATCCATCAATCAGAAAACAGCATCAATTCATTTAGACCTCCGAACCTTCAAAAAGACTTTCATGCCTATGAGATCGGGGATGTAGAAGTCACCCTCCTCTAGTTCAGGTCTATCATCTTCCTTAACAAGTATAGTTGAACCCACCATTTCCTTTGCCTGGGAAAAGAAGACATTATTGGCATCAAGTCACAGTTAAATTTAACAAGATCCATAAAAGGTTCCTACAGTCCTTTAGTATTTTATTTGGTTACAAAGTAATCACAATTAACTCCAACTGCACAATCTTCAGTCGTTAGCCTGACTCCAGCCCAATGCACATGACTGGAATTTCTTGCCCTGTTTGACACTATATTTCCCCACATCCTTGAACACCTCACACTTGGAGCAAAAGAATATTGTTAGCTCAAAGGCAGGTAAGATCACTTGACCAACAATAACAACAATTATTACCACAATTTTTGCTTTTACTCAGGACAAGGAAACAAACAGCCTGTTGGGCAAGTGATGAACCCGTTGCCCAAACTCTGCCCACAGTGAGTTCTGTTGCATATTGTTCCTCGGTTCAGATAATGGAGGAAATATGGATTGAGGGTACACTATGTTGAATCATTTACTTTAGGTGCCATATTCCCAACGATATTATACCAGATCACATTAGAACTTCATAGTTAAGTGTGAATGCACGAGTATAGTATTAGAATGGGGTGAGCTCCTGGAATTCTTGGTGTCACACCCGCCTGCTGACTCCACTTATCAGGGAAAATGCTCGCTTAAAGTATAATGGGTTCAAAATCAGTTCCAAGGGAATGGTAATACGTTGGAATTTCATGTCTTTATACTTAAGGCCAGAAATATCAAGAACTAGTCCCAGTGTCAACACGACTTTTAGTCCCCAAAATCAGGCTATTCTCCCAGAACCAAATGGAAGTTCATAAAATGTCTAGAAGATTTCCCAGAAGCTCTTGAAGAAACTATGGTCGCAAGGATGTCACACAACTCCAGTCTCCAACCACAATATACGATGCCCTCTGTCACAGCCAATACCATTAGCCATAAATTTTCAAGTGTATCTAGCATGGTTGTCTTATAACCGTCTTCAGCCTCAACTAACACTAGAAGTAGCTGATCTGTAACTCCAAATAAGTTGCCTTTCCATAGATTAGCCAGTGTCAATTCTTCAAAAGTCATCTTACCACAGTATGGATGTGATCCCGTATGAAAGTATACTCACAAGGAAAGCAGTGGCAGAACGATTGGAGCAAAAGGTTCAATAAACAACAATAATATCTGGCAAACAAAGATAATACAGAATGCCCCAACAGAGCATACAAATTATGTCCATAGTCAGCTCAGCGGTCATCCACAATGAATGGTATCAAGTACGCAGCAGATTGATATGACAAGCATATGCAATTGACACAATTATATTTGAAGTTTCACATAAACAGCATTACTTTCTGGAAGATATCACATATAAACCACAACCAACCCAAGGAAAACATGCAGATGGAACATGGAAGTGCTCCGCCTCCCCACATGCCAAGTTGGCTATTCTATCTGATCTTGAATATTGTCATCAGGGCTAACATAATCATATTTTACCCTCAGAGATAAAATATTATTTGGTAATTTGTTAAACGGCTACAATGAACATCCCGATTTTCTTATCCTGTTCAAAGTTTCCATGCAATGGAGACCCCTTGTTTGTTATGAAGTGAGGAACTTATCTCGTACAATCTGGTCCAGAATCAACAGAGGTTTCTACGTTTCTCGTTTCATGTCAACTAAAGCAGCCAAATCAGGATGAAACAGCAATAATGTTCCCAACATAGACATGTCCACCTCCTTGTACTTCATATGAGTTTCATTTTGGTGTTTGCTCATGCCAAATGCGACGTCCATTAAAAGAAAACAAATTGAGTACATGTTCTTAAACAAACACAATATTACGGGGGGAAACAAACAAAGCGGAAGAAGAGCATCACACTCACCTTCTCAACAGAATCAGTTTCAGCAAAACTAAGAATCCAAGACTTCTGTCCCGGGTGAGGTCTCCCCATGAGGAGCTCAACTTCCCGAATTACTTTTCGGCCCGACACCGGACGACTCAGCCATCTCTTTCCAGGCTAAAATAATCAAGGCAATCACTTAAAAAAATATTTTTTAAAGGAGAAAAGAGGGGGAAAGTCATTAATTTAGATAACCCGACAAACGAAAAGCCACCTACTACCTCCTCGAATCGCAATTCTGGAAACCCCGTTGATGGTTTCACCCGAACTTCCCCACTTAGTCCATGAACATTAGAGATGTACCCGATTTCAATAAACTCCGACTCGTCTTCTTTAGCTTCAACTTCATGAATCTCTACAACCAAGATAGCCAACAAAGGAGACAGTCAAAACTAAGCAAAGAGAACGAAACCAACCAAGAAAAAACGAGATGGAAGTTGAAGTTTGTGACATCTACTTTGTAATGCGCGAACAGATAAGGAAGAATGAAGCGCTTTGCATGATGGAGGAGAGGGAAAACGTAAAGTACAATCATGTTGAGAAGGTGGGTTGTCGTTGAATCTGTGAGTGGGGAAGATTGATCCCCAGAAATGATGAAGGGGAGAGGGTTGTGAAAGGAGTTGCTTAGTAGATAAGCCTGAGAAGGCCATCTATGTACTCCCAACAAAGCAGCGTACTTTTGCTCACAATGTTTTGTGGCTGTTGAAAGGAGTTAACTGTTTGCTTAGGGGTATCGGACGGTCGGTAAGGCCCGAACCAGACCCACAGGGTTTGGTGAAGAAAGAATAGAACCGTTTGTTATGGGCCCAACCCACAAAATCTCGTTAATATACTAAACTTGGATCCGAACCAAGTTTCGATATGAACTAAAAACTACAAATTTTTCGAATAACAGAGAAACATATTATGTTTTGGAAGATATATAAGTATAGTTTACCTTGCAAGAACCCGTCGCTGAATTTTCTTATGATGCCACCTGATATTGAGTGTAGGACTAGCGTATACAAGGTAAATCTAACTAGCTTCTACCTTGAATTCGAGTTCACTATATTAGCGGATACGGCCTTCAACATTGTACATGAAGGCACTCAAACTTAGAAAGATATAGTATTGAATAATTGCATTTACCGTTGATTTATCGATTTCACCTTTTAGTTTATAATTTATATAAAAAATCATCAATGCTTATACCTATTGGTTATCTTTAATGCATTAAGCGATTAGCTGAAAGTTTTCTTTGGGTAAACTCATTCAAGTGATATATATATATATATATATATATATATATATATATATATATATATAGAGAGAGAGAGAGAGAGAGAGAGAGAGAGATTGTGTCTGTGCGCGAACTAAAAAGGTTCAAGGTCTAGCTTGCGAATTATCTAAGAGCTTAACCGTACAGTTCGAATCATTAAAACAATAAATTCTTTTACGGAGTCCCGAATTTGGCTAAAGAATTCAAGCTTTAAACTGTACTAAATTTACATTGTCCAACAACAAGCTTTTCTATGAGCTGACATGTTTGGCTCATTGAATTCCTAATCTTCCATGAGCTTGAACTGGGTTCTCTTGGCCTGTTATTGAATATGAGCCAAGATTGAAAATCTAATATGCAAGTTCGTCCAGCTCTCTCTCTCTCTCTCTCTCTCTCTCTCTAATACTACTTGCTGCGTGCATGCCCTCCACGCAGCCCATCTCCACATAGCAATCATCCAGAAGATCTCACTTCACATCACTCTCCCAGTCAGAAGCACCACTGAAAGATCTCACAGCGGTTATTCCTATGTCAGTACACCTCAAGACTGCTAAAAAGCTTTTCCAGAACTGACTACTCTTTCACAATCATGTCAATTTGCAGCCACCATAGACCATCTTCTTCGCTTTCTATGAAGGCCATACTTCTCTTTGTTGTATTCATCAAACTCTACTTCTCAGCTTACTCCAAGGTAGCTTGAATATTCTCCCATCTTCGAATACTACATTGAGCTTCACTCGCAGATATCTCTCGTGACAGCAGAGTCGACCTTGTTTTCCTTTTACTCCTCGATAATTGGTTCGGAACAGGCTCCAGCATAGCCTGTTCTCCAGTACTATTCAGCATGAGAAAAATGCACGATTCTGTCCATATTGCTCTCCAGTACTCCTCAACCAATCTAAATTTCCAGTGTCAGACGTGAACTCTGATGGATTATGCAGTGGTTTAAGACAAAAGAAAGACTCCCTCCTTTAACCAAGACCGTTTCCGGTATTGAGCACTTCTTCAAATATGCATTTATTTCTGAACCTGTTCAAAGATATCATTGCATTTAATACCCGCTTCTTGATTCATAAAGTACTTTCGAAAGCATAAACATTTAAAAGAGGTCACGACAAGGTCCTCAGCAGGGTGTTTGTCATCCGAACTTGAAGACATACTCTTCGGCCAGATTACTGCCATGAAATTGCATTTTAACTAAGCCACATGTTCCGCTCCTTGTGTGTGAAGCGCATCAAGTTACCAGTAATCTCCACATGAACACTTACCACCATCAAAATGATGGAATCTATTGTTGTCCCTTAGGATAATCAACCGCCCTGTAATCTTAGATATATATTTGATCGCAGTGTGGCAATCCTCACATACTCTCAGGTTCTTGATCACCCTGATCGGCCTTCCAACAGGCACATTCAGGATCCCAAAAGCTACGGCTAGTTTTTCACTGTGGTACTTGAGCATGTGCTCCTTTTCTTCCTCTTCCACATCATGCAATACCATCTTGGTAGATGAGACATAACCTTTCTGCTTCATTTGTAGATCCAACTCCTCCAAGAAACCATAAATACTCTCTTTTTCAGGGTGCAGAGAGTCCCCAACCGCGAATGTATGGACCTTGTTATCCACCTCAATCCAACTAAAACCAGGGACTTTCTTTACTCCCTTCTCCTTCATCTTGTCCCTCAGTCGATCCACATCTACCCATCTACCCTCTTTTGCATAAAGGTTAGAAAGAAGTACATACATTCCAGCGTTATCTGGTTCCATCTCAAAAACTCTCTCTGCAGCCATCTCACCCAACCTGGTGTTCCCATGAAGCTTACTCGCACCTAACAAAGCACCCCACATGGTTGCATCTGGCTCAAAAGGCATATTTTTCATGAGTTCCTCGGCTTCTTCCAGCCGGCCTGCACGACCAAGGAGGTCGATCACGCAAGTGTAGTGTGGAGGGGTTTTCTCTATGCCATATTCAACGTTCATGGTGTTAAAGTAATTCATTCCTTTGTCCACTAAGCCTGCATGGCTACACGCCGATAAAACTCCAATCATAGTAACATCATCAGGCATAATGTTTGTCGTCCTCATCAGATCAAAGACTTTTAATGCTTCCAATCCAAATCCATGCCTAGCATAACCCGCAATCATGGTGTTCCAAGTAACCAGATCACGTTCATGCATCTTCTCAAAAGCTTGATAAGCTTCATCTATGCTCCCACATTTGCAGTACATGCCAAGAAGTGCATTCCCCACAAAGTATCCAGTTTCATATCCAACCTTCACAAGCAAAGTATGCAACTGCCTCCCACAATCAATAGCTGCAAGATCAGCACAAGTGCTGAGTGTACATGTATAAGTAGACCGATTATTCCGCTCTCCACTGCGCCTCATTTCAATAAACAGACCAAGAGACTCTTCCCCACAACCATTTTGAGCATAACCAGCGATCATTCCAGCCCAAGAGATAGAGTCCCGAGATGGCATCTTATCAAAAAACTGTCGAGCAAGATCGACATCACCATCCTGTGCATGCCCGGTGATCATGGTATTCCAAGAGCTAATATTGCGATAGGGAGTAGCCTCAAAGAGCTCCTGTGCTTTATGCATTTGCCTGCTCTGTGCATATCCTGCAATCAATGCATTCCACGAAACCTCATTTCTCTCCGGCATTTCATCAAACACTTTCTGAGCGTCCGCAAGCCTGCCATTTTGCACATACCCAGAAACCATGGCTGTCCAACTGAACACGTCCAGTACAGGCGCTTCACGGAAAAGTTTCTCAGCCTCCAAAATCTCACCATTCTGCGCATAACCCGTGATCATGGTGTTCCAGGAAACAGCATCTCTCTCAGGCATTGTGTCAAACAACTTGCGTGCATCATCCAACCTCTTTTTCTGAACATAACCACCCATCAAAGCGTTCCAAGAAACAATTTCCCATTCTGAATTTGACTCGAAGAGTTGCTTCGCGGACTCGATCCGACCATTCTGTACGTAGCCTGCAAGCATCGCATTCCAGGACACGGGATTTCGCACTGGCATCCTATCAAATAATTCCCTGGCTAGTTCAATATACCCATTCTGAGTGTAACCAGAAATCAATGTATTCCAAGTGACGGCATCTCTTTCTGGTATTTCATCGAACAAACGGCGTGCGGCTCTCAGATTCCTGTTGCGGACATATCCCGCGATCATCACGTTCCATGAAACCAGATCTCGTTTAGGAACCCTATCGAACATCTCCCGCGCTAACCCAATCCTACCGTTGGAAGCGTAGCCAGAAATCATGGCGTTCCATGTGACCGTGCTTCTCTTAGGCATTTCGTCGAACATTTCGCGGGCGGAATCGCACCTCCCTTTGCGCATGTGTTCGCTGATGGCCATATTCCACCGCACGATCTCCAAATCGGACGGTGAAGAGAGCCTCTGCCCAGCATCCTTTGGTGCCCGTGCAAGGGACGCATTTCTTGCTATCAAACGCATCCTGGGAATATTCACCATGGGGGAAATTGTTTTAAGTTTTTGTCATTTAAAAAGGCGCGGCCATTGCGCAATACACTGAAAATTTTGGCTCCTTAATTTAATATAAGTTTTACAACCAAAATAAAAAATAATACAAGTGTTCGTTTGGAGGAAACTACAAACTTGTGTCTCGTGAAAATCTGGCAGACTTGGACACCTTTAACCCAACAGTATGTTTGGAAAGTTTTCCAGATGAGAAATGGATTCTCAATTATCATTTTGAAACGGATCGCTGGAGAGGACTGGAAATGGTTTCTCACGATAGATGAAAACCTGATCTTGGAATAGAATCCTTTTCTCGTATGTAATAATTATTTTCCTTCATAGGGCCGAGGACAATGTGTCCTAGCTGCCAGGGTCAGGGTATTTTGTATGCCAAGGACAAAGTGTCCTAAGGCAATGAAACCCCTCATTAAGTTTGGATAGACATAAAAGGCATGATTTAGGCATTGTGCTGAGTTGGGATGTTCATGGGGGGGATCATGGTCTTGGTTTCTTACCCTGTCAAGGAATCTACATCCCATCTCCGCAAATCAACTTAAAGAACTTCACAATCATTAGTATAGAAGTTACGATATGGCGCAACTCCATTCTAATTCTAATTGATAGAAAAGCAATCCTAGAAACTTTTATTTTTTCTCCTTTTTCTTTTTTGTTTTTTCTCTCCTCACTTCTCTTCGTAAGTGTTAAAAGGTAGAAGAACGAAATATTATCCCTTAATTAGGATCCTCAATAAAAATTTATGATTGTCTTTCACGAGTTCGGAGGACAAAAACCTGTTGTCCCATCTCTGTTCACATCCTACGAGGATTTTTCCAACTCCCCATTCTCGAATGTACCTTTGAATCCACATCATCGGAAACAAGGTCCCACAGGAAATGGGAGATCCCCGCTTAATGAATATCCCTATCTTTGAGCCGAGGTGAGACATGCTTTATCCAAAATATGAAAATTTTACGTGACATCACTTTAGATATAGAAATAGAATTATTTACGAGTGTGTCTCACCCGAAAGATAAGTGCATCTTACCCCAAAGAAGAAATTATTGTTTGTTCCCTTCCCTTTGATAGTAGAATCTTAATGAATTGGATGTCCATCTAGTTCGAGTCGAAAAGAAAATCAGTGCAGAGAATGAATATCAGAACGTAATTAGCATAAATCTGAGTTTTCCATGATAGACAACAAGATTAGAATAAAAGCTGTTGAACCCAACAACCCTTCTAATCAGTGCCTAGACCATCATGCCCTTCACAGAGGCTTAGAGGCTGTCATCATGCTATCAACTCTCTCGACCTATGGATACAGAGTAGCATCAGCTCCATGTATGGTGTCATGACTGCAGAAACATGTCTTTTGATATACAATGTAACGTACCAATTAAGAATGATAAGATGCTATGGGACCGAACCACATAAGAGATACACTATAAAGCAATTCCTAGTACAACCAGGACAGGCACTCATGAACCGAGTCTCTTTAGTGGCTGCTTTGCTTAATAGTTCCACATAATGCTTTGAGAACTACAAGAAAAACTATACGTTGGATATAAAATTATGGAGGCCATCAAAAGACACAAATGAATAAAATCTAGAGAGCGGAATATAAAATCAAAACAATTCCCTTGTTTTATTGATAACAAAATCTTTCGTATACAGAACCTTAGCCAAAAAAGGGCTTCTTTACAGCACCACACAAACCACACCGCCAATGGTTACAGCAACCCAATCACCAATTATATTTATTTCCCGAGGGCTTCTAGAATAAGTCTCTGCAATGACTGAATCCATGGAGAGAAGGTCACATGGGAGGCCATGTAAGATGCATTGGATTCTCATCCGTCAATAGTGATAGCCTTGCTTGACAGGCTTATTCTGTAGCTTATTCCGAGGATTTGCATGAAATACAAGGGCGTGCAAATTAATAAGAGGTTGGCAGGCAAATGGCTCGAGAGATAACAGCGGAGGTGAGATAAGGTCCATCAATCCTGAATGCTGAACTGTTTTGCAATGATAGGGCGAACATCAGCAGCATAAGCGAGTGTCTCAAGGAAGGGAAGTATGGAAAGCAGTGCATAATCCGTTGGGTCATCGAACCAGCTTTGAATAGGAATTCCATTAGTGACTTGCAACTGGAAGACCTGAAAAAATATGCATGTTTATGTTACTGGTCTGTAAGTTATCTTAACATCAATAAGCAACCACCTAAACGCCAACAATGACTACAACAGTAACACCTCTTTTCCTGGTAATTACATCTCAGACCTCCACAAAGCTCAAGAAGTTGCGATCAATAGCTTCAAATTTGAAGGAAAAGGAAAAAACCAAAAAACCTGTGGTGTATTGTCAATAATGGCAACTTTTGCTAGATCACGTCCTAAAACTGTTAGGTCTTTTACGTAGCTACCATCTGTAAATACACAAGATTCTCGATACATGCGTTCAGAAATGATCTTCTGGTCAGGGTCCAATATGTTCAGAAGCTTCTCAGCATAAATGCTATGACTAGCAGTGAAGATAATGATTTCAAACATCTCCGCTACTCTTTCAAGGAATGTGTGGAGGTGGGGCCTCTTGCGGACATAAACAGTGTGCTCTTTCATGTCGAAATATACAGGAAAAGTGAAATCTGCATCAAGGCAATGCTCCAGGGAAGAGTGGACCAGTGTTTCTGAAGAAAAAGAAGACAAAAATTTATCACAAGATGTTTGTAAACTCCCAATAAGAAATATCTAGTGTTTATGAAGGTAAAAAGAGAAGTACAGTTTTAACTTCCTTACCATCCAAATCAAGAACTAGAGTGACGGGCTTCCTCTGTGTGGGCCTTGGGGACAATATTGGTAAATAGGAAGGAAATGGGTCAGGGATATCTAGAAAATTCGCAATAAATAGCTGTGGGTCAAAAAAGTCCGCATCACCAAAGTCCCCGTAATTGCCAATATGACCCTGAGATGATCTTGCCCGATGAATAGCAAAAAGCAAGTAGTCATCATCAGGGCTCAACATAGCTGCTTCAATAAATTCTGCATCATTGACGCTATTAGTCTCCACAACCTCTTCCAAGAAAGGGAGTATCAAAGGCCTCTCAGATGCATCAAACATCGTATTAGGTCGGACATGCTCATAGTCAGACCCAGAACTAAAGCTAAGTGGATCCAATTCAACATCTTCATCAGCAGATAAACAAGCAGTGATTGCATCAGTAACATGAGAGCTCTCTGAATTACAAATCTTTTCATCAAATGAACTGTTACTGCTATCATCGCTATCATCAGAAACCAAACCCGGTACAGCAAGATTTTCACTGTCTTCAACTGCCAAGTAAGAAAAATTGTTCATATGCTAATAAGAACACTTGATAAGGCAAATTACAAGGGACGAAAGTATGTAATGAAAAGCAGAGAACGTAGATGCATGGAACCTAAATGACATCTAATAAAATAGCTAGGCTCTAGAAGTTCTTTTTCAGGTGAACAAGGCTTGAGAAGCTCTAAACAATAGAAAATGGTGCATGATGAAAAGAATTTTCGGAAATAACCTGAAGCAGTTATCTCTTTGGTGGCTAGAACACTTGATTCTTTCTCTTAAATGGTCAGTAAATAGAAAGATAAAAGAAAAGACGACCTACGTGTTGCTTCAGAACAGAAAAGCTTTCTCAATACCTAAGAATAATACAAGTCTCCATTCAGTCAACGATGAACATATAAAGAAGCTTGATTTGTATAAGGTTGATAATCCACGATCTTATTGAATGGACTATTCTAAGTTTGGCACTAAAGGTTGTAAAATACAAAGTAATATCTTTAATATGACTTAAGATGATAACAGTATCACCACCGCAACAGATTTCCAGAGAGCCTGGCAAGACTGACATAAATAAACTTCGGAGAGGAGGCCAAATTAGTTGCATCATCTTATAGTTATCCCGTGAACATATGGTTAGTGCCATAAGTCCTACATCACTTTTCCTGTCTAAAGCTAAAAATTGTGTTACCCACAATCTTTTAATATTCATCCCTACTCTACAGCTACAATTTGCACTAGCTCAAAAGTAAATCATAAACATGGATAGCGATTTGTATGAAGCTGGAAGTCCACTTCTTTCGTGAGGGGATTAACATAAATCAGGATTTTGAAAAGAGTAATATCTTGTAGCATCTCTATTACATATTAAAACCACTACCACAACAGGTTTCTGGGAACCTAGAAAGAGAAAAACCAAAATAAAAGGAAGGAAAATCTCTTTGTATCCACTCTTGCTCAATCTAAAGCCTAGTTTAGATTCACTCCCAAATAAACCACAGACAGAGATAAGAATTTGTATCAAGTTGAAAATCCATCATACCTTAGAAGGGATTGATAAAAAATCAGGATCTCAAAAGAGGATGTAAAAGAAAAACACAGTGCTTTAAATAGATAATGTAACATGACATATGCCTTCTCACTAGCAAAGTAGGTTTCTGCAGAACCCTAACAAAAAAAGAGCAAATAAATTCAGGGAAATAAGGTCCGTGGCATAATACAAGTTCTTTTCTTTTCCCAACAAAAAATAAAAATTGTGACCCCAAGTTTTCTTCATCTCCTCCCCACCACAAAAACCAAATAAACTACAATGAGAAATACAAGAAACGGAAAAATAAGAGAAAGAAGACAACAAACAGCCCTGACTGAAGCATAAAGCAAGTTCAAAATTCAAAGTAAAATACTTGTAGGTTATACTATACCAGAACAACTATAAACTAGCGGCTGACATTGACACTCTTTAGCCTCTAATGGAGGAGAGAAGATTGTCTCTGACAGATATGAAGGTGTATCCAGTGGTGGTACCTAGAAGGCAAAGGAAAGATTTTAACCATTAAAGCATCAAGATGTTCCCCATAATAACATAGAATTACTGGGGTTGACAACAAGAGAAGATTTTCTAGTATAAAATACTCACACTAGCAGGTGGGTTTCCATTGTCAACAACATCAGCACGCTCCTTGTCATGACAACTAGAAGTGCATTGATCTGCAGTAAGTATTTTATTATATCATAACAAAGTCGCCAATGTTGCATGTATTGTTGAAATAGGTTGAATATCAACCATATCCTTTTCTTCCAGCTTCCAAAGAAATTATGGAACTAGAAATCATAAATATGAAAACTATTATGTTGAATCAGCATGTTCATTGCCTGACAAGGAGTTGACATCACAAGGAAGCATGGTGAACAGACTATCAAATAAAAGGAAGTTTTTCAAAGTAAAATCATACTCAAAATTCATTAAGAAAATGTGCCAATAATCCCAAAGTTATTACTAACTATAAACAAGAACCAGGTAAAATATGTTCAGAAGATATTCTTGATTTTAAAAAGGCAAACCAATTCTTATGGTCAGAACATGACACTATCTAAACAAATGGATCCACTACCTGCTTACTTGTCTTCAAAGGAAAGAAGTAGAACAATAAATTTGTTGAACATTTTCCCTCAAAAAAATTAGGATGACTTTTGACAACTGTATACAACTATACTGAAACTTAGGAATGTAAATGTGTTATGATTTAGTTTGAATATAGGATTTCCATATCTAACTTACTTTGACATGCATAACTAGAATAGATTCAGATTAAAATATCGATATGGAAGAGCAAGCTAGATACAAAAATTTATGACAAGATGATAGAAATTGTGTATCAGTTCGGATATGGCATATCACTAACAATTGATATCCCTGCTAAGGCTATAGCCTCTTACCAGCTTGAATACTTTCACTTGAAGAAGCCTCCAATTCAATAGTATCAAGATGCAGTTTTTGTTGACATCGAGAACCTTTGCCAATTTTGTTTGATTGAGAATATGATTGAATACCAATTGCTTTTCTTGGTAGGTTGCCGGCTAGTTTGCTCTTCATTTGCGTTACTCCTCATATGAGAGTACTCTTAGATCGAGCCAGCATATTCCTTGCCAAGAAACTACAACAGAAATCTCAGGTCATTTCCACATTATGAGAGATAAGCAATAATCTATTTTCATTATGATTCTGCAAAAATTATTAAGCTTTGAATGACAAAAGCCAATAGCCATCATACCAGTACAGTTAAAATATGAGAAAACAATGAACAACAACCATCTACAAATATGAACTTGGGACAGATATAACACATCCTGTCTAGTCACATTTGCCAATACAGAAACGACTTATCTCTGTCATATAAGATAAACACTTGTCGGTGAAAAGGATAATGAAAAATTTGAGAAATTTTACGTTTTTAAGCAAAAAATAGTACAACTTCCGTCGAGAGGAAAGATCCTACTGACACTAAACTTAGAGAGTAACATTAGTAATATCAAGAACTCATTATATTTGAGATGTTTCAATTTGTCATAGTACTGCAGAGTTTCCCTTTTTCGAACAAAAATTGTTCAGAAATGGTATAATCAAGAGAAGTGCTAACTTATAAAAACATAAAAGTGGAAAATAGAAAAAAACAAGCTTTGGTCTACGTTAAGAAACCAAGGAACAGAATCATCAATCCACATAAACCCCATCCTTTCCTTACAACTCTCCGCACCCTCACAAACTAAACTTCATCATCCAAAAGACAAAGAGAAAAAAGAAAATAATAAGATAGAATATTCGTAACCAAGAAAGCCGAAAACCTTCAGGACGAAGCGTCCGAACAATGACCAAAAACCAAACTTATCACCAAGTAAGGAAACCAGATACTCGCTCACTCAAAAACTAACTCAAAAGAAACAAGAAACTATAAACAAACACCGAAAATAGCACATACAAGAGACCATCTAAAAAAAACAAAAACTGTCAATCAAAGGAACAACAAGCGATCAATCAGTAAAACCAAGAAAAGCAAAGATAAAGGATGTACAGATTGAGAAGAAAAACCTCGGAATTCAGAAAGAAGAGGAAATTGGTGCTCCCCTTTTCCCTGTAAGACGAACGGAGCAAGAAACTTGGTTCTTCCCCTCAAATTCTCTCTCCCTCTCTTTCTGAGAAGTCTTCTTGGCAATATTTGGAGGCGGCGGGGACCCTCATTGACGGTCAGGATCAAATCTTGCAGTCCACCATTTGCTCATCCGGGAGTGGACACGTGTCCCTCGCCGCGCACACGTCACGAAGACGTCATACCGAGCCTCCGGAGAACGTTGTGCACGTGGCTTGCAAGCTTTGGAGGGTGTTCAAATGTCGGGCCCTCGCTTTGAAGTCTTCCCTCTCGCGGCTCCTTTTGTTGTTGACGTATGAAACTCACAATGATAACAAATGGAATTTGTTTCTCCACCTGTTTCTTCCTTCTTCTTTTCTCCTTAAAGTACACCACAGGCATCGGGAAACCGGAATTTGGACAGTCGATTAATGCGGCGTGAGCCGGGTTAGCCCACTACACACTCTAAGGGGGTTCTTAAAGTACACTATCAACGGCTCGATTGCTTCGAAAGTTGACCGTTGATCAGTTTCATAATCAAATAAAAAAGTATAATATTATGATTTTATTTGTTTACTGGATATGAAAATACTCGAGATCTTGTTTAAGAAAAACAGACGTTGATTGTCTCTTACTTTCAAATTATATATGTTGAGGTGAAAGATGCACGCTTCAAAGATTTTGCATGGATTGTTGGTTTCTATGTTTACATTCAGACACCGAAACAGGCACTGACTTTTTCCTCCTTCCGTAACAGGGTAGTTTGTTAATTTGGTTTCAACACAGTTGCCTTCATGGTTGGAGGAGGGAGGTGCCTGTTCGTGTGCCCATTTCCTCTCTTCATTTTGAGGTCATGTATATTTGGGTGTTCATTTGGGTCCGTACAAAGGGATTCAAATTTGAAACTAGAGAAAGACTTTGGCCTCTCTTTTTTCTTCCCTTTCCTGGTTCTAAAAGAAGGAGCAGTATGCACTTATTCTTTTGCTCTTAAATGCAGAATTGGGTTCATCCCTTGCAAAAATCCAATGAGCCAGACTGTAGACATCAAAGAGAAAGAACTAAATAGGATCCAGCCAGTTATGTGGGTTCGAGGTCGGGTTGAGTTCTTACTCTTTGCGAGAGCCCAAAAGATGTTGAAATTGGCGCGGTACGAAGTTGCCACTGGACCAAAAGATAAAGCACCAAAATACACACACACACACAGAGAGAGAGAGAGAGAGAGAGAGAGAGAGAGAGAGAGAGAGAGAGAGAGAAGAATGATACTTCATAAAACATCAATTAGTTACACGCGCGCACACACTCACACACAGAAGAAAGATTCTTCGCTGATGAAGAATGTTGGTTGTCCGAGCTTTGCATTGTACGCCCCTGCAGGGAGCTACCTAGCCGAACTCAAGAATAGGCAAGCTCGACTTGGTTTATTTAAGAAATGCTTAGGTTGAACTCGAGCACGAGCCAGCTTGATCTCTAGGCTCGAGGTAGGTAGAGCTTTATTAGAGCAACTCAAACTCAGCTCATTAGGCTTGATTCCTTCTTGAGCTTGAGCTTGCTCATAAATGAGCTCAATTAAGTCAAGATCAACAAAGCTTGAGAACAAGCTTTGATTGAATGGGCCTGACTGAGCTTGGAATGGGCTCTAATTTGAGTCCAACCAATTAAAAATTCCGTTTATTTTGCAAGATAAACAAAATTTTAAATTGGAATAGCCGTTGGTTGTTGCTTGATGAAAGGCTGAGAATGAGATCCTTTGCCTTGAAGCCTTTCATCTCTTTTCACATTGTTATGCTCCCTTTAATTCTTTTCCCCATAAATATATTCTCTCCCTATATATACTATCCTGAACAACTCGAACTGAGTACCGATGAGCTCCAGTTTAGCTCAGTCATATATCGAGTTTGAGTTGAGCTCAGCTAAATCTCCATGAGACTGAGTTAAGTCCGAGTATGTTAAGTCTATCTCGAGTAGCTTGTAAGCAGCTTCTGGCACTTGCAACACTACCCTTCCTGGTTCTGGTTCACCCTTTCATCAAACTGAAGTTGGAAACAGAGCCTGATAAAGGATAAATGCTTGAAGCTCTGATTAACATGATTGTAATCCTCAACAATGCAAACTTGTATTGCATTATCATTGGGTAAGGCTAGTAAATGAACCGAGCTGCTCATCATTCAGCTTAGTTCAGCTTGTGATGAGTTCGTTCATTATTGAATTGCGACTTGAATGAGCCGAACATGGGGTGCTTTGAACACATTTTCATCAGTTTGATTTCATTAGTACAAGCTTCATTTGATGGTCTATATATAGTTTTCAGGTACAAACACAGTAGAAACCTATGACAGCAGAACTAATTTGGTGGGATAATGTGATTAAATGATCAAAGCGTTCATCTATAAGAAACTTGTATAAAAGTGAACTTTGAATGCAAAATTACATGTGCAAAATTAGGATGTAGACTTTGCAATCAGTCATGCTAAACTTGTTTATCTTGGCTCAAGCTCCCTTGGTGTTTGGCTTCGCTAAAGTGAGCTTATTGAAACTAACATGAACAAGATTTTGAGTGTATGAACGAGCCATGAACAACCCCTGTTCAGTTCGTTCAGCTCATTTACTAGCCGTACTTTTAGGCGTCTTAGTACTTGTGACAATTGATAATCTGCTATTTTCCCCTTTTTCTGTCAATAAAAATTCAAACTGAAACCTTCCATTCATACGGCATTAGGGCCTAGAAATAAACTAGAATCATCGCAGAGAGACTTTGTAGGCCATTACCATTTAAAAGACTAGTAGTAACAGGGGGGAACTCTACATACTGCACACAAGACAAGCAGCCAAGAGCTCAAACAGTCACAGTTGAGGATCCACTCTCTCTCTCTCTCTCTCTCTCTCTCTCTCTCTCTCTCTCTCTCTCTCTCTCTCTCTCTCTCTCTCTAAGTTGCATAACATCCTGAAATATACAATATGCAATGAAGGATATATTTTCCCCTCAAAGTGTCACTGGATACAGTCACCATGGTGCCGAATTTCATCCTTCTCAAATTTGAAGAGCATCAGCAATGGAAACTGAAAGACTGAGCACCTCGAAGGGAGCCTTGCCTGCTACAGCTTTCACGGTAAGTGGGCATGAATCCGTAATCCAAAAGTATGCGAAAGGTTTTTCAGATCCTTCTGAAGATCACAATTAGTGGAGAAAAAGACGTAAGAAATTTCACGACTTCCCTGTTTTTCTGGATTGACAAATGAAATTTAACAAGTCGTTTACCGTCTTTGCTGTGCATAAATTTCTCCCACGATCTCTTCGGAAACACACCATGAGTCACATAAGCACTCACTTTTGCGGCACCATGAGCAGCCAAAACTTTCTGCAAGATTAGTAAGAAGCTCAGATGCCAAGCTCGGACTTATCTTTCAAAGGAACTCATCTTTCCTTTATCAATGCACTGTAAAAGGGCCACATGCTCTGTGTGTGTGTGGTGTTGATCTGTCTATACGCAAACACACACGCACAGTTAAGTATCCTTCATTAGCAAGGGCCACATCCCCTAACTGCATCCATCTGCTATACCAGTGACCATCCATATGCAAAACTAGCGTATCTATAGGATGAAATGCTGCTAGATACACATGGTTGGAAGACAGAGATAGAGTTCCAAACTACGGCAGCCCAGAAACACGATATAACATGGTTATCATTTGCGGCAATCAGGAAAGTTTGCTTTAAACAAGACAATGCAAGTTGATAAGAGTGAAAGGGGAGAAGATATTTTAAAGGCAAATCTGTAAAGCTTGCAGACAGTTCTCAACAAGTGTACATATAGGAAACATTCAAGACTCTTGAAATTTTGCAATGCAGACATTGAAACAGTATCAGTGCCAAAAGGTTGTATCTAGGAGAACTATTTTAACTTGAGAGAGGAAATCACATGTATAACCGAAACATTCATCAAGAAACTAAGATTATCACACCGTATATAGGTCAAGAGAGAAACAAGATTTGCAGTAACATCAGAGAAGACGAGCCATTAATAGAAGTGATGGTTAAAGTGCCGCTACAACTGAGATATCAAGCTAGAGTAACTCATTTCTTTATCAACATATAAAGGGTACCCCATAGCTTACATCAAACAAAGGTGATAGGAAACCAGTGATTCACACACTTCTTATAGTAAAACGTTGATTTTCAATTTATCTGTTAGGCATTATCATTTAAGCAGTTAAATTGACAACTAGAGCCATCAGGTTCATTCATCTAATATTTGTGTCACTCAACATTTTACTTTTAGTTCCTTTCTTCAGGGGGATGTTCCAGAGAACTTATTGACAAATGACGACATTCTTTCACAAAGCATTTCCGGAAAGTAATAAGACCTACTACCGGTATATACGGTGCTTCTTACCTGACACTCAATAAGTGTACCACCAGATTGTACCAAATCATCAACAATTACAACATGGCAGCCAGCAGGATTTCCTTCCTTCAGACGCACAATCCTCTTATCACCTTCACGAACCTTGGTGCAAACTACCTGAAGGACCATATTCAAATAAAAATCATATTAGAATAGACAAAAGAGAGAGAAAAGGAGCTTCTGACAGAAGCCAATACAGGCTTTGATTGTTTGAAAGAAAATCAAGGTGACAGGTGTAACAAATCACTAAACTGCCATCTGCAAGAAAAATGAGGGTAACAAAATGAAGGCCCAGTCAAAAGTATCGTCTGAACACTCTGAACCCAGATCCTCTTACCCAATAAAAACAATACTTGGTATGTTGTTAGACAAAGAGAGAATACAGTTGAATAAAAGACATGGTGGCAGATAGGAGACGATTCTGACCATTGGGAAGTGCTGTAACTGCTTATAAAATCGCTTCCAAGCACCATCATCCGGGAATGCCACAACGATCTGGGAGTCATCCAAAACATAAAACCCATAAGGACTTGAAAGTATTTTTAGCATTGGAGTAGAAGGTGAAGCAACAACGTATCTTAAGAAAGGACACCACATGAACCAGAGAAGCGAGTTTCTGTTCTGGGAAATTTTAAACAAAAAGGAAATGAGGTGTATGGCGATACTAACATTGTCAGAATCAGGAAGTTCATGGAGTCGTTGCTTCAGAAGCGGAATTCCACTCTCAAAGCAAGGCAAAACATGATCACCAAAGTAAAATCTTTCCTGTAAACCCAAAAACAGTTACTTGTAAGAACTCGTAAGTTGTGAAAACGAGAAAGTGAATGCATCAAGGCCAGTATATGCAAGCAGATGAATGGCAGTCAAGATGCTTTCTTGGTCTGTTATAGAAAGCATGACGATATTATTTAAGATCATCAAACTTTGGACTTAAGTATGAATAAAAGCTAACTTGAGTTTTATAAGATGTATAATGGGCCTATGCAGATAATTCAGCAGATAATAAGCTCACTAAATGCTCTTACCATGTTGCTAGGCAACACTAATCAAAGTTTTATTTGATAGAAAAGAATGAAAAAATGTGTTTCTCAACTTGAAGGAGGTGGCGTCAAGAAATATATGTCAGGCAAATGAACACCAATTATGGGGAACCATAGTACCAGAACACAAAAAAGACACGCATTAACGTGTAAACACACCAGATGCCTGTGCTTATAGAGACCAGGACCATCTATCAGTTTATTTCTATGAGAAAGTACAGTCAGAAACCAAAACTGAGCCTTTTCCACACTAAGTGGGATTGGCTACATGGATTCTTATTCACCACTGAGCTCAATAAGAAAAAAATTACAATGTCCCCTCCAAAAGGAGTAATAATACTTCTATGATAATTTCTGTAGAATCGTATGGTTACCACTGATGTATAATATGAAATTATCAAATGATTGATCTCCAATTCAATGTAAACCAACCTGCAAAGCATGAATGTCATATGTAACCAAGCTGGTTGGACCACCACGAGATATAGGTATATTGGACAGTACACGAGCCATGGTGAATGCCGTGGCAACATCACCTTCTTCTTCCATCCGTTCAAAAGTACCAGTCGGGAAAAATGGTAACACCAAGGAAAATGAAGCAACAAACAGCCTCGGCAAGGCATAGATGACAGATAGCTGCTCAAATATTACAGCAGGGGAGCTGAAAGAAGCTAGGAATGCAACATGCTGGCCACGTATATCATGTGCGTTGTTGACGAAAAGGTTTGGGAATCCATCAGCAAAAGACCTGTCCCAGAATCACCAAAGTTAATCCTCATAATCGTAGCACCAACACTTTAGATAGAACAACCTGTGTTGCAACATCATGAATACATATGCAGTAGAATCGACAACATCTAGAAATATGTGTTCATCAAGAAAACCTTGAAAATACTACTACAATAATTTAAACAGAAGATCAAGACTGCAACAGAAGATATTCAATAACTAAACATAGAGTCAACTGAATCGAAGTAAACCAAACAAGAAATAGAATTTGGACTAGCCTACAGCTCAGCTAACCACACCATAATCTAAAAGCATAGCATGTTCGACTTCCATAAATTGCAAACCAACTATCACACGCATGCTCCCTTTTTATGTACATATGATATGACAAAAATCTATTTTCACCTTGTATATACGACAGAGAACTACTAAAACTTAAGGGCTACCTCGTCAAAAACATTTCATCTAGCACACACAGAAATCGACCCGCATGAACAAGTGATGCCATCCATAACAACTAAGAGAAATTATCCCAACGAACATACTCATAAAAGTCTCGCACAAATTCAATCACATAGATAAACCCCAAAACCAATTTCTTGCAGCAAATCTAATTCCTTGTTTAAGTCGAAAGGATACCCACATCCCACGCAACCATAAAAAAACATAGAAATCACAAAGAATCATAAAACCCATCATCAAGAAAGTGAAGTACCTCCAACTGATGGACTGCAACAGGATGCTATCTGATTGAGCGGCGATGGCGCGAGCGAGATCTTCACTCTCCGCACAGTGGAAAAGGTATATCTGCTTCTTCTTCTTGCTGCTGTTGCCATTCACCATCTGCAACCTTTCCCCCATCTATCAGATTCTCCCTATTTTTCTTCTCTGTCGCTCAAGATGCAGACCTCTACCAATGCAAAATACCACAACCGTGTCTCCTTCATGATTGGAGGGATTTTATAGAGTACACTGGACCACCATCCGTCCCGGATACAAATCAAAAAAGGAAAAAATATAATTTTTTTACAGAGGAGCTAACACAAGGAAAAGGTAGGCGCACGGAAAACGAAGACAGTGAATGAGGTTCTTGTCCCCACTGATTAATCAATATGTAACACTCGTTGCTACTTGTCGGTCAAGCACGCTGCATCCTGCTGCCGTTTGGTCCAGGAGAAAAGGAGTTACAGAAAAAACAACTTGAATATAATACATTCTTAATGCCCAATCCATGTGCTTTTCTGAGTAGATAGCGTTAGCTCACGTGGCTGGCAAGGCTCTCATCACATCCATCACGAGTTTGATTCTCAAGGAATGTATATGGAGCTTTCAATTGTGAAAATAAAAAACAAATGAAAAATATGGTTTGATATCTCATGATGAGCCCAAGTTTAGGTTGAGAGGGGTACACTCACAAGTTAAAGGTCGTGAGTTCAATACCCAGATTGTGCGTGTAGTTTCGGACTTCCTGTTGTACCTAAAAAGAAATAATACATCTAATCGTTTCTTCTCTTATTTAAAAAAAGAAGTACCCAGAGCATTAGCTCACCATGAGAGCAATTTCATACGCCTTCTTGCAGGTGACAAGTTTGACGCCAGAGAGGTCTATGCATGCACGTGTTAGGCTTCGGCCTGCTATCGTAATAAAAAAAAAAATGTAATGAAAGCCAAGTGTCTACATGTCCGTGTCATATTCGAGTTGTTTTCGTGTCCGTGTCATATTCGAGTTGAACCTTTCGATCCACCTCTAAGATTTGCAGCACCACACCACATGCTGACTATTTCGGGTTCTGATGCTGTGGACTTGAGCCGAATTTCGGGTTCTGTGTTTGTAGGTCCAGTATATTTCATGCGTGTTACTTCCATCATATACTTTGGCATTGTTTCCTTGAACTATTTTATTAAGCTATATTCTATAACTCCATGTCCTCAACTCAAAAAAGAAATTCTCTCCCTACACAAATTTACTTCATGATCTCATCGGGAGCGGTAGCTCGATGGCAGGGCGCTCTGGCACCATTGATGCAGGTAGGGAGTTCGACTCCGAGTGGATGCATATGTGGGTCTGTTTGTGTTAGGCTTCGGCTTCTCCTTTTAACAAAAAAAAGATACCTGATGATCTTAAATAGCAATTATGTTGAAGAGAGAACCAAAAAGAAACGTTACTTTAGAAATGAGTCTGTTTGCACCCAAATAGTTAGCTCAACTGGCAGGGTGCTATAACACCCTTCTTTTTTATTGAGAGCTCGACTCTCAAGAGGGTTCCAACTAGAACCGGAACCAATCAAATCAAACATATAATAGGAAACTACCCAGTTTGATTCCTGTTTCACCTTCTATGAAACCGAAATTAAGCACCGCCGGTTCACTTTCTTTAATTTTTCTTAAACTTTTAAGAATTTTAATGGCCTTTTCAAGTTTAAGGCTGTTGAGGACTCAAACTAGAGCTAGCGGTTTGATTCATTTCTGATTAAAAATCCAGAATTGGTGGTTTAAAACTGTCAATCTCAATTTACCAAGAACCAACCATGTCTAGATTCGAGCTCCACCTAATTGCTTGTCATTTTCTTCAACTGGACGTCGGGAATAGCAGCTGCAGCTTAAGATGGCAGCCCAATTGAATCTTACGAAATTCCAGTTTTAGTTGGTGAGTGAACATACGAAGGTCAAAACTTGGTGGTTGGTGTGGGTTGAGTCAACAAAGGCTGTGAACTCACCATTTTTGTTCTTTCTTGCATATCCGGTCAGCTTCATTGAAGGCCAGTATTTGTGGGGACGTAGGTATGAAAAGCAAGAAGGGTAGGATTTCGATCGAATCTAAGCATCACCAAATTAGACCACATTTAGATTTCAATTATAAACGTCGAAAGAGCAGGTGGTTTGGACCATCAAAACAGGCATCAATTTCGTACCAATCTCTCCTTTATGAAAAAAAAGGAAAGACGAGAGCCAGAATTAAATAAATTTTAATAATTTTCATCAAAATTTAAATTTTGTTAATATTTTTGTAGGTCAAGATGGTTTAGGACTTACACCGGAAACAGAACCAGCAGGATCCCGATTTGGTTCTAGTCCCTGGTTCTAAGAACCGATAGTTTCAAAACCCGTCATGTCTAGCTGCACCTGCCTCTTGCTTTTGCTGTCAAAGCAGGCACAGGCTCAATTTGGTGCCCCTTTCTCTTTTCTCTAGTTGAGATCCTGTCCTAATTCAGTGGTAGGTGTAGAAATGGGGTAGGTATATGGATAAGACAAAATAGGTCAGATTGGTGAAGGTGATTTGGAGATCGTATATTTCGTGTACATTCTCTTTCAATGGGTATTTGATCCGCTTACCTGTGTGTATTTCAGATATTACTCTTTCACACTCAAATAAAAAAACCTAGCATAAAAACCAAAACAAGGAAGGTCTCGAGTTCGAATCTTGTGAATGGAGAAAGTGTCAGGAGGACTTTACCTTCACAACGAGCCGACCTGGCTCACACCCGATTAGTCAGGGTCTTTTAGGCTTTCAGATACAAGTGATGATGTTTTAAACCGTTCGAGAACGAAAAAATATTAAAATTTTAAGTTTTGATAAAATATTAAAAATTTATGGAATCGTGCATCCCGGTTCTGGAGAAGCTGAAACCGAAACCGAACTGAATAGTCCTGGTTCCAGATATGATTTTGGTTACTAACCCGGTTTGACTCTGATTGGAACCACCGGACCGATTCAGAACCCATCATGTCTAGTCCTCCCCCAGGATTTGATTCCTATGAAAATACGAGGTACTTTAATGTCACTAGAGATGAGAAATTGTCGAAGAAACAACACGATTTACAGGATTAATGTACAATCTATCATTGACTCAATAGCTCACTCAAAAAAAGGGTTCTAAATAATGTATTTTTTCGTTTGGGATTTCCTGGAAGAAATCGTAGCATCTTCTTTCGATTCCGTGTAAAAGATATCCGTTCGATGTTTTCATGGTTCACCAACTTCAGTATCTCCTCATTTCTCAGCACCCATTCTGCATTCTGGTAAATATGGAGACATGGCTTCTTTGCGTGAGTGCAATGAATGATGATCACGTTAGTACAGTTCCTGTGTTACCTGTCCAAGAAGCAACAGCTCACCTGGCTAGGGGATCGACTCATGAGTTGAACGTCACGAGTTTGATACCCTGAGCGTGCTTAACGCTTTGGCCTCTCCATTGTACCCACAAGAAAAATCTTATGTACATCCCTGAACTTCAACCCAGCTGCTCCCAGCTTCCTTCTTCAATGAATTATCTTCCAAATTCCACCTGAGCATGCCCTTCTCTTCCCACAATCCCTTTTCAGCGTAGATGTTTGCCAACAAGACATATGTTCCATCTTTCTCCTGACCCAATTCTTTAAGTTTTTCTAAGGCTCTAATGCCTAATTTCATATCTCCATGAATGCTACAAGCACCAAGTAAAGTCTCCCATACACAAGCATCTGATTCAATTGATGTTTCGTTGATAAGGTTTTCTGCTTCCTGCAACCTCCCTGCCCTGCCCAACATATCAATCATGCAACCGTAGTGTTGATGTCGTGGTTTAATACCATGGACTTCATTCATGGTCTGAAATATTTGAAGTCCCTCATCTACAAGGCCACAGTGACTGCATGCAGAAAGAATACTCAGATATGTAACATCATCTGCATGCAGTCCCTTATCTTTCATTGACTTAAAAAGATCTAGGGCCTCTTTCACCATACCATGCTGAGCAAATGCCCCGATCATTGTGGTGCATGATATTTTATCATGATTGTCCATAGTTCTAAATACAGATGGAGCATCTGTTAAACTACCACATTTAGAATATGTATCTATAAGAGCATTTCGAATCAAGAGGTCAGACTTGAAACCTGATTTCAGTATGCGTGCATGTACTTGCATTGCTTGTTGCAGACTTGATAGGCTGCTAAATGCTGTGAGTATGCTTGCGAAGCTGTACTCATTCTCTCTCACGCCTTCATTCAGAATGTGCTGATAGAATCCTGCCGCATCCTTGCTCATGTCGTTTTGTGCAAAACCGGAAATCATGGCTGTACATGAAATGATATTAGCTGATTTCATACCAAAGAAAACCTGAGTTGCATATTGCATGGCTCTGCATTTTGCATACATGGTAATCAAAGCATTTCCAATCGGTGTTTCAGATGTTAATCCTGTTATCACTATACAAGCATGGAGTTGCCTCCCCTCTTCCAAATGGTTTGGCTCCACACACGCACCAAGAACTGTAGTCATTGTGAAACTATCAAAATTCATGCCGGCTTGACACATGCACATGAATGCCTTCAAGGCTTCTTCATAACAATCATTTGAAACATACGCAGCGATCATTATGTTCCATGAGACAACATCCAACACAACAATGTCATCGAAAGCAAGCCTAGCATCATCCAACCTCTTGCATTTAGCATAGCAGTCAACTAGTGAACTCATAACAAACTTATCTACACCGAGATAATACTTCAACGCTTGGGCATGAATCTATTGAAGCGATTCACCTTTTGAGACGTCTTATGGAACATTTTAGAGCAAAAAAGAAAGACCTTCACATGATATTTATTGATCTAGAAAAAGCTTATGATAGGGTACCGAGGGAGGTTCTTTGGAGAACTTTGGAAAAAAGAGGTATCCCATTGACATATATTAACCTTATAAGAGGCATGTATGATGGTGCAAAAACATGTGTGAGGACTCATGAAGGAACGACAGACTTCTTTGAAGTTAATATTGGGTTACATCAAGGATCAACTTTAAGTCCATACTTATTTATAATGGTGATGGATGAGTTAACAAAACATATTCAAGATGAAGTACCTTGGTGTATGTTATTTGCAGATGACATTGTATTAGTGGAGGAGTCTAAGGAAAAAGTTAATAGAAAATTGGAACTATGGAGAGAAACATTAGAAAACAAAGGCCTCCGACTTAGTAGAACAAAGACAGAATATATGGAATGTAAGTTTGATCATTTGGCTACTTCAGAGGACATAGAAATTAAAATTGGCACACATTGCATTCCCCAAAAGGAAAGTTTTAAATACCTAGGGTCAATTTTTCAAAGTGATGGAAGAATTGATGGAGATGTTACATATAGAATTATTGCTGGTTGGTTAAAATGGAGAGGAGCATCAGGTATTCTTTGTGACAAGAAGATACCATTAAAATTAAAAGGTAAATATTATAGAGCAGCAGTTAGACCTGCCATGTTTTATGGTTCTGAGTGTTGGGCAGTTAATCATCAACATGTACAAAAGATGTCTGTGACAGAAATGAAGATGTTGAGATGGATGAGTGGTCATACAAGAAAAGACCGTATACATAATGAGGTTATTAGAAACAAATTAGGAGTGGCACCAATAGAGGATAAAATGAGAGAACATCGTTTAAGATGGTTTGGACATATAGAAAGAAGATCAAAAGAAGAACCTGTAAGAAGGTTAGAAAACCTAAATTTGGAAAGTATTAAAAGAGGTAGAGGACGACCACAAAAGTGTTGGAAAGAAACAATAAAGAATGATCTAGCTTATTGGGAGTTAACTGCTAAGATGGCACAAGATAGAGATCTGTGGAAACAAAGAATCCATGTAGCCGACCCCGTCTAGTATGGGAAAAGGCTTAGTTGTTGTTGTTGTTGTTGTTGTTGTTGTTGTTATGCTTGAGCGCTACAAGCTCTAAGAACAGTAGATACAGTGATATGATTCGGCACCACACCTGCTACTTGCATAAACGAATACATGTTGAGAGACTCTTGGTATAATCTATCCCGCGTATAAGCTGAAATAACAACGTTAAAAGAAACAATATCTCTTTCAGGCATACCAACAAACAGATGGCGTACATAATTGATCATTCCACATTGACTATAGACATTGAGCAGTTTATTCCAAACAGAAACCAATCCTGCTCCCACCAACTTGATCACTTGAGAATGTAATTCAAGCCCTCGCCGTATATCACGAGAACCGGCACATTCCTGCAATAAATTACTGAATTCTTTCGAATTTACTGAAGGAGATGAAATTCTCGGACAATAGTGCTTCATGCATTCATGGAGTGAACTTTGCTGATTAATGCTGCCCATTTCTGAACCGACACATAAATAGCTGAAACATGATTTAGAGGCAGAATATGCACGGTTGTCGGCTTTAGTAAGCCTAGAAACACGCTGTAGAGAGCTAATTTGCATTGAAGCATGACGAGAAAGTCATGCGGGTCTGTTTTTGGCTTCGGCCACCCTTTGTAACCAAAGAAAAAGAAAATAAAGTTTTCTTTCTAAACCTTCACCAAGGAGAAAGTTTTTCTTTCATAACGGATTGCTGATTAATGCTGCCCCATCTCTGAACCGACACATAAATAGCTGAAACATGATTTAGAGGGAGAATATGCACGGTTGTCGGCTTTAGTAAGCCTAGAAACACGCTGTAGAGAGCTAATTTGCATTGAAGCATGACGAGAAAGTCATGCGTGTCTGTTTTTGGCTTCGGCCACCCTTTGTAACCAAAGAAAAAGAAAATAAAGTTTTCTTTCTAAACCTTCACCAAGGAGAGTTTTTCTTTCATAACGGATTGCGTCAAGTTCCTTCACGAGGGGTTACCTGCCACCTGAACTACGACAAATTCTTTCATAACGGTTGTCTTTAAAAAATAAGAACTCACAGTTGCGTACGTTGACGCGGTAGACTCGTAACCCATCCGACGAGGTTTTTGCGTCAAAAACTTGGTCTGCGAGCAAAGGAAATAGATCAAAATGGCACCTATCAGTATAGTAGCCTGCCTCAGTATGAGAGAATGGCTTCGTTTTGCTTGGTTTCTTCTATACCGAGTAAGAATGGCAATTTTAGCACGTTTCTGTGGAGGCATGATTCAATCCGATCCGACTGAATAATTCTCAACCGTTTGACCGAAGTGATGAATGGTTGAGAGGAAGCAAATAGTCATTTTTAAATAGTCAAACGTGTCAGTCTTCTTTTTTTTATTTCAATCATCTATTAGATGGTTGGAATGGAATCAAACATTTCGTGCATAATCTCTAAATCTCTCTCCCTCTCCACATACATACATATATATATCACAAATTTTCAACGGCAAATCCTTGAATTATTAGTTATTTATTAATTCCACAGATTGTTGTATTTAAACCCAAAACACTTTCGATTTTAATAATGTCACTGAGGTTTGAAACTCAGTACGAGGGCACTGTATGCATCCTGTGGCACTCGAGGAATAAAACTGTGTTTTGATGAAATCATAAACAAGAAGCCAGGAATGAGGTCAGTTGGAAAGCTTCCTACCTTAGGACTTATCTGGGTGGTTAAATCAACACAATTTTCTGGTTCCTGACTCTTGATTTGGAGGAGTCAGGTTTAAAGTTCTCTCGACTTCCTTTTAGACTCTTTCCAGATAAGTGCGATTGTAACAAATGCTTATTGTAGATTTGAACTGCTGTTCCTTCAGAAAATGCGTTGCTACATTTCGTTTCCAATGATTGGTTTCTGGCTATTCAAAATCAGTAATTAAGTTTGGATGTGGGCATCAGTTGTTCTCTCTCTCTCTCTCTCTCTCTCTCTCTCTCTCTCTCTCTCTCTCTCTCTCTCTCTCTCTCTCTCTCTCTCTCTCTCTCTCTCTCTATACACACACACACATGGTGTAGAATAGGAGTCTTGCTTCTTCCATCAAAGACAACAAAGCCCTTTCCCATACTAGATGGGGAACCTTGCTTCTTCCATGATTTGCAGAATTCATCTCATAAATCCACTTCTGTCAGCTCCAATGTCTTAGAAGGGAGGAAGAGGACCTTGTTAGATGGGCAGCCAGGGCCAGGGGTGCAAAGAATGCAACGTAACCATCAATAAAGACTCTGTGGATGATGGCCCTAGCCTCAAAGGTTTTATGCTGCCGGGGTTGCGAGAAAGCCTCACCTTCTAGACTGCAGTTTCTCTAGGTAGATTGGGCAACTCTTTTCTCACTTTTTCTCATCTGTGATTGATTAGCAACAGAAACCACCCTCAGGATTCATGTAATTGGACCTTCCACTGTACCAACAGCTAAGTCTCCCTCCCACTTTGCCAACACCCCCAGGGCAAGTAGATTGGCCATCATGTAAACACAATTCGGATAGTTCTGCAACCAACAAGAAACACACACACACTATTCACCAAGGCTCTCGTTGACTTCATTAGAGACATAAGAACCTCATAATGACTTATAATGTCTCCCCAACCAT
Source organism: Brasenia schreberi (assembly GCA_036023115.1). Classification (NCBI taxonomy): domain Eukaryota; kingdom Viridiplantae; phylum Streptophyta; class Magnoliopsida; order Nymphaeales; family Cabombaceae; genus Brasenia; species Brasenia schreberi. The sequence goes on from JAYKKT010000072.1 coordinate 3,897,348, forward strand.
CTACACTAACATCTAGAGCAGCAATAACAGTTTTCTAAAGGAGATAGCAACAATCTCAAACAGATGGACAACCAAAACTAAAAAGCAAAACAAAACCTTGTTCCGTGTTAAGTGCGGTCTGCTACATGGATTCTTACTGGCCATTGCGCTTGATCTTGTACCATATTAGCATTTAACTCCAAAAGAACAAGTTCCTCGTTCATTATCTCCTTCCATGACTTTAGAGCAGATAGCAAGCAAAGCTGGCATTTACTAGTTTTATTTCTTCTAAAGCAATGCATTTTGGTTTAGATCAACTCATATCTCACACAATGTCATTTCTCATATACAATGGCTCACTGAGAACAATCAATTTCAAAACCAAAGGCCAATCATATAAACAGAAAGATAAGCATCAACCATCGTTTTAAAATTTCAGAAAAGAGAGGGAACTGAGCTACCCTTTGAAAGGTCTCCACATATCAACAAAATGCCTCAAAGAAGTTGGTAACGCCTTCTTCCATCTAATGGGATCCGGCAGCTGACCCGTTAATGCAATGCAACTATCGTCCTTCCCATTCCCAAGATTCAATACATGCAATTCACCATCAAACACTTCATTTATCGCCCTCAGAGTCTCCTCCATGATCGATCCGCCGTCACGAGCCGCGTCCTCTGGCTCGACACATCTCCCTCCACAATTCAACATAATCCTCCCTCCTTTCCTCAAAATTTTGGTCAATTTCACCCACGTCTCAGCTCTCTGAAGCTCGGGAATCACAACACCCTTAGAGAACAAATCAACTATGATCCCGGCGAATCCGTCGCGCACAGTAGCCTTGAGGGCATCGCCAATATAGATAAAAATCCTTCCTTTGTGCTGTTTCTCAGTCTTCGATAGCCCAAAATACTCTCTGCCCACTGAAACAACACAGGGGTCGATCTCATAACCATGAATTTCTGCTTGCGGGTACAATTGCAAAATTATGGTAGCTGCTGTTCCTGCACCAAAGCCTAAAATTCCCAAAGGACCATCGTTCAAAATCGGTGGAAACGTAGCGAAAACGTCGAAGTAGGTTTTGGTTAAGAGCTTGAAGAGGAAGCTAATGCTGTGTATGTTTCCTGGGTGGTCAAGAAGGAGGAGTCTAGAACCTGAGAACGGGTGATCTACTCCTCTAGAAACTTCGAGAACTCGGATGTAATTGTGCCTGGACTTGAACTTTGCGAGGATCTTGACGTCGTCATCGGCGATGCCGTCGTCCTGGTTTTCGACGGTGGTGATTTGGGGTCGCTGAGTTGAGGATCCGAGAGTCCTGGAATTGAGAATTCTCGGATGGGTGTAGTTGATTTGGTGAGGTTTCGGAAGGAGGCATGAAATTTTGAGGGTCGGGACTTGTGGGACTTTGATGAGGTTGAAGAATGACATCTGCACCTGAGAGAGAGAAAAGCGGGAAGCCATGGTTCTGCGTGAGAGAGGATTTGCAAAGCGTGAGCGGACCCAATTATAATCACAATGTGTGGCAAATCGGGTCACTTCGCGTTCGGGTCAACACTAGATGACCCGAATTCCACCTGATTTTTCTTCGAATCATGTTCTTTGGATCTATACCTAATCCGGGTCGGGTATGAACCGACTCCAATATGTATAAAAAAATACCTCATTCTCTCTCTCTCTCTCTCTCTCTCTCTCTCTCTCTCTATATATATATATATATATATATATATATATATATATATATATATATATATATATATATATATATATATGGTAATCGCATAATGTCTTTGGGTGTATATTTTGCATAAACATTTTCAACATTTGATTTTTTATATAAATGATTGACGTGATAAAAAAAAGTAATTAAAAAAATATTTAGTACAAATACAAAGTATAATGTACAACAATACTTCTAATTCAAATTTCTCCCATATCAATTGAACAAATTACATACCAAAAGATATTATGTATTTGTCACTACCCATCTCTCTATATATGATGGTTATTATATTTGTGCAAAAGTATATATACATGTATGTATATATAATATGCATTTTGTAGAGAATATATATGCAACACTCATACGAATTTTATAATATATATATATATATATAGAGAGAGAGAGAGAGGGGGAGGGAGGGAGGAGGGAGTTGCATACACTAATACACTTAGCTAGTAAGCATATCTAAACAAACTTCAACCGTCGATCTTGAGAGATGGATAAATAGTTGATGTTTGAATTCAAATATAAAAGACTTATTAATTGTTAACTCAATTGAATGTAGATGGTTGAGAATTGTTTAAATCAGTACATCTCTCTCTTTTTTTATATGTGTATATACATAGCATAGTATATGCTCAAGCCCACTTTATCATATAAATTGTCCATAGATAAATAATTGAGGTGATAAAACAAAAGGTATTGGTGTTTTTATTCTATTAATTCTAATCTTCACTTTGTCGATCATGTAAACAAATGGTAAAAATGTTTAAGTGGATTTCAACACGAATGGTCGTGTGCATTTAAAACTTTTCACATATACATACATACATATATATACATATACATATATATAACGATTTCAAAATAGTTTTAGGTCGTACTCGGGTGATCCAGACCCAAATCGCCTTTTTGTCGGGTTGTCTTTGGCTGACTCGGACTCGACTTGAAATACTTAAACATGAAGGAAACACAAATTTGTTGGGTCAAATTTCTACCAAGAGTATAAAATAACAATTAGAAGTGTGCAGGAGCTAATAATAAGATTCAGGTAATATATGCATAGCCTCAAATAAAAATAATATTATTTTAAGTTTCATAGTATAATAGACCTGATAAGTGAATATAATCTGCATTTTAGTATAAATTTTGCCTGCATCTTAGGTAATTTAAAAACATACCTCTAACTTTCTTTAAGTCAAGTCATCATAACATCCACTCCTTTGATAGGAATGGGAGGTACAATTTTCTAATTTTCAATCGTTATATTAAAAGAGCGAGGAACACCTAAAACTTTTAAGAAATAATTACTAAAGAAATTATGAGTAATCATAATATGAAATTATGAGTAACCACAATCAGTAATCGTTGAAAATTCCGAACACGTTCTGAAACCTGACATGAGAACAACCCAAAAGTCCTTGTCTCCATCTGCCCAAAGCGACACGAAAGTACAAGGTCGTTTCCGGGTTGATTTGTTTTGAATAAACCAAACTCGACACGACACGAAGAACACTCTGTATCACTGTGTCTGCCACAACCTCCGTTTCAAAGGAAAAAAAACTACGAAACGGATTTAATTTCTTAGCGGTTTTCCGCTGAACTTTGCGTCGATTAAATACAGTGAACCGGGTATAACTAACTGAACAGCTCACGATGTCTCCAACCATCTTGCTCACCCAAATTCAGGCAGAGAGAGAGAGAGAGAGAGAGAGAGAGAGAGAGAGAGAGAGAGAGAGAGAGAGAGAGAGAGAGAGAGAAACCGAATCAGGAAAGCAGGACTCAAACCTTAAATCAAACCCTAGAAAATGGCGAGATCTGGAGGAGCTGGATGGACTATCTTCAAGAAGCAATGGTTCCTCCTCTTCCTCGCCGTCTTCTCTGTCTCCGCCGGAGTCGTCGTCATTCTCCGAGGTGCCTCCTCTTCTTGCAACTCTGCCCCTTCCGAACGACCTACCATTTGGTTCTCCGGCGAACGAATGGCGTCGAACTCGGGAAATTCGCTGCCGGATCCCCTCTCCTTCATGGGATCGAAGCTCGTCCTCCTCGTCTCTCACGAGCTCTCGCTATCTGGTACGTCGAATCTCTATCCCCGGCTTTCATGCTGGCTCAGATTGCAATTAGTGATGTAAGTCTATCCTTTAATTCGTTAGTTATTGTTTGTGCTCTTTGATTTCCGTTGGAAGTGAAAGTTCAGTTGTTCGATAAATTCGCGCGAATGTATACGTGGTTTCTATGAATCTGCGGGTTGTGGTCAAACCAGTTGCTACAGTAAAATAGTAAGGTCTCCACTCAGTTATTCTGAAATGAGCTCATAATGAAGTTATCATACACGGAGCTAGGAAAGTAGAACTATGGAAGTGTACCGCGTGGATAATGTGTAAGACAGAGATTCGTCATATCTTCGGTTATTATGGCAATAAAATGTCAGAGAAGAATAACTGGGGAAATAGAAAAGTAGAATTTGCGATTTCGGGAACATTTTAGATTTAAGAGGTCGTTCTTCTTGTGATAAATAGTGCTGGGTACGTTAAGACTTAATAAAAATAAACTTATCTTAAACTCAGGTTAACCATTACTTTCGGTGTTCCTGATTGGTGTTGCAGATCTTTGAATTTGTCTACCAGTAGGCAGAGAACTAGACTGAAAACGATCTTTTACCTTATTCTTTTATGCATTTCGACATTCTTCACTTTGTATTTTGTGAAGTTTTAGCATCTTGGTTGCACCTACTCAACGGTTCTAAGCATTGTAACCAGCTGGACGATTGCTGGAAAGGAAGAAATTGCATTACAGCAGACCATGGGTTCTAGAGTGTAGAATCATCTGCCAAGGAGAAGAGAGAATTGTATGTAATCACATAGAGGTCCAAAGCGAGTGGTTCCAGCATAGTGAGCTATTACGTGCTTTGCTCAGCTGCAATGCAATTTGGCACATTAATGTTCATTGTCTACCTGACCAAAGAATGAACCTTTTGTGTTCCAGCAGTCAGATGATAAAACCATGAAACCACACAAAAATAACTGAATGACCAAAATTTGGCACTCTATGTGGCAACAATACTAAAGAATAAAAAAGAACTACAATTGTAGAAATAAAAGTTGCCATTTCTTGAAGTGTAGAGTCTGTAGACAAACTTACTAGTTGGAATGTTTTCTTCTTTTTTCTATATAAACGTCAATTACCAGTCTATATCTTGTTTTGAGTAAAAAGAATTGGAACAACTCTCTCTCTCTCTCATATTTGTTACTCTTCCAATAAAAAATTGTCACCACATAGGTGGTCCCTTGCTATTGATGGAATTAGCTTTCCTGCTGAGAGCCGCGGGTGCCAAAGTAGTATGGATTACTAACCAGAACCTAACAGAAACATCAGAAGTGGTTCATAATTTGGAGGATAGGATGTTGGAACGAGATGTTCAGGTATGGTTCTTCTATTGCCTAAATGATGCATTGTCATATTGTCCTTGTAGATCATGAGAAAGGTGTTTGTACAAAACCAGAAGTTGTTAAGTTATTCAACTGTAGTGATTTATGTGATGCTGTCCTTGTAAAGTGGAACCATTAGTGTTGTATGTACCATATTGTATCATGTATCATTTTTTTTCCATGAGACAGGTGTATCGTATTTTACCGTATCGTATTTTTAAAATAAAAATAGAAAAAATCAGAAAAATTAACAAAAATCAAGAACAATTCTAAACAATTTATATAAATCAAAATTTGGATAAACATCCATTGAACATTAATGATGTGAAGATGTATTGAAAGCAAAAAATTTCCAACGGAATCAATGATGTGAAGATGGCATTATAGTCATGCTAGAAAGGCATCACATAAGATCAGGAAATGGTGGAAAGGGAAGCATACAGGCTCCGGATCTTTAAAATCTGGCAAGGCAAAGTTCTAATTATTCGGTTCTCTGAACTTGCTAATGCATTCTTCCTCAATTTCATATACATAGGTTTTGTAGAAAGTTAGTAAGGATTAAAGATTGTTTAGAATTGATTTAAAAAAAGATTATCTAGAGATAATGTGCTAAAAAGATTTTGTTAATTACTGTGGCTGCTTCAATTGTTAAGTTATGCTAGATGAGATCCTCTGTTTTTTCTCTTTGGAGTGTGGTTCCTCTTGTTCCCATCTCTCTCTCTCTCTCACACACACACACACACACACATATACTCACACATTTGTGTACGTGAATGCCAATAATCCTTTTGCTTTTGGTTACATGAATACTAAGAATCTTTGTGCCTTAAGAAAATCACATATTTTTGTTCTTACAATGCTAAAATTATGTGCGATACAACCTATATTGCACGATATGGGGCGATAATATCTTGTATCTATAATTTTTTCTCACGATATGATACACTATGCCCCGCATCGTACGATACGGGGCGATACGCATAACACAACCATGTTGTTTGAATTGAGCAAACTTTGTGCTAACATCCATCTTATTGGGAATTTGAATTCATGGGTTATTCACACCGTAGCTGAGACATCCACATGTACATGAATAGACACAAACACACACATGTGTGTACATGTATTGACATGTTGTGACTTCATAATGAACTTCTCTCAAATTGAAGTTGGAATTCAGCATTACACTTTAATGCATGCTATTCTGCCTTTGACTATTAGCGTTGAAAACTAAGAGTGTGGGATGGGGGAATATCATTCCGTTTAATGGCATTTAATTGGTGCCACTTGAATACAAATTGGTGAAAAGAAAAGTAAGAATTAGGGACAAAAGTCATTTCTTGGTTTTGGCCCTTAAACTTGTGTCTTCCTATCTTCTGTGCTTCAGTGGATGAGCTTGGGCCAAAGCGGAGCACCCTACTAGATGGCGTTTGACCACCTGAAGAGTCATTCAACTAAGAAATTTGTCAGTCTTCAATGGAGTCACCAAGATTAATACTTGTTCAAATGTGTATAGCAGTTTGTAGCAGATTGCTGGGTGAGAAGAATTACTGGTTTTTATAGAACAGAATTGCTGATGTGATCAAGTGTTTCATGCTACCTATGTTATCAATAGCGGTTAGCGGTTGACCCTGATATAGCGGTAGCAGGGATATAGCGGTATACTTTTATTTATGATTAAAAAATATTATATATATAATAGATTCTCTAATTTCTAAGAAATATCAAGAAATACATAACCACTTATTTCATAATTATGAATCAAACTAAGTAAACAAATTATAGGAAGACAAACATTAAATTTAATGTAGCATATGCATATTAAATTGTTAAACTTATATTAAAAAACAAAAACATAAATGTAACCAAATTATTCTATGCACTAAGCACAAGAATTAAAAGAACTAATATATATTATACTTGTTTGCTCAAGTATGGTGACTATAGTCTATGACTACAATCTAATTTGAGCAATAAAATGAATTATACTTACCTGCAAAAAAAATAGAATAATGTTAGGGTGGACTAGACCAATATACCAATGGACCAAAATATTTATAATACGTTTAAAGCAACAACTATTGAAGGAACGACAGACTTCTTTGAAGTTAATATTGGGTTACATCAAGGATCAACTTTAAGTCCATACTTATTTATAATGGTGATGGATGAGTTAACAAAACATATTCAAGATGAAGTACCTTGGTGTATGTTATTTGCAGATGTCATTGTATTAGTGGAGGAGTCTAAGAAAAAAGTTAATAGAAAATTGGAACTATGGAGAGAAACATTAGAAAGCAAAGGCCTCCGACTTAGTAGAACAAAAACAAAATATATGGAATGTAAGATTGATCATTTGGTTACTTCAGAGGACATAGAAATTAAAATTGGCACACATTGCATTCTCCAAAAGGAAAGCTTTAAATACCTAGGGTCAATTTTTCAGAGTGATGGAAGAATTGATGGAGATGTTACACATAGAATTAATGCTGGGTGGTTAAAATGGAGAGGAGCATAAGGTATTCTTTGTGATAAGAAGATACCATTAAAATTAAAAGGTAAATATTATAGAGTAGCAATTAGGCCTTCCATGTTTTATGGTTATGAGTGTTGGGGAGTTAATCATCAACATGTACAAAAGATGTATGTGAGAAATGAAGATGTTGAGATGGATGAGTGGTCATACAAGAAAAGACCGTATACATAATGAGGTTATTAGAAACAAAGTAGGAGTGGTACCAATAGAGGATAAAATGAAAGAACATCGTTTAAGATGGTTTGTACGTATAGAAAGAAGATCAAAAGAAGAACCTGTAAGAAGGTTAGAAAAACTAAATTTGGAAAGTATTAAAGAGGTAGAGGACGACCACAAAAGTATCGGAAAGAAACAATAAAGAATGATCTAGCTTATTGGAAGTTAACTGCTAACATGGCACACGATAGGGATATGTGGAAACAAAGAATCCATGTAGCCGACCCCGTCTAGTATGGGAAAAGGCTTAGTTGTTGTTGTTGTTGTACGTTTAAAGCAACAACTTTAGCATGCATCAAATATAACAACTAACAACTTAACAAATAACAAATCCAAAACATAGCATTCATTAAGATTGAAGTGTGATTATAATATTCACTTAATTGTTTAAGATAAACCAAAAAACAATTCTATAAGAAACTAATCATGTTCATTCATTTTAAGATGAAGACAGTTCTTCTTCCTCTTCATTTGTTTCTTCAAAATTAAATTCTTCTTCTTGATCTTCCATAGGCATCTTATCATTTCTCCTGTTTTGCCTTCTTTGTCGCTTTAGTATTCTTGATCTTGTATATAGAACTCCCCTTCTTGATGCTTCGATGCCATATAAATATTTCGCTATGTAAGTGAATCATCTAACTCCGCCCATGTAAGGGATCACCCTTGCATTGCCGGTCCCAAGCCCGAATAAAGGAGGAGGGTTGTGTTAGGCTTCCGACAACCAGCGTAAAACTTCGTCAGATTTTTATAACATGATTACAAAAATTATTAGCATTACTTTGGGGCGTCCCCGCCCCGAATGTAGTTAATCAATTGCAGAGAGGGTTCCCACATCATGGACGGGTGTGGGTAAAGAAGTTAGTCCCGCTACATTGCCGCTCGAATATAGTGAAAATTTTTCAGAGAGGGTCTCCGCATTTTGATTATGGACGGATGCGGGGCGTAAGTAAGCTAGTCCTAGATAATAAGATTTGTATTGGTTCTTGGAATATCAGAACATTATCAGGTAAGCTAATGGAGGTGGTAGATACTATGATTCGGAGAAAGATTCATATTCTATGTTTACAAGAGACAAAATGAGTTGGAGAAAAAGCAAAGGAGATAGAGGATACAGGTTTTAAATTATGCTACTCAGGTAAAGAAAAGGCTTGAAACGGAGTTGGTATTATCATAAATAAAGATTTAAAGGAGAGTGTAGTAGACATACAACGATATGGTGACCGAATAATGACATTTAAATTAGTGTTAGGAGCAGAGGTTTTGAATATAGTTTGTGCTTACGCACCCCAAGTAGGACTAGAATATAGTATAAAGACAGTTTTTTGTGAAGAGTTAGATAAGGTGTTTCAAAAGATTCTACAAAGGGAGGTGATTTGTTTAGGAGGAGATTTAAATGGACATGTCGGTAAAGAGGTATTAGGATATCAAGGGATTCATGGAAACTTTGGTTTTGGGGATATAAATGAGGAAGGTAGGGAGATTTTAAATTTTGCTATGGCATTTGATCTCTTTATAGTCAATACAATCTTCAAAAAATGAGATGAACATTTAATTACTTATAAGAGTGGCTTATCACAAACACAAATTGATTACTTTATTTTTAGAAAAAAAGATAGAGCGTATTGTAAAGATTGTAAGGTAATTCCAGGAGAAAGTTTAACCACCCAATATCGACTTTTAGTTATGGATTTACAAATAAAAAAATGGACAAAGAAGAAAAGAGTGCATCGAGCTATTCGGACTAAATAGTAGAACCTCAAAAGTGCGAAAGAAGATATATTTAAACAGAAAGTCCTTCAAGGAAATGTTTGGAATTATCTTGGCGTACCCTATGATATGTGGAACAATATGGCTATACATATTAGGAAAGTGGCGAAAGATGTATTAGGGGTATCTAAGGGAGGTGTACCGGCACAAAAAGAATCTTGGTGGTGGAGTGAAGTAGTACAAAATAAAATCAAGGTAAAGAGGGCATGTTACAAATTACATTATGCTAAGAAAACTAGTGAAACTTTAGAAGCTTATAAGAAAGCAAAGAAGGAAGCAAAAAAGGCCGTTAGTGAAGCAAAAGCTAAGATTTGGGAGGACTTATATAAAAAAACTCAGCTCAAAAGAGGGTGAAAGAGATATTTTTAGGATAGCTAGGGCTAGAGATAAGAAAACTAAAGATCTTAATTATGTTAGATGCATAAAAGACGAGGATGAAAAAATTCTAGTGGCAAATGATGATATAAGAAATAGATGGAAAAACTATTTTTATAATCTTTTTAATGAAAATAAAGATGTTAGTATTAGTTTAGGAGATTTAACCAAGTCAGAAAAGTATATAAACCACAATTTCTATCGACGTATTCAAAAGAATGAAGTCAAAGAGGCTCTTAAACATATGAAAGGTGGTAAATCGGTAGGACCAGATAATATTCCTATAGAAGTTTGGAAAATACTAGGAGAAATAGGAATCACTTGGCTCACAAGACTATTTAATGAAATATGGAAAAACCAAAAGATGCCCGAGGAATGGAGAGCAAGTACACTTATACCCATATATAAGAACAAGGGAGACATTCAAAATTGTGCGAATTATCGAGGTATCAAGTTAATGAGTCATACTATGAAATTATGGGAAAGAATTATCAAACGTAGGTTAAGACAAGTATCAAGTACAATAGAGAACCAATTTGGATTCATGCCAGGCAGATCTACTATTGAAGCGATTCACCTTTTGAGACGTCTTATGGAACATTTTAGATTAAAAAAGAAAGACCTTCACATGATATTTATTGATCTAGAAAAAGCTTATGATAGGGTACCGAGGGAGGTTATTTGAAGAACTTTGGAAAAAAAAGGTATCCCATTGACATATATTAACCTTATAAGAGACATGTATGATGGTGCAAAAACATGTGTGAGGACTCGTGAAGGAACGACAGACTTCTTTGAAGTTAATATTGGGTTACATCAAGGATCAACTTTAAGTCCATACTTATTTATAATGGTGATGGATGAGTTAACAAAACATATTTAAGATGAAGTACCTTGGTGTATGTTATTTGCAGATGTCATTGTATTAGTGGAGGAGTCTAAGAAAAAAGTTAATAGAAAATTGGAACTATGGAGAGAAACATTAGAAAGCAAAGGTCTCCGACTTAGTAGAACAAAAACAGAATATATGGAATGTAAGATTGATCATTTGGTTACTTCAGAGGACATAGAAATTAAAATTGGCACACATTGCATTCTCCAAAAGGAAAGTTTTAAATACCTAGGGTCAATTTTTCAGAGTGATGGAAGAATTGATGGAGATGTTACACATAGAATTAATGCTGGTTGGTTAAAATGGAGAGGAGCATCAGGTATTCTTTGTGATAAGAAGATACCATTAAAATTAAGAGGTAAATATTATAGAGTAGCAATTAGGCCTGCCATGTTTTATGGTTCTGAGTGTTGGGTAGTTAATCATCAACATGTACAAAAGATGTCTGTGACAGAAATGAAGATGTTGAGATGAATGAGTGGTCATACAAGAAAAGACCGTACACATAATGAGGTTATTAGAAAGAAATTAGGAGTGACACCAATACAGGATAAAATGAGAGAACATTTTTAAGATGGTTTGGACATATAGAAAGAAGATCAAAAGAAGAACCTGTAAGAAGGTATGAAAAACTAAATTTGGAAAGTATTAAAAGAGCTGGAGGACGACCACAAAAGTGTTGGAAAGAAACAATAAAGAATGATCTAGCTTATTGGGAGTTACTGCTAACATGGCACATGATAGAGATATGTGGAAACAAAGAATCCATGTAGCCGACCCCGTCTAGTATGGGAAAAGGCTTAGTTATTATTATTGTTGTTTGTTGTAAGTGAATCATCTTCACCAACAAACTCATCATTAGTAGGATCCGATATTCATCACGATCTTCAACTGATGCCAATATGCCAGATTAGAAAACCAAATACCAATTATACTATTAGTACCGGTGCCACTACTACTACTGCCACTTGAACAAGCATCAACACTAACTGATAATTTCATACTCACTATAATAAAAATTAGAATAAATAAAAATAAATAAATTAAGAGGTTAGTATTAAATAATTTGATGATGAGAAAACTCGAAGAAAAGAGAAAGGGAGAGAGAGAAAGCAAAGAAGACATCGATAAAGGGAGAGAGAGAAAGCAAAAAAAACTCAAAGAAATTGATGATGAGGAGCATAGTCGCTCGCCAGAGAGAGAAAAGAGAAAGAGAGAGAGAGATGATTAGGAGCTAGTCGCTCGTTAGAGAGAGAGAGAAGAGAGAAAGGGGAGAAAGAGAGAAATCAATCGCTCACCAAAAGAGAGAGAAAGGGAGAGAGAGAAGAGAGAGAATACCAATGTTGGAGGAGGCATAAGGCGGCAGAGCTGGTGGTGGCCATCGACGGAGAGAGCAGGAGCAGAGGAGAGAGAGAGAGAGACACGTACGAGAGAGAGACTTATATTAAGTTTGGGTTGAATTGATCCAATGGATATTGGATCGACTTGACCCAGTGGACCGCTATACCTCTATAGCGGTGTTCGTACCGCTAATAGCGGTTAGGTGGGTCACCCGCCAAGCCTTGCACGCCATGGCATTTTTGGTCTGCTAAAACGTTATAGCGCGCTATTAACTATGTAGCATGCTACTATGGTGAATGAGCTATCCACTGAAGTGATCTTCTTTTGATTTGTTCAGCCTATGCCGTTGAGTTACTAGGACACGGGGATTAGATATGATGCTTAGGAGAACACAACAGCTATTTGATTTGGATTGTAATGGTATACAAACTCTCACATAAGGGACATTCCAATCCCATCTTGGGGAATTCACGTTTTACTTCCTTGCTTTTCTGAAGGTAAAGGTTTCTATACATTTCGAGCACCTTTTGACATGCATTCTTGGAAACCTTGAGTATGCTGTTCATAGATCTCAGTCATCTCTCGCTTTCTGTTTCAAGGTTGCTTCTTCCCACCTCACTTGCAAAGAGTGTCATTTTTAAGTGCAGTGCACAAGTTGTTGGACTTGTATGCATGCATTGATCTATTTTGGGTAGTTTCTCGTTTCAATGAGTCTGCTAAATACTTTGATTTTCTGGGGTTGGTTTGATCATGATCAGAAGCATTAATGCTAATCATTGGTGCTCTTTGAATTGTCAAAACTTGATATTACCTATAGATTGCTGCTGCTTTTAGGTACTTTCAGCTAAGAGTGATAAAGCTTTAGATACAGCACTTAAGGCAGACCTGGTTGTTTTGAACACTGCTGTTGCTGGGAAGTGGTTGGATGCTGTTCTTAAACAAGATGTTCCTCGTGTTATACCGAAGATTTTGTGGTGGATTCATGAGATGAGGGGCCATTACTTCAAGCTGGAATATGTTAAGCACCTCCCTTCGGTTGCTGGGGCCATGATTGATTCATATACAACTGCAGAATATTGGAAAAATAGGACCCAAGATCGATTGGGGTATGCCGGGCATTCTTTTATGTTGTTTAATTTGGCTGGGCATATATTTGCATGTGCTGCTTTTAACGTTTATGCGTGCAAAACAGGTAGTAGCATGACAGTTATTTGCCGTGGGTGTACTTTGCATATTCTATGGACATCACTGAAGCCCTACATGTACAGCTTGGCTTTCATTCTTGGAATGAAAAAAATACAGCTTAGTGCATTAACAATTGCATATTTCTGAGTTATAATGGATAATCTTGTGTGTTCAAATGGCAGATTGTTATGAAGAGACTTTCCAAAAAAGAGAATGAAGTAATGGTATTTATAACTGTTGGATGGATTTGTTCCAGCGAATTGACTCAATGTATAGATTGTCTCAGTCTGGCCTAATCAAAATTTCCTATTTGTGGATTTTCACCATTAGTCTCTTTTCTTTTAAATGCATCTTCAACCGCATCCTTGAATCCTCAATAAATACCCAGATTGGTCATATTGTAAATTCTTGATAATACATGCAACTTCAGTTGTATGTCCTTTCAACAAAATGGGATCTGAAAACTGTACATGCTTCAATGGGATCAGAAGGACTAAGAAGTATTAAGCAGTAGGAGACATCTGCACTGAAAAAAGCTCCAGATTGTGGATTTTGTCCAGGCAATTGCCTGTTAAGATTTGAAGATACAATATATATATATATATATATATATATATATATATATATAGTGTTAAAGTTCTAGATGGATTCACTTCCTAACTTATGGAACCTAGAGTTGTTTATAACAAAGAAAGTTCTTTTCCAAGTTGATCTGGGGAAAGTTTATATATTAATTTTATCATTTTTGCTGCATCTGTAATGTATGCCTTTTTACTTGAATTGCTTCTGGCAGGATCAAGATGCCTCAGACTTATGTCGTCCACCTTGGCAATAGCAAAGAATTATTGGAAGTAGCTGAAGATAGTGTGGCAAGGCGTGTTCTGCGTGACCATGTAAGAGAAACACTGGGAGTCCGGAAGGAAGATCTTTTGTTTGCTATAATAAATAGTAAGCCCTGTGTGCTTGGTTTGATGTTACATTTTTCCTATTTTTCAAGTCTCGAGTATAATAGTAGAAAACAGGTGTCTCTACTGTAAACATTTTAACAACCTAATCAGAGTTCCTGATTCTCAGAAAATAGTCAATCTGAACCTATTCTGGCAGGTTACTTGTGCTTCTACGTAAATGTTGATATGCATATATATTGACAATTCAGGATATTTATTGCATTTGATGCCCAATTTATACGACCTTTTGCTGTTCTAGCAGCTAGGGATCTATCAATTGTTAGAAATGCTTCCATGCTTCCAGAGTTGAGAAGCTGCGATTACGAGGCTAAGTGTGTGTTTACTTATTTCTTTCATTTATTTGATCAATTGTACGTTCAAGTTTTGCCTAACATGTTCAAAGTCTTTAGTCAGTTGCGTAGAGTTGAAATTTTGAGCTTTTATTGTGTTTTATGTTAGTTCCTTCTTAGATTTATGATTTACTTTGGTTAATGATTTTTTCCACCTCTGAGAATGTCAGTACTTATTGCCTACAAAGAGCATGGAAGCATGCTTGGGCTTTATTTAATCATCTCTTTCGCTCCTCCTGAAAGATGGAAGAATATGACTTTGATGCTTAAATAAAAAACGTTTTTCTCAACTGAAAGAGATGGAACTTTGGTTGGAAATTTATGATATGGTCAAGATTTGAATAATCATCATCTTGTGGTTTTGTGCAGGTGTTTCACGTGGGAAAGGTCAAGACTTGTTCCTCCATGCCTTTTCTGAAAGCCTGCAATTGGTCAAGGATCAAAGGCTACATGTACCATCTTTATATGCAATTATAGTTGGAAGTGATATGAGCGCTGCGACCAAGTTTGAATCACAACTTCGGGACTTTGTGTCAGAGAAGGGGCTTCAGGGTCATGTCATCTTTGTCAATAAAACACTATCTGTTATCCCTTATTTAGCTGCAATTGATGTTCTTGTACAGAATTCACAGGTAATTGTTCCACAACATGGTCTGGTTGTGTTGCTCTTTAAACTATTTATAAAGTTTAGTTTAGTTTCTTTCTTTAATCCGAAGAATTGATTCTTCCTTTTGACCGGATCATTCTCCTAGTCTTGGAAACTATTTCTTTTTGCATTTTGTGGCTTGTTTTTTTCGTGATTTTTGCTTTACAAAGGGATGTTGACAACCTTATTTAGTGATCTTACCAGAAATGTCATTCGTGACGTTCTGATAGAAATGTATAAAATTAAAGATTGGAACCTTTATGAGGGTTGGGTCGACTTGTCATGGGTAGCTTTCACATGAATTGCATGATGACAGTTATGAAGCCACTACTTTAGATGTCTAATTACTATTTGTTTCTATCTTTGAAGCTTATGTTTTTGCAAGCTCCGATGCAAACATAATAAGGAAGTGCGTGCAACGAATACGGTATCAATTAGGAGCATGAATGTAGAAAGATGACTTGTTCAAACTTACTGATTCTATTTTAGCATCTCTTCAACTGAAAGATTCTGATTGCAAGTTGTTCCACCAATCGGAACTCTGTGTTTGGGGTTATTGGTGTTAATGATAATACACCCAAAGGAACTTTTTATATGGTGATGGTGCTAACTAGCCCTCATTCTTTTGACATAGGCTCGGGGAGAATGCTTTGGGAGGATAACCATCGAAGCAATGGCATTTAAGCTTCCAGTGTTGGTTAGTCCTTTTTCCGCCTTTCTGTTGTACCGGCTTGAGGATATCTTTCAAGCCATGTTTCCCTTAAACAGGGTACATCCGCTGGTGGGACCAAAGAAATAGTTGTGGACGGAAAAACGGGGTTATTACATCCTGTTGGAAAGGAGGGAGTAACGCCACTGGCGAAAAATATTATCAAACTTGCCACCAATTCCGAAGAGAGGGTGAAAATGGGACGGGCAGGCTATGGAAGAGTGAGGGAGAGGTTCATGGAGCATCATATGGCTGAAAGAATTGCCAAAGTTCTCAAGGAGATCTTGCAGTATTCAGCCATGAAGTCTCACTCTAAATGAGAGCCATGTCCTTGTAAGTAGATTTCAACCCTTTAGGTTTTATATGAAGATTACTCATTGCATCTCATTTAATTTCTCTTATTCGAGGATTAATTCTGAAATTGTAAGCATCTTTTCGACTTTCACGTAAAAAAGCCGCTGGAAGACTCATCACCAGTGGTAAGGAAGATTTGAAAGTGAAGTACATCAGATGATGAACAAGAAAGGAAGTTCGTAGGAGTACAGTTCAGGAGGAAAATTGCTGATTATCAAAGGAATCTTGAAGCGAGCAGCCAAGTTCCAATTCTTTGGTCCTTCTTAGGTCTCTGGAGCAGTTCTCATCTTTCCTCGAATGATTGAATCACTTCACTGTCTTCTTGGCCCTCTTTTATATCCCAATTTTCTTCGGCAATCCATTTTTGTCAGTGTGGTGGTCATTAAGCCTTCCTTTTTTTGTTAACAGAAGATTCTCTGTTGAGGATGCTTACTTTATTATAATATGTAAAGATTTCGGAGTTGCTAAATTGTTGAGTTGTTTAGCAAATTGTCCCACGAATCTTGAAGTATCAAAATCTTTCATGCATTCCTCACGATCACGTACTCGTTGGCTGCCAAGAACTACGCGGGGCTCGGGGCTCTGGCATATCTTCGATCTTCATAAATTTACCTTATTATAGCACCATACAATTTAAATAAGTTCTCTTTATACTGTGACGTATCTTTGATCTTTATAGGAAGTAAACATAATACACTCAAAACATGTCATGGGGTTAGCTCTTCTCATCGAATATTCAGTCTCGTGTTTGAACTCAACCTTTTAAGTGATTTTCACCCTGTTTCCCAAGTGTGGTTGGCTCTTCTTATCGTATATGTAAAGAAGTGAGTACGGAGTGTTCTATGTCCTGATTCAAAACTCAATAGTATTTTTAAAACAAAAGGAGTTTAGATTAAAATTCAATTATGTGCATTTTTTGTTCAAACAATTGAAAATTTTAAATTAAATCAATATATATATATATGTATATACACGTCACATTCTTTATGAGTAGAGTGTCCTCTAACGATTTTAAAGGATGTTTAAGAAAAAAGAGCAAATATATTATGCTCATGCTCTTAAAATATAAAAGAGTGTGGAAGAATACAATTTGTCGATGTTGGTGATGTGTTGGAAACCATAATTCTCTCTCTTTATATACAGAGAGACTAGTATATACTAGTATAATACTAGCATATCCAAACCAATTTCAATCAAGTTGAGATTTGAATTAATTAAAAGTTATTTACATTGGTACTTTTGCTTTTAGATTTTAAATCTTAATCATTCGATGATTGAGATTATTTAAATTTGCTAGCATATATACATTTCTCTTTCTATATATTTATATAAATACTCTAATCTTTTTAAAGATGTTAACCATTCCATTTTTAAGCTAACGATTGAGATATTTAAAGAAAAATCACTCAATATTTTAAGTTAATTGTTGGGATATTTAAAAAAACAGATTATACCAACTGTATATGTGCCAACAAAAATTACCGAAGTATTTTTTCTTTAAAACTTTAATTTCAAACACCAATCTTACTGGAAATGTTTTAGATGGTTTGAGCATGAATGGTATGCGCGTGGACCAGTTTCTCTCTCTATATATAATCGTGGGTTCCGTATTTCTTGTGAAGCATATTTTGATTTTCATATTTACTATTTGATTTTCTAAATCCAAAACTCAGTCGAACCGGACAGTATCCGCTCCGTTCGAGTCAGATTGGGTCGGATCCTGTTCGTCCGGTCCATATTGGCATTCCCCCCCCGCCCTCTTCTCTCTCTCTCTCTGGGCTACTGTTCTTTTCTTCGCTTCCACGTTTGCCTTCGTCTGGAAGAAGGCGATCCTAGATGTCGACTTCCGGAGAAAAAAAAATGGAGGTGAGCGAACCGGATGAAGCCGCGCGACGTCGATCCGTCGTCAATGATTACCGGAAAAAGCTCCTCCAGCACAAGGAGCTCGATTCTCGAGTTCGATCCGGTACGTCAATCCTGAACCCTAATCTCTTATCCTTCACCGTTTTTGATCAGATTCTTGCTAGGTTCCATTGATGATTCTTTACCGCGTTTCTGGGTTTCTATGGTTCGAACGGTTCTTGTGAACAAAACCACGTTTTTGTTTTCGTGAGGGTTTTGGTGTTTGAATTTTGTTATTCACGGAGTTGTTATCCTGATTTCTCTTCGCTTCAATTTGTATGACTTCTGATGTGTTTGTAATGGAGTTGGGACTTAACGATCATCTGATCCCTACGGATGTCTGAAAGCGGTTTCGAATTCGTAATGGCCAATTTGTTTCATAAATTCTTCTTTCCGGCACGGGCTTTGGGTTGCTTCTATTCTTCTTTGGGTAATCGAGGGAAATAGTTTACTTGAGATCCAATTGAGATTGTGTTATTTACTGGGGAATTTATTCCCACAATTGCATCTCTCTCTTCGTATGGTAAATTATTTTGTTTATTGTCGTTTTATATGTTTGGTTATCTTATGATGTCCGGAATTTATGTGGACAACAGTGAGGGAGAACATACGACTTGCAAAGAAGGATTTTGCTAAAACCGAAGATGATTTGAAGTCACTCCAGAGTGTTGGTCAGATAATAGGAGAAGTCCTTAGGCCTCTTGACAATGAACGCTGTAAGCATTACTCTTCTATAACTTGTTCCTGTCTAGTGGGCTCCGAAACTTTATGCTTGGAACTTCTTGCTTTAGCCTTAGTTATTGTTTGATACTGATTAATTTCAATCCATCACTTTGTTGTGCTAGGTCTCCATCCTTTTGTTCGGAATTTCTTCACTTGATACAATTCATTCATTGATATAGTCAGAGCATGTTTTTGCTATTTTAAGTCCGGCAATCATTTGGTCAAGTGATTATTTGTGGTCTTTATTTTCTTTCCCCATCCTGAAGATTAATTTTGTTTCTTTTTGCCTAAAGTTACTTGTAACTATGAAGTTGAATAAATAAGGACCTTTATTAGGATGGCTCACGGCATTTTCGTTTTATCAATTGGGAGTTCTTTATCTGTTCATTAACTAGTCATGTGGTGCGCTAGTGATTGTGAAAGCAAGTAGTGGTCCAAGATACGTGGTTGGTTGTCGAAGCAAAGTCGACAAGGAGAAGCTCACTGCAGGAACCCGTGTTGTTCTTGACATGACCACTCTCACAATTATGCGGGCACTTCCCCGTGAGGTAAGTATGTTGCAATATTTTCACTTTATTTTATCTAGAGTTGATTTATGAACAGTAACTTTTGCATTTAGATGTCCAAAGGATAGGTTTATGGTTTTGTTGTGATGAGCTGAAATTATGTTTTAGTAAGTCTATAGAGACATTGTACGTTTAAGGAGATACGATGCTCTGTTTGACTTTTTGCGTTCATTTCTCCCAGGTTGACCCAGTTGTTTACAACATGCTTCACGAAGACCCTGGTAATGTGAGTTACTCTGCTGTGGGTGGGTTGGGTGATCAGATCCGAGAACTCAGAGAATCTATTGAGCTTCCACTTATGAACCCTGAACTCTTTATTAGAGTTGGAATTAAACCTCCAAAGGTGATCGCATTTTGAATTTTGTTGCTTTCCACATTCTAGTGGATGATGTGCTCCTTGCTCTTAACATTCAAAATTTCAAATGGGGATTGGTTGACACTCTTAAATATTAATTTGCAGTTAAGCTATTTTATCCTCTTTCAGATGCAAACATGAATTATCCTGTTCTTTGTGTCAGGGTGTTCTTCTTTATGGCCCTCCAGGAACAGGCAAAACCTTGTTGGCAAGAGCCATTGCGAGTAACATTGATGCCAATTTCTTAAAGGTGGAACAAATTTGTTTGCCGGAAGCTTACCTGACCACTAAGTATGTGCTTCTATACAAAATTGAGAAAAAAACTTTCATGTCAATGCAGGTTGTTTCAAGTGCGATTATTGACAAATATATTGGTGAAAGTGCTCGCTTAATCCGCGAAATGTTTGGATATGCACGCGATCATCAGGTAAGAAATTGGAGTTGCTTCCACAAATAAATTCGGGTTGAGGGTATACTGGACGAGTATTTAAATCATAAACTTTGATGTTGTCAATTCTGATCATTGGATTCTATTTCCACAAAAAAGTTTCCTTCTCCACTCCGTAAACTAATAAAACACTGATATTGATATTGGGTTGTGCAATCCCTGTATCCAGCCTTGTGTTCCAGTTTTTCCATGTAAATGCTTTGCGAAATTTCTATGGAAATGCTGCAGAAAATGAAGATCAACTTTCTATGAGGCATTGCAGCTTTCCCAATCATGAAACTTAAATCCTCCATTCTCCCTTTTAGGTATCTAGGAACTTCATGTCTAGGATGGTTCCACTTTGATATATCAAATGCATACCATATTGTTCTTTTGATAATGTGGCTTCTTCATTTGTTTTGTGAAGCCTTGCATTATTTTCATGGATGAAATCGATGCTATTGGAGGCCGGCGCTTTAGTGAGGGGACAAGTGCTGATCGTGAAATCCAAAGAACACTCATGGAACTTCTTAATCAGCTTGATGGATTTGACCAACTTGGGAAGGTATTCCGAGCATGTTGTATTGAATTTACTTTAGAAAGCAAACCTTAATTTTGAAGTCCATATGTTTAAAATGATCATTTATGCGTTCATGTTATTGGTGTTCACATACTGATCTGAATCAGTTAGGCTTCTGCACCTAAATGAATAATAACTGTGCATTTATTTTGTTAACTACTGTGAAATTTTGCATTGGGTCTTTTCTGCTTGTGCATGATTGGTTTCTCTTGCTTCTTGAAGGTCAAAATGATCATGGCAACCAACCGTCCTGATGTTTTGGATCCCGCATTGCTCCGTCCAGGACGATTGGACCGGAAAATAGAGATCCCTTTGCCAAATGAGCAGGCAAGGATGGAAATCCTAAAAATTCACGCTGCTGGAATTGCAAAACATGGTGACATTGACTATGAGGCTGTGGTAAAACTTGCTGAGGTGCGTGTAGTTGTACACTATCTCATGCTCTGGAAACCTATAAATTATCTACTTACTGTCTGGATAATGATAATTAGGGATTCAATGGAGCTGATCTTCGGAATGTCTGCACGGAAGCTGGTATGTCTGCAATCAGGGCTGAGCGGGATTATGTTATCCATGAAGACTTCATGAAGGTATGCTGTTTCCTACTGGAACCACATAAAGAGCTTGTTGGTCAGTTAATGTCATTAGATAAATGGTCCCCCATTTTTTAATTTTTGCTACTCCTATGACAATGTGATGGACGTGTCACGTATGTCTTCTCAATGTACTAAAAATAGAATTGAATAACTAAGGGGCGATAGATGGAAGGCTTACGAGCTTATGGAGGAGTATCAGATAGATGGAGTTCAGTTTCAAGTTTCAACTGCAGAATGTATAATGTAAAGCATATTGGAAAGAAGGAAAGTAACTTGAGAAGAAAAATCAGGACAGTCGTGGATGCCAAGAACTAGGAAAACAAAATAATTACGAAACACCTGCTCGATTATTCAATTGAGTCAAAGCTGTATGACTTGCTCTTATTGAGTAGAATATGGAGGGGTGAAAAATGAAGACTGAGCTGAGCGAGAAGTATCAGTAAGATGGGGCTCAATTTCAACTGCAGGTTGTATAATTTTAAATATGTCCGAAGAAAGACAAGGTAACTTCAAATGGAAACATTGGAAGGCTGCAACAGGGATTGGAAGAACATCTAACCAAGGAAATCAAAATAATCAGAAGACACCTCAACAACTAAGCAATTCAGTAAAAGCTGCTGTATCATCTAGGGTCTAGATAGCTTTTCCCTTTCAGGAGGAAGAGATCCATCAGTCACTTCAAAATTTGAATTTACATTAACTTTATTTTAGCTTACAAAGTTGGAAATATTGTTCGTTAGTGCTCTATCTCCTAATTTTAGGAGGTGATGTATGTCCAGAATAATCAAGGCGTAGGCAGGGGATTTTGTGCTCAAGCATAGTGACCACTGCATTCAGGTGGTCCATAGATGGAAGGATTTTGATGATTTTAACGTTTCAAAAGGAAAAGAAAATGATCTGTAAAATATGCATTCTGAAAGGGGATAAGCTTGTATCAGCAGCTATCAATCCTTCCAAAGAATGGATTGTGTCTACAATGAGAACAATTATGTAACCAGTAATTGCGTGGAGATTCTGCAAGTGAAAGCAATCATATATCAGCAATCTAGATCCTATGTGGTTCCAAACTCACAAAACCATTTATAAGCATATATCCTTCTACTGCAAGTCTAAGCTGTCATCTTGTGCAGCTACCTGCACACCATGAGCCTAACTGTTGAGTAAAATGTCTATTTGTATTGAAAATTGAGGTGTACGTATGGAGCCAGTTGTGCTTGCAAGTTATGCGGTAAAAAACCTTTGGTGTGGTGTAGGTACGCAAGGGAGACCTGAGACCTCAACTTTCAATTTTTAATAGAACTAATAATTTGTGTTGGGATGTAAAATTAGTTAAATTTTCTACTAAGAATGAACTATTCTTACATTTTACCTTTGCTTCTTGAGTCTTCTTTCCTTATGACAAGATTTTCATATGGTATATGAGAACTTTGCCATTTCAAGATAATTTTTCTTGTTTCTTTGTATTCACCGCCAAAGAAATGGTTAATGCTTTAGGAGTGCTCTGTTACCGCACACCATAAAATTAGTTTTCCCTCCACACAAACTTTTATGCCTTCTTGATAAAACCTTCATATAAGATGGTCCGACGTTTTTTGGTCTCATGGACTACATGATGCATTTTTCATTAAATAATTTGTTCGAACCATATAATTGCACCAGCGTGGGCCCGAATAGATGAGGCACGTGTATTCAATCTCATCTCTGTATCACGATACCTGCTTGTATGTGCACGTGCTTGCTTGTTTTCCATTGCCTTTTCTTTTTCCTAATCTTCTTAGAACTTCAGGCTGTTCGGAAGCTGAATGAAGCTAAGAAGCTAGAATCAAGCGCACATTACAATGCTGATTTTGGCAAAGATTAGCACGGAGGTTCTTCGGGTGTTCGAGCTTATATCTGCTTCTTTACAACACCTGGAGGATCACGGTTCATCGTCAAGGTTTAGAAGGCATCCTCTTTAGCATCAGTAACTTGGAGGGCATCTTTTTTGGCACCACCGCACCTACCATTATGTTCTCTTGTGCCCTCTTAGGCTCTGTACTGTTTATTCAGAACCGGTGTAGTGGTGATAAAGGTTGCTCTGCCTCTGAGGGCTGACAAATCAACGCAGTTGAGAATCGGGTTCTACCAAGGTGCACTTCGTGTCTAAGATTCTGTTTGTTTTTTATTTTACGAATCAGGATAACCTGGACATTTGTTATGGAAATTAAGCATAATTGTTTAATCCTTTATATGATTTGCAAGACTTGTCTTTGGATGGTGTTCTTTCGACCCACATTGGACGTGGCCTTTTGGTCTGGTTTTCCTTCTTGTCTTCTTCATACAAAGGGGGGAATCTTTTCAGGCTATTTGTGCATATGCATAAGCTAGAGTTTTTGGCCTAACCGTAAGTTCATGTATAGTGTACCGACTAGGGTACGCTGACAAAGGGTCAGGAGTCGTCTTACTAAAGAAAGAAAATTTGTCCATCTGTGGACCACCCCGACTACATCCGGTTAGCATAAGTGTAAAGGATGGTGAGAGTTTCTGGTTGTGGGGTTGGTTTGACCAATCTAAGCTCACTAATTTGTTTTGAATGATCAATTTATTCAGAAATGCGGTAGGGATTGAGCAATCTTCATATCCACTTTTTATTAATAGTTGAATTTCTGTGCATTTTCAACCTTTTTGAAGAAATTCTGAACTCATTACTTGCTGTAGATCCTAATGGCAAGGGTCCTAACAATTGTAAGGATCTTATGGTTTTACAATGAGATGTTCCATTATCTCGAATGTTAATGGCGACGACCATGGTGAGAGCTGTAGTTCAGCATGATGCAGTGTCACTGTGCAAGGTTGTGCAGTTGGCATTGTTGTCATCTCTCTCTCTCTCTCTCTCACACACACACACACACACACAGGATATTGTCATCTCTCTTTGTTTTTCTCCATTTAACTGGATCCCAAGAGGCTGATTTTTTTTACCCAAAAGGTGTTGGCGTATCCCTATGGAGCCATTCTCTGCACAACCCAACACCAAGCACAAGCAAGCAAGTCATCTTCGACCAACACGGTTTCTCCGAGCTACATATAAAATAAAAAATATGCTCAAATCTCATTTTCTCCTCCCCTCCGGCCTTGCATAAAAAGTAAAGAGCTGAACATGTAGACTTTCTCGTAGAACTTTAAAAAACTGTTTTATAAATATAATTGTCGTAAAAATGGAAACCTTACTGCCACCAAAGTTTATCTTCAATACAATTTTATTGTGAAAGTCTTGATCCACAAAGGAACGATGTCTATATTCCCCACCCAACTAGCTTCTTTTACTAACAAATAACCATCTTGTACCACAAAAGAAAACTTAGTCCTCTTCATTCTACGTGTCATTGAGGAATCAAGTTTTTCGTCAAGCTTTTCGTCATGCCAGAACACTTTTTAGTAATTAGAAATACACAATGCCATTATGATGTATATATGTGTTCTCAATAAGCATCCTAGGCTAGGCAGGACTCAGACCCAAGCTGAGGGATGGTTCGTCTATCGGTGGCAGACTGTCTGGTGGTGGCAGCCAGGCTGAAAGCATCTGAAAAATGCCATAGTCGGCGTGTGGAATGGGTGTTTGGGAAATTACCACCTGGCTGTTGTGGTAATGAAGAGACAAAGCTAGTTTCCTGATAGACTTCATAATGCTGATGCCGTTCTCACGGTGTGGATAGTGAAGTGGTGGGTGAATGAGCTTAAGAGCTAGAGCAATAAAAGATGATGAAGGTGGGGATGGGAAACAGGAAATAGATTAAAGTGAATCCAGATGGTAGATACGAACATAGTACTGTTCATATCAAACATCTAATTACAGTATCAATTAGGAAGTGGATTTGAGACGCCTTAATTGTCAGACTAATTGAAGTAAAACCTTTGCAGCTTCATTGGGGATCAAAGTCCTGTCCCCGTTTTCATTTCAAAACCCCGCCTCCATCTTCACCCCCGTCTCCTATAGGAACCCGTAAACACATATTGAAACTATTTTTATGTCTGAAATAAAACCTTAATTTATGTAAAATACATTCAAATTCGGACATAATAATTATGATGAATTTATGAATTCAAAAAAGAGGTGATAAGTTTTGTATTTGTCGTCATGCAAAGTTTGTCTTATTTTCAGATACCTAACTTTCTAAAAACAATGGAAGAAGAGGTTGGAACTGGGTTTGCTAGAGACTTACTATCCTTGTTCCCGCCCCAATCCCCATCAGAGATTTTTTTTTGCTTTCTCCGTCTCCATCCCCTGCCTCCTGTTTCCACTCTTCAAATCTACCCGTTCGAGACAGGTTTCCGTGAGAAGCGGGGATCCCCTTCCCATGAACATCCCTAACTATAGGAATTCCCTCACTTAGGAAAGTATCTACTAATTGGATTATGTAACTACAAGGTGGTTAGAATCAAATTTTTTAATAGAATTGTTATAGGGTGACTCAGTCCAATTTTACTTTAAGATGGAAAAAAAGATGGCATCTTAAAATGATGAAGATGTTAAGCATATAATTATAGATTGATTAAAATAGAAAGATGTGTAAGGTATTTTATGTGATAAAAAGATCCTATTAAAATTGAAAGATAAATGAAAAGGTGTATAAAGTATTTTATATGATAAAAAGATCCTATTAAAATTGAACAACAATTAAACCAAGTATAATTTATAGTTGCAAGTATTGAACATTTAATTATCAACATGTACAAAATATGTCTGTGACAAAAATAAAGATATTGAGATTGATGAGTGGTTACACCAAGACATACTGTATCCATAATCAAGTTATTAGAAACAAAATGGGAGTGACACTAATATATGATAAAATAAGAGAAAATTATTTAGATGGTCTGGTCATTTAGAAAGACAATCTAAAGAAGCTTCAGTAAGAAGGTATTAGAAACTAGATTGTGAAAATATAAAAAGAATAAAAAAATCATAAAAATTTTAAAAGAAAAAATACATAATAATCTATTAAGTTAACTATTAGCATGACAAATTATCAAGCTCTATAAAACCAAAGAATCAATAGGTAACCGATTCCATCTAGTATAAGATAATAGTTGTTGTGACTTGTTAACTCGCCAAACATAATTCCGAATGTCAACATCATCGCCAAACAATGCCGGCATCATCAGAATCGAGAACTCGTAAGATTGTAATTTAAACTACTGTGTGTAACTGGATTCAGGTGCCATTTCTTCACAACAAGAACTAGTAAATGTGATTAACCAATTTAACTTCGGTTATGGTTTTTCATTATATAAAAAACCCCAGTGCTATTTCTTCGGAGAAGAAAAAAACCAACATGAGATTTACCAATTTAACTTCCGTTATGAATTTTCGTTATTATATATAAACTTCCGTTCTTTTAAACGTCCACCGCGGCCCCAAAGAAAGCTCGATCGACGGATAAATTGATTCTTCGCGCGCGCGCGTACGCCTCTCCCTCTCTCTCTGCGCGATCGAAAGACGATTCTCGAATCCCGGCTGCTGGAATGTGGAGCCTCTGCGCCTCTAGCTTGCCGAATATCGGGATGGATCGAGTTCTTCCTCTTCGATGCCCTTTTCATTTCCGATGTCGCGTTGGCGGCACTCCCATCTTTATTCCACGGTGCGTTTTGGTGCCGGACGATGCGAGGTCGATATCTGTGGAGGAGAGAGACAATCACGTCTTCGTGCTTGGGATGGGTTTCGTCGGTCAATTTTTGGCTTGGCAATTAAAGGAGGAAGGATGGTAATTATCGCTCTTTTCTAGGTTTTCTTTTCCCGCGCTTTCTTTTCTTTGACGATGGAGCCTTGTCTCTGAGCATGTTATCGTGTAAAAACAAGCTTTTCTGATTTTTCCTTATGTTCAGTTTCTGTTTTCATGTTTGTGCTTAAAGAACGGTTTTGAACTTTATTTTTTTCGTCGTTCATTGTCTAGGTGCCCGATTGAATATTTCCATTGTGTAATTCGTCACTTTCTTCAAAAGGATTGTGTGAGTTAATTAGTTGCGTACAAGCTTCGGATCAACTAAGTTCACGAACTATGCTTGTGCTTGAAAGTTTGTGGTTTTATTGCTTGTCCTAGTATAGTTCTTGATGAGGTTGATGAGAATTCCGGCATTAGCCATATAACTACTATGCCACATTAATCTTTCTGAAAAAGGTGCCACACCCATGTCCGACTCATGGACTCATCTTTAGTTAATTTTAACCTTTTCAAATTAACAATACTACATATTGTTAGAGCACTCGATCAGATCTTCTTCTTCTTTTCCGTTGGGTGGAATCTCATCTGAAGTTTTTAATATTGGAGTAGGAAGGAGGGAGGGATAGTTTTGACTGTGATGCGTTTCTGAGATTAGTACATCCGCTCAAAATATTAGTGATTTACTTAACTAAAATATACAGAAAATTTGCTTTGCTTGTAAATGAGAATAAATTTCCAAACCTACTTCATTTATTCCAGGCCGGATAAAGGAGGAGGGTTGTGTTATGCTTCCGACAGCCATTGTAAAACTTCGTCGGATTTTTATAACATGGATTACAAAAATTGCGAGGATTGCTTTGGGGTGTTCATGCCTAGCGACGCGTTGAGGAGCCCGAATGCAGTGATAAGTAAGCAAGGGCCACTACATTTTCGCCCGAATGTAGTAAATCCATTGCAGAGAGGGTTCCCACATCATGGATGGGTGTAGGTAAAGAAGTTAGTCCTGCTACATTGCCGTCCGAATGTAGTGAATAATTTTTAAAGAGGGTCTCCGCATTTTGAATATGGACGGATGAGGGGGTTAAGGAAGCTAGTCCTAGATAATAAGATTCGTATTGGTTCTTGGAATATCGGAACATTATCCGGTAAGCTAATGGAGGTGATAGATACTATGATTCAGAGAAAGATTCATGAATCATATTCTATGTTTACATGAGACAAAATGGGTTGGAGAAAATGCAAAGGAGATAGAGGATATAGGTTTTAAATTATGGTACTCAGGTAAAGAAAAGGCTCGAAACGGAGTTGGTATTATCATAAATAAAGATTTAAAGGAGAGTGTAGTAGACATACAACGATATGGTGACCGAATCATGACGTTGAAATTAGTGTTAGGAGCAGAGGTTTTGAATATAGTTTGTGCTTACACACCACAAGTAGGACTAGAAGATAGTATAAAGACAGTTTTTTGGGAAGAGTTAGACAAGGTGTTTCAAAAGATTCTACAAAGGGAGATGATTTGTTTAGGAGGAGATTTAAATGGACATGTCGGTAAATAGGCATTAGGATATCAAGGGATTCACGGAAACTTTGGTTTTGGGGATATAAATGAGGAAGGTAGGGAGATTTTAAATTTTGCTATGGCATTTGATCTCTTTATAGTCAATACAATCTTCAAAAAATGAGATGAACATTTAATTACTTATAAGAGTGGCTTATCACAAACACAAATTGATTACTTTATTTGTAGAAAAAAAGATAGAGCGTGTTGTAAAGATTGTAAGGTAATTCCAGGAGAAAGTTTAACCACCCAACATCGACTTTTAGTTATGGATTTACAAATAAAACAATAGACAAAGAAGAAAGAGTGCATCAAGCTATTTGGACAAAATGGTGGAACCTCAAAAGCGAGAAAGAACAAAGAAGATATATTTAAACTTAAAGTCCTTCGAGGAGATGCTTGGAATTATGTTGGTACACCTTGTGATATGATGAACAATATGACTATACATATTAGGAAAGTGACGAAAGATGTGTTAGGTGAATCTAAGGGAGGTGTACTAGCACAAATTTTAGCACACATTGCATCCTTATTTGCTGAAAAACACCTAAGGGAGGTGTACCGGAACAATATATATATATGGAATGTAAGTTTGATCATTTGGTTACTTCAGAGGACATATAAATTAAAATTGACACACATTGCATCCCCTAAAAGGAAAGTTTTAAATACCTAGGGTTAATTTTTCAGAGTGATGGAAGAATTGATGGAGATGTTACGATAGAATTAATGCTGGTTGGTTAAAATGGAGAGGAGCATGAGGTATTCTTTGTGATAAGAAGATACCATTAAAGTTAAAAGGTAAATATTATAGAGCAGCAATTAGGCCTGTCATGTTTTATGGTTCTTAGTATTGGGCAGTTAATCATCAACATGTACAAAAGATGTTTGTGACAAAAATGAAGATGTTGAGATGGTTGAGTAGTCATACAAGAAAGGACCATATATATAATGAGGTTATTAGAAACAAATTATGAGTGGCACCAATAGAGGATAAAATGAGAGATTATCGTTTAAGATGGTTTGGACATATAGAAAGAAGATCAAAAGAAGAACTTTTAAGAAGGCATGAAAAACTAAATTTGGAAAGTATTAAAAGAGGTAGAGGACGAACACAAAAGTGTTGGAAAGATACAATAAAGAATGATCTAGCTTATTGTGAGTTAACTGCTAACATGACACACGATAGGGATCTGTGGAAACAAAGAATCCATGTAGCTGACCCCGTCTAGTATGGGAAAAAGCTTAGTTGTTGTTGTTGTACTTCATTAATTGCAGGCATATTTCTGGAACCACTAATCTGTCATCCCTTGCCTTGGTGGGGGACGTTTTAAGTTTTGGCCTTCATGCCATTATTGTTGGGCCTGAACATAGTGCAATTTAGGAAGGGGAACTTGATTCTTCGGTTTGTTTACTGTAGTAGGATGTAGGCTTAAGTACCTTTCTCATATAATTGTTACAAGGAGATTCTGATCTTCTGTGTTTTTCTGACATGGTACACGCTTAGATTGCATCCTCCTTTCGTGTTGCTTAAAGTGATAGCTTATACTCTGACCAGACCTCAGCTGCATTTCCTTGCGTGAATGAACTTAGCTTCTTCCTTTTGGATCTTCTTGTTGCACTGGAAGTAATTCCTTTATCTTACTACCACCTCCTCTAATCATGAGTAAATATTGCATTGGTGGTGTTGGTAAGTTAAACATTCTCAATGATTCATTTATCTTTTGTCTGTAACTTCTTTTTTCTTCGTGATCTTAGTAACATGGTGCAGACGGTTGTGGAATTAAACAATCCAGTAGGATTTTATTTCCAATTATATCAATGGGGTCTGATTTTGTTTAAATGTTCCAAATGTGTTAAACTTCGTATCCCCAGGAATTTCAGCAACTTAGAACTTGGACATGACTAAACAATCTATTTCTTTCATGCCATGGTGAATACTGTTGACTATTCAATAAACTATAAAGATTTGAAACAACAACTATAGAAATATGAGATCTAGGTGCAGTCGGCTGCCTCCTTGGCTTGCCACTGCTCTCCTTCTCTCTCTTGTTTTTATTTCACAAAACCTAATGGATGGCTGCCCATTAGGATATACAGAGCAAATAATTTGAACGACCATTATACCCCTGCTAAGTAACTCTAATACAAAGGACCATTAAAAGCAGAAAAATACAACAAACTTCAATTACAACTAATCTAGATCAGAATTCAACACTCCTCCTCAAGTTGGGATGAAGATACTATGAGTTTTCAACTTGCTAAGACGCTGCTCTAGTCTTTCATTTCCTAGGGATTTAGTTAAGAAGCTGTTCTTGAGATCTTACATATATCATCTGGATAATCCCTGACTTTATCACATCTCTTATGAAGTGACAATCTATCTTGATGTGCTTCGTTCTTTATGATACACAAGGTTAGTAACTATTTGAATTGTTGCCTGATTGTCATAGTAGAATAGAATTGATTCTTCAGAATGAGTACCAAGTAATAGAGATTTTAACCAAATTGCTTCACACACTCCAAGTGCAGCTGCCCTATACATTGTTAAAGATCTAGCTACTACAGTCTGTTTTTTGCTTTTTCATGAGACTATGTTACCACCTACCATAGTCAGGTACCCCGATGTAGACCTTTTATCATTGGTCGATCTTGCACATCAACATCTTATATACTTTAATATTTAAATGATTATGAATTGTATACACGAGACCATTTGCAGGTGTGTGTTTCAGGTATCTAAATATTTGTCTCATGGCATTCATGTGAGATTTTGATGGGCAACACATAAATCGACTTACCATACTTACAACGTAGGAGATATCTGGGCACTTGATGATCAAGTATATAAGTTGTTCCACTAATCTTTGGTACTCTCTAGGTTCCTGCAATGATTCATTTGTATTGACACTTAATTTTAGGTTACTTTCCATGGGTACACTTGCTTGTTTACGTTCTAGCATATGAGTATCCATTAATAAGTCTATAGTATATTTCCTTTGAGTTGGGAATATTCTCGTTAAATTCCTCTAAACTTCAATCCCTAAGAAATAATGGAGAGGTCCCATATCTTTCATGTCAAACAAGGAGAGTAGTTGATCACTTGATCTTTTAAGTTTTTAACTGTGTAATTTCATTATCATTATCTCTAGTGATGATAATATCATCCACATAGACCACCAAGTTGCAAATACCTTCTCCTTTCCTTACGAACATTGTATTGTCACTTATACTTCTAGTAAATCTGAGGCTTGTGACTCCATTGTTTAATCTTTTAAATCATGCACGAGGTGATTGTTTTAGTCTATATATTGCTTTCATGAGTTTACATACACTGTTATCTGTGTAGTCATTACACGTCCCAGGTGGTAAATTCATATAAATTTCTTCATTCATATGCCCACCCTTGGAGAGATGCATTTTTGACATCTAGTTACTAAAGTTTTCACCCTTTTTATAAGAGCAACTCTTCAACTTGCTTGAAGAGTCTTTGCCAAATCACAAACCAAAAATCGCAAGTGATTAATGTGCCAAATACACCAAACACTTGGAGTTCAAACTCACAAACCAAGTCAAGCAAAGAACCAACGAATCAAACCAAATATCCAAAGTGCTGCAAATCATCTTTATTAAGGAATGAAAGAGAGAGAATTAAAATACATCACCAAGGTGAGGTCAAGAGGGAGAGAGAGTGCCAACGGCTAGTTCAACTAGTCGTTGGGGGCTGAATGGTCAACCCCTAATGGCTAGTTTGGGGCCCCAAGGCCCTTGCCCGAGCCCTAGTAGCCCGGCCCGACCAAGACGATTTACGGGCCTTAGTGGCCTGTACCTATTACACCCCCCAAACTTGCGGTATATAGGCCAAAAGTTTGTCCAAAAGAAATGAAATCGAGAAGCCGACAATGAGTTTGGTGAAAAAGTCGGCAACTTGTAGTTTTGAAGTCACGTAGCACACAATCAACTTCTTCTTCAAGCATTCTTCTCTAACAAAGTGACAATCAATCGCAATATGTTTTGTTCTTTTATGAACATATTGTTAGAGGCTATATACATACATGACACTCTTGTTGTCACAAGACATCGTAGATGGTTGTTCCAGCATGAGCCCCATGTCTTTTAAACACTCTATAATCTAAAAAATCTCAGCAACAGTAGTTGTAATAGCACTATATTTTGCTTCTATGATGACAAACACCAGTTATTTTTTGAATCTTTATGAGATCAAGGTATATATGCAGTCAAATCAAGAAAAAAGAAAGAAGTCAGAACTACCCCCTTATCCATAGAGTGCTTAATGTATGTGATGATTCTCATAACCGCACTAATGTGAAAACTAGTAGGAGCTTATTGAAACGGGCTTGTAGTGTGTACAACATGTGATGTCTGGGTGAGTGATAGTGAGATAAGTCAATGCTCATATCAGCTGCCTCTACGGTGTAGGATCTTTCAGTTTCTCTCCAGCTCTCAATTTTGTTCTTAGTAATTCTAGGGTATCTGCCTTCTTCTCATCAGTTATACCTGACCTGTTAACAATATCACTTGTAAATTTTGTTCAAACATAAAATATCATCTATCACAAAATACAACTTCAATTTCCAAAAAATAACTAAGCAAACCAAGGTTTTTCATTTCAAACTTCTTGTGGAGATCCCTTTTAACTTATAATATGCCATCATCACTTCGAGTGATTATCATGTCATCAACATACAAAAACATTATTATAATTTCCTTAGAAATAATAATGTGTGATTATAATAAGATATAAAGTTATGAGTATCTATTTTCAAATCTATCAAACCAAGCCTTACGTGTTTACTTAAGACCATACAAGGTCTTTCATAACTTTAGAACATGATTTTTGAGGATATCTAATCCTGGAGAGAAATCATATAAACCTCTTCATTTAAGTAGCCGTTCAAGAAAATATTTTAACATTTAATTGAAAAACTTTTCAATTTATAATAGCATTAAGAATTATTAAAACTCTTATGGTTGTTATTCTAACAACTTTGAGTGTACCTTTTAGCTACTAGTCTAGGTTATATCTTTCTATGGTATCATCACTATGTGTTTTTACTTTATATACCCCATTTATATGCAAATGCAATAAGTTTTTTATCCTTAGGTTTAGGTGCAATATTCCAAGTTTGAGCTTTATCTAAGGCCTTTAATTCTTTTTGCATAACATTTTCCCATTCCCATATGCCTTTGGCTTGATTATAGATGTTGGGTTCTTTTACTTGTAAAATAGCGGCAATAAGATTTTTTCTTTGTTGTTCAAAGGTTTCATATGACACAAATTTTTATGGGGCCTTGAAATTCTAGGAGGTAGTCTAATATTTTTTTGTTCTCTAGTTCTTCTATTATAGTGTAAGGAAAAAGGGTCTATAGTACCACGAGATTTGTTATTTTCTCTTATTTCCATATCCTTGTGTTCATCTTGTTGTCTTAATTAATGATTTCTTCTCTATCACTATCTTCATCCTCACTATCTTCTAAGTTTGCAAAGTCATTTAAAAAGGTATATTTTCATTTATCTTCAATGTTAGAGCCATAGTAATGGTTGTCTTCCAAAAATTCAACATCTCTTAATACATAAAGTTTATTTTCATTGGAATGAAAACATTTATAACCTTTTTTGTCAATGACATAACCTAGAAAGACACACTCTATAGCTTTAGGAGATAATTTATCATTCTTATCTTAATAAATAAAATATTTATTACAAAAAACTCTTAATCTTTTATAATATGGGACATGTCTAAATTTTTTAAAAGGAGAAATGTTACATTCTATTTATTAGATAAACGGCGGTAAGGGTAACTTCCGCATACAAGAATTTTGATACTTTACTAGCAATCAAAAGAGTTATAGTAATTTCTATAATGTATCTATGTTTTCGTTCGGCTAAACCATTTTATTGTGGGGTTTTTGTAGAAGATTTTTGGCATAAAATTCCATGTGTTTCCAAATAGTTTTGAAATTCTTTTGACATTCACCCCCAGAATCTAAACTCAAGATTTTAAGGGTGGTGTTAAATTGGTTTTTAATCATTCTGTGAAATGTCAGAAAACTTCTAAATACTTTAGATTTATATTTTAAGAGAAATATAAGTATATCTACTAAAATCATCTATATAAGTGACATAGTATCCGACTCCTTCTTTAGAGACAATAGGAGCGGGTCCTCAAACATCAGAATTAACCAATTCAAAGTGTTTACTTGCAATAAAACTTCTCTCACCAAAATGCATATGATGTAATTTTCCAATAATACATTCTTCACAAATAAAATCTTTGTCTTTATTATTTTTCAATAATACATGATTACACATAACTCCGCCTATCTAAGGGATCTCCCTTGCATGGACGGTCCTAAGCCCACATAAAGGAGGAGGGTTGCGTCAGGCTTCTGACAACCATCGTAAAATCGTACTTATTTATCATGGATTCTACAAATTATGATAGGATTATGTGAAAACAAAGAATCCATATAGCCAACCCCATCTAGTATGAGAAAAGGCTTAGTTGTTGTACATGATTACAACTTGTTCATATAAGATGCCAATAGATCTTAACATACAAGATCATCTATTTAATTAGAACATTATGGTTCTTACCACTGCAGAGTAAAGTGAAGTCAAAGATCGAACCTCTTCCTCAGCATGTCCAATAAATTCCTTTAATGTGTTCACCCCACATAGAAACAACATACTTTTACGGTAGAATCAGAAAACGAGGAAAGAAAAAAAATGATTGAGCATGATAACAAGGAAGTGATCAATCTTTAAGGTGTCAATTATCAGATAGCATGCAACATGGAGCATAGAAAAGCACAACATCCGGTCACAAGATGAAAACATCACTTTCTTTCATACTTGGGATAAAAAATTCAGGAAGAATGTTTTAGACATTTTCTATATTATCAGTTTTGCTGGGTAATGCCAGGGCTTTCATGTCAACTATAGAATAACTGAGGATACAAGTCTAATAAAAACTTTACGGAGTTTGTATTTCCTTAACGGTTTGTTTGTTCAGAAAGAGATGGTTTCATATGAAGTTATCTTAATTTGGGCTGAGTACACAACCCCAAGTTTTTGATGATCTAAGAATCTGTTACTGATCTTCCCTCCAATGTTTGCATTCGTTGAGCAAATACATTGTACTCAGTAAATGTGTAAGTAGATTACTTCTGGAAAATGCATCATACTCCATAATGGTCCCAATCTTTTGTGCCAAAGAGTTGTGTCATGAATTACACCACAATATTCACAATTTGGTAAAATAAAATTGTCCATTTTGTATAGTCCACTTTCTCTGCGGCCTTATCCAATCACTTTTTCCGATAGGTGATACTCCACCACACAATTGTTGGATGAAAAAGTGACTATACAACCATTTCCACAAATTTGAGTAACTAAAACAAATTTAGATTGAGTTTTGGTATAAGGCTTATATTGGATACTTTGAAATCTTTGCTTTCGAAACTTCAAATCTCATTTACTTAAAGTCATGTACCATGGCGGTAAAAATATGCTTATTCGAAGTCTTTTGACAAGTGTTTTTCAAAAAACATTTTTTATGTGTCATGAGAAAAGACACGCCTAAGTCTAAAAACCAAGACATTGAAAATTTGTGGATAGTGCATTCTCGGATATGCTAGCTTTTTCTTTAAACATTTCTTTAATGTAAGCCTTGATGTTGGGGTAATACTTCTCCCTCTTTATCTTCCAAGACGGCCACATTGATGTGCCCTCTCTCCTTGTGACAAATAGTACTCTTGTTGGCCATGGAGTCATGGGCTTCATGATCGTCTTGCCTTGTCCTTCAATTTTTTTTACATGCGGCAGCTTGTATGTCTTTAGATTTACCCTGGTCTAGAGGTGGCAAGAACGACCTCCTTTAAAGCATTAAGGTTTTTAAATCTAGTTTCTTCCATAATTAGATCGGCAATGAACCCATTACTCTTGAGTCTCAGTTTTCTATGGATTAAAGTAAATCTTATGTTTTCAAAATTTTCTCTTAGACCTTGCATAAACAAGAAGAATTATTGGTTATCAAGATATTCTTGAAATTCATCCATTTTTTGAAGTTTTTCAAATTTGTCAAAATTTCGTAGTTGACTCAATCATTCTAAAAGGTCATTGTGATAATCTTTAATGCTTAAGTTACCTTGCTTAAATATTATAATTTTTTCCATCAAATCAATTTGGAAAACAAAGACATCATGAGAATGAATTTTCTTAAAATACTTCTATGTTTCAAATGCATTTTCAAAGATATTGATTCTATTGTGAAGTTTTTCTTCTACATTTTGCCAAATAATCCTACTAATTTTTTCATTCATTTTTACCATATTTTAAAATTTTGTTTGTAATTTTCTTGGGCCTTATGATATCATCTTCATCAAGCCCATCAATTTTCAAATTTGACTCTTGGATAGTGTCATCCACATAATCCAATAATCTTTTAACAAAAAATATTTTTTGATTATTTTTGTCCAACTTTGATAGCAATTTGGGTCAAGCAAGCAACGAAATACTTCATTTTTCCCTTTCATTTCTTACAAAGACAAGCTTTTGAAGATTACCTCAATCTCCGAATATCAAAGGCAAGAAAACAAAAACTTGCTTCAAGTTTGACATTCTTTTCAATGCATCAATATCCGGTGATATTCTTCGGAGTAGGCTTCGATACCATGTAAGTGTAGTTCTTCAATTTGCTTAAAAAGTCTTCGCCAAATCATGAACCAAGAATCACCAAGAGATCAATATGCCAAATACACTAAACTCTTGGTATTCAAATACACAAACCAAGTCAGGAAGGCTACATCCATTTATACATGTACTTTCCTTCTACAAGGGTCATAACACATATAGCCTTTTTGCGTAGAGGAGTAACTGAAAAAGATGCACTTGATAACTTTTGAATCCAGTTTATCCTTATGTCTTGAGTGATCATGAACATAACACACATCTGAATATCCTAAGAGGAATATCAAACATCCTTTTATTTGATGTTAGTACCTAAAGTGAGATCTTTCCTTGTAGTATAGTTGAAGGATTCTTGTTTATGAGATAGATAGCCATCAGAACAGGATCACCCCAAGAACAGCATAACCCCAAAGTGTCTTAGGAGCATTACTCCCGATTAACGGAGCTCTAGCTGTCTCTAGGATGTGACGATTTTTCCTCTCTGCCACTCCATTTTGCTGTAGTGTATTGACACATGTAGTTTGAAGAACTATGCTGTGATTCTTCAGATATATTTTAAGGTGCATTCCACTCAATTCTCCACCATTGTCTGATCTCATGCATTTATTGGAATATTAAAATTGTCACCACAAACTTGTGAAATATTAGAAATATAGTTGAAACTTCATTCTTATTTTTGATTAAGTAAACCATTGTAAATCTTGTATAATCATCAACAAAGGTGACAAAATATTTGTAGCCTAGCTCTATGATGCGTAGTTTTTTGAGAAGTTTTACATTCAAAAGATTGATTAACCACATCTAAACTCAACTTAAGGACAATACTCTTCAATTTGGGAACTGGAAGATGTCCAAGTCGTTGATGCCAAAGTCTTATTTCCTTGACACTTGCATCCAAAATTCTTTTTATTTGCTACCACTGTTGACTATACTCCATCCAACACATATAACCCACCTCTGACTCTACCATGCCAAAGGGTCCTCCCAGTTCTTCGATCATGAAAAACACAACCATTTTCATTAAAAATAAGTGAACAATTTAACTCTTTAGCAATAACATGAACAAATAGGAGATTAGTAGGGAATTTTTGAACATCTAAAACTTAAGGTACTTAATATATTTTGTTGTTGTCAATGTTTTCTTTCATTAAATGACTAGGATTACCAAAAAGTTTGCCTTTTACAACTATATGTCTGTTTCAGGATTTATGCTGGCTGCTTCGAGATGCACACACCACTGTCTCTGCTTTGAGATCTGTGTTGTGCTTCACCCTTATAGAGGAGGCTAGTTAGTTTGCTTAGTCCTGTCCGAAGTATTGATTTGTAGAGGATTTTCTCTCTTTTTTTCATCGATTAGGGTTTATAACCAAACCCTAAGCACACAAAATATTTTTTCCTGGACTCGTGCACTTCCCACGGCCTAGAAATGAATGCTATGCTACCATGTTGAATATTCAATAAACTATGAAGATTTGAAACAACTATAGAAATATGAAATCTAGGTGCAGTTGGCTGCCTCCTTGGCCTGCTGCTGCTCTCCCTCTCTCCCTTGTTTTATTTCA
Source organism: Brasenia schreberi (assembly GCA_036023115.1). Lineage (NCBI taxonomy): Eukaryota > Viridiplantae > Streptophyta > Magnoliopsida > Nymphaeales > Cabombaceae > Brasenia > Brasenia schreberi. Next base: position 3,936,478 of record JAYKKT010000072.1, read on the forward strand.
CTATACCTAATGGATGACTGCCCATTAGGTTATATACATGAAATAATTTGAATGACCATTATGCCCCTACTAAGTAACTTAATATAAAGGACCATTAAAAGCAAAAAAATACAACAAACTTCAATTACAACTAATCTAGATCAAAATTAAACAAATACCACCTTTGAATGTTTTACTTAACCATTCATTCCCTATTGAATTGCCTGATTGCTCTTTGATCTTGCAATTACTTTATGATTATTCCATGTTCAATGGATTGTAAATGATAGTTTGTGATTTTTGGGAATAAAAAATGATCATTGGTTTTTTAAATTCAGGAGAGTATCAGGAACATGCACAAATGAGGCAAAAAAGAAAAAGCTTGAGGGAAGTGGATTTGAGATGTTCATTTACAACATACAAGATCACATGTAAGGATATATCGTGTTGATTTTTCTTTGACTTTTTGTTATTTACTCAATGTTCACATTATAAGCAGGAGTTTATTAACAATTGCAAAGCTCATTAACAGTGGATGTAATGCCATACGTGCATAGCACTGATAGAAGGAAATATCAACTTAGCTTCTAAGAAAGTGGTACTGAATTGCAGCAAGCTCATTTAAGATAAGACTACGAGCTTCTACTTCTGCTATATGTTTATTTTTACTATTTCCGAACTTGATGGTTATACTTCAGGTTATGGAGGGATAAGCTTCCCACCTGACATGGTGTCCCATCACATTGAGATTCTTGATTCTTTTTCTTTTTTGTTTTAATTTGTTAATGCTCTAAGGAATTTATTGCCATATTTTTATCAAAAACAAAAAAGAAGAAAGAAGAAATTGCTAATTAGTAACAGCTGATGGCCTTTGGTTGATTTCATGTTTCTTTTTGCAGAACAGTTACCAGATGAATTTTCATATATTAGCATTCATTTATGACGTCTAGTTCCAATCCAGTAGCATCCTATATTTGGTTTAGGTTCGTCTTTTTTAATCCGAGTACATTATATATATAAAATACAACTAAGCCTTTTCCCATACTTGATGGGGTCGGCTACATGGATTCTTTGTTTTTTTATAGAACCATGGTAAGTCCGACAAAGTTTTATGCTGGCTGTCGGAGGCCTAACGCAACCCTCCTTCTTTATCCGGGCTTGGGACCGGCCATGCAAGGGTGATCCCTTACATGGGAGGAGTTTATTTTTTAATCCGAGTACATTGTGCTTTGAAAGTGGAATCCTACTTTTTCATTTACACACTTCTGAATGAGTTTATTTTCCCAATTTATGGTACGGTATGTCATGCCAATGAGTTACTTTTGTAACATGAGCCACATGATTAAGTTAGATTTGAGTTTGTATCTCTGTTTGGAACTAACAGAACATAAGTTATTCAGTTGTCTGAGGATGCTTTCTTTACCCTTTTTATTAACTAAGAAATGTTGATGAATCTTCCACTAGTGTCATATGGTCTTCAAAATTCTTCAGTGGTAAATTTAGCTTTTATTGGTAAGAGTTGATGCACGAATGTCACATACCACTTACTTTTTATGTGGAAAGCTTTCCAGTCATAATGATCATCGTGAACTCTTTATATAATTTTTCCAGTTTAATGGTGCTTCACCTTTCCACAAAATGAGGAAGAAACAGCTGGTGTGTTGCAGATAGCGTTGTGGAACTCACACTAGCTTGCTACTTAAGATGTTCTGCAGTTTGCTAGAAAAAAATGTGTATTCCCATTGGCTTTTAATGTCACAGCGCAACTTGCACATATATGATTCGTTTATGCTATACTTGTTATGTTAATAACTACATTTAGGATAACCTCAAGTGGTAGAATGTTCTGGTATCTTTACAATGCAGCCATGCAGTGAGTCATCAAACAAAGAATTTTGCATTCACGTTCTTTACAGATTGAAAACCAATGTTCTTTTATTATGTTACTTCCATTTGATACCTCTGTATTTATTTTTCTTGTCATTTGTAGTTCTTCACACATATCAGCATCATCTGTCCTGCATCAAGGAAAAAGTTTGGATGCTTTGCAAGAAGCTACACACCTCCTGGTCTCCATCCCTCCTATTGGCCTTAGGGATTCTGTAAGCTATAATATTTTGTCTATAAATGGACGTCTTTCCCATTTTTGAATGCTGCTTTAGTTTGAGTAACAATGTCGCTTATTGTTGGGTTTTATTTTAGTGCAGGTTTTGCACCTTCATGGGGACCTTATACGGAATAAATTAAGCAGTGGCAATCTTCGTTGGTTGTGCTACTTATCCTCAACTAGTACGTATCTGCATAGGTGCTTGACCAATTGGTGTGTGTTTCTGAGTTCTCTTTCAGAAAACCAGTCCTTCATGGTCATTTAATTCCTTGGGGATTCATAAAAGATTTGTGCGTGTACTCACACCCACCCACACCCATATATGTGCATGTATGTTATATATGTGTGTAGAAGCTGGAATATGCAAACCAATTTGTATGCGAATTGATGCAAAAACTCTTGGTTGCTAAATTAAGATACACGGGTGGTTTAGAATTAAGAACCAAAAAGGTAATCAAGACTCAAGTTCACCTACTCAAAAAGCAAAATATACTGTTTGTTTTTTGAATCTAAGCCATCATCTCTCTTGATCTAACGGTCAATAATTCTTTGCATCAGTTTGCATTCAAGCCAATGTGCACACCAACTTCTTTTTCTCTCTCTCTCTCTATATGTTTGTATATACGCCATTGCTATTTTCTATCTTTTCTCCTAAAATAAAATAACTTGATTAGTCATCCATTTCTAAGGATAGGGTCTGTGTGTTTTTGTGTGTCACACACACACACATATGTTTTGTCCTACACAATGCTTGTTTAGCGTGACTAAAGTTCTGTATTTGATGATGTCATATCATTTATCTCATACATAAATTTGGTGAAATGCTTCCCATACGCAGTATGAACTCTACCAGAGTGCAAAAGCACCTGCATGTTTGGTTTATCATTGCTCAACTTACGTTTAGCTTCTGTTTCTGGTGATGGAGATTTCAAAGTGATGCCTCTTTGCTTAATGTTTCTAGGTATTTATGGAGATCATGGTGGTTCTTGGGTTGATGAGGAGTAAGGATCATGTTGATTAAGGCATGTTTCTCTTTCTGTTGCCTGTGAGTACATGGATAAATGACTATTTTGTTTCTATTCATGATTTTATTCAGTGTTCCTCCTAAGCCTGCAAATCAGTCGGCTGTTGCAAGGCTGGATGCGGAGAATGCATGGCTTAATCTTGGTTGTGAGCTTGGCGTGCATGTGTATGTGTTCCGACTTGGAGGTATATACGGTCCAGGTAGAAGGTGCGTCTGTTGTACGATTCGCCAGTCCTTTGTAACTCGGCAAATAGTTACACTGCAGAACCGCCTTAGTTACAAAATCTCACCAAGCCTCACGCAGTTGCATACTCATAAGTTTGACTATTTCTGCAAGTTTATCTTGGCCTTGTCTTCATTGCCCTTTTAGTTCATTTTTCAATCGTAAAGCTGTATTAACCGTGTAAAGCTTGCATTCAATTGGCTACAAGTTTCTATATTTTCCAGTGCTTTGGATACCATTATCAAACCAAGGCCCTTGTCAAAAGTTCAGCGGGAAAGACAACATAGGCATTACACAGCACGGGTTCATGTTGATGATGTTTGTCAAGCAACCATAGCCAGTATCAAGCGACCATCATCTCGGTATGCATGTGGGTTTGCTAATAAACCATATTCATACTGTAGCTTACTTTCAGTGAGTTGTTCGCCTTTGGTTATTTAATTTATGCTCTGTATATTTGAAGACACATGAAATGCTTGTTGGTTTACAAGGAGTGCACTTTGAAAATTATAGGATGATCTCCTAATTGGAAGCTTAAAGGTTAGTTTAAAAGACTGAAGTGAGAACCAAGTGCCTTCCTTTTCTTCAGTTGAATTATTTCCTGACCCATCATTTAGTCGCGTTATCTTTTCTACCCCTCTTCATCCTTCTTGTGGTTCAAAATTTCGCTCTTCATGTAACAGCAGTTCATCTGGAAATTGTTTGAATTAATACCAACTCTTCTTTTCCTTTTAAAGTGAGACAACTAGCAAAGCCGTAGGCCTCTTAGAATTGGCTCGTTCTTTTTTCCTGAAGAATTTGGGGTTTCATGACAATTATGCATTCCTTCTCTTCCACACATTGCAGGCAAATATTCAATATTGTTGATGATGACCCTGCACCACGTTCAGAAGTTTTCTCATTTGCAAATTCGCTGATCATGAAGAAATGGCCAGAAAAGCTAGATGGAAGTTTTGCAAGACAGGATACTACAATCCCACAACCGCATAGTGGGGAGCATATTGCAGAAAAGCGAGTGTCAAATGCCCGTATGAAGAATGAACTAGGAATCAATCTTCTGCATCCAAGTTACAGGTCTGGTCTGGAAAGCATTGCTCAGTCCATGGGTCTTTGACCAACTGTTTGTGGGTTACTTGCATTCACTGCATGCACCAATAGTGATAGCCTTAGTAACTAAGGAAACTGCGCAGCTCATGAACTGTTGAAAACTTGAAAAATCAAGTCTTTGCATATAGTCATTCAGATGTGGATAAAATCATTTAGGCTAATTGATAATCCAGATGGTTGGTCCACAGTTACTGATAATCCTGCTTCCATCTTTGAGACTCAATTCTTAGAGATGAAGAATGGTCAAGTAACTTGAACCCTGATGGTTGGCATACAGAGACATGAGAACTAATTGATTGTAAAAGATGTTTGCTTATTATTTATTTATTACTGGAAACAACCGGCCTTTGGTGGTTTGCGTTTAGACTGCAGACTTGAGACTTGAAAGATTTGACCATAAAAGAGACAAACTTAATTAATATCTTTGGATTCTGTTAGTTGTCTCTTGTTTCATGACAGGCGCAGAGGAGCCTAACAAATATTCCAGAACTGGACGGCAGATGGATATCTTTTAATAGGGCTGACAGGAAAAGTGAGCGGGAGCATTAAATATGAATCCTCTTTTTGAATCCATCTGTATCAGATGCAAACCTGTGAGAGAAGTTAGAAGTGGAGGTAGCCGGTTTTGGACCCAGCTTGGTTGGTTGAACCGGAACCGGAACTAGAACTTCTGGTTTTCAGTCGCTTTTTTAGTTCCTATTTTAAATAAAACTGTACCGTCGTTTCATGGATTTTTTTTTCAAATGAAACAGGAATTCGAACTACTGTGAAACTGTACACGGGAACTGAACTGGAACTGAAAGGATGCTAGTTTAATTTAGTTTTCAGGGTTTTGGCGGAATCAGAGTCAATGGTTTGGAACTGCCGGTTTTGGTTTACTATATTTAATAGGATATTTTAAGCATGAATTATTTAATTAATTATGTCAAATGTCAATCAGATTCAAAGCGATGACAGCTGATACATCAATATCTCAAAAGCATTTTCTAATGTTTAGTCGGTGAAAATTAAGGTAGTGGGTGAAGGTATTAAACGCCAAATATTCGAATCCTACATCTTTTATTTAACTAAACATATGAATCTTGTTAAGCTGAACGGAAAAGAGCCTTATTAAGGCCAAGGTTGGGGTTAAGCATTTATTAGACTGACTTATGGAAATTAATAAGCCCAACATGTTTTCCCACACTGGCCGAACCTTGGTCAGATCTTTCCACATCTTTCTTGCTACAACAGTGAGGCCTGAGCCAGGTATGCTTGACCCAGGCATGGAATCGGACCTTTAAGCTTGCGAGTCGAGTCCCTTGTCAGTTGAGCTGTTGCTCTGAGTGCATATTTTGAAATGTCAAAACGGCATACTGGGCTCTGGGAGTATCAGCTCTATTAATCGATAAACTATTTCTAGAACTTTTTCATTATAAGTGTGACCGTTATAATGTGAAGAATCTAGTCTCTAAAGAAGAAAGGAAAGCACCAAGAGCATTAGCTCAACGGCACCGCGCTCTAGCGTTGTTGTCCCTGGTGGGGAGTTCGACTCCCAAAATGTGCATGTGTGGGTGTGTGTTAGGCTTTGGCTCAACACCTTATTTCCCACCAACCATGCTTTCACTCTTCGGTAACTCGGATATATCTAGATTTTCAAGCCTCTCTAGATCGTTCTAGAACTTTGTTACCTTAACAATGCAAAGCACTATAATGAACGAGCGAAGCATAATTTTGCGAGTACTTATCTACAGTGGTAGATCTAGAATTTTTTGTTGGGTACCGAACTGCTTATTCAACCATCTAGGGTAGGGTGAACTATGTAGAGTAATCATATATTCGATCGCACCTTGTAACTTTTTCATTGGTTTTTCGAATTCCAGGTGGGGTGGCAGCCTCACCTCCAGTGGTAGATCTACATTCAGGAAAGGTGGGGCGGCCGCCCCACCTGAAATTCGAAAAGCCAATGAAAAGGTTACAGGGCACGATTGAGTCCATGGATGCCATATATAGTTTGTCCCATCCTAAATAGTCAAACAGGCAGTTGGCCTCACTCCACATAAAATTCTAAATCCGCCGCTGCCCACCTCCACCCAATATAGATCTACCACTGCTTATCTATAGCTTCACGTCCTTTGCAAATGCAATTATAATGCGCTTCATCGAAGACTCAAGGAAAGAGCAAGCCACTATTAACTATCACCCTATCTTACAGTAATTCCAAATAATGTTGCATATGCATTTTGTATCTAATGGTAGATTATTCTCTTTTACAATACCTGATCTTTTAAGAAGCGAAGGAGGTTTTAAGTAATTGAAAACCAATTATTTATACTGGAAGTTAAATGTTGATATAACATAAGATAGAGAATAATTGTTACTAAAATCAACGTAGCCGACCCCACTTAGTATAGGATAAGGATCTTTTTGGTGCGATTTTCTTGTTTGGAAACACTGGGTTACATTTTCTTTTGGTAGAAGACGAGCGTGAAGCATTGTTATGTATGCCTCGATAGTCGAACTTGCGGTCTACGACACTCAAGTCAAGAGCCCTAAAAGGTGGGCTAAAGCCCTAAGTGCAGACACTGGTTTCATTTTGAAATCCAAAGTTGGTCCTAAGGAGTGCTAGTTTGAATATGCATGGCTCTCCTTTTTCTTTTCTAACTGTTATAAGAACATATTCTATTATTTGAATAATGCTAAATAATAGTCAAGTATAATGTGGTGTGCCAATGCACGACGAGCAATAGCTCACCTGGCTAAGGGGTCATCTCACAAGTTCAAGTTCATGAGTTCGATATCTTGGGGCGTGAATATAGGCTTCCGCTTTGCGGTTATACCAAAAAAATATGTGATGACCAATAACAAGATCTGCCATTTCAGAACCAGGGGGGGAAATCAGAAAGTAAATCATCTCACTATCCTCATCGGATGAAATAATGCTTCTTTGAAGCTTCCAAGCGCTTGTTTCCTGGGATCACAATAGGGAGATGACATTTACAGGAGGGGTCTAACTTTTATTTTTGGCAATTCACCTTATTCTGACTCTGTCAGCATGGTACATGATCGGCTTCCATGAAAACAAAGAATCCATGAAGCTGATTCCATCTAGTATAGAAAAAAGCTTAATTGTTGTTGTACCTCATTCCGAATCTCCAAATTCCGATGATCAATATATAATAAATTTTATAAGAATTTGAACATTGACAAGAGAGATATCACTATGTGCTTTCTGGTTTAGGAAAATCTTCAAAAGTAGCTGAGAATAATACTTTGAAGTTGTACATTAGTAAACTATAATGAAAACATATTTATTGACAGCATCAGCTTGAACGTTTTTTTCCTTTTGGTACAATGGAGAGGCTGAAGCGAGATGCAAGCTCTAGGTATTGAACTCATGACCATCTTGTGAGTCGACTCCCCAGCCAGGTAAGCTATAGTTTGTTATGCAACTCGAATGATGTAGTTAAGCTGGGTTTGACTTGGATGAGCTGGGTTGCACTTGGCTTAAGATATAACAAACTGAATTAAGCTAAACAGGCTGAATATAAAGAATTGCTTGTTTGGTTCAACTGGAATCTAATAACTCATTTAGTTATATATTAAAAAACATCTAACCAAATGAACTCGGGTGACATAACGTAATCAAATCATGAATGGTTCAATGTTTTCAAAGAAAATTCAGTAAGAAGGGATGAAAATATATATAATGAATGTGTTAAAGAAAAAAATAAAAAGTTTGTTTGAAAGAAATAATAAAAATAATCTAACTTAGCATGAGATAGGATCGACACCTTGTGAAAACAAAAAAAAATCCACGTAACTGACTAAATGTAGTATAATGGTTGTTATTTTAATGTTCTATAGGAAAAGTTACATTTTTAAGCTTCAAAAGTAGTATGGGGAAAGGTTTCATGAAACTTTATCAGCAGCTCATGCTCATTTCATCTAACTCAACTTTTCCCGCTTCAACTTTTGGCTCAAGCCGAAGTGGATGACAAGCTGAACATCAACCAAGACATTAATTGAGATGAAGAACGACTTTGTTTTATCCAAACATGTTTCATAAATCGTTTCAAACCGTCGATTTCAGTTAGCTCTGAATTTGGAATCATTGATTTTGGTTAGTTCAGAATTTGAAATCATCAATTTCAGATTGGTTCTAGTTTGTGACTAGAATCATTTAGAACCCGTAATTTTATTTTAAAAAATAAATTTTATAATAAAAATTAAAAATATCATGACCAGTTGTTTGAAATCGTTGGTTTCGATTTAAATGTGGATTTAATTTTGTAAAAAGTAAAGCTGAAACCGAATCTACTGAACTCTGATTCTAGATCCGGTTTCAGTTCTTATTCTACCTATTTCAGGTCTAATCAATTCCTGACATGGTTCTTCCATTCGGATTAAAACCATCAGACCGGTTAAAAACCGATCATGTATGCACCCAATAGTCACACGATCAAACCCTGCAAATGATGATATATGTAAGTAGTTGGTGGCCACTATCAGCTCCAATAGTAACGTCAACCATGAAATGAAAGATGAAGCGTTCTCTTCTCGGATTTCATGAGTTACTTTTTGAAAAAGGAAAACTTTATTCAAAAATTGTTTTTACTTTTGAAAAAGTCCTAGGCATCTCCCGGATGAACATGTAATGACTTTTTTAAAAGGAAAGTCCAAAGAAGAAAAAGCCAAATATATAAACAAAACAATACCGAAAAAGAGTTGTTGGTACACACTTAGCTTTTGTTATGAGAAAATACTTTGCAGATAACCTTTTTCCTCTTCTCTCTCTCTCTCTCTCTCCCTCTCTCTCTCTCTCTTTCTTTTCCTTATCTCACATATAGGTTTTCAACTACTATTACAATACTTAAACCTTAAGGAGCAGACGTGTAGAGAACCGTCGGTTGCATCACTGACATGCAAAAAATTGTCGGCTCCATCACTGGTATCAGAGCCAGGTTGAAGCCTTCTGTGACTCTTTAGCAGGTACATTGATTCTGAAAAACAAGAGAGAGAAGTGTTAAAAATAGTGCCGAAAAGTTTTTCCTCAGTGTAGCGGTTTTTGGAGCCAAATTATTATTGTGCCCTTTTATGTAAACCAAAATTATGAAATACCACAGAATAAAATTATCAAAATGTCTAGATATTTTGATATGAAAAGACTGATTTACTCTTTTATAAGTGAAAAATCTTTTCTACCCTCTAACAATCTGTAAAATTATGAAAAACCACGATGTAGTTTTATAGTTTTATCCCTAGTTAATTTTCAGATTTATAGAACTTGATATTTAGGTGATTTTATGAAAATGACCCTCACTGTTTGACATATTATTCATTATGCCACCTGAGAAAAGTACATGTTTGCTCTTATACTTTTTGAAATATAACATGTGCAACTTTTTTACTGTTTTGTCCCTCGTTTTATAATATTTTCAGAAAGGTTCATGTATGTTAAATAAACTACAGTACAATGCTTAAAAATATTTACAGTTCAGTGCTTAGAATTTATGGATATTGCGTTTAAGTGTCTGACTATTTTTGTTATTGATTTTTTATAAAATGTCTTATGTCAGTTCATCTAATGCATGTTTTATATTTTTCTACCTAAAAATGTACAGATTCCCTACTTGTTGTTTCTATCAAATTATTAAAGACGACTTTTAGAATTTGTGTTTAAATTGAAAAGACAAAAAAATTAAATGGCTTAAATTTTCAAACATTAAAAAGAAGAATCCTTGTAGCCTTAACTTTAGAGGGAGTTGATTATGTACTTAGAGAAACAATTTTATTATCTATTTCAGTTGCAATAGATGAAAAAAAGATAAGTATAAGACATTTTTAAGAGATTATATCAACACCATAATGTTAACATACATGGAAGATGACTTGATTATGGTCTTTTAAGAGTACGAGGCTGGTAAAGAATTATTTAATTCTTTAACCACAAAATATGATACTACAAGTAAGCTCCATGTACAACTACTCCTTTAAAAATATAATTCTTATAAAATTAAATAAGGTGATAATATAGTTGAATATGTTTACTAAATATTGATAATGGCTAAAGATTTAGTTGCAACAAAGTCAGTCTTTCTTGAACCAATGCAAATATTCAGGATTCTAAACAGTCTATTCCTTCCTACAATATGGTAACCACAACACTTATACTTAGACCTAATTTTAACCTTTCAAAATTTCCATTAAAACTAGCAATTGAATAACATATGAATAAAAACAAAAGAGAGAGATTGTTAGTTGCTCAAGATGACTTAGGATCTAGCTGCAAAAATAACTAGGATAAGAAAAAACCAAATAAGAAATTTGGTAAGAATATAAGGCAGAACAGTCAAAACTTTAAGAAATCGTAAGAATCTGCTTCTCGGGTAATATGCTTTAACTTTAATAAGATGAGACACTACAAACGAGACCACCACAACAAGAAGAGCAATGTTGGAAACAATCAACGACGACAAGTAAGACATAATCTGTCATTTCTAAGTTCCTCTATATGGATTGCCCGATGACTAGTTAGTAGATCGACTCAAAAGCGACCCGACATATTTTAAAGAGCAAAGAGAGTGCAATAGATTTAAAGGAATACAAATCTAATGAGCATCGGGTGTATATGGAGAATATGTTCTTAGAGTTGGGTTCTTCAGGATTTTTGTTAAAGACACGTCAATTGTTATTACTGATGTATTAATTGTGTCCACTATTAGGCACAATCTTGTATCGGTCCTTTCCGTAGTTAAAAAGGGGTTTGAGGTCAGGTTTGTTCCTAGCAAAGTCATTGTTGGAAAGCATAACAAGATAACTTTTTGTGGTTTATTTGATGTTGAGCATGGATTGTTCAAACTCAATATAAATGAAAATGAAAATTCTTCTTCTACTTATATTGATAGTGTTTATGTGATTGATGTGAATGTATGATATAAACACTTGAGTCATATAATTTTAAAGAAGTTGAGAAAATTATTCAACTTTAATTAATTGCTTAGTTTTCATGAAAATACTTTTAATAAGTATGAGACCTGTATAAAGGAGAAAATGAATAAAAAATCATTTCCCAAATACGTGATTAGGGCAACAACCCTACTAGAGATTATTTACAGTGATTTATGTGAACCTTTTAGAGTAAGATCACATCGAGAAAAGGTTTATTTTATAACATTTATCGATGATTACTCGAGATATACATATATATCTCTTAACACATAAATATGAGGAACTTAAAGCATTTAAAAAATATAAGCAGGAAACTGAAAACCAATTAAGACATGCAATTAAAGTCTTGAGATCGAATAGAGGTGGAGAGTATACCTCTGAAGAATTTTTATAATTCTGTAAAGACTTTGGTATTATAAAGCAAAATACAATGCCCACTACACCTTAACAGAATGGTGTAGTAGAAAGATATAATAAGACCTTATTGAATATGACAAGGTCTATGCTAATAAATGCTTCTCTACTAAGGATATTTTGGAGAGAAACGGTAAGTAAAATTGTGTATATACTCAACATAGTAACATGTAAAGTTGTATTCTCTACAGCATATGAGATGTGGGGATCTATAGATCATCTCATGTGAGGTATCTATAGCTCATGTGAAGATCATTGATAAGTGTAGAGACAAGTGAGGTAGTAGGTCCTTGAGATGTATATTTATTGAATATCCTAAATGATTTAAAAGATATCAGTTTTATCATAAGGACCATGGACTGATAGAAAACAAGGATGTTGAATTCTTGGAGGACACTACAAATGATATTTTGAAAATGGTGATGAGTATGTTGACGATCTAGTGGATTTAGATCAATCATCATTTGAATTCATAAATGATATTTTTGATCAAACCAAAATTTTAAGTGGACACAAAAGACCTACGATCACATTGTCCTACTTAAAGGATTATCACACTTACCTTATAGAAGAAGTGTTTAATTCGGTAGATTTAGATGAGCTGACTGATAACTTGACATATCAGCAGACTATTGGCTCATCTGAATCTTCACACTAGTAAAAAGCCATGGATGAATAAATTGAATCCATTGAGAAAAATCAAGTCTAAGAATTGACTGATTTACAGGGAGGAAGGAAAGCTATAGAATGTAAATGAGTTCTTAAAAAGAAATATAAGGTTAATGAAACAATAGACAAGTTTAAATCAAGGTTGGTTGTAAAGGATTTTTCGCAAAAGGAAGAGATAGATTATATTGAGACATATTCTCCTGTTGCGAAATTTGTATTTTCTTTTTCTTTATGGGTGTTACATGACCAAACTTTCTTTTTTATTCTATATTAAATAAAGAATATGAAAAATACAATAATACATTTCAATTTATCCAAACCCTGTTGTATTTCCTCTCTTAGGCGTGTCACCCACATTACACATTGCAAAGCAAACTGCATAACCGTTTGCCATCCATAGTGACTAGCTTTTTTTTCTTTGTCACAACGTGAAGGACGAACCCAGATATGCACACCTTATGCATCGAAGTCATGACCTGCAACTTGAGAGCCGGTCCCTTAGCTAAGTGAGCTATAGTTTTGGGTGCACCATAATCGCTAGTTTCGATTACATTTTTTGTACAACTATTATCAATATTAGTATTATTATTATTCATGCTACCATAATAACATTCATCAATCCACTTCTTTCTTTTCCTCCAAAAGGCGAAAATGCTACCATATGTGCCTATTAGGCTTCTGTGTCCATTTGCAACACCCACCGGTCGGACGGTCAGCGATTGACAGGAATAGAACAAGCGGGGATAGAAAATTCAGAGAAGAAACCTTGAGAGGAACAAATTGACCCATTCACAAAATAGATCAATCCCGCCCTCAAGAATTCAACACGTGCTGCTTACTAAATAGAAAAATTTACGTTGGGGTTTTAGACCAGCCCCAATAGTGGAAATTTCTCTCTATACATCCATCATACTAATTAATAAAGAGATATTACACATACAATTAAATGTAAGTTTGTTAAAATAGAGAGGTTTGTAAGTTTGTTAAAATACAGAGGTTTATCGGGTATTCTGTGTTAAAAAAAATGTCACTACAGTTAAAACTTAAACATTATAGAGTATCAATTAGATCTATTACTTTATATGGTTTTAAGTGTGGACAATTAATTATCAACTTGTACAAAAGATATTTATGACATAAATAAATATGTTGAGATAGATATATGATCATATAAGGAATGTTTGTATATTTAATGAGGTTATAAGAAACAAATTGGGAGTGACAATCTATAAAAATGAGGAAAATATTTAAGATGGTTTGGGCATACAAAAAAATAGTGAAAGAAAGCTCTAGTGAAAAGGTATAAAAATTAGACGGTGAAAATGTTTAAAAACAGAGGAAGATCACAAAAGTGTTGGAAGGAAACAATAAAAATTGATCTAGCTTATGTTGAGTTAACTGTTAATATGGTACAAGATCGGGCTCAATCGAATCAAATAATCCATGTAACTGACATTATCTAATATGAGAAAAGGTTTAATTGTTGTTATATGAGTACTAGATGCATGAAAATGTGTATTATATACATGATTATACATATTACATGCATATCAAATACATGATTGTACACACTACAAGTGTCATGTAAAACAATTATGTAAATATTTTACATTAAATACAGTTCAGACATTATACCGTATGCTATATATTGGATAACACCATGTTCTTATAAAAACATGGGGAGCTTATTCTATGACCAAATTTGCACCCATTTCCAGAAATTCACTCTTTCACGATAGATCTATATCTTTGTGAGAAAAGGAAACTCTTAAACCAGCTGACACTGGATAATGTGTGTATGTGTGTTTGAGATTGTCCGTTACAAATTTACAATGAGTTCCCCACATAATAATCTTCAACTTACTAAAAATGCTGATACGGCCGGATACATATCCGGCAAGAATCCAGGCCCAAACAACACCAGATACGACCAGGTTCTTACTGATAAGAACAACTTTATATCTGCAATAGGTGCTCAATCGTTTTAACATATATTAGACAAGCTAAAGCCAGATTGTGCAATTAAGTCAAACAATGAATGAGGAAACATTTCCTTAGTCATCAATTTCAAGATCCATCTTTGCACAGTTTTCATTTACACAGCACAGATCTTGGTCATTTAAGGCCAGCATATTTTTTCAATCATTTTTGTTAAGATTGTGAAACTCTTGACCAGCTTGTTAACGCTCGCCTAATTGGGCTAACGAGCTGCACATGTTCATCTCATTAGTGTAAGAACCTGAAGACAAAGGAGCTTAATATCCCGCCCTCTAGCCATGTCAGCTGCGTTCAGGTCCATAGAATTGAGTGCTTTCCAATCCGGTAACAAAGGTGTGTTTGATTCGTGGTGTCAATCCCTTGTTATGTAAGTCTAGACCCATATGAGCTTGCGATGTTTTTTAAGCTTATGCTTGGATTTTTGTGTGAGGTGAAGTAACAACACGAGAAGGGCTTGAGTTTTTGTGCCAAGCCCACAATTCCAATTCTTATGACCCACCCCATCCCTCAAATGCCAATCCTTTTAGTTCAAATTTGGGTGAAACCATGGTTTTAAGTCAGCGACCGGTTCCACATAGCACCAAAAATCAAGATCCAATTCCCTTCGAACCACATATCAAACACACCCTAAAGGAATCACCCTCCAGTTGAATCAAAATACCTGCAGTCCTCACAGCAGGGACTGAATCGGTGTAGCCATAGAGCTGGAAGGTGGTTTTAACGCGAAAGGTTGGTGGTATCAGGTTAAGGAACAAGTCACGCCCGATCGCTTTCAAGCTGGTTCAGGCATCGGATCCTCGAATAGCAGAGCTTAAAACAAACCAAGGCAGCATATAAGCTTAATGACCTACTACGGCATCCATCCTTCTGTAGAAAGAACCCCTAGAACACAGCTATACTAGTTATTCCACCAAGCATCCA
Source organism: Brasenia schreberi (assembly GCA_036023115.1). NCBI lineage: Eukaryota > Viridiplantae > Streptophyta > Magnoliopsida > Nymphaeales > Cabombaceae > Brasenia > Brasenia schreberi. The sequence continues at coordinate 3,951,850 of JAYKKT010000072.1, forward strand.
CCGTGATTCCCCTAAACAAAGCAACTCGACGGTTAAAGCATTTCCCGTTTCTAGTGTGGTGTGCAGTTGCCAGTTGATAAGAAGTTGTGGTACATGCACAATGTCATCAACATTGTATTATAGTGTCAACGAGATAGATCGGAACAACCAAAATCACCTTGCCCATCTCATTTTGGCATCATATACAGTATTAGAGATTCATCTTGATGCTATGCATTCATATCTGTCAGTCTACAATGAAGCAGATAGCAATTACAATCCAGTATCGGATGTATAGACATGAGCAAATCCTGAATTTTCAGAACGAAGAGCATGCGAAGAATAAGAGCTCTAAAGTTCTGGAGCACACAACAGACGTGTATTTACTGGATCTTATTCATCAGCCTGAAACAAATTTGCATCAATATATTCATATATGACCTACAGTAGGGTGCAAGGATACAGACCTTCTCACCGTTTTCTTCCTTTGTGGGATAAGATTATTCCTTGAAATACCTTGCCCAGAACCCCTTAGAACGAGCAGAGTCATTCACCGACAGGGCCCGAGCTGGTCTCGAGCCAAATGAAAAATGCCTTTTTAAGAAGGGCTTTGCAAAAGAACCCCCTCTGCTGGAGCTTGCCGCTGTCTTCTTGGCTTTGCCATCACACCTTGGGCCTTTCATGGGTCCAGAGAAACAAACTTGTTCCAGATCACCATCTGCAATCGCAATTCTAGAGATCTTGTGTCGTCCCCTTGAATCTAATTCCACTCTCAATGCCTTTCCTGGAGATATCTTCGAAGGCAACTTCCTGGCCGATGTGCAGGCAGGACATCGTGGGTCGAACTTCTCGGCATCAGGTGTCGTACTCTCGAGACAGTCTGTGTGGAATACATGTCCACAGACCAGAACCGCGACTATAGGAACATCAGTGCCACTTATCCATGGAGACCTATCCACTAAGTTCTTCAAGCAGAGTCCACAGGTTTGGAAATCCATGGAAGAAGAGAAATGCATGCTGCTCGATCTTGTTATCTTTCCAGGGTTGGAGGTCAAGTTTTCACTATCGAAAGACCATCTCTCTCTTCGAGAAGAGGCAACAAGCTCAGAGAACGTGCGCATGGACCAACCATCAGAAGAACCACCATGAGATCCCAAGGTCATATCGTTGCTACCCACAGATAAAACAAATGACAGTCTTTCCTCCGATTCCGGGCTTTCAGATGATTTTAATGCCAAAATCCGACTGTCTGAAATTTGCCTAGAAAGCGGATGCCCTGGTGATCGCCTTGTTTGCCTTGAAGGGGTCGAGCTTGGAGCAACCGCTGGGCTACGAGATGATGATGGATCATTCTTAGGCTTCAATGGAGAGGAACCTGAAGCTACAGTTTTCATTTCCAATTTGGCCTCAACTGCCGATCGTTTTACAAAATCTTTCACCTATAATTATACATATAACATCAGTTCCAAGAAATCTGCATCAACATATTTATTTATGAACTACATTAACTTGATGCCACAAAAGGGGCGTTCAAAGTAGTACAAAAGCAGCATGTACTGGTTTTGTCAAAAAAGGAATGAAGAAAACTTGACCAGATTGTACTCACCTCACTGGATGTTTTGTGTGATGCAGATGGATTTGAATTTACCTCTGCAAAATAAACCATATGTCACATGAGCCATTCATTATGCAAAAGTACAGGAGTTGGAAATTTTTTATCCCACCTACATATATGTAAAGGGAAAATACGCTAAAGTCAAATTTTCATCATAAGCTAATGCCACGTCCTGTTTTATTTGAAGAACTATATAAAAAGGACAAATATCAGAAGCAGCAACAACAACAACTAAGTCTTTTCCCATACTAGACGGGGTCGGCTACATGAATTCTTTATTTCTTTCCAACACTTTTGTTGTCGTCCTCTACCTCTTTTAATACTTTCAAAATCTAGTTTTTCATACCTTCTTAAAGGTTTTTCTTTTTATCTTCTTTCTATATGTCCAAACCATCTTATGCGATATTCTCTCATTTTATCTCTATTGGTGTTACTCCTAATTTGTTTCTAATAACCTCTCATTATGTATACCGTCTTTTCTTGTATGACCACTCATCCATCTCAACATCTTCATTTCTGTTAAAGACATCTTTTGTCCATGTTGATGAAGCTGCCCAACACTCAAAACCATAAAACATGGCAGGTCTAATTGCTGCTCTATAATATTTACCTTTTAACTTTAATGGTATCTTCTTATCACAAAGAATACCTGGTGCTCCTCCCCATTTTAACCAACCAGCATTAATTTTATACATAACATCTCCATCAATTCTTCCATCACTCTAAAAGATTGACTTTAGGTATTTAAAACTTTCCTTTTGGGGGAGAAATTGTATACCAATTTTAATTTCTATGTCCTCTAAAGTAACCAAATAATCAAACTTACATTCCATATATTCTGTCTTTGTTCTACTAAGTCAAAAGCCTTTACTTTCTAATGTTTCTCTCCATAGTTCAAATTTTCTATTAACTTTTTCCTTAGACTCCTCCACTAACAAAATGTCATCTACAAATAACATACACCAAGGTACTTCATCTTGAATATGTTTTGTTAACTCATAAATCACCATTATAAATAAGTATGGACTTAAAGTTGATCTTTGATATAACCCAATATTAACTTCAAAGAAGTCTGTTATTCCTTCATGAGTCATCACACATGTTTTTGCACCATCGTACATGTCTCTTATAAGGTTTATGCATATCAATGGGATACCTTTTATTTCAAGGTTCTCCAAAGCCTCCCTCGGTACTCAATTGTAAGCTTTTTCTAGATCAATAAATATCATGTGATGGTCATTCTTTTTTGCTCTAAAATGTTTCATAAGACGTCTCAAAAGGTGAATCTCTTCAACAGTAGATCTGCCAGGCATAAATCCAAATAGATTCTATGTTATACTCGATACTTGTCTTAACCTACATTCGATAATTCTTTCCCATAATTTCATAGTATAACTCGTTAACTTGATACCCCAATAATTTGCACAATTCTGAATGTCTCCCTTGTTCTTGAATATGGGTATAAGTGTACTCGCTCACCATTCCTCGGGCATCTTTTGGTTTCTCTATATTTTATTAAATAGTCTTGTGAGCAAAGTGATTCCCGTTTCTCCTAGGATTTTCCAAACCTCTATAGAAATATTGTCTGGTCCTACCGATTTACAACCCTTCATATGTTTAAGAGTTTCTTTGATTTCATTCTTTTAAATACGTCGGATGAAATATCAACAAGTCCGATGAAAAATGAAACCGCTAATATTGAGACTTAAGCGAAAACTTCAATAGCAAAATATGATTTTAAAATTTATATGCAGTCTCTTAACAAGAAATAAGCTCAAGTATGATGCTGATGTGGTAGTTCTACCTTGGCCACATTTAGAGAAATAAAGTTAGGGAAATTACCAAAAGTGGTGGTTTAACACCACAAGATACTAAACACAATATCAGAACATATTGCAACATTGACCTACAGATAATGCATGATAAAAGAACAGAATTCTTCACATCTAAATCCACAAACAAACTCAATCATTAAACATTGACAGAGGTATGTTCCCCTACAATCAAAACTTTCTCGAATGTGGTGCATCACAGATTGATTTGGAAAAGATAATCCGGCTGAGAAGAATTTTCTTGTGTAGCAAGTCCTTTTGTTCTAATTTGGAGTTGAAACATTACTTCAAACATAGAGCTTATATTCTGATATGAAAGCACTCCATTAAAGAAAATTGGGCACTGGAATGTCAAAACTCCAAAATCATCCATATCAGTTGAATAGGTATTCGCACAGCAACAGTCCAATAAAGCGTAAAGCATCATATGGGAACCCAAAGATTTGAAGCAAAGAATCCTAAAACGTATGTACACTCATGTCTATTTGTCGAACATAATTTTTTAACATTTCAAAACATCAACATGTCCAATTCATAAATGATAAATATAATGGTTTCACATAACAAACAGCAACATGATCTGCAGAAAGAAAACAATTTCCAAGCTCAAGGACCTCAAAAAGGTGAAAAGATTGCTTAGTTTTGTTAAACCAACATCCTGTGGAAGAACTAAGACGCTCAATACATCAATAAGAATAAAAGTACCACACAAGCCTTCTAAAAAGTCAAAGAGCACTGACAAGAAGAATTATGTCATGCCTCTAACTCTTACCGAGTCCACCAAAAGCAAAATCAAGAACAGCATCAGAGGAAACAGGTGACTTTGGCCAGGTGGGAGTCTGAAAACTTCGCATTGGACTTTCCACATTTGAAAGAGTATCTAAGGTCAAATCCCCTTTACTTTCTCCAACTGTATTCGTGGTATTGCTCAAGGAATCAGGATGAAACCGTAGAGAACTATAGGCACTATTCCCGATTTGTGATCTACTATCCCACTGGAAGCTCCATGAAGGTGAGCATATGGCATTATGGGAACATGCATAATGAAGAGAGGATCCGGTGTTTTCTCCATGAGGTACAGTTTTTTCTCTTGCAGCCACACAACAAGCTGAACCCATGATAGCCTATGAAAAACAGTCTGTTCTGATCACAGGAGAAAATGTGTGCCCTCCAAGGATGGAAATACTTGGAACAATTGCAGTTGAGAGCTAAGCTGCCCTACCAACGCATCAACCAGCAGGATCCAGTCATCTGTGCACACCAGAAACACCACTTTCGCAGAAGAGCTAGATGCAGACCCATGTGTGAAGATCTTCTGTAATGATGTCATACTGAAAAGGAGAATGAATAACAACTGAAATACCGCTTAGGAAGATCTGATAATATAAAGCACAAAAAAACCTATGCAAGCATTCACACCATCTGAAAAAAGATTCATGGTTAGAACTCCCCCATGATCATTATTAAACTTAACAGATGTCATAAGCAAGATCCACATCAGGTCCTGTACGGGAAAGATCATGTAGAAAGATATGCAAAATCATGCAGTCAGAAGACACCAACAGAAAAGGTGAAATCCCCTTTTTGGTGAATTTACATCATGCTTAACATGGCAACTAGAATCAACAACCTACCTAATAACAATGACATCACATCCAATAGAAGACAGGAAGAATCCCATAAAAGTTGAATAAGACCAGTTCAATAAAACAAAGATGCCCATCTGCCTACACGTCAACTAAAAACAAACAAGGGGTGGAAACTATGACTCAATCAGCAGATTTGGCGTTTCAACTTGATACTATGGTGCTGTCATCAAGTGTTTAGCTAAGATTTTGAATAGCCTTCCCGAATTCAAATTGATTATGTTTTGCTTCTTCCTTGGAGAAACAATATCAAACAATTCCCAACCACTGTCCTTGCAGATTTGGCCACCCAAGGAGCAGTGTGGATGGTGATTATGGAGAAATCTTTTACGACTCTTACTTCTAGCACCTATAACAGTTTTCTTGTTTACATGAAACCACAATAAACAACATCCATAAACCATAATACGAGCAACGCTAAACAAAAAGGAACTCAAGAGCGATTTGACAAGTATAATTCTCATCAGAGAAAGAGAAAGGAAAAATAACAATGTAAAAATGGGTTCACTATAGATTAAAAAATGGAGAAAAATTAAAACATAATTTTACACCGACTTTGTTACCTACGGAATTTTGCACACAAAAACACATTAAACCACAACATAACAGTCAAACCCAAAATTACCCAACCAACGAGGCAGAAAGAAGCAACTTTTGCTACGTAGATAGTAGTAGAAGAAGAACAAGAAGAAAATAACAATATAATCCCTTCTTTCTTCCTATATCCCCACATGAAAATTGTTATTTTGGAACTGATTTTCTAAAGACGCAAGAAGAAAAGGCGTTCCATCCGTAGCATTGAAATTTCCTTCCTAATCCACCATTGCACAATAGTTCTGCGTAAAAATCTCTATGTACATACTACCAAATGAGAACCCAATACAAAATGACAGATCCATCCGGAATTTAATAGCGCGATGAATTCAAGGCCTGACTTTTCAACGTGTCTCCGTAACTGAAGCAGAAAAACCCGTAAATCCATTGTTGCATATTATAGATTACCTAAAAAATTCCTCCCTAACGTTGAAGAAATAATCAAACCATATAAAAGACAAGAATTGCACTGAATCAGAATATGCTACGGTATAACGAGGTCCTCTCCGAGCTCACCATCCAAAGTGAAGCTTCCAAGTCTATCGTTATAATTGGGCAACCGATTCGCATCGCAAAAGAAGAAAAAGATAATGAAATGAAGACCCCGCTTTTCCGACGACGCCTTCGACGAATTCAACCAATCAAAGAAAAGCAGGAAACTGAACAAAGAAAATCAGATAAAAGCAGAGATATTGAGAAGCAATTCGACTCTTACCTCTCCCTCTCTCCATCTCTCTCTCTGTCTTAGGGTTTCGGAAAGTGGGGAAGAGGAAGAGCCGAGTAAGACAATAACGGAGCCAAATCTCTCTCTCTCTCACCTTTTCTATTTTCTCCAGTAAATAAGAAAAGGATGAGAGAGAAGGAAAGGGGGGGGGGGGGTGGGTTAAACTGGAATACGACGTGTTAATTGGGTCGGATCCCGTGGATCCAACTCCAAATCTAAATAATTCTGTGTATCAGGTTTCGGAGCTTGATTACCGATCCTGATCCATGACCCCCATACATGGGAAAGGAGTGAATTTACCTGAATTCGTGAACGATCCTACTTCATACTCGGAACCATACCCGAACTTAACGAATCGGATTTGGATGTAGATTCATACCCGACTATGCCGTTCAGGTCGTTTCTAAAGGTCCGTTAGACGGAGCAGCCGGAAGCTTACGTGTCACGCTTTCAAGTTGTTACGTCCTGCCACGCCAGAAAGAAATAAAAGATCTAAAATTACCGAAATAGGCCTAAAAAGATTTAAAGTTTTTAAAATTCTATTATTTGAGTCCATTTGAGATCGACGTCAAGGGGTGGTGAACCGAACCCAGATGCCCGCGGGCCGGGCCCGGTTCGGCTCGTACCCAGTTGTAATCCAAATGAACCAAACACGAACCGACTCGTTGAGGTCTTGAGTCTACAGTTAAACATGAACATTTCTTTTGGTACAATGGGGAGGCTGAAGTTGATTCATGCTCAGGGTATTGAACTCATGACCTTTAACTTGTGAGTCAACGAGCTAGCCAGGTGAGATATTGCTCTTTGTGCAATGAACATGAAGGGAACTGAACCTGTGACCTTATGGAGCCAACTCCCTTACCAACAATATCTATGGCCCCATGGCTCGCTTAATGCTAAGCTCATCAAGTTTAATTGATGTAATTTTCTAAATTTGTTATAAGAACAATGGTAATTGGACAAACTGATTTTTAATTTATAAAAACCATTATATTGATAAAAAAAATATTTCAAACCGGATAATTTCTTAGAGAATACGTAGGTGCGGATCCATCGGAGTTTTCAACCGAGTCCAAATGCTATTTTGGGATTTAGATTGTTCAAGCATGACCCGGATGGGCTTCTGGGAAAGCTTTTAGGAAAGAAAGACAATTTTAAGTATTTTATAAGATGAGAAGTTATTCCAAATATCCCAAACAAGCAAAAAAGTGAACTCTCGCCAAATTTACAAATATCTTACTGGTGTAAATGGATTTGGACAATGTTATCCAATCTAGATTTGGGTTGAGTAGCATTTTCCCTATTGACTCCACAATCTGATTTCGAATTGGATTTTTGAAAATACAATTAGTTAGATTTGGTCTAGATGAAACCATATTATTCAATTCCTTTTGTCTTTGATTGCATTTGATATTACGGGTATAGTGATGGGAGCTTATGCGTAGAGTTAGTAGTTTCATACATATCACAACCCGACATGAAACATTTTGAACCCGAAAAACCATTTGTGTCCATACAAGATGGTTCTTGTTGTTTAGATGAAAATGTGCTAGATGTCACACACCAAAAGATAGTTCTTAGATAATCTACCAAGATCAATCATCATGTTGATGATCCATTAGCGAGTGCACACACACACACATACATATATATATATATATATATATATATATATATATATATATATATATATATATATACATATATATATATCATAGGTGACCCAATTTGGTGTGGGAGAAGGTTTGGCTTTGGTTTGTTAATACGTCATGTGCAAGACATGGGTTGACCGCGATTGAATCCAAACGTGCTATGAGCTAATATTGGTTTATATATATATATATATATATATATATATATATATATATATATATATATATATATATATATATATATATATATTATGTGAGATGTGATTGCACCCAATTGTAGTTTTGTAAAATCAGGCAGGAGCTAGTTTTTAATTCTTTTGGTTAGTAAAACTCTTTGAAAATTCATACAAATTCAACGAGCCAGGGGAACCGGAATATTACCTAATTAGTTAAGCAATATCGAGTACCTAATTTATTAAATGGATCTGAATGGATCCAGTTTCCAAGGCAATCATGATTGACTAAGGAATATGTGGAACCTAATTGAACATTACTTAATTTATTGAAATCCAGATCAAGGTAAAATGGATGAACCTAATACTGTATCTAGATCTGCATAGCATCGGGCAAGTCTTGTATTTGATCCATATTTGGACTTGAATGCTGAACTGCATAACAAATATGAACCAGTTGTTGATTGGATCCTGGTTTGTTTACCAAATGCAGCTAGTTGAATTAAGGTTCAAAATGATACTGTAATCTGAATTCAATCCGTGGCACCGTCTGAAGCCACTCCACATAAAGCGCAAGAGCACGGTGACAATTGTTTCCCTTTTTCTTTTCGTTACAATGGGAGGAGGAAGTCATATATGCCCGGCCCGACGATCGAACTCACTACCTGCATCCTGCGAGCTGAGAGCCCTGCCAGACGAGCTGATGCTCTGAGTGCGACAATTACTATTTTTTGTTCACACTGTGGCACCATGCCTTTATTACTATTTGGATATGTCGGCTATTTACAAGCATTAGGAATTCTCATAAGAATTGCTCTCTCTCTCTCACACACACACACACATGGCTCATAAAGGTCTTAATTTTCTTGGTCATGCTATTTTCACAAGCTTCAATCTACTAGACCTTTTCTTTGCATTATCTAGTGAAACCATCTGTATGTAGGAAAGGCTAAATGTCATAGCTATCGTTGTCAAAATTATTGGGTTGCAAAGAGACTTGTATAAAAAAAAGTCTCGATCTTGCACGGAGTTTTCTCTCTCTCTCTCTCTATATATATATATATATGTGTGTGTGTGTGTGTGTGTGTGTGTGTGTGTGTGTGTGTGTGTGTGTCAATGTGCATTTGAGGAGTACTTGGTTGCATTCCAAGATTGTTGCAAGACAAATCCTTTCTTCAGCACCATGCAAGCCGTAAGCCCACTTTTAGTGGCAATTGCCGTCCTGGTTTTCTTTTTATGGCTGAGAGGTGTTGCCTTTCAAGAGAAGTTCGACCTCTGCGGTTGTGGGACGGAAAACTGAAGTTAATAGCCCCACTCGCTTCAAGGGCCTACATTGGATACTTTGGCTTGCACAAGGAGAATAATAAGCCTACCAAGGTAAAAAAACTTCGAGGCTCCACCTCACCGTGCTAACTCCATTTTTGGCTTTTTTTCACTAGTTTTCTCATCATTATCACCTTGCATAGTTCAGTAAGACAAAAGATAAGATAACAATATCCTTTTAAGGACGAGGTTAGTTTACGAGCAGAGGAGCTGAACAAATCAAAGAAGTTTACGTTAAGGGTGGAGAGGAGAGGGTAGTGAAGCAGACACGTCTCATGAACAAAGGAGACCACACGAATCTTGTTCTTTTTGAAAACGGAGAAAAGGAAGGGTGGAGAGGAGAGGGTAGTGAAGCACACCTTTTTTACCAAGAATCCTGGCACTACTCTTACTAAGCAAAACGTACTTCTTCTTCTCTCTCTCTCTCTATAACTTGTACCAAGGAAACACATCTTCTCTACCCGACACATCTCTTCTATAAAGGAGAGCACGTCTCTCTCTTGTTGTCTCTCTTGATTTTTTTAATAACAAAAAAGGAATGAGGGGGAAAGGAGCACAGGGGAGCGAGACAAGCGACGGGTTCCAGTAGTGCGAAAGAGAAGGCGCAGTTGCCGATTAAGAGCTATGATGGCACGAGTGGGAAGAGAAGTTAGGAGAGAGATGGACAGCGACAGACAAATTCGTGGCAAAACGAGAGGGAGAAAGGGATGGCGGGCTTCAGCAGCATGAGGGTGGTAGACTCCAGCGATACAAGTGAGAGTAGCGGAGAGCAAAACAAGATGGGAGGAAAGAGACAGAGACAGCAATAAGTGGGCTCTAATATCAGGAGAGAGAGAGTATCCTTACTAACTTGGGTTATGAATTTAGCAACTGTGTCCAAATTCATGTATCTAATTTAGCAAATACATCTGGTAAATGTGCAGTGTGTGGTGTATCCTTGGTTGATGTATGTGCAAAAGTCACCCAATTCTCACCCCAATCACATTTACAAGCACAAAATTAGTTACTGCAAGTTCTACTGCAGATCAGTGCCCCAAGATCCCAAGCCTCACGCAGGTCAAGTCGAAACATACCTGAAGAATGCATGAACTCGGTAGTTTACACAAAGGGAATCATGAAGAACGCTGCAAAGGAATCATCTAGTAAGCAGAAATTTAGTACTCATCAAACCATAGGAAAAAATGAAGGCCAAGTTGATCTATCACAGTTCATTCGTTTTCTCCCCTCCATGTAAATAGATACACTAATTCATGCAATGAGATGAGAAACTCGCCATATCATTTCTAAGGTTCCAAATATGATTCACTGCACTTACATTGCAAGGTTAAAATTTGAATTTAGAGAGTACCACCAACTTCATACTTTTTTAACACCAAAAGGCTCACAACCTTCAAACTAGAGTATGCGGGAGGAAGACAATCTTGGGTTTTACGGTTAAGAAAACCTACGATGGAGATTATGCAGCCCCAATCGAGAACACGCAACTCTGATAGTGTTTGTCTTGTTATTTCAACGCTGCACCAAGCTTCGTCATGTTCACTTGGTCAACAATCAGGCCAAGTTTGTGGGTGCCATAGCTCAAAACCTAGTATAGGAGAACAATCACAATTTCATCCCTGCTGCTGTTGCTGCTGCTCATATATCTGCATGTACGCCTCAGATAGCGCTACCATCTGCGGAAGAGTCTCAGCCACATGAAGATCTTGCATTTCATACCTGAAATGACAATATTAAAGTCAATAATTCCAGTTTTACATGAAGGTATTAAGGTATATATTGTTCCATAGAGCCAAAGAGATGTCAGCACCATAGTTCTTCGGACTTTCTTTGAACAAATACTCTGTAAGATCCTGCCCCTGGCTTGCCATCGTGAACAATATTTGCAATGAGATCATACTTTGATCTCAACTTCGTGTCGTACTTAGGTAGAGGCAAAGGGATATAATCCTTCAACTCAAGGTTCTTCACAGGGAAATTAACTGTCATGCCATGCAATGACCAATCATAACATGTTTCTTAAAAAGAAATGAATGGAATTTCTTATATGGGACTGAAAAGCAACAAAGGGAAAAAAACTAACCCAGTGTAGGATTTTTCTCTATGAAAAAATTGTTGTTTGTGAACCGGCGCATATGTAGAATCAAATACTGCGGAAGCTTTGTGACACGGTATCTCATTCTTGCTGTGCATGGCCGTACAACTTCAGTAACGGATTCTCCATCAAATTTCTTCAATATGTTAAATAATGGAACCTACGATCACATAAACGTTGGATAAAACACTCATCTGAACTTCAAGGAAAGGTCTAGTATCCGTTTAAGCTCTAAACAGAGCATCAGAATTTTCAAACGATTGAATATGGAAAATTACTATCGTAAAATTAATTATCTGACACGACCATTTCTCTTGACAATGAAGTTATGCAGACGTACAACTAAATAACACCGACCAGAGAAATGATCCAGCTTAGATATTTCATGATTTTAACAAAGTCCAAATGTATTCACAACAAGAGCTAGAACTCGCTTATGGCTGTGTGACTGCCCAACAACATAGCGATGCATGTTCACCACATAATGGCCCTTTTGCATGTAAAGAAACCCATGCGATGTTAAGCCATATCATGCAGAGGAAAAGGTGGAAGGAGATGATTGAAAGGGAGAAAACATTTCCCTAAGGAGGTCTTGTGGGCTCTTATTCCTAGCCATCCTTCATTGGTCTCTCTCTCTCTTCACAAACACAAGGTGCATTTGCAATTTTGCATCATTCTTCATGCTCCTTCAAAATTTGAAGTACTAGGAAATTTTGTCTTGGATCCTTAGCTCATCATTAGAAGGTCAGAGGTTTCTTAGTTCCTAGCCATCCTTCATTGGTCTCTCTCTCTCTCTCTCTCTCTCTCTCTCTCTCTCTCTCTCTCTCTCTCTCTCTCTCTCTTCACAAACACAAGGTGCATGTGCATCATTCTTCATGCTCCTTCAAAATTTGAAGTACTAGGAACATTTGTCTTGGATCCTTAGCTCATCATTAGAAGGTCAGAGGTTTGCTACTCAAAATGCATTTTGGGTGGGGGTCAACCAAACCCCAGCATACAAATAAAGGAAACAAAAAATGTGCATTCGGATAAGTTGGATAGCATGCTCAGTGATCCCTATCGGACCAATCAAAGAGTTTTGTAGTTATCATATAAAGCATACATGAAACACAGGTGTATAGGCACGTTACCCTTTTCCTTTCACAGCAAATGGCAACTAAATCAGGTACTACAAAGCTTCATGGGAAAAACAAACAAACTCAAATTGCTTAACATGAAAACAAACCTGTGGAATAATATTTTTCTCCATGACATCCTTGAATAGAGGTGGAGGAGGAAGATCAAGTCCAAGCATTAAGAAGGGCATCTTGCACTTCTCCGTGATAACACTGCCATTTTCCAATCCATCCTCCACGGTGTTTTCCTTATTTTGCTGATATCCATCTTCCTTCTTCTCAGTAGATACTTTCTTATGGATCTCTTTCACAACTTCCAGTTCCCCCTGTTGCAAATGGTTGGTTTAGATAAAAGAACAAGTGGAGCAAATACACCCAATGACAACTAGTGTAAGCTTGAAACAACCTGAAAACACTTGTATATGACACTACTGTTTGTTTTTTTTGAGCCTCCAAGATCTTTGTGCAGTGTATTAAGTAGCCAAGACATGAACTCCACTGGATCGGACTGCACACCTATTCGGAAACGCTTTTTGCTAGCTTTCATGACTGCCTGTAAGAACTCATGAGGACTCACCTGCACACCAAATTAATCCAAAGTAAACGCAACCAAAGTTTCACAATCTAAGATGAGCACATATGATAGATAACGTGACTTACATACCTGGCCCTTGAAATTCCTGGAGTGCCAGATCTTACGTGTGAGTTCTCCAAAACGGTGAACAAGGGGTGACTTGCAATTTCGATAATTCTCAGGAATAAGAAAGAAGTTCCTTAGAGGGGTAACACGCATCAAGGACTGGATTGTAACATTCACACAGTCAGTTTCCTTTATGTTATTGAGGCCCACCTGTGGAAAAACAAAAAAACTATAGTCTTTGCCTCGAATGAAGGATGCACATTAAAAAGCAATAAACCACAATAGTTCGAACATGCAACAAAATGAAGAGATAATCACCATTCCAGGAAGATAATCAGAACCATCAAGTGCACGAGACCACAACTTATTTTTGTCTATTTGTTCAACCTGATCAATCTTAAACCTGCATATGAAATAAAAATCAATCCCCATAAGCCAAATGGGGTTATAGTTGATAAGGTCTGCTCATTCTTACTAAAATCAGTAAGTTTCTCATTTTACCTAATAATACTTTAGCAGAAACTTCATGTCTGCTTTTCAATAACGTGAAAATGTACTCAAGAATTAGAAATGAACTGTAAGGTACGTTTGTTTCATGAGAAAGCAGGATGTTACAACTATACCCATGTTCTCATGAACAAAACAAACAACATGTAGCCATGTAGTCCAGACAAAAACAACAACAACAACAACAACTAAGCCTTTTCCCATACTAGACGGGGTCGGCTACATGGATTCTTTGTTTCCACAGATCCCAATCGTGTGCCATGTTAGCAGTTAACTCCCAATAAGCTAGATCATTCTTTATTGTTTCTTTCCAACACTTTTGTGGTCGTCCTCTACCCCTTTTAATACTTTCCAAATTTAGTTTTTCTAACCTTCTTACAGTTTCTTCTTTTGATCTTCTTTCTATATGTCCAAACCATCTTAAACGATGTTCTCTCATTTTATCCTCTATTGGTGCCACTCCTAATTTGTTTCTAATAACCTCATTATGTATACGGTCTTTTCTTGTATGACCACTCATCCATCTCAACATCTTCATTTCTGTCACAGACATCTTTTGTACATGATGATTAACTGCCCAACACTCATAACCATAAAACATGGCAGGCCTAATTGCTGCTCTATAATATTTACCTTTTAATTTTAATGGTATCTTCTTATCACAAAGAATACCTGATGCTCCTCTCCATTTTAACCAACCAGCATTAATTCTATGTGTAACAACTCCATCAATTCTTCCATCACTTTGAAAAATTGACCCTAGGTATTTAAAACTTTCCTTTTGGGGAATGCAATGTGTGCCAATTTTAATTTCTATGTCCTCTGAAGTAGCCAGATGATCAAACTTACATTCCATATATTCTGTCTTTGTTCTACTAATTCGGAGGCCTTTGCTTTCTAATGTTTCTCTCCATAGTTCCAATTTTCTATTAACTTTTTCCTTAGACTCCTCCGCTAATACAATGTCATATGCAAATAACATACACCAAGGTACTTCATCTTGAATATGTTTTGTTAACTCATCCATCACCATTATAAATAAGTATGGACTTAAAGTTGATCCTTGATGTAACCAAATATTAACTTCAAAGAAGTCTGTCATTCCTTCATGAGTCCTCACACATGTTTTTGCACCATCATACATGTCTCTTATAAGGTTAATATATGTCAATGGGATACCTCTTTTTTCCAAAGTTCTCCAAAGAACCTCCCTCGATACCCTATCATAAGCTTTTTCTAGATTAATAAATATCATGTGAAGGTCTTTCTTTTTTGCTCTAAAATGTTCCATAAGACGTCTCAAAAGGTGAATCGCTTCAATAGTAGATCTGCCTGGCATAAATCCAAATTGGTTCTCTGTTGTACTTGATACTTGTCTTAACCTACGTTCGATAATTCTTTCCCATAATTTCATAGTATGACTCATTAACTTGATACCTCGATAATTCGCACAATTTTGAATGTCTCCCTTGTTCTTATATATGGGTATAAGTGTACTTGCTCTCCATTCCTCGAGCATCTTTTGGTTTTTTCATATTTCATTAAATAGTCTCGTGAGCCAAGTGATTCCTATTTCTCATAGTATTTTCCAAACTTCTATAGGAATATTATCTGGTCCTACCGATTTACCACTCTTCATATGTTTAAGAGCCTCTTTGACTTCATTCTTTTGAATACGTCGGTAGAAATTGTAGTTTATATACTTTTCTGACTTGGCTAAATCTCCTAAACTAATACTAACATCTTTATTTTCATTAAAAAGATTATAAAAATAGTTTTTCCATCTATTTCTTATATCATCATTTGCCACTAGAATTTTTTCATCATCGTCTTTTATGCATCTAACATAATAAAGATCTTTAGTTTTCTTATCTCTAGCCCTAGCTATCCTAAAAATATCTCTTTCACCCTCTTTTGAGTTGAGTTTTTTATATAAGTCATCCCAAATCTTAGCTTTTGCTTCACTAACGGCCTTTTTCGTTTCCTTCTTTGCTTTCTTATAAGCTTCTAAAGTTTCACTAGTTTTCTTAGCATAATGTAATTTGTAACATGCCCTCTTTGCCTTGATTTTATTTTGTACTTCTTCACTCCACCACCAAGCTTCTTTTTGTGCCAGTACACCTCCCTTAGATACCCCTAACACATCTTTCGCCACTTTCCTAATATGTATAGCCATATTGTTCCACATATCACAGGGTGTGCCAACATAATTCCAAACATCTCCTTGAAGGACTTTCTATTTAAATATATCTTCTTTCTCGCTTTTGAGGTTCCACCATTTAGTCTGAATAGCTTGATGCACTCTTTTCTTCTTTATCCATTTTTTTATTTGTAAATCCATAACTAAAAGTCGATGTTGGGTGGTTAAGCTTTCTCTTGGAATTACCTTACAATCTTTACAACACGCTCTATCTTTTTTTCTACAAATAAAATAATCAATTTGTGTTTATGATAAGCCACTCTTATAAGTAATTAAATGTTCATCTCGTTTTTTGAAGATTGTATTGACTATAAAGAGATTAAATGACATAGCAAAATTTAAAACCTCCCTACCTTGCTCGTTTATATCCCCAAAACCAAAGTTTTCATGAATCCCTTGATATCCTAATGCCTCTTTACCGACATGTCCATTTAAATCTCCTCCTAAACAAATCATCTCCCTTTGCGGAATCTTTTGAAACACCTTATCTAACTCTTCCCAAAAAACTGTCTTTATACTATCTTCTAGTCCTACTTGGGGTGCATAAGCACAAACTATATTCAAAACCTCTGCTCCTAACACTAGTTTCAACGTCATGATTCGGTCACCATATCGTTGTATGTCTACTACACTCTCCTTTAAATCTTTATTTATGATAATACCAACTCCGTTTCGAGCCTTTTCTTTACCTGAGTACCATAATTTAAAACCTGTATCCTCTATCTCCTTTGCTTTTTCTTCAACCCATTTTGTCTCTTGTAAACATAGAATATGAATCTTTATCCGAATCATAGTATCTACCACCTCCATTAGCTTACCCGATAATGTTCCGATATTCCAAGAACCAATACAAATCTTATTATCTAGGACTAGCTTCCTTACCCCCCGCATCCGTCCATAATCAAAATGCGGAGACCCTCTCTGAAAATTTTTCATTACATTCGAGCGGCAATGTAGCGGGACTAACTTCTTTACCCACACTCGTCCATGATGTGGGAACCAGTGTTGTCTGACGCGTATCGTATCGCGTATCGCTGGACTCCACGATACGGGCGTATCGTATCGTATTGTATCGTTCTTTAATATTAAAATAATATGAAAATAATTTAAAAAATCAAGAAAATTAGTAAAAATCCGAAAAAATCTGGAAAAATCTGATAATTACTTTAAATTCATATAATGCAAAGTTTAGCACAGATTTAACATTCAACATTGAACAATTGGATCCAAAATTACATATTTTGAAGCAAAAAATGAAATACATTTACATTTTACATATTTGAATTTGTATCAAAATTATTAACTAAATAATCTTCATCTTCTACTTGATAAAGATTCAAAGTTTCTCATCACCTTCTGCTTTAAAATGAAAATCTTCATCTCCTTCGTGATGTTGTTGCACTTCAAATTAATTCATGCAATGTCTTCTTCGGTTAGGAGTGCATTTTCTTCGTTATCTTCCATAATCCACTCATCTAATATATCAAAATTAACAAACTGCTATCTTTGTACATGTAGTTGTCATATTTGCTAATTTTCATATGTGAGCAAAACAATGAGCTCAATTTCTTTGATTATTGACTCTATGATGCCTCAGTGATGTGATATTATTACTTGATGATATCACTTTTTTTCTTATAATTAGCTTTTTAACTAATGCTTGAGCTTCATTTCTCACTTCACTGACTGAGTTAAGCCTCACACATGTTGATCATGTTCAACTCAATGGAAGTCACGTAAGGTGAACCCTAAAATAGTGAAGTTGTGAAATGCCCACTCAATGAACCGAGACAACCAAATGTTTTTAATTGCTTGCTATCTCATGAAATTAGAAACTGCTAGCAGAAATATACCTAAAAGTTGGCAATAGAAAGGAAAATGATTTTGTCATAATTTTTATTTATTTATAAATTATTCTTATTCAATAAATAAAATTATAAACCCAAATTACAAGCACAGGGAAGTAAAGAGAGGCGAAGAGAGGCCAGAAACCTGCAAAAAAAAAATTGAAAAAAGAAATTTTTTTTTGGGCGTATCGTACGATACGGTACCGTATCGTATCGTGGCTTACCACGATGTGATATGTATAACACTAGTGGGAACCCTCTCTGCAATTGATTCACTACATTCGGGTGAAAATATAGTGGCCCTTGCTTACTTCTTATTGCATTCGGGCTCTACAGCACGTCGCTAGGCAAGGACGCCCCAAAGCAATGCTCATAATTTTTGTAATCCATGTTGTAAAAATCTGACGAAATTTGTCGGACGCCTAACACAACCCTCCTCCTTTATCCGGGCTTGGGACCAGCAATGCAAGGGTGATCCCTTACATGGGCGGAGTTGCAGTCCAGACAAAAACATAACAAGGAAACATCTCATGGACCACGAATTTCTGACAAAAAAAATCCACTTTATTACAATATATTTTCCTTATCAGACCATGGGTGTTTTCATATGGAAACACTCATTTTCCAGTGGGTGAAAGGAAAAACTGAAAATGTTGTGTTAACTGGTCAATGATGAAGAACTATGCTCATAGAATCATCGAGAGGGGACCTGAAAGAATTTCTAGATGGATTGTTTTCTCGAGCTGCCCAGGAAGACATCTGAGCATCATTCATCATGGCCTTCATTTTAGCTCCTTTGCATCAACTGGTGCAACCTGTTCCTATCATGATCCACCAAACTATCTAATCTTTTGGGTGAAACTACGGCATCCGCACATTCAGTTTTGTGGCTAATTCCAGAAATAAAAACATGTTTCTAGCGTCTAAATATTGGATAGTTCACTCTGGTTCTGCAAAAGCATTATGAATGAGGTTTTATGACTTTATCTGAGAAAATGTCTCAAAGCATTGATGGGTCAATTGCTCTCTGGCCCAAGTTGTGAAAGAGTTTGGGGATAGAACATATCAGAAACCGTATTACTTTGTTCATGAGTTTTGCATTAGTAAAAAATGAAGACAGATTTTCTGAGATAATCAGAATCGGGAGATAAGTTTCTGAAACACTTTGCACTTGATATTGTCTCTACTTCTGACATCACTAGCCAGCACTGCCCATCCAACATGTCAAATGTGGAGATCGTTACTGTTAGACAAAGGACACCTAACCTGGTTGACAACCAGGCAAAACCCCACCCTATATGACATCTAAAAATGCATTTGACAAGAAAACGAACAAAACTTTGGCATTGCATAAACTTAAGAAAAAAGTTCCCATATGGCATTTTTTTAGCTAAAGTAAGATGGATATTTTCTTCAACTGAAATGTATTTCATCAAAATCTTTATTCCATTATGTAAACTGACTGAGTAAACAAACATATCCTTATGGAAATAACTAATATTTTCCACTCACAAGATGCCACTGCACGCATTTTTATACAATACAACTCATTTATTCATGAATTGGAACAAACATAAAAAAATGCTTTGAAAATGGAAGATCTTTCATATACCATATGGAAAAGAAAGAGACTTAAAAAAAGATAGTCTACCTTAAAAAGAATAGCTAGTACAGGACACAATTAACGACATTCATTTTTCCAGGCCTTGACCAGAAAACACAAAGAAAGGTACACTTTCTGGGCTTCCAATTCACCCAAGCCAAAGACATCCACTCTATCAGTGAAGGTTACACACCATCAGCTCCTTCAGTACCATCCTCAAGAGAAATAAGCAGTTTGATTTTGCAAGTTTGATCATACTATAAAAATTACATCTCCAAAGTTTCTTCAATATTGCTTGAACGATTTCAAATTTGAATTCATTGCCATTTTCTCATGTTTCAACAAGGAAAAATGACAAATGATGCTACTACTGCATTTCCTGTTGTGTTTTATTAACAGGATTCTAATGACATTAACAATCCTGCAGAAACATTAAGTGCAATGATAGTAACTGCTATTTCAGTTCATGTCACAGAATGGCTAAAGTGTGACGACGTAAAACTCAACCGCACACCCAACACATTAGATTGTCAAATGAAAGCAGATTCTTGGCTCTGTAACGTGCATGTGGGAGTGTAATGATAGAATGATGCACACCTCGGGTTCAAGACATGGCGAATATCATCCAATGATGGATCATTGACTTCATAACCATCTGGAAGGCAGTAGACTTTCTCTGTTCGCAAATTTATATAAACGTGGTGTCCTGCTTCAAGGCTGTGAGTATATGCATGTGAATTCCGTCCCCTTCCTTGGTAATACTTGCCACAAACCAAGCATGCATACACATTCAAATTTGACAAGGAGACTGAGCAGAATCTCTCAAAATCAAAATCCAATACCTGCAACGAAAAATATTCCAAAACCATCTTTACAGCCAGAAAAAGGATGAGATAAAGAAATCTTGCTGCAGCTAAATAAACCTACAGCTGGTGAAGAATACGAGGATATTTAAAAGACACAGAGGTTTCCAAGTAATCAAAAATGAAAAACAAAGAAAATTAGGATTAGAAGTTGATAATGTAGGGACCAGGGAGACACGTACAGAATAAATAATAGAACCCACATGATTACACCTGCAGCGGTCGCGATCATTTTTCATGCTAAAAGTGAAGGTTGGAAAGATAACGGGAAAATATGCTAATTAGTAGAGAGATAAAGTGCGGGGACTAACACCAGTATGAGACACAAAACAATGGATTACTACAAACCAGTTATAAGACACAACTTGCAGCATTTAAGTGGTCTACCCCCGAACCTAAAAAAGGCAAAACTTAACAAGGTTCCAAAACCTAATCCTCATGCCTTGGTGAGTTCCGAAGACCATGAAGAACCAACGCAACGCTCAAATCGAACTACTACTGAAGTAATTAAATATACGATCAATATTATCGAGTGTGAGGTAGTGCTTAAAGCACTTCGATTCAGAAAATGATCAGAATGGAGTAAGCCACCAAACTGCGCCTAAATTCTTCGACCCCAATGAAAAGTGGGTGCTGCTAAATCCTGAACACAATCATGAAAAACTGCTAAATAACATCACAAAGCACTCAACTTTTCACTACCACGATTCTTTTTCATGATTAAAAAGCAGGAAAAGCAGGAAATTTAAATGTGGGTATTCCTTCTACAATACTCCCCAATACATGAACTCACTGAGAAGCTACAACAACAACTCCGGTCGGCTACATGGATTCTTTATTTCCGTAGAGCTCGAACTGAGAAGCTAAAACCCACAAAAAATTTACCGGTGAAAGAGAAGGTTCGGGCAAACCTGACGATTGACGGTATCGAGATACGGGCAATCCCGTCGGATCTCGGCCTGGCGTTGCCGAGGGGTGGCCGCAGTCAAGTCGTTCTCGTACAACTCTTCCTCGTCGTCACCGTATTCCTCTTCTTCTTCTTCACGATCTTGTTCTTCTTGTTTTCTTCCTCCTATTTTCCGTCTTTCTTCTTCGTCTTCACCGTCGTCGTCGTCAGAGCGATAGGAAGCCAGTGGGAGAAGGGGATTACTGACGGCATTTTGAGCCTCGCCATTGTCATCGTTTCCATGCACCAACTTCTGTTTCTTCTCTTCCGGAGGAAGCCCCTCTTCGTCTTCTTCTCTCCTAGTCGTCATCTCCCTCTCTCCGAGTGTAAGCCCACAGGGAGGGTTCGCAAAGTTCCCTTATGCTGTCCCGCGACGGCTAAACCGACTCGAGTCTTACACTACATGTCGTGTCCCTGTTTTGACACCAAATGACACTATGATTCGTTACATGGATACGGCTGGTAAACAAGCCGAACGAACAAGCCACCCTAGTTCGTTGTGCGGCTCATTCTCTATGCCAACGAGCTGAGCTAACAACTAATCTAGGCTATCTAGCAGCCTATGTTTGAACGTTCATCCGTTTAGAGCTAAGGTGAACCAAGTAAGATTTCCTTAAATACTCTAAACAACTAGCATCAAGAGCGTTAGCTCAAGGCAGGGCACTCTAGCACCGTTGCTGTTGGTGAGAGTTCGACAACAAGAGGATGTCTATGTGGATGTGTGTATTAAGTTTTTGGGCTTCCTCTTGTAACCCCACCCTTCCCCCCCAAAAAATTTCTAAATAACTTGGGTCTTCATTTACCTAAAGTCTTTTTTATAAAAAAAATTAAGAAAAAAATTAGCCCTTCACTTGTCATGCACACCCTAATACAGTTACCTTCAGTATGGTTTAGGTAAGAAATTTAAACACACCCTAGGAGCTTTCACAAGTTGAATCTCTTATTTCTCGAACTGAGAGATCCATGAGTCAGTATCTTAAGGAGGTGTTTGATTGCGAGGACGGACCAAACGACCACTTATGAGTCTCATAATCGGGTAGAAAAGTGGGATCATACTGTAGTTTCAGTAAGTCTTTTACTGCTCACTGAGACCTGCGTTTGATTACGATCGGAAATGAAACTATGATTTTAGTTTTGTAGTCTACCAAACACCTCCCAATGCATATACAAGTACAAATTGTCTAGTGAGAGCAAGAATTTTCAAGAGCATATGGAGCATTCCATGAGTGCCATGTTAATGCATGTAGATGGTCTTGAAGCAGACACGTTATTTGCATTGAGTGTTTATGACATAAACGAGCAAGAGAGAGCACAAACCGATCCAAGTGACAAGCTTTCTTCATTTAGCAGGCCTATCTATGGATAAGTGCTGTGCTTAATGTCTCTTGATAAAACCCAGGCTGGATCAATCACATAGGTCCTCTTTAGAGCCTGAAACTAGACTCTGGAGTCATCCCCAATCTTGTTGTGGTTCATGGAAGAAGAGTATTTGGTTTTGATGGATTACTTTGGGATAGTAGTTGGTTCCAAGACAAGCATGATGGCGAGAGTCATAACTTAACCAGATACGGTTTAGAACGAGCTCATCAGCTGAGGTTCTAAGTGATTTTTTCCTTGTGAGAGAAGAAAAGTATTGAATCATAGATGAAGTAGCAACAATTCGAAACAACAAGCATCTACTTCATGAAAACCTTTCCTGTAAACCCACTTGCAGACCTAAAAATGAAAAAATCCACTAGAGCGAATTCAGGTGAAGTGAGGGGTCCCGAATCCCTTCACTCGCCCATGAATAGACGCCGAATGTCATCATTCGGTGTGCCCTCAAAATTTCAGTTCAAATGCTCCTCATCTGCCTAATGTCCTGGGATTTAAGACACACACACACACAATTGGGTTTTGATTGCTATACGACAGCCAATTGATAGAATATCTCTAAGTGAGCAGTTCTAAGGCAATGCGGCCAAATTGCACTTAAATGGGAAAAGCTACTACAAGGAAAGTAGTGATTGAGATACTGTTCTTCTCTGCAATCTCTAAGATATGCGGTACTTGAGCTCAGAGTGAAAGCCAATTCAAGTTAGCGCTATCTATTGCCAATATTTTTACCGTATGTCATTATGAAACTTCTTATATATTTATCAATTGTGAATTGAACTTACGAATGCAGTAATTTAGAATTATTTATATATTGACATTTTCTGACTTTTTCGGTAATCGTCAGTGCCTTGTGATCAATTATATGTACACAACAGCAGATCTAGAAACTCTTCTGGGGTGGAGCGAATAGCCCCTTGAACGATTTTGGGTGGGATGAACTATGTATTATAGCCCATAGATCCCACCATGGGCTATAGAATTTAAGTTGATTTTCCAAATTTTAGATCAGGCGACCGCCTCATGTAAGCTCAATGTAGATTCACCACTATATATATGCATACATATTATATATATCTTCCTTCTCTCACTTTATTTCTTGTGAAAAAGAGAGGGTGGTGAGTGATGAATGAAGTGATTTTATGGTCATACGATTTTTTTCTCTTGTGGAGGGATTTTGGGTAATTATTCGAGTGCCAAAACTGAAGGCAGAACATTTCTTTCAGACGCGTCTCCACATAAGTAGTGTTCTTCCAAGGTGGACCATTGATATATCTTGTTTCCTATTGCCATTTTGTGATTTATGATTTTATGTTTTTTCACATTCCGAGATTCATATTTCTTTGATCGTATGGTACAATGAAGTTTTTTTATCTTTATCTTTATCTTTTGAAAGTATATTGAGATGACCGTCATAAACCATTGAGGATGATGTCAATAAGTGTTGTCCTTCTCCTATGGTGAGGACGGCTTATGTTGGAAGGACATAACCTTCTTGGTGTTATCTTCGATCATCCATAAAAAGTGACAACCAATATATATCTTGAAGCACCCTATCTTTTCTTTATATATATGTGTGTGTGCATGCAAGCACCAACAAGAGTAGTTGCACATTATCACAAATTTGGGCGTGCAGCTTCCATGTGTGCCTCGGATTTAAAGTTTTGAGCATTTTATTCACAGTATGATTTTGCTCGGCTAACTTCTACTTTCCAAATGCGACATTTAGTTGTAAGGAGTGTACCCAAGCAGGCGCAAGCAGAACTCTGTTCATACTGGAACCAATATTCGTGGCTTATCTCATCATATTCAAGCCAAGCCACATTTCCAATTACCAAGATAAGAAATGTATGAGCTAGCCTATTAGACTTAAGGAGAAATATTAAAACTAATATGATATTTGTACAAAAATAAATATTTTGATAATTTGGATTAAGAACTCATTTTTCAACGTAGATGTTTGTTAGAGATATTGTACAAATGTTAACCCACCGAAGGCGTGTTTACCTCTATCGCTCTAA
Source organism: Brasenia schreberi (assembly GCA_036023115.1). Classification (NCBI taxonomy): domain Eukaryota; kingdom Viridiplantae; phylum Streptophyta; class Magnoliopsida; order Nymphaeales; family Cabombaceae; genus Brasenia; species Brasenia schreberi. The sequence goes on from JAYKKT010000072.1 coordinate 3,976,596, forward strand.
GTAATTGAGGTTGTATGTTTTCCCTATCATCTGTAAACATGTAAATATAGTAAAATAAGAGATAGTTCTTAATGTATAATGTTTTTTGTGTATAATTTTGCATAAACATTTTTACTTTATGAACTTTTAGATCAATAATTAATATTTAAAATAAAAATATTAAAAGTATCATTAACTTTTTATATTATTTTAATTCAAATCTCAACCATTGATATCAAAGATTAAACAATGGAAATGTTTATACACAATGAGATTAAACGGTGTTGATATGAAAGATTATATACTGAAAGCCATTATGCATTTTGAATTACCTCTACTAAACAATACATGTTCAAAGTATACATAAATTCTTTCCTGATGCTAATAGATGTTCGTATGAAAGCATCTCAAGGCCCGATATGGGGCACCCCCACAGATTGTTAGATGATAAGATGGTACTCCTGTAAATGACATCAAGCATGCTCCTGCCCCATTACATACAGCTTGGGTGCTGACATACAGGAAGCGTCAAGGCGCAAACACACACACAAGAGAGAGAGATGGGAATTCAGTATGCAGTAAGAAAAGAAGAAAAAGCATAAAGTTTCTGCTTTTTTCACGTGCCAACTATATTTCCTTAGAATAGGCGTTTCTTGCATCTGCTTATATATGCATCAACTTATATATAATTTTCACCAATCACAGTCTACGTGTCATGTCTACTGCTATGCATATTGACGAGAATCTCTCTCTACGTACATGCTTGTATGAAGTAGGCATCAATACATGTTAATCTATTTACGAAAGAAGAAAGTATATTTAGTTATTTGAAGTTCTTGTTTTCCATTATACAAATACTAAGAAGTACCCACAAAACTTAGTATATATATATATATGTATATTTGAACAATAATATGTATATTACGTACTTATTCTAGCGCTGGCTTGTATCTTTCTGTTATTGATGGCTGCCACAGTGGATTGCGAGAGCTGGTTTGAGCACACTAATTGGGTATAAGCTTGAAAGGAGGCTTCACCATGGCTGGTGCAGGATCATAACCGTAATAATCATTTGTTTGTACCCTCAGCTTTCTTGGGTGCACGCCTTTGGCTCCTTGATGGTGAGATATCTCTGTGAGCGTTTCCTGTCAAAATGGTTCTCGTTAGTTTGATATTAGAAAGATAAGCTATTAATAAGAAACATGAAATGAGAAAGCGATCCCGAGGAGAAATGAACGCAAAACAAAGGATTTTGACTTTGTCAGCTGCACTTATGATGTCAAATTTTGGATTTTCCAAGAATGCCTTCCGAGAAATACCGTATTAATATTTCTCTTGGTTCCCGGTTTCCATTCACTTTTTAGACCTGCAAATTTTCATGTAGCATATACAGATGGAAGATAAGGGCGCATGTACCTCTGCCACTCTTTCAGCTGCCGTCAATTCATTCATGAACTTCCCTCGTCCACCTAGATATACAGATCTTTAAATAATTAGATAAACAACATTCGAAGAAATTAGTTTTATCCGTCTTGTTGGCGAGCTTAACAAAAGGTCTTCTGAATTAATGAAACATGAACAGAAAGAAATTTTAACGACGGGACTTGTTCAAAGTGGATATGAAACAATTCATGGATTTCTTTCTCCTAATCATATGTGATAAGTGATAACCAAAAAAAGAAACGGAATCACCAAAAGTGAGTAGTGGCATCTTGAAGGAATTCGGAAGACTTAAGAACAGTTAAAATTTATATGCAAACTGTCAGGGAAAGATGCTTCATCTTCATAGGTAGAGATGCAACGGGTAACAATTTGGTTATGATGCAAACTCAATTCGCATGCACTAGACATCCACAGATCTTGATTTCCCGAAACCAATCAAAACAAGCGAAGATGAGGACATTCACTAACCATATATTAATAAAAGCAGAAAACGAGAATGCCCTTGAGTTCATAATCTCTGATCTTGGCAAACTTTGCTTAAAATACATTAGTGAGATAAGGAAACAGGAATCATGATGTTTATTCTTGATAACCAAACATCGAGGAACTTCAATATAGCGGGGAAGCAGGCTAAAACTTCGCGAAACGATGCCAAAGAAACTAAGTATCAAAGGCAAGAGGAAAATGAATCAATATTCTTCAACAACGATAACCTTCAATCCTAGTTGATTCGACTAGAGTTTATGAATGTTGATGATAAAGAATTCAAGAACTTGGTCATCTCAGAAGATTCCAAAGATTTCCTTATCATCAGAATATGGAAATTTCAGAAAGATCATTCTGTTGAATCCGTGCAACGGTACACATATGACATAGCAAACATCAAATAACGCACCTGCAGCACAGGAAGGTGCCAAGATAGATGATGAGATGAGAATGAATAGAATAAAAGTTACTTCTTTGCGAACAATGGTGCCCATTATCTGTTTTCTGGCTTGGAGGTAGCAAACAAAATATATCTTGCTATTGAGAATTCACTGACGCGAAAGTTATTGGTTTCTTCTTTGAGATGCTCCAATATATTTGATATGATTCCCATTTTTGAAATCTTTCTTCGAATTAAGTTAACTGGTTTACCACTTTTCTTTAAATTTTTTTGATAGCGACTTCATTCAAGATTAAAAAGCAAAGGTGGCCATCCATTTCTTTCTGTGCTGATTTTATATTAAAAAGGCAAGACTAAGCGTGCTTGGCTTAGATGACCAGACCTGAGACTTACCTGTATTCAAAGTATATATTATTGAGATGTATATTAGTTTTCATAGGTTATGAGGGTGGCAGCAACTCAATGTGTATACCCTTTAGTTCTGTTTGATAAATGCTTAGATGCCCTTGACTTCGAATAAATTGCCATCATTCAATATGGAGTTTGGGTTTACTTTTGCTTCACTCACATGGATCTACCAACCCTCAAGTAGTGTTTTTCTTGCACTCCACTTCCTTTAGATCTGGACACCATCATTATCAAAAATTTTAATTTCTAAAAAGAAGAAATTCATACCAAAAAATGAGTCAAAGTGCTCCATAAAACTAGGTGGGCAGATTATATATATATATATATATATATATATATATATATATATATATATATATATATATATATATATATATAATAATGATGGGCCTGGCCCACAACTATAATCCAGTGACATCTCGTAATCATCAATTTTAGTTCCGGTTTTAGCTTAAAAAAATCTTAAGAAATAAAAAAAAAAACTTAAAATGGAACCAAAACCAGCCGGGAACGGACCCGGCCATGCCTACTAGACCATAATGATGATGGGTAAGTTACAACAAGAGCTCACTTCAGTTGACCATTTTTTTTAAATATAAGGATGACATAATGGTGAGAATGATGACAGTTTTTTTTTGGCTCCTCTGTGATAAAACCTGAAAACATGGATGACTATAATATGTAGGACTACGCAAGAAAGATTTTGTCTTGCCAATAAGCTGTGGCGCATGTATAGAAAATTAGTAATCACAAATTTGATAAAACATTCAGTATGTCGGATATTGATTTTTAATATTCTACTGCGTTTTTTAAAATAAAAGCCTATAAATAAGGTGAATATGACTTGATAGTGCATATACAAGAGAGGCGGAAGAGTCATAAACAACTACTTGATTTTCATTTGTCTTATCCTTTATTTTTCCCCTTAATTTATGCATCTCAACATTGTGGATGATACGTGCAAGAAGCACTCTTATAGGACCAGTGCTTTGCTTTCCATCTGTTTCTTAAACGGGGTTCCACCTACTAAGCTTATATATATATATATATATATATTTATTTGTTTATTTATTTTTAACGTGCTCACTCATGTCTACTCATTACTTTTGGGTATCATATATAAATTACACTCATGCACACTATCTTTTTCTCTCTCTCTCTCTCTCTCTCTCTCTCTCTCTATATATATATATATATATATATATATATATATATATATGTGTGTGTGTGTGTGTGTGTATGTGTATATATATAAGAGAATTGAATCATGTCCACCTTGACATATCTATCTATTATTTTCTAGTGGTATTAGTGTTAAAAAATATAAAATATTTTTAAAAGTGTGAAGGACAATATTATTATACTCATGCTTTAAAAAAATAATGACTACAAACAACATCAATAATTGACCGAATTCAATCATTATATATATAGTATTCTTGTACACTTAGGTGCTAGTAAATCCAAACAAATCTCAACCATCAATCTTTGGTGATATATGGTTAAGATTTAAATCTATAAGTAAAAAGTGCATATGTATTTTTTGCACGTACACTTTATTCACGTAGATACTTTTGCTTTTTAAATTTCAAATCTCAACCATTTATATGAACGGGATTTATTTGGATTTTCTAACACTTAAGTTTGTTAGCATATAACAATTTCTCTCTCTCTCTCTCTCTCTCTCTCTCTCTCTCTCTATATATATATATATATATATATATATATATATATAATATGCGCAAGTATGTATGACCTACAAAACAAACTTAGGCATTGTTTGCAAAAGATTTTGAAACCAAAGATAGCAAAAAAAAAACTTTGAATCATGTTCAATTAAACCATATACAGACCGTTTACTTTGTTCAATCAGCCTAACTAATAGATTCTTGTGTCATCTTACTTAAAAAATCTGGTGCCGTGCACTCCTTAAGATTTTAGGCATTTTTAATCCCATTTGAAGGTTGGAGTGTCCTTTTCGGAACAAGTTGTCAAAGGGAAGAGCACATATGAAGTCTTTTGATGTAAAGGAATACAGTTTGTTCCTTAAAATATGCAACAGTGAGACAAGTCATATAAGAGGGAGTATAGCTTTTGGGCCCTTGTCCATACGTGTGTGTTGATTAATTGAGGCAAAATAGTTTTATGAATTGCTAGTGCTTAGAATTATCATTGAGGACAGGGACATGGCACCATATGCTCATCATAGGATAAGAGTGGGGAATAAAGAGATCCACTTGAGGCTCTTAAATAATGACTCTCACTGGCGACTTTGGCAAGTGGTCGCTTTTAGTAAATATTCCCTATTAAGGATAATCAATGATAAGGCCAGTTTAAAACCGGCTCGACAATTCCAACCAGAATCAAACTGGGCCAAAAACCGACTAGAACTAGACTCAAAACTAGAGAGCACCCGATTTCGTTTTGTTTCACCTTTCCTGGATGAACAATCAGTTTCAGAAAATTTTGAAGTCTTTAAAATTTTAATCGTTTTAATGTCTATTTGTTGTTGGTTTTAAGCAGTTTAGGACTCAAATCGAAATCAGGTTTAAGACAACCAGAACCAGCGGTTTGGAACCACCAAAAACTGAAACTTGCCGTGTTTAGGTTAGGCCCTTATCATAGTCTTGCTCGTGTTGACTCATGGCAATCTTTCCTTGGCTCATATAGTTCGGGAAACAAGCTCGAATGATTGAAGCTAGGATATGGTAAAGATTTCTCTCTCTCTTTCTCTCTACTGTATATATAAAAGAAATCTGGATGTTGTCCATCTCTAACATGCTTACACATTGCATTTTGGTCAAATAAGTATAATTTAAAATATTTTAAGATTTTTTTTAAAAAAGATGAATGATAATGTTATTACATTATTTTTCTAAAAAAACAATGGTCGAAAATAAGTGGGTAAGATCCAATGTCTCTCTATATATAGAGAGAGAAGGGAGAGGAGTCTTAGCTGAATAATGTTTTTTGGTATATAATCTTATACAAACATCTCCACTATTTGATCTTTGAAATCACAATGTAGATTTGAATCACTAAATATAATGTACAAAAATAGATAATACTTTTAATTCAAATCTCTACTATTGATAAAAAAGTCGAACAGTGGAGATATTTGTACAAAATTATATACAAAAAGGTATTATACAGCTAAGAGTCACTCTAGATATGTATGTATGTATTTGTGCGCGTGCCTTTGTGGATTGAATAACTTTTTTGATTTCAAGGTTAAAAATATTGAAAGGTAAAATTATATCCGTTATGGTATTTCAAGCTTTCTTAGTTTTTTTATGAGCATGCTGGGGTTAGGCAGATCCGCTCTCCGCGGGTATTGAGCTCATGCCCTTCCACTTGAAGGTTCTCTTTAGCCGACCCCTTAGCAAGGATAGTCATGGCCCCTGGAGGCCTCCCGAGTATGAATTGCCAACCATAATAGCGAGTGATTTGCTGATGATCACCATGAATTCTTTTTGAAAAGATGATCTCCATTAATTTATTATATTTTCTGGACAAAGGGTTCAATCCAGGCCTACTGATTCATTAAAAAGATAAAGAAAAAAGTGGATTTAACATTTAAAAGTTAGAAAGTGAGTGGAAGGTATGAGATGACTTAACGAAATGACACCATTATGCAATTAGATCTCAGTTTACAGTAAGTACTTTAAGGAGCTCCTGAGATCTCAATGGATCAAAACCTCCATTCCTGGCTCACCCGAAACCATGAACTATCATCATTAAGTCCACTTGTTTCGAAGGCCCCTCAGGGTGTATGAGTTCCAGCCCTTCAAAAGGATGTTCCTTCGAGTTATAAGTTGAAAAGGAACTCTTGTTTCTCCTGCGAACAGTATCAAAACATGAGCCGCTCAAATATTTCCAGAATAAACCCATCAAGAATACAAAATTAGTAGCTACAGATGTGTTTGAATAGAGGAACCTTAGAGAGAGAACTTCTAAATTCTCACACATGCTCGGTACCTAGAAACTGTGCGTTGGCATCTCTATTACTTCCGTGTCATAGTTTTTGGCTTCTCTTTCAGTGATTCATTTGCATTTAAAGAATCTGATGTTGGGAATTCTTGTTCTCACGGTACCCATGTTTCAAATTCTCACCTGCTTAGATGTGAAAACAAAAGTCTTGAAATCCCACTTCCAGGTCCGGCCTGCAAAGCGGATTCATGAGTTCCGCAACGCAAACACCGCCTCAATGAAAGAATATCCAGTAATTCTTTAAATTGTGAATTCTCAAGAGAGATCAAAATGATTTATCTAAATGCAACCTTAGGTCCTCGAACATTCCCACATCCACAAACCCCTTCCCCTTACATAATACACACATGCAGAGATTCACAAATGCGTGCATACCCAGTGAAAGACATGCAGACATGCTTGAGTTCACACACACACACAGTGGTAGGGTTGTAGGTGGACGTGCACGGAAACACACACACAGACATGCATAGAGCACATGGTCACATTAGGTGATCGTGTAAACAATTCCTTGGTTACATGCTTTCTCTCTCTCTCTCTATATATATATAGACGTGCACGGAAACACACACACAGACATGCATAGAGCACATGGTCACATTAGGTGATCGTGTAAACAATTCCTTGGTTACATGCTTTCTCTCTCTCTCTCTCTCTCTCTCTCTCTCTATATATATATATATATATATATATATATATATATACATACATATATATATATATACATACATATATATATATATACATACATATATATATATACATACATATATATATATATACATACATATATATATATATACATACATATATATATATATACATACATATATATATATATACATACATATATATATATATATATACATACATATATATATATATATATACATACATATATATGTATATATGTATATACATACATATATATATATATATATACATACATATATATGTATATATGTATATACATATATATATATATACATATATATATATATATGTATGTATATATATATATACATACATATATATATATATACATACATATATATATATACATACATATATATATATATATACATACATATATATATATATACATACATATATATATATACATACATATATATATATATACATACATATATATATATATATACATACATATATATATGTGCGTGTGTGTGTGGGCACTTGTGTGTGTTTTGGAAGTGAGCAATGCTAGTAATAGTGCCGGCCGAGCAAATAAGCATACGACTATCACAATTTCTACGCGTGCAATATGATATGATAACAATCCCCTAAGGTTGGCAGCACGATAAAAGCGAGAGAGCATTGGCCAGAAAAGCAGAAATTTTATAACTAGTGCGAACCAATATTATGTTGTCCACAGAGTGCGCACTAAGCAGCTACCATTCTTCATATGTATGAGAAGTTGCAGCGGCGTTCATGATAGGAATCGTCATCTTTTTCTGCCTTAATTTGCTTTTAGCATGGTTTGTGAAACCGGATTGGATCGGCCGTTAGACCGGTTGACTCAGGAACCGGACTGGTAACCGGTTCGGTCCAGATACGAAACAGATGAAATATAAATCCAGTTAAGAACCGGTGGACCAGCTGGTTGCCCGGAGAGCATTAGCTCAATGGCAGGGCGCTCTAGTGCAGCTGTTGCTGGTGGGGAGTTTACTCCCAAAGGGTGCATGAGGCTTTGGCCTCTCCTTGTAACTAAAAGAAGGAATTGTTTATTTTATGTTTCTTTAATGTTTATTTTCATGTTTTTATTTTTAAATTGCATATTTACATGTTTTTATTAAAATTGAGATTGTTTTTTACATTCTAACATTTTAAATATATTTTACACACACATGTATATATATACATGTGTGTGCGTATACTGTTACCAGTTCCAGGGCGGTTCGACCCAGTCAAGCCTCTTTTGTAGTGAAGGTGCCTTCGCCAATTCATTGATCGGTCTGGTCTCACAAACACTAGTTTTTACTACTCCAAACTCACTTACCTTCCTTTCCCCTGCTTAAAGTAATCTTATAAATATTCAACTGAGATGGGTTTGATATTGCGCACCAGTTTGGCAGCAGGCATTCCAATGGGATACAACTAGGGCCGTGCAATAGGCCGGGCCACATCGCTACCCGAACGGACCTGGGTGAGATTGATCAGGTTGAGTCCAACCCAAAGATTGCCCGGTGTTGTAAAAATCATGTTTTACCAAGTGCATATCATGCATAACAAGCTCCTTCAGGGCAAGCATATCTTCCTGCCACACATCCATTGAGACGGTGCGCACTAGAGGCTAAGGTGGTGTGCCACTGAATTAGGCTTCCTACTAACATGCTGTAAAGCCACTGCAAATCATCCTACTGCCTTGAACCAAGTATCTTTAGCATATGGGCCCATTAAAATGTCACGGTGTGCACCTCAAAAAGAAACTTCAATTTTGTGGGACTTTTTTTTCTTTTGTTACAAAGCGAGGTCGAAGCCTAAGACAGGAACCCCCTGGGAGTCGAACCGCACACCAGCAGCAAGGACATCAAAGTGCCCTGCCAGTTAAGCTAACACTTTGGGTGCAATTGCGTCTTTCTTTAGAACCCTAGGCGATAGTGCACTCGGATATTGAACTGAAGACCTACCAAAGAGCCAACCCCTAGCCAATGAGATGGATGAACACTGATATACTTTGTGGGCGGTGTGCATGGTTGCTCACATTGCCAGCAACTCCTTATTTTGGGTTGTCATGTCTTTCGTGCTCGTGTCAGAAAAGGAACAAGTAGACAACTTGAACATGGACCTTGTTATTTCAGATGGGCATGAACATGGGCTTTTCGGGTCGCATCGTGCCCATCTTATATTGCGAATCCCACTCTGCATCAATTCAAAAGGTCACCTATTTGTTGAGTCAGGCCGGTTCAGTTCAATTCTCATAACACCGAGTGGATTGCCCAAGTGCTGGCCAACCTGCAGAAAAAAAAGGATCGCCATGAAATCCTAGTTATCTTCGGTGTGCTTGCAATCTCGACAAAAGAACATTTTCCTTTGATCATCTAGTGGAGAATCAATTAATAAAAACCATGCAGATCGAGTTAATTTTTAAGAGACCAGTGAGCTCACACAATAGGGAATATGAAGCATAAAGAAGAATCAACGTCAGCCTATATTCTAGCAGATCACTAAATGACCTTGCAATCCAGCATTAAGAACCATACACTAGTGGGTTTGACATATGTAAGAGGTTCTTAATGAGCGAGGCATGTAATGGTCTCCGGACCTCCCTTTTATAAGAAAAAAAAGTAAAACTTTTACAAGTATCTTTTGATTTCTCAAATTTTACGCTTTGAAATATCAATTTCTCAATGTTTCACAATGTATATGAGGTTTTCATCATTAATCAATTAACGGCTAAAAGTTCAATTATTAATAAAATTAAAACTCTAGCTAGCAAGATTAGTTTTTCGTACCTGCAGTAAAAATATCAAGTCTCTTGATTAACGATGAAAACCTGTTCTCCTTCCTAGAAGTTGAGGTCTCAAAATATAAAGTTTGAACAACCACACGATCGTTTTATAAGATTTTCAAAAAAAAAGAACACCATACACTGCTTAAACTAAAAAAAAACACCGGTGCCCTTCCTTTACTTGAATCCTTAAGAAACGTTCAACATTCATCCTTTTAGTCATCAAAGTTGTTGACAAATATGAAAGGTCACACAGACACATGCCAGAACACACGCAGTAAGACACACAAAGCACAAAATAAGTAATTCAACCTTTGGATGAGACTTCTATACAAAATTTTATGGGCCCCTTCAAAGAGAGAACCCACTATTACAGCAAAAAATAAATAAATATGATCAAAAGATACTCACTTTGCCTTGCCGATATTGGTATTTGAAGATGTATCCCATACCTGAAAGAGAAACAATCTGCTGGCAACGCATGCACTAAATTAAGAGCAATAAACATAGCTCATAGAAGAAAAGGAGGTGCGGCTCTGAATCAGCTTTTCAAACCATGTCTGCATGTTAAATGGTTAAATCATCTTTCGCTAATTGAACAGTGACAAAGGAAAAAAACAAAATTCACCTTAAGTTTTCCCATGGAACCACCAATAGCCAGCAAAGAAGGGCGATCTTCTGAGAATGCAACGGAAAATACAGCACCCTGAGAACCAATCAGAAATATGACTTGGACATCAGATCATAACGCAAGTGCCACCAGAGCACTGGTACAAAGCTAAGCAATATGTTTTCATGACAAGCATTGATAAGCATCTACCATCAAGAGAAAGAAAAAATCTGAATGTTATAGATTGCATCAAAATATAGAACCAAACCTTGGACACATGCATAACCTTGTTTGTGTGTGTGTGTGCATATATATGTATGTATATATATATATATATATATATATATATATATATATATATATATATATATATATAACAATGCCTGTAAGCTCTAATGTACATGTGATGTTGAGAAAATAATCGATGCATTGGCAAAGGTCATGTAGGTTGGAGGAGTCATTTTCCATTTGGTATGACACAGTTAACCAGTCACTCTTGTGATAAAGTTTGAAGGACCAACAGCTATTACAAGTGAGGTTAAAAATCAGAGGCTTCATTTCTCCCAAATTTGCAACTCAAAAAACATACCAAGCCCAAGCAGAATTGTAAAACATTGTCAAAAACTTGAAATTTCTCTACTTTGTCCGGAGATCACAAACTACACATTTAATGTGGTGAACGGCAATTGGCATATCCTTTCAGCCTTCAAGGAATGACAATTTCACGATTGACTGTAGTGCAGGAGTTTGATGCTTACAACTTCTGATTTCCAGGATCCAATACACGAAGGTTGGCTGTTTGACATATTCCAGAGTTTCACCTGATTCCACATAAAACAATTAACAACTGGATGAAGTAATCTAACACTTTGACTGCTAATTTTCTGTTGAATCCAGGAATAAGAATATAAGGGGAAATGCATCATCTTTCCTGGGAAATCTTGATGAAATCAGGATAGGACTAGATAAAACCAGCACCGGGAGCCACTCATCCAGAAAACAAAGAAACTAAATCGCTTTGAAGTTTGAACACAAATAGTAGCAACTAAAGACACTGCCAAGAATGGAGGAAAATGTATTGATGAATTTTGCACTACCAAGTACTAAACCTTGCTTCTGCATCTAGGATTTCCTTTTTTCTTGTTCTTCTGAAGCTCCAGACAGCGTTCATGTATCCGAGTCACACTTCCAAGCTTTAGAACATCTGAAAATTTTCAAAACAAAATCATAAGGGGTGCTAATTATATTTGTGACAACATGAACAGAATATCAGGACTCCGGACCGTGAAATCAAGAAAGATGAAAATAAAGTAAGACAAGTAGAGAATTAATCGACGAATCCTTTGAATATGGCACAGAGAGACATCTTTAAGAGAGAGAAAAGCAACCCACCTGCATTGGTGCACATATTCTGCCTCGACCCCAAGCAGACAACCTTCATTTCAGTGGTGAAAATCGTCTTTCGAAGATCCTTTAGAAACTGAGTCAACTGAGAATGAGTTCTGCTGCAGAAGTAAACCTTTGGAACCACTTCGGTCTCCTCCTTAGGATCACGATCGTCGTTTTCATCATCTTCCGAATCGGCTACCTCGTCGGCCGCTTTCCTTTTCACCGTTCCCTCCTCCCCGCTCTCATAATCGTCCACCAAGAATTCGTCCAATTCATCGATACCTGAACCTTCCACAAAACCCACATTCTGCTTTATCTCTTTAGTAGGTACGCCATTTCGAACTCCAGAAAGAACACCACCTAATTGTCTTACATCCCTTGGTTTCCTAATGCGTTCTTGAACAGAATTGTGCTGTGCAGCATCGTTTCTGCAACACCCATTGTTATCGTTGGCGGGTACAAAATCCCTCATCCAATCTGGCTCGTCGGCATTACGAATCCAGTTAAAGGAACAAAGAAAATCCAACGATCTTTTAAACGATATACGATAGGAAAAAGGTTCGGAACGGAAGGATCGAGTTACCGGTTGGGCTTTCGAGCATGGCAACACCGCCCTTGTGGAGAACGTCGTAGAGAGCTCTCATAAACTGGGTTTGTATAGGGTACGGCTTGAAGGGGAACGCCGGGAATTCGGGTTCCCTTTGTACATCTTCGTTTGTCGTTGCCCCCATTGTTTCTGTGCTGATCCGACAGCCATTCCCGCCGTCCTTCAACGCTTCTTTTCCCGTCATTTTCGTTTTGCCAAGGACAGTCCTCATTCTACAAAGTGTGGTTGTATGTCTAAATGGATCGGGTACGAACCGGATCATGTTTGATCCGAGTTTTGATGCTAAAAGGACTCTGTGAATCCAGACCCAAATGAAATCCAAATAACGTCATTATCTTGATTTACCCAGCAGCTGATGTAACTAACTTAACGGTCATTTGAATCTTAAGAGAAATCTTAGGCACAGGGGATTCTTTAATGAATAAAATGAAAGATATATGTTGGATATCAACAACTGCTAAGTCGTCGATCGAGGCTGGGTTATCTGCTATTACATGATTCTATGGGGCTTACCACCCCTCGAAGTATCGCATCGAGCAATCTTATGGCCTCCGCCCCCTTCTTCAATTTGAAAAAAAAAGAGATGAAGGTCATGAGTTCGATACCGCTTCGAAGGCATAACACATATCTATATGAAATAAAAGCTTGAACATGTAGTCTTGTGTAACCAGGTTCTGCCCCCTTCTTCACCCTACAACACACACACAAAAAAGAGATGAAGGTTGTGAGTTTGATACGTGGGGAGTGCATATCCTACTTCAAAAGTATAATAAACGAAGTTAGTTTGAACTTGTAATCTTGTATGATACTTAATTGTTACATTACCTCCTTAAGAGATACGTATTTTTAAGAAAGATACTTTGAAATGCTTACAATTAATATTCAATAAGACGAAAGGAGTTCATGAAGGAATAACACATCTATATCTACTGCAAGAAGATGTCACACACAAATTGCAAGCTGTCATATTGAGAGGGTTTGGTTGATTCTAGGGTTTTGCTTGCAAGTGGTGGGTCAAATGGGAGTGATGTATTTGGGAATCGTGTAACACCAAAACTCATTCAATTATAAGAGGAATGCATGTTCATTCTTCATACTTGCATCAGCTTCAGTTGTCGCTTATGGTTTACTAACAGCTTCATCCCATGGGAGCATGTGATCATGCTTGCTTCCAGCACAATGCAACAGGAAAAGCCATCCACACATGTCCATGCACATGCATTTAAGCACATCAGGCATGTGTGTAGACATGGCAGGTTCCAGGTAGACTGGCACCAGTTCCAGTTTGCCCGGAATCATGAACCATAACCAAATTGGGTTCCATAAAGTCATGGTTTACACCAAAAACCAAACAAAAATTTAAAAAGAAAAAACAAGTTCCGAAAAACTTTTAAATTGAATAAGAAATGGTTTAAACCACCCGTTTCGGTTTGGCAAGAAGAGGAATGGTAATTGAACTAAGCCGTCTGCAATTCGCTTACAACTTTGGGTTCTGATAGCCAGTTTTGGTTTCGGCTGGTTCCTGGTCCGCTTCGGTTCCAATTCAAATTCAAAGAGCCAAGCTGGTTCCGAACCACACGTCTGTATGTATACACGCTATGCTGCAACTGCAGGTGATTTAATCTTGTACTAAATCGATTCCAAAACAAGGCTTTTTCTTCACAAGAAACCAAAACCAAACAAAACCTTTTCTCACATAAGGATGGGGCAGGCTGCTTGGATTGATCGGCACAGTTCTTATCTCTCTTGTTACCCTCATGAGTAAAAGATAGCGGCGAGGCTGAGACAGTGGCGGCAGATATGCAGCTACCGCTATTCATATCTAAGACTAAAGATCCTACAGAAGATGATGAAGGTGAGCACTGAAACGAGAAAGGTTCATCGGCACAAGTGCTTCAGGTAAACTCTGACTAGCACAACACAAAGCAAGGCGAGGATGAGTACAGCACGGTTGCAGGCATCTGTCTTCGCCTTTAGATAATATCATTTATCTGCCTAGATTGTCATAAAATGTAATTCTCAAAGAGCAAATTCGTCGAGCATTCATGTAACCAGCCTGTGAAAGCACCCTTAAAATAATAATAATAATAATACATGATGACTCCCTGCACTAATCATTTGCTTCAAACTAATGCCATAATCTCTTGTCTGTTACATCTAACAGGAGTTCTTATCTTTCAAGATAAATATACAATTAACCTGACATTTGCGAGATGATTATCCTTGTTATTTGTTTTATTAGTCAAAGAACAGGGAGAGGTTGCACAAGTAGCAAAAGCTCACTTGGCTAGGGAGTAGAATTACAAGTTGAAGGTCATGAGCCCAATACCGTGGGCATGCATCTGGCTTCAACCTTCTTAATTGTACCAAAAAAAGAAAAGAAAAGGGACTAATTATTTTATGAATGAAAAGGCTGTCTGATCACATGGCAAGAGTTGTCAACAGATAACTTGAGCAACATAATAGTAGGTCGATAATCGTATACCAGCTGTTTCCGCACATTCATAGAGACCTTGGAAATTAAAATCTATTGAAGCAAACAAGGAGAAACAAAAAAACTGCTGAATATATAAAAACTTTCAAAGTTGTACATTCCTGTCCTTGTACATGACAATTTTGTTCGAAAATATGAACGGGCTTGGAGTATTTAATTGGATATCCACTTATCGAATGCCTTATAAAAGAATACATTAGAAATTTGGAGAGTAAAATTACATCTAAACATGGATCCTTACTTCAAAAACAAGCGAAGGCCATCTCTCAGATCGTCCATTGTGATTGTAGTCAAGCTCTCAGCATCTGAACAGCCAAGATCAAGCCTAAGATCCAAGTTCTCTCTTGCATTCATGAGCATCGGATCCACTAGTCCTCCGTTCATCTCCATTCTCTGCTTTTCAGTGGTTTCCTTCTCTATCAGATTTGCCAAATTTTCGATAGAGCATGAAGGGTGCAACTTGAACCCATACATGGAGCTATCCTCGGTCTGATGATTCATTTTAATATGGACAATTGCTGCAAGCTCACTTGGATTGAAGTCACTGAAGGAAAATATTTTGGTGACTCTTCTGGTGAAGCCTTCATTTGCAGAAATCACCCGCTTCATCGGTTCACTGTAACCTGCAAAAATCACAACAATTTTTCCACTGTCCATAACCGACATAATCTCCTCCAGAGCCTCTACCCCATAATCCTTATCATCGGATTTCTGAGCAGGAATTAGCCTGTATGCTTCATCAACAAATAGAATTCCTCCCGTTGCCTCTGCAATCTACAATACCTTATCAGACTTTTCTTAGCTTTAACCGAAGAGCATTTTGTTTAGATAAGATGAAAATCAATTAAATCATGAA
Organism: Brasenia schreberi; assembly: GCA_036023115.1. Lineage (NCBI taxonomy): Eukaryota > Viridiplantae > Streptophyta > Magnoliopsida > Nymphaeales > Cabombaceae > Brasenia > Brasenia schreberi. The sequence goes on from JAYKKT010000072.1 coordinate 3,992,730, forward strand.
ATTGAAGAATATAGTTGATAGAACCATATGGGCTTGGTGACCAACTTCACAGTTAGTGGTGCACCAACACTGTTTGGAGATGCTGTAGCATTCAACCAGATACAGTTTAAGCATTACCATAAATTTGGTGAATCAATCACATGGCAATTCATTGCGATATTCCTTGATTCTCCAATAAAACTTGGATATATAACAAGCTCATAATCGATTATCTAAGTTCTGCTAATAAAAGATCTTTGAAGTGAAGTAAATCATAATGCATCATTTTATAAGCTCTCCATGTGCATTGCAGATTCATATAGCTATTCCCTTTCATTATTTCACTCTGAAATTGTATGACAAGAATACCTTTCTTCTGGTTTTTGGTCCTGTGTGACCAACAAATTCACCAACAAGATCCGTCCGTTGTACTTCGGTCACAGAATCTGTAGGCAAGATACCCATCCTATGAAGAAGCTTTCCAAGGATACGAGCAACCATTGTCTTCCCTGTTAGACTTAGAGAACGTCATTTCCCAAAGGCAAAAAGCTTCCCATCCAAGAATTGTACTGAAAACTTCAGCTGATCTTGTAAACTCTAAATTGTGTAGACTCATGCAATATAAGTATCAGAAATAAATAGCTTTAAATATTCATTCTGTGGACTGGAAATTTGTTCATTTACCTTTGAGAGACATCTCAACATCCATATTTCCCAATTCAGAAAACTTGAGGTACTAAATGGGAACTTAGTTCTTCATCCTTTTGCAAAGAGATCAAGTGAATGCATAACGAAGTTCCATTGATTAAGATTTTAAGGAATGGTTCAGGATAAAATAGAAAGAATTCAAATTATTGGGAGAAAGAAATGACAGAACAAATAAACAAAAAAACCCGTACTAACTGAACTACAAATCTAATGTGTGAAATTCTATAAAGATGAAACTCAACAGTAGGGATTCAGGATATTGTTGCACAACAAGACCACACTGACACTACAGTATTCTTACCTTTATATCTTTTGTTTCCAAGATTCACATGGAAAACAAGTGGCAACACATACCACGGATGTATCCGCATTAGGGCCTACTTGACCCACCAAAATATAAAATTCTAGCAGTTTCTTCAGTAACTAACAGGAGATAACAGGACACATTCTGTTCTTGTCAGAAAGAACCTCCAGTTATTCCAAAAGGCATGATAGTTGGAAAGAGAACCGGCCAAACAAGTTGGAACTCACGTAAGGTCATTTATAGAATAATTATTGTTTGACATCCAGAAAAATAAAACTTGTTGAGTTGTTAATTATAAAATAATGTGTAAAAAGACAAAAAACAACATTGCTTCACTTCATAATATCAGTTAAATGTTGTTATCACAAAGATAAGGAAAAAAGAGAAACAAAACACAGAAGTAAAGCCATCAAGACAAAGATCTTTTGTGTACCTGTTCCTGGGTTCCCAAGAAAGGCCATGTGAGGGAGTCTCCTTTTAGATACTGGAAGCCCAAGTGCTCTTCTCCTCTCATCTAGAAGCATACCTTTTGCCCACTTGCGCAACTGTATCTTTAGATCATGTAGTCCAATAAGAGTGGACAATTCAGCTTCCAGTTCTGCCATTTTTTCATTTGCTTCAGTACAAGCTTCCATAGCCTTTCGTTTGCGCTGCTGTTCAATATGAGACCTGATGAGTTGTTGTACCTTTTCTGTGCCCGAAACATGTGAGAGGTGATCCAAGGGAGTTTTTCCTTCCTGTCAAGCCACAATTTCCATTATTATCTCCTACAATCCTCACATAAAACATATGGGTATTTATTCCATCTTGCGAGCAGTAGAGAGTAATCGTTACATTATCAGTAGTATTGCAGTCTGCGTTGTGCTGAAGCAATGCTTTGACGGAATCGGCCCCTTCCGACTGAAGGGAGTGCCACACAGCCAGGTGCAGTGGAGTCATTCCGTTCTGTCAAAGCCACATGGTTAATACTGAGGTCTGCTCTTTGGAGAACAAACAGGTAAATGGGTTTAGGAACTCAACAAGTTTTCTTTTCTCCACGTCACCAAAAGAAACATAGCAAGAACAATGAATATGGCACAACACCGTAACAACCAGACATGAGAAAATCAATCACCATTGAGACATATGAGAAGTTATCGTCTATATAAACTTTGCGCTCAACCTTGAGGCGAAAGGGGCAACCTGAATTTGCCTTAAAAATGCCTTTAAAACATCCAAGTTTTTTCTTTATCAGAAAGTGCAACTGGTAACAACATGCTTGCATAACAAGAAGTGGTTCAACATGATCGAGCTCATGTAAATAACACAAGACTCAGTTGTATCATGCTGACAGAAGGATGCATAAAAAAAAGAAACGCATTTATACTACTCATGTTATGAAGAATTTTACCGACTAATTAACAAAAATTATGCCTTGTCTAAACAAGGTAAGAGATTGGTCATGGGAAGGATTACTTTTGCCTTCACTTCCAAATGAGCGCCACGATCAACAAGCAAGCGGACCATTTCAGAATACCCATTTTTAGCTGCAACATGCAAAGGCGTTTCTCCATACTGCAATAGAAGTTTGTCAATCAGAACTATGTTGCGGCATATAAGGAATATGAATTTGGTAAAGATGGACGGTCTTATCAGCTTTGAAATCAAGGGCTAGAATACGAGTTGTTTATGGGGAAAATTTTTATCCTAATACACCGATTGCTTCAAAGCTCGGAAAAATACCATATTTTGAGCTTCCAGATCCGCCTTTTCAGGTCCCTTGACGTCAAGCAGAAACTTAATAACCTCCAATCTATCGTAAGCAGCCGCAGCATGAAGGGGAGTCTGTGATATCTGCAGCAAAAGAACGTAAACATTTTCAAAATGCAATTAAATGGGTAAAAAATAACCTAAGGAGATCAAACCTCCCCATCTTGTCCTAAACCACGACTACCCAACAAAGCTCATTCAATATACTGCCATGATTTCCAACCCCAACCTGAAGATCTGTACCTAAAATCTCAAGAAAATTAAAGGGAAAACTTTCCCTTCTTGCTGGCGGTACAAGTAATCACGTCACTGAAAGATCCATTACACGCTCGCAACGCGCGCGCGCACACACACACACACACACACACACACACACAGAGAGAGAGAGAGAGAGAGAGAGAGAGAGAGAGAGAGAGAGAGAGAGAGAGAGAGAGAGAGAGAGAGAGAGAGATTTGTACAACGGCATTATGGGCGTTGATGAGGGAAGGAGCCTGCTGCAAGAGGGAGCGAAGGCTGCCAAGGTCTCCTGCCTGAGCGCAGGCGTGAATGGAGTCTCCTGCGGACACTCCGGAAACCACAGAAGGCGGCGGCGGCTTCTTCTTCTTGATCTCTCCTTTCGGCGGATGGTGGTCGCCATTTGCATACCCATTCTCCATTACTGCCATTCTTTCCACAACGCACTCTCAAAGAGAGAGAGAGAGAGAGAGAGAGAGAGAGAGAGAGAGAGAGTTTTCCTGCAATAAATCAGCCGAACCAAAGGAACGTATGGACGAAGGAACCCCAAAGATTTAAAAAAGAAAGAGTGAATCCTCCCAAAGTTGAGATAATTGGCAGTGTCAATTTGCGCTTTAAGGCTCGTTAGAACGATTGAAATTTCTCTTCGTTTAGGTCCCAGGAACAGGGATGCAGTGCCACGAGAAGCCCATTTTCGTATATTTATTTATTTCAATTATTTTGTTGGTGGAAATCTATGGTCCCCTGACGTCGATGGCGCCGACAAACAGGGTCCCATAATTAAGGAACCTACGGCTCCCAACGATGAAGAGAAAACAATTTCCTCGTCCAAGTCCCCTTTGCAGGAATTCGTGTTCATAAACCAAATTAGCTGAAATTCCCAGAAAAAATCTTCTTTTTGCTGAATTTTTTCATGAAATGGTTCTTTATTTTTAAGCCTTTCAGAGTATCCAAGTGACGTGGTCTAACAAGCTAAGGAAGACCAGACCTTAATTGGGAATTCAGCCAAACTTAATGTGTGATGTAAAATATCACTTCAATGGACATCTATATGAGAAAGTTTAGACTTGAAAAAAAAAAAGCCTAGAAAACGAAATTAAAAATAAAAGTACATTTTCGGCACTTACAGCTGAAAGACATTCTTGCAGCTACGGGTGGCAATTTTGAACCCGATCCCAACAACCCAACCCGAAACAGACCCGAAAAAATCAGTTCCTGGCCTGGCCGTCTAAAGCTGACAGAAACCAACACTATATATTATATGTTTATATTATATATGTTATACATGTATATATTAATGTAAAACACATATATACAAGCGGATATGTATATGTATATTCTATGTATTAAACATATAAAATAAGTATTGAGTCACAATCGAGTTGACCCAAACCCGACCAGGCTGAGACTGTGTTTAAAGAAAATGGCTCAAAGAAAGAAGGGGTTGAAAGGGATCCTTGGCTTGAAAACCTTTGAAGTTGGTAGTTCCTTAGACAAGAGATGGCCAAATAGGAGCGTACAATGTATTGAATTTGAAGTGGGCATGGCTTTATTAAATTCAATTAATCACATAATAATGAAAATTTTAGAATAAAAGACCAAACTAAGAAATTAAAAAGGCACAGAAACCGGATTCAGATATCGGGTATCCATCAGGTGTCTGTGTTGCAAGATCCGAACTTGGTTAAACACACCGAAAATTCTTCAAGTGCTATCCAAATTGCATCGTCACTTCAAGCGACAAAAGTATTTCAAACAATAATTTCCTATAGGTGTTCTGTTTGGTTATTAATATGATCATAAGAAGTTTGGTAGATGTTAAATCATGTTTTGATTTCGTTTAGTTCATGTATTGAAGAAAATGCATGTAATGGTTTGGGGCAAGCTAAACAGTAACGCCCGACTTAAGCCACCATGTTTGGTAACTGTCATGAATGTCCCAAGATATCAGGCCACCACCTTCGATTGAGAAGTCTTTAAAGGGCCGCCATAGTTGGGAGTGTCGAGGGAGCTAGGCAAGTGACTGGATCAACGAAGAATCTACCAGAATTCCGTGAGTCCTAACCTATTTTTCAAATTTCAGTTTTTTCAATTTTTCATAAAAAATTGGTTGTTGATCATTGTTTTGGGCTTGGGTCAAAGAGTTGAGGTAATACAAAGGGTTTTGGTAGGATTGGATAAGTCGTGGGTATCTATTTGGTCGAAAAATGGTTCACATTCGCCGGATTTTTCATTTTATGTAACTTGCTCTTTTTATTCTCTTTTTCTGACAAAACGCCACTACCGCTGGTTGTTCTTGGGCTTCATCGAAAGAGGACAGATAAATGGAGAGCGGGATACCATTGGCGGCCTTGATCGTTGCCAGAAAATTGAGAAATATCCACTGAAAAAAACAAGAAAAGTGCCTCTTTTTGGGCGTGTCCTAGTTCCTATGTCGTGTTGTGTCTCATACACCTTGAAACAATAATGTGTCGTGTCGTGTCCTTGTGTTGTGTGTCATAATAATAGCTTTGTGCCGAAATAGGTCAAAACCAAGTTCTCTATCGGGTTTTGTGTCATAAATATTGAGGTTTGGGTCGGGCCTTAAAACAGGTTCTGGGTCAAAAACAGCAGTAGTTCCAGGTTTTGTGTCAATATAAAGACACAGACTACCTACTGTGTTACTCGGTTTGGATTTGATATGGATTCATGTGTCAGTTCAGATCCAAGATAGCTTAAATGAATGTAGGTTGGTTTTTGGGTGATTTTAGGGACGTTTGATATCTGATTTAGATACACTTTGTTGTGTTAGATTCGTAATTAAATAAATTTTAATATTTTAATTATTTATAATCGTTTAGAGATTAAAATTAAAGGATTTGATAGTGATAAGAGTTGCCCAACAATTTAGGGATTAGATCCTACTACTCCTTTAGGTAGGGGTTACGTATTCTTTTATATAACCATAAGTGATTTTCTTGTTTTAGATAGATTTAAATGTGCATGATTGATGAATGTTTTATTGATGTTTATGAAATGATGTTAATAATTATTAGTTATTTGATATGCTTTTGAAGTAGAACTTGTTTATGACTGATAAAGAGCATGTTTTGATATGAATATATTGTATGAACATGGTATTTAAATGTTTATGTATATGGATTTAGATAGTTGTGGATTTAGATATGATTTGTGAATGTGATGAATTAAAGTTTGTTTTGAAATGCAATGATGTGTGAATACATGAGTTTATATTTGTGGGTTGTGTGGGGTCTCTAAAAACTTGTAAGTCCCTAAGGCATTCCAACTTGGGGCGAATATAGGGTGTGTTTTCGGATATTTTACCGTGAGAGTCGGCGTTGTTACCGTCATGGTCAGGGTTATCGAGGTCACGTCAGGGAGAGTTGAATGACTCTTGTGACCTTTGGGGCGGATACAGTATGAGCTGTAATTATCGTAACTGATGATGTGTGTGTGCATGTGTGAGTATTAAATTGAGATCATGATTTAGAAATGAAACTATGATTTGTTATGAAACGATTGTGAAACTATGGATACTTATGAATTTTGTTTAAAGATGTTTAAACTTCCTACTAAGTTATGGGTCAGACATCACCTATGAATTTTGTTTAAAGATGTTTAAACTTCCTACTAAGTTATGGGTAAGACATCACCATATGATTTCCTAGTTCATCCTAAAGCTAGTACTTCTAAGGCACACGGAGCAGAGTAGGAGTGGGATACAACTACACTTTTATTTTTGATGGTACGATAAGTGTTGGACTATTTAAAAAATCTTATTATTTAGAGTTCATTAGTTGAGGAGTGCAGATTCAGGATGACTTTGATGAAAGCCGAAACCAATTCCTTTTGTGTGGGTAATAATTTTGTTGGGGGTTTTATGTATTTGTGTTATTGGATAATAATGTGGATAAGAAATCAAAAGATGCAGTGACAGATCTTAATTGTTAACATGCCTAGAAACTACACAGGAGATGTATTCTCGTGTGGAATTTCTGCTTAAAAATCTGAAGATTTTTTTGTTTTGGTCGACTATGTGTTGCTATTGGATTTCAGCTTTCAGGTCTGCAACTCTGCATGGATTTTTAAGATTTTTGAAAAGTATATGAAAACAGGCTGATGCCAAGCACGTTATGCATTTGAGTGATACGAGTATAATTTAAAGAGGTTTTCAAGATTTTTGAAAAGTATAAAGGATAACGTTATTACACTCTCACCGTGAAAGAACAAGAGTGGTGTTAAGGAACTAATCTCTCTCTCTCTCTCTCTCTCTCTCTCTCTCTATATATATATATATATATATATATATATATATATATATATATATATATATATATATACGTTGGTGTGTATGTGTGGGATCCCGAATCAAACACAACCGGGTTAAGCCAGGCAAAAGCTGTAGCTCGGCTTAAGTGAGCTCCTTGAGATGGCATGATTGAGTAATGATAGCAACATGCACCTGGCCCACGGGTACCCAACCCGTTTAGGGCTGATTGGGAACCCGGCCCGATGTAAGATAGAGAGGACCCAATTACTTAGTATAAGATAGTGCAAGTCTATTTTTCAAACAGCAAGGTGCCTTGCATGGTTAAATGAAGCACCTAGCAGGTCCTGTAGGCTTTTATCACCTGCGGGTCGGATTCGTGTTGAGGGCAAACCTGGCCCAACCGGACCCATTGCTATCTCAAGCGGTCGTGGGAGTGGTTAAGTGAAAAGGGAATCTCCAACCTAGCCAAATGCTACCAAACAGGTGCCACGGGCCCCATAAAATTATCACATAGCAGCTTAATTTTCACACTTTTACAGTCAGCAGTCTAAACTTTCAGTTTTTCTAAATTCTTTCAACTGAGACGCTTAGTGAAAAAAAGTTGGTTGAGACTCTGTTAATTGGCATGCATGCATATAACCTTTATCACCATTCACTACCACCGCTACAAGTTGTTGGAGTTTTGTGCTTCGCAATTCGGGTGTATGAATAGTAATTATGTTTCTTTTATTACTGGAGATGCCGAAAATACATGGCTCAAGAATTAAATTAGAGCCGATATCTTGTGAGATGAGTTGTTTAATGCTTAGGTGCTACTACCTCCCCTCCTCCATCATAATCCTGGAATCAATTTATAAATAAATTGTTCAAAAAAAAAAAAACTTTTTCTCATAACAAAAAAGTCGAAGTCAGGTATTTGTTCCTTAAAATGAGACTCATATATCTCATTGAAACTCAAAAAACCAATGAAAAGTTTACATGACATGATTGAATCTATGGCTACTCACTTTAAATTGTTTGCCTGGGAGATCAAACTCACGCTTAGAACCCAGTTACGGGTCTACATTAATGTGAGCTGAGATGAGCATCTCCTAAAATTAAAAAAACCAATGAAAATTTTATAAGAGATGCTACTATACATAATTGGCCTCCACTTGCCGTTCGTCCCACCCCATTAAAAATTCTAGATCCGCCACTCTTAGAACCCGTGGAGTCGAGAGCCGTGCCATATGTCTGTCATCTTTGAGGTCGGGAGTTCGAACCTCTCTCATCCCGGTTATAACTTTTCAAAAAAAAAAAATCACGCCAAGAAAAGTTTCTCCTCTCTTAATTTAATAAAATTCACAATATGGATCGCCATGCAAAGAGCCAAAAATGGAGAACAGCAAGCCACTCCGCAACCAATGGCGGGTCCCGCAAGCGTGACCGCCCCACACTGAAGCTTGAGGGCGAGCGAAGAGGGAAAGCAAAGCTGGAGTCGCTTTTCACTACCGCAAACAATCCGAGAATAGCTGCATGCGCCGCCTAACGGTGTTTTGTGAGGTAATATGGAAGACGTTCATCCGTCTGATGAACGGTTATGTTTAAACAAATTATCCGCGGGATGCACACTCTGTGAGGTGTCCGAACACTAGTGCTTGGCATTGCCGTTCATGGCAGAAGATGAACGGCAATTAGAGGGAGTTTGTTGGAGTATGATTGTGAGTGAGTTGGGATTCTTTATGTATGCAAAAGCGTGGCAGTGGGACCCACAAGTCCCCGACTTTCTCCTGCCTCTGGGAGCAAGTGCTCTCTCTCTCTCTAAAAGAGGAAGGTACAGGTTGCCGGATTACTTGCCGGCATTGCGACGAAGCTGCCGGAATGGCAAGTCCCCCTGCCGCAGGGCCGTCCTCTTCACCACCTCCGCCTCCATCGGCTTCCCCACCGGCTAACTCCACTTCTCCGCCTCCCCTCACGCCTCCGCCCTCGTCTCCGCCGCCGGTGATGCCTTCTCCATCCTCCCCTCCACCTCCAGACGCTCCTTCATCCTCTCCGTCGCCGCCGTCGACTTCTGGCTCCGCTCCGTCCACTTCTCCACCAGCTCCGCCGTCTCCGACGACGCCGTCGGCCAAATCTCCGCCTTCGCCGTCTACTTCATCGGCCAAATCGTCGCCGCCTTCTCCAAGATCTACATCGTCGCCCAGTCCTGCATCCAACTCGATTGTCTTATATGCCGGAATCGCAGTCGCCGCCGGCGTCATTCTGCTTGTCCTGAGCCTTCTGTTCCTCTGCTGTAGGAAGAAAAGACGCCGGAGAACGGATCAGTGGGATTACTACGGCCCGACGCCGCCGCTTCCTGCGGTTAAAGGTTCAAGTTCCTCGCACTTCCTCTTTTGGTTTTCTTTCCTCAAATTTTTTTCCTTTAATGGGTGTTTTTGCGAGAGCTAGGATTCATTTCTTCTTAGGACATTGATGTTGAGCGTGAGAAGATAGAAGCTAGCTCATTGTTGAAGAGAGTAGAAGATTTAGTACTCAACCTATTAACTTTAATCGCAATCTGCGAGTTTTCAGTGGCCTAATTCTTACAAAGATCAGAACTTTCGGATTTAGTCGTCCTTTTAGGACGTCCCTGTCGACGGAAGGAATTTCCATTGAGAACAAAGAAGAAGTTTGTGATAGATCGAGTTTTTACTGGTTTTAGAGAGAAAAATCTGACGTCCCATCGACGTTTTGTATACAAAAAAGAAATCTGCTAATTTTATTCTCGTTTATAGCCAAGGCTACTGTGATAAGGATTTGAACTTCAAGAACAAAAGATTTTCTTACCATAGCCGCCCGTGGTACCGTCTGCGTTTTCCTAGGATTTGAAATTCGTAGAGATAAAGTTGGTGAGTTGTGCTTTATGATTCGATCTTGAGCTTCATTATTTCGTCCATCATTGCGTATGTACTTATATGATGTCGTAACACTAGCGCAATCAACCATTGCAATACGCCGAGGCCGAAGCTTATGACGTTAAATCCATTGAGAAGCGGTGAAACTTTACTCTTCGCTTTCATGAGATGAAATTTGATTCTCATGAACGGTGAGCAACGATGAGTTTCGAGAAAAAGGCGTGCTATGGAGCTGCCCATTTTCTGATACGCGAAGAATTTGGTGAAATTCCGATGAGTTGTTCTTGTTGAAAGTTCTGTTCGTAGTCTCTGTTTTCGGAAAGGTGGGCGTTAGTGGAGATGATCTAAACTGAGACCTATTTACTGTTTATTGATATGGCGAGCTTGCCATGTACCGAGACAAGTATCTGTTTCGAGTGCGACGTTATGACTTGCTAGTGCCAAACCCCTTCACAAGTCTCAATGAACGAGCATTTAGCTGACTGACCCTACCCAAAGATTTGGGTACCACGTGGCTGGCACATCTTGCTTCTCATTGCTAATCATACTCGCATGTCTTTTTCAGATGAAAGGTCCTGTGGCCATTGTTCCATGACCTGTACTTTATTTGTCTATTTTGTGCTTTCAGATTAAATTTTGCTACGTGGCTTCTTTCTCATCTACTACATAGTTTCATGAACTGCATTTTGTTAGTTTCATTTATGTTACACCCATAGGTGAAGGTTTTCGCAAGCTTTTTCTGTAATCATATCAGGTGGTTCTACTTTTTTCTACTGTCTGCAGATGATCATCCTGGTGATCCATATGGTGGGCGTCTCCAGAGATGGCAGAACATGGCTCCACCTCCACCAGATAACGTAGTGAAGATCTATTCTCCTTCACCGCCTCCACCAGTTGCTTCACGGCCACCGCAACCACCTCCTCTGCCACCACCTCCATTGCCGCCTGTCGTCAATAGTGCAGCCTCTAGTTCTGTTTACTCGGAGCCACGCCCTCCGCCACCACCTGGCATTGGGCTGGGTCTTTCAAAGTGTTCTTTTACGTATGAAGAACTATTGATTGCAACAGATGGGTTTTCAAGCGCTAACCTTCTTGGGCAAGGTGGTTTTGGATATGTTCATAAGGGAATCCTCGAGGACGGGGAAAAAGTTGCTGTCAAGCAGTTAAAGCCTGGCAGTGTGCAGGGTGAGCGTGAATTTCAGGCAGAGGTGGAAATAATTAGCCGTGTACACCATAAGCATTTGGTTTCTATGGTTGGATACTGTATTAGTGGTGACCAGAGGTTGCTTGTTTACGAGTTCGTTCCTAACAACACGCTTGAATTCCATCTACATGGTAACCTTTCCCCCCTGTCCATGTATACTTTCTTTGTCTCATATATGATTTCATGTGTTCATGTATCACTTAATGGAGACATTCAAGTGCAAACATGAGCTTTCAAATGTAAATTAGTGCAGAATTTGTCTTTGCTTTTGGTTTGTTCACCGATTATATAGATTCTGTTTCCTTCTCGTGAAGTGTAGCGGTCTTTTATGATGAATAAAGCACATATATGGTTTTTTACTACACTTGTTTTTTTGCGTTTTTGATGTCCTTTATAAGCAAATAGTGTACATTCATTGCTTGTTGTTGTGGCTGCTGCAGGAAAGGGACGGTCAACTATGGATTGGCCAACACGGATGAGAATTGCACTAGGATCTGCAAAGGGACTTGCTTACCTTCACGAGGACTGTAGGTTTTAAAATTCTTTGAATGAAGTGCAACTACTAACGCATATCTGAAAGATATCCTTTTTCTGTGGCAGAACAGGTTCTTGCTTATTTAATGAGTATTTATGCCCTCAGGTCATCCTCATATAATTCACCGTGATATCAAGGCATCCAATATACTTCTTGATTTCAAATTTGAGCCCAAGGTGAGTTGACTTGGTACTTCTTGATACCTTTTCTGTGATATCTTATTTTTATGCTATTGAACTCTTGATTAGGGCCGGATTTTCTTGGACATCTGTCTTCATGGTTGATGCATTTTCTATTGTTTGGCATCTGTAAAACTCTTCCTCGTCTCAAACCCATGCCCCCTTGAAGCACATGCTTGATACTATGTGATATTCTATTGTTATATTCAGAAACACACCAGAACCTTCTGTCCTGAAACTTACAACCGCAACACCATGACTTAACTGTTTCTTTTTCCTTTTTGATATCATTTTCTTAAGGTTGCTGACTTTGGGCTTGCAAAGCTTTCTGCTGATAATAATAGTCATGTCTCCACTCGAGTTATGGGAACTTTTGGGTAAGATATTGTGCACTTCAACATTATCTCATGCTTGATGTATCTTCTTTCATGTATAGAACTCGTATGCATGTCCCATGATTTGTTGTAGCATTTATAACTAGCCGGATAACAGGTTTTTGTCAGTTCAAGAACAACTAAAAGTCATTTATTAAGTGTTCTGTCATTAAATTGCAGAGGTAAGAAGCACTCTACTGCTTAAATGTTCTGTCATTAAATTTCTGTGTGCTTGTAGAAGAACCCCAGTAATTCACTTATAGAGAATGAGAATCAGGAAAAGATTTGATGATAAGGATAGGTTGACAAGTATGCCATCATGTTCTTCGCCATTTGGGTTGCCAACTTATACTCTAGAAATATTAAGCAAGCAAAAACAAGAAATTCTTATTCCCTGCGGTGGATATGGTTATTCTGTGTTTTGCTACAACAACAACAACTAAGCCTTTTCGCATACTAGATGGGGTCGGCTACATGGATTCTTTGTTTCCATAAAGCCCTATCATAATTTGTAGAATTCATGGTAAATAAGTCCGACAAAGTTTTATGCTGGTTGTTGGAAGCCTAACGCAACCCTCCTTTATCTGGGTTTAGGACCGGCCATACAGGAGTGATCCCTTACAAATCAATATGGTTTAACCAAGAAAAAGTTACAAAAACACATAAACAGAGATGATCAACACCTAAAAATGATCTTTCATCATCTGTAAAAAGATGAGATAACTATGGTGCTTCATAACCTCTTGCATCAAAATATGGAAGTTCAGCTGATACTTTTTCACATTGGGCCCCAAGGTTCTTGTAGCTTCAACTACACTAAGAGCATTTGTCCACAAGGACATGAAATATTGGCGGTCATGAGAGCCATTTTCACATTGAAATTTCTGACGAAGAACTATTATCAGATGCGTTTTTTGGAAGAGAAGAAACAAATCCCTCAAGTTTCAAATCAAGGAATTTTATATATTCCTCATACTTTCCGTTGCTGACGTTCTTGATCTAACCTGTATAATGTTGTTGTTTCTGAGCTCAAATTACATTGAAATGATCCTCAAAGTCATTATTTAACCGTGCATTTGTAGTTATGACACAGTAATGCTGTTTGGCAGGTATCTTGCTCCAGAATATGCTGCTACTGGTAAACTTACTGAAAAATCGGATGTGTTTTCTTTTGGTGTGGTGCTTTTGGAACTCATAACTGGTCGTCGACCAATTGACACCTCTCAAACCTACATGGATGACAGCTTGGTGGACTGGGTGAGTATCCATCTGAACTAATTTATGTCTCTGCAAATATAATAGAAATCAGAGAGATTTTGGTGGCCTTTCTCAGGCAAGGCCTCTACTTACGTGGGCACTCGAGGAAGGAAATTTTGAATCTCTGGTGGACTCAAAACTGCACAGCGATTATAACAACAGCGAGATGGCACGCATGGTGTCCTGTGCTGCATCTGCAGTGCGGCATTCTGCCAAGCGGAGGCCTCGAATGGGTCAGGTAATGTGCAGTTCCCTGTGTGTGCACCCAATGTACTCATACCACCCATGTTTACTACTTTGTGCTTCTCTAGTTTTGACTTGAAATCATCGTGGTGCAGATCGTGAGAGCATTAGAAGGTGCGATCTCTCTTGACGCTCTGAATGAAGGTGTTATACCAGGACACAGCAGCTTCTATGGCTCCCATGGAAGCTCTGACTACGAGGCCGGCCAGTACGGTGAACAGATGAAGAGATTGAGAAAAATGGCCTTCGCCGATGGTCAGAATTATGGCACCAGTGGGCAAAGCATGCCGACAAGTGAGTACGGTCTCAATGCATCAGGATCTAGCAGTGAAGGCCAACGAACGCAAGAATTCGAGATGACAAAAACTGTAAAGAGAGAATATGGTCATTGAAGTGACGAAGAAAAGCATATTGTTCTGATTGGTATGCAATGTACAATGCATTCTTCTTATTCCTTTCCTTTGTGGTATTCTGAATCGAGTACAGGGGTCAAAAACATTATCTCGCCTTCAGTTTTCTTGTTGATTTAAATATTTGCATCAAATTAATGTTATTGATTGGTTTGTTGATTACAGAGAGCCTGACATGCATTCTTTTCTGTATGTTGCTCCAACTTTCACTTAACTTTTGGCCGTCTGAATCGTCTTCATGCAACTCTGTACCTTTTGTCTCCGTATTTTTAAAAGGAAACCACTCTCACATGGCACGTGGAGAGAACAGATCAGGTTAAATATTATAAGTCTCATCTATTGGTGATATTCAATCTCCACCTTACATCTCATCTCACTTAGATTGGAGATTTGAGCAGATCCCACTTTCATAAATCCGAAAGTTGAACGGCTCCCAATCCACATGCATGGTGGATATTTAATATAACCTATTATTAGAGCCATGCCAAACCGAACCCGACCTGTTCCCACATTAAGTAGGCTACATGGATTCTTTGTTGTCATTGAACTCGCAATAATAACCTATTATTGGTCACATATAACTAGGTTGGTAAGACAACCGAGCTAGATGGTTTGGCTTACTTCAGCTCGCTATGGGGTTGTTCATACGTGATTTGTGATCTAAATGAACAGAATACAAGATGGCTTGTAAAGGTTTACAACCTGAAGATGAACAATCTGTCTGATGTAGATTCATCTCGACCCACTTAAATTCAATGAGTTTCTAGTGTTTTGCACGGTAGTTTAACAAGCAAGCAACGAACATGCTTAAACGAGCCAGACCGAGCGCAGCCGCGAGTTGCTTGGCTTGTTTACCAGCTAGCGTGGGCTTGATTCTCCTTCAGATCGAACCCGAACCAGCTGTAGCGAAGGAATATCTATGTTGCCAACTCATTCTCCAAATTTTACAACTGTAGGGGTGTGGGCCTGCTAAATGTTGGGAGATAACGTTTTGGGTCCGGGTCGGGTATGACATTGCTGAATCCGGAGAATGGATACAAGTATATAATCAGATCTGGACTTGGATAAAAGAGAAGAAACCAATCCATTTCCTGTGATACTGTCGAGCAAGCAAATGTGTAGAATTTTTTCTCTTCCCATATATAAATAATCAACAATAAATAAAATTTAAATATATTAATAACTTTTATGTTTTATATAATCTCACCGTTTACGTATAAATAGTATCAGGCAATATATAAAGGGAAAAAATGTATGGGCCAATCTATGAATAGCGTTATACCGTTTATACATAATGGTGAAATATTGTATAAGATAGAGAATTAAACAATATTTTTTTCTACAATGTACTTTGAGTTGTAATTAATCAGTCTACAGAAAATTTGGCAAAAAATAAGCTACTATAATTAATTATTTATACAGTTTATAATAATTATAAAAAACTCCAAAACTATTTTGGCTTATGATTCTGATGTAACGAAGTACAAATAATGGATTCCATTCAAAAGGCGGTTATCAGTACCAGCACTTCCAACACTTCCGTCAAAATTTTCATTTTCTCTGTTTTATTAATTGAACATAATTGAGAGAGAGAGAGAGGCCACCCAATCGTCAGCGTCGTCCTCTGCTCGTGTTTCCTTTTTGAGAAGAAACTGCAATGGCGGCCCGAAGGCGCATGCTCCTCAAGGTCATCATCCTTGGCGATAGCGGGTGGGCTTCCGTACTCGCTCTATCTTGGTTTTCTTGTTTCCCTTTAAATCTCCCTTTTCTGTTGTACGAATCTTTTTCCAGCGTTTCCCGGACTTGTGTCTTTTATATTATAACCGATTGAATATTTCTTTCTTTCTTTTGTGTCTTGTGTGACCTTTCTCGGACAGCAATCTGTGTTGTTGAGTGTTAGTCCAGTTAACCTTAATTTCATTTGATAAAATCCCTAATTTTTTCATTGTTGTCTCTGATTTTGTGATCGTGATCTGTGGCAGGGTTGGGAAGACCTCTCTGATGAATCAGTATCCTTGAATCTGTTTTTTTTTTATCTGGGTTTCGGTTGAAATTCTCAAAGGACTATTTTCTTTTCTTTTCGGTTTTCAGTTTGCCGTCTGTTTGATGAATCTAATGACGTGATCTACCATTGGACTTCGCAAAATTAAGGTTATTTGACTGTGTCTTGGATCAGGGGATTTGGTGTGATGGTTTCTTCCTTAAACTTGCTTCAGATATGTGAATCGAAAGTTTAGCAACCAATACAAGGCAACCATCGGTGCAGATTTCTTAACGAAAGAAGTTCAATTTGAAGATAGGTTGTTCACCTTGCAGGTGACCCTCATTTCTACATTCTATGTGTTTATGCTTTCATATGTTGTGCATATATCTTTATCCCTGATCTATTTGCTGTTTCGTTCCTGCAAATCTCTCAATTCCACCATGCAGATTTGGTTGTACTGGTTTCAGGTTATTATTTAGTACTGTGATTTCATTGATCGTTTAGGGAATTAAAAATTTGTGAATTACTCTGTTGAAAGCAATATATGGGAAATATGAATTATGACTTTTAGAACCATGGTTGAAACTTCAACAGACGTACTATATGGGAGGCGATTTTATAGATTGATTTTCGGAAGCATATGTAAAAGGGTACGGATTTATGACTCTTAGGGCAAGTTAGTGTGTAACGGATTTACGTAAAACAGATGCAATAGTTGTTAGAACTTGGATTAGCTAAGGCAATAGTTTCTCCTCCAGAAAGAAAAACCTCATTCAGAAATTTTGGAGGAGAAATTACAGGTAAAAAATTGCAGAGAGCCACATTCACGGTGTGCAACATACATATAAAGTGAGACGTGGTATATTACAAAAAGATAAGCCATAAACGGGATGTTCTTGCTGGAACTTAATGGTGGTGAAACTTGAGAGACTTTAAAAGCTTGTTGCAGCCACTAGTGCCAAACAATGTCTTTCTGCATAGCCGGTGGAATCAACTACAACAACAACAACAACAACTAAGCCTTTTCCCATACTAGACGGGGTCAGATACATGGATTCTTTGTTTCCACAGAGCTCTATCATGTGTCATGTTAGCAGTTAACTCACAATAAGCTAGATCATTCTTTATTGTTTCTTTCCAACACTTTTGTGGTCGTCCTCTATCACCATCTTAAACGATATTCTCTCATTTTATCGTCTATTGGTGTCACTCCTAATTTGTTTCTAATAACCTCATTATGTATACGGTCTTTTCTTGTATGATCACTCATCCATCTCAACATCTTCATTTCTGTTAGAGGCATCTTTTGTACATGTTGCTGGTTAACTACCCAACACTTAGAACCATAAAACATGGCAGGTCTAATTGGTGCTCTATAATATTTACTTTTTAACTTTAATGGTATCTTCTTATCACAAAGAATACCTTATGCTCCTCTCCATTTTAACCAACCATCATTAATTCTATGAGTAACATCTCCATCAATTCTCCATCACTCTATGTCAATGGGATACCTCTTTTTTCCAAGGTTCTCTAAAGAACCTCCCTCGATATCCTATCATAAGCTTTTTCTAAATCAATAAATATCATGTGAAAGTCTTTCTTTTTTGCTCTAAAATGTTTCATAAGGCATTTCAAAAGATGAATCGCTTCAACAGTAGATCTGTCTAGCAAACAACAACAACTAAGCCTTTTCCTATACTAGACGGGTCGGCTACATGGATCCTTTGTTTCCATGGAGCTCTATCATGTGTCATGTTAGCAGTTAACTCACAATAAGCTAGACCATTCTTTATTGTTCACTTTTGTGGTCGTCCTCTATCTCTTTTATTACTTTCCAAATTTAGTTTTTCATACCTTCTATACTTTCTTACCGGTTCTTCTTCTGATCTTCTTTCTATATGTCCAAACCATCTTAAACGATATTCTCTCATTTTATCCTCTATTAGTGTCACTCCTAATTTGTTTCTAATAACCTCATTATGTATATGGTCTTTTCTTGTATGACCACTCATCCATCTCAACATCTTCATTTCTGTCAGAGACATCTGTACATGTTGATGGTTAACTGCTCAACACTCAGAACCATGAAACATGAGAGGTCTAATTGTTGCTCTATAATATTTACCTTTTAACTTTAATGATATCTTCTTATTACAAAGAATACCTAATGCTCCTCTCCATTTTAACCAACCAACATTAATTCTATGCGTAACATCTCCATCAATTCTTCCATGACTCTAAAAAATTGACCCTAGTTATTTAAAACTTTCCTTTTGGGGGCCCAATGTGTGCCAATTTTAATTTCTATGTCCTCTAAAGTAACCAAATGATCAAACTTACATTCCATATATTTTGTCTTTGTTCTACTAAGTCGGAGGCCTTCGCTTTCTAATGCTTCTCTCCATAGTTCCAACTTTTTTCTTAGACTCTTCCACTAACACAATGTCATCTGCAAATAACATACACCAAGGCACTTCATCTTGAATATGTTTTGTTAACTCATCAATCACCATTATAAATAAGTATGAACTTAAAGTTGATCCTTGATGTAAGGTCTTTATTTTTTGCTGTAAAATGTTTCATGTCTCAAAAGGTGAATTGCTTCAATAGTAGATCGGTCTGGCATGAATCCAAATTGGTTCTCTATTGTACTTGATACTTGTCTTAACCTACATTCGATAATTCTTTCCCACAATTTCATAGTATGACTCATTAACTTGATACTTCAATAATTCGCATAATTCTAAATATCTCCCTTGTTCTTATATATGGGTATAAGTGTACTCGCTCTCCATTCCTCGGGCATCTTTTGGTTTCTCCATATTTCATTAAATAGTCTTGTGAGCCAAGTGATTCTTATTTCTCCTAGTATTTTCCAAACTTCTATAGGAATATTGTTTGGTCCTACCGATTTACCACCCTTCATATGTTTAAGAGCCTCTTTGACTTCATTCTTTTGAATACGTCGGTAGAAATTGTGGTTTATAAACTTTTCTGATTTGTCTAACTCTCTTAAGCTAATACTAACATCTTTATTTTCATTAAAAAGCTTATAAAAATAGTTTTTCCATCTATTTCTTATATCATCATTTTCCACTAGAATTTTTGCATCCTCGTCTTTGATGCATCTAACAGAATTAAGTTCCTTAGTTTTCTTATCTGTAGCTCTAGCTATCATAAAAATATCTCTTTCACCCTCTTTTGAGTTGAGTTTTTTTATATAAATCCTCTCAAATTTTAGTTTTTTCTTCACTAACATCCTTTTTCGTTTCCTTCTTTGCTTTCTTATAAGCCTTTAAAGTTTCACTAGTTTTCTTAGTTCACTCCACCACCAAGCTTCTTTTTGTTCTGGTACACCTCCCTTAGATTCACCTAACATATCTTTCGCCACTTTCTTAATATGTATAGCCATATTGTTCCACATATCACAAGGTATACCAACATAATTCCAAGCATCTCCTTGAAGGTCTTTCTGTTTAAATACGTCTTCTTTCTCGCTTTTGAGGTCCCACCATTTAGTTCGAATAGCTTGATGCACTCTTTTCTTCTTTGTCCATATTTGTATTTGTAATCCATAACTAAAAGTCGATGTTAGGTGGTTAAACTTTTTTCAGGAATTACCTTGCAATCTTTACTACATGCTCTATCTTTTTTTCTACAAATAAAGTAATCAATTTGTGTTTGTGATAAGCCACTCTTATAAGTAAGATTTCATTCTTACGAAAATTGTAGAAAATTTTGGTGATTCCCATTCCAACAAGAAGGTCTTGTTGGGTTGCTAAGAACCAACAAAGTGCCAGACATTATTTGAATATGGTATTCACCAGTTAACTTGTTCATCTATTTGGGGATGAAGTTTGTTTGATCATTGCTAGTGGATTAGTGTGCTTTGAGTCCTCAACCAGATTAAAACTTCAAACATTTCCAACAAAGTGTGGGCAGTAGCGCAGTACACATGTTACATCACATTTAGGTGGTGATGGTGTGAGTGTTCTGTACTTGAAGACTGGTGTACCATGTACTATGTCCGTAATAGAACCCATTTACCTACCATCTAAAGGATCAGAGCTGGTGTGCTGGCTCCCACATTTTCAATTTGTGTTTAGTCATGATAGATGTGAAAAACCCTTTAAACTACATTCCTAAAGGCACACCCCTAATTACTAAGCGCACATCCCATTTTCCCTTTTATCCCTCTTCATCCACTCATGCACCCTCCCTCTCTCTTCTCTCCCTCTCTCTTCTCTCCCTCTCACCTCATCGACGCCCTCTCTCTCTCTCTCGTCTCTTCTTCTCATCTCATTGGTGCACCAAACACGTTAGAGAGATACTGTCATTAAATTGTCCTTACCTCAACTTAAGTGAGGTTTACAACCCCGTGATGGCAAGCAGAACTCGATATTCTTCAACTGACTCCAAATGCGTGCAGGAATTCTCACGAAGAGAGGTTTTTCTGCTGGCTTCTGTTTCGGTTGCCAATGCAGAAGGCCTTTCTCTCTTGGGCGTTCTACCTACACTATGCTCTCTCTTGATCACTCACACGAAGAGACTCTGCCAGACAACAAGGAGAAAGAAGAGGATCAACACAAGAGATACATACTTCGGTTGGACTAAATCGGATGGACCTGGCTCTCACACTCTCAATGATCTCTCAATGGCTAAAGGTCATGACCCTCAACTCACACACCACGTGATGCAAGTGGCATGCGTCTTTAGAGAGACGCAAATGCCATGCGTCTCTAGGAGATGCACACTAGGTGCGCCTCTCCCAAAGAAGAGATGATAGACGCAATGCTACACACGTGTTCTTGTGAGTTGAGGAAAAGACGGGAGGATAGAGCATGTGTGCTTGTAAATGCGAGGGATAAAATGGGAATAGGGGTGTGCATTTAGTAATTTGAGGTGTGCCTTTTGTAACACCCTTAATTTGTCTTGCATTTGACAATGACGGAAAACATGCTCCACACTGGATCTCTCCCTTTGTTGTGGAGGATGTTCCACCTATGATTAGCACTTATCATGAGGATTTCTATCTCGAGCAAAAAAGTACTCTTGCACTCTGTAGGCTATGCACTCAAACTATATGCTCCAATCTATGTGCTAGTGTCAACTTTTTGCTCCTTGTGGTCCTTCACTCCTTTGGATGCCCTAACATGTAGATGTACTGTTCGTCCTTCATGTTATCATTGTTCTATTAGGAATCTGTCAACGTGCTTCTTTAACTCTTCTTGCTCCTTTGAGTGTTTTCCGTGCAAAGGCAATCTCTCAATGTTGTTCCTGTTAGCTTTGAACTTTGCATATCAACAAAGAAATATCAATATATTTGCAAGCAATGCATGATGCTGATACTTTTGTTTTATGGTGCTCAAGAAAAGTTAGCTGATGTCCCTACTATAAGGAAGCTTGAGCTTTGAAAAGAAGAAGCTTTCTCACTTTGGAAGATTCATGAGAATCTTGGTTCCACCATTCGACACTGTTTCCATTTTGTTGTCTTCATGCTTTGCATGTGTCTTCCCTACTCTTGTGCATTATGTGTGCATTTAATTTGTTTTTGATATATATATATATATATATATATATATATATATATATATATAATATATATATATATATATAGAGAGAGAGAGAGAGGTAGTCTTAAATGCATAATGTCATTCATGACATAATCTTGCATAAACATCTCCATTATTCGATCTTTGAGATCAATGGTGGAGATTTGAATTACTTTGTTTTTAATGCAAAGTACAACACTTTTAATTCAAATCTCCACCGTTGATCTTAAAGATTGAACAATGGAGATATTTATGAAAGATTATGCACCGAAAGACATTATGCATTTAAGACTAGCTCTCCCTCTCTCTCTCTCTCTCTCTCTCTCTCTCTCTCTATATATATATATATATATATATATATATATATATATATATATATATATATATATATACATATATGTTCATTGTTAATGCACTTAATGGGGAAAACATAAAAGCCAGCATTAAATGAACTTTCTATCACTTAAAAATCAAAATCTTTTGCCTCCATCATTTAGAAGTGGGATATCTATCTGATCTGATTGGTTGCGCCAACATATTCTTTAACTTTTAGAGAAGAGCTTTTAACTGTCTTATGAAAGAAATAGTAACATAATATTGCTATATTTACTTGAGTAACCATGCTAGGTATCAAAATTTATTTTGTTATGCGTTAACTTCTAGTTTCTTTTTTATTCAACTCATGGTTTGGTTCACATATCATATCACTTGAATCCTCTTTAAATTCCAACTTCTACTACTCTAAAGTTTGATTTCTGTTATAGTTTTTGGCTTCTCATTTGCATCAATTCTCAAAGCACCTGGCTTCTTGAATTGCTCCCCTCTTCCACTTCCAAGTTTGGCAACCTTCCTCTACGGCTGAGTTTACTATTTCTGACGCTTTTGTTTAGTGTTTCACTTTTTAGTAAACTTGTAATGTCATAATTCAGGGTTTTGTGAAATAATATAATATCAAGTTCTTTTGCCTTGGCTTTTCTATGTTTTATTCTATTTAAACCACAAGTTTGTAATATTTTGTAGCATATAGTAGGAAACTATTTATTGTATGAAATATCAATATAGTTGATGGTTCAGAAATGATCATCAGTTATGTTACTTATCTTCACATTTAGTTGCCGAGAACACTGCATGATGCTTAAGGTAAAGTAGCTGGAATATTGATGTGTCCCTTGCATTTTGCTCGCTCCATGGTTGAAAAACTGGATGGTGATGGTGTATATTGCAAGCGTTTTATACTATGTTGCCTGGGTACAGAGATGGGACCGCTTTTATAAAGCTTTCAATATGTCTGTCATGTAAAGGATACAAGAACCAGAGCAGAGTATAAGTTTCATATAGGTTTGAACCCTTGCCTTGTTGCTTGTTTTCAGTTTCTCAAGATTGTGGGAGTTTTTGATTTGTTGAGTTCTAGGTCTTGCTGTTATCAGTGGTGTCCTTTAGGCATTTCTTCTTTTCACAAACTATCCAACTTTCTTATTTTATAATTTGCCTGTAATTTAGCCAGGAACAAGCTTATCATGTGGAGCGAGATCTCTCTTTCTTCTGTTTAAGTTTACCATGCCACTCAGTTATATTGAATATGGATTTGCATAATAGGAAACAAATAACTCACAGTGCCACTAGATCTTCAGTACCTTACTCTATGGATTGGTTTCAGAGTCTTGGAGTGGCTTTCTACCGTGGTGCAGACTGCTGTGTCCTTGTTTATGATGTAAATGTCATGAAATCTTTTGACAACCTTAACCACTGGCGTGAAGAATTTCTTATTCAGGTGATTTTTTTTATCATTCTTTGCCTTTGTGGTATTGCCTTTATTAAAGAACAGTGAGAAACTTATGCAAATGATTTTATTTTCAGGCTAGTCCATCGGACCCTGAAAACTTCCCATTTGTTGTCTTGGGAAACAAGATAGATGTTGATGGTGGGAATAGCCGAGTTGTAAGTTATTTCTGTTCTCATAGTATAATTGCTTATTGACATTTATGAAAATTATCTGAGTTCAATTATCTGTAGTGAATATGCTTTCTGCTAGAATTGTGAGAAGATATACCTTACTCTCTTTTTCTTATATACGTTCACCCTGTGTTGGGTGGTTAATACTACATGTCTGTGACTGCATCCATTAAAATCTCTTTTTTGGTAGATTTCTGAGAAGAAAGCAAAGGCATGGTGTGCTTCCAAGGGAAACATACCATACTTCGAGACCTCTGCAAAAGAAGGTTTTAATGTTGAAGCTGCATTCCAGTGTATAGCAAAAAATGCACTCAAGAATGAGCCTGAAGAAGAAATGTGAGTTTGTCTTTGGACATATGACATTCCGTTCTGTTAGACTTCATTTTATCGTACATAACTCAGATTTCCAGTTTCTGTCCAATTATTTTCTCTTAACTCTGCTTCTCCCTTTTCCCTTTCGTTGTTATTTTGGTATGTGGCACCCAACTGACAAGTAAATTCGCATTTCTGTACCGAAGCAAAATATAATGTGCATTCTAGAACGACAATTTTATGTGATCTCGAGTGCAGATTTTACAGAGCGAAGTACTTTTCTTCTAGCAAAACTAACCACATAGATGTGATCTCCATGCCCAACAAGATACTAATCTACTATTTATTTATTTATTTGTAATAAATTGAGATCAACATTTAAGAACCTTTAGTTGTAGCTTTGTCCAGCTTTAATCCAGTTCATACTTGAGTATTGATGTACACAATCCTCGTGTCAAAATTTTGCAGAAAGGTAAGCTCTCTTTTCCCCTTCTTTCTTTCTTTTTTCTTGGGCGCAAACAATCTCTTCCACCTCAAGGTTCTCTGCTTTTGGTGGGAATCTTTGAAAGGGTCTTGCCTTTGATGCCAACAACTCGGGAATTATGGTGTGCCATGTTTTTAGTAGGCAAGCTGAGGTTGGGTAGACTCCTACCGGACGTACACCCTGGGCATCAGGACATTCAATTTAAAGGTTCTTTCGGTGGAGTCGATCCCTTCGCCAGGAGAGCTATAGCTCCTTGTGCAGTTATGATGTGGCATTAAGGTTCTGTCACCGGATTCTCGTTGGCCGGTGGAGCACAACCAGGATGCAGAACCGATGACTGGCATCGGTTTTCTACTCTCTGCTCTGTTTTCTTGAGTTGTAGGTGTGGGGCGTGAGTCTGGCCTGCGAATCAGAGGGAAGAAGACGTGTTTGGGCTAGGTGGTTTCAGGCGGAAATCACTGCCGAGCTCTGTGTTCTGGCTGTGCTACGACATGTTATCACTGGCCGGCGAGAATCCCATGACAGGTTCCAAGATGACTATTCCATTTAATCTCAGCTCCTCCATTGAAGTGCACAATTTCTTTCTTGAGACAGGTCACACAAGATACAACAAGGTCAGAAGCTAGAATTAGCTTGGGTCCTCACCCACAATGGGATCCCACCAATCGGACACTTATCATCATCATATTTTTATGCCGGCTTTCTGACCTGGACCAGTGGGTCGGGCTAGAGATCCACGATCTGAGATCCATAAATCATAGGTATATCAACAATAGCTTGTCTACATGGCATACGAGGTCCTTATACTGCATGTTCCCGACTGGTTCCAGGTAAACAACCAGGACTTCGGTTCTACCAAAACCTTGAACCTGAACCGAACTGGCCCCCCTCCAGTTGTATCGTCTCCAAGTTTGGTTCAACAATCCTTTTGAATCTAGGTTCTGTTTAGTTCCAGTTTCATTTGAAAAGAGCATCTCATTAAAGGTGGCATTCTAGGACTGGAACAAGAATTTAGTTTAGGACCAGTTCCAAACCCCTAGTTTTGGTTCCGTGTCCGATTCCCCACGTTTCAGTTTCAGTCGGTTTCGGAGGCGGTTTGAGTCTGGTTCAAACTATCGGGTCGGATCCGAATTGGACACCTCTAGGCTTGCGCAATATTAGTTCATTCAACATAGACACGTATATAAATAAGTCGTTTTTCTGAGTCGATACCAATGGCGGGTATACGCCCACCAAGGTTAGAGGATGCCGGCTTGGAGGATTGCGCCCTCCCGCCTGAAGCAATCGAGCTTGCTTTCCTCAAGGCCGCCAAAGCCATAGGCTCCGTTCTCCCCATCAACCATCAACTCGACGGCGACGATTATTCCGGGAAGTGCGTCGACGACCCTACGCCATCTATTGGGGAGCTCCCGGAATCTCTTCCTGGCGTTCCTGATCTCGAAGAGCACCCCTTCTCCGGCAAGGACTTCGGCATCCCGGACGAGGCTTTGGGGGATGACGTCGTCGTCGTCGGTGGGAGGGAAGAAGCAGCGTCGGATACTGATCGGTTGATCGGGGTCGCATTGCCATCTGGCGGCCGAGCTTGCGTGGCAGGTTTGGAGGACGACGTCGATGCATTTTTTGGTGGAGGGAACGGGGAAGAAGAGGAGGATAAGAGAGACGGAATGCCCATCTTGGCGGAAGCGTGCATCTGAACGATGATTGGGTTCGCTCGGTCGCTGCTGTCTTGTAGGTTTTGGTTCGTTTTGCATCTTTGCTTTTCTCTTTCTCTTTGGTGTTTTCTCTTCTTCATCATCACTTGCCTGTGATGAAATAGAGAGGAGAACCTTGCATCACTGTTTCTTGTTTGTTTTGATCTCCAGATTAGATAACAATAGCTCTCTCTCTCTCTCTCTGCGCGTGCGTGTGAGAGAGAGATCGGAATAGGCCACATGAATAACTTCATCTTGGGGTAAACCGACATCTCCGCACAAATGGTTTGAACGCTAAACGATTCAGTACGGCACTTATGATGGAATTCTTTCTCACTAACCAATCATGAACTTGCATCCATAGCGTTGTGGATAAACGACTGTTCAAAACAATCATGAAGAGAGACGTCCAGACAACAACATTTAGCAAATCACATTGATGATTGTTTTTCACGGTTTCATGAATTCGGAGATCAAACATCGTTGACACATACAGGAAGAGCAAAGAATGTGAAACCTCACAGACATTCCAACCAAGGTGAGGCAGTGTCGGATCGCACCTGCATTAAGATTGAAACACTATGACCCATGCTCTTCCTCTTCTTTCAAAGATACAAAAGAGGTGATCCACTGTTTCCATGGTGCATCTTCTTGCTGCTCCACCCATGATAAGAACGCACTGTCCAACAAGCAAAATCCATTGACATACAGGAGTTGGTATCTAACCGGGACATATCGGAAGTTCGCCGCCTGAGCCAGCGGCCAAAATGCGCCTTGTAAAATGAAGGTCGGAAGAAAATCTCGCTTTACATCTTCCTTTACTTGGACAATACTCTTTCCTTGGGAAAACCCCATATAGGAGAAAAAGAACAACAAATCTAGTGGTCCAAAAATCAGTCCATCAATGGCCATTTTTGCTGTGACAAATCGCAGTGAGTTAGGTGTGAGTCGAAGTCGGTGCTTAATGAATCGGTCCAACCCTTCATACCTGTATAAGCATCAAGTGGGAATCATGAAATCAATTTTTTTTATCAATCAATACTTGAACTAAGTTTCTTCTTGAAATCAAAAGATGCATATAAGTTCATCAGATCAGTTTCCTTAGCAGTAGTATGAAACAAATAATCTAATCGTCTACCAAACAAGATTGGTATCTCTAGATAGGATAATATAAGGGCGTTACACTGACTATTAATATCTCTCTATCTCTGAAAAGCTTTTCCCATTTTGTTCACAGGAAGTAAAGGGGGTGTCGAACAATCAACAGTTCCACAACTATGGCGAATAATAAGTAGCACGAAAACTGCTGAAATCTTAAAAAGTTCGAGAAACTTGAAAAAAAGTTTGTTCCTGAGAAAGGCCAAAAAAGCAAAAATGCCTGCACACGCCATCCTAACACAGTTCAACTTGCAGAGTGACTCCTCTACAAGCTGCACTCAAGAAAGCAAACTCAAAGTCAAATTTTCAAACATGCGGGAGGCAAAATGACTTTCATATTCTAATATCCAACATTGAAAAATGTTCTACTTAGGAAGTACCAAGTAACCTGAACACATGGCTTTAGAGAGCAACAGGCAATATATGAATCGACTGTGAATTAAAAGGTTGTCTTGATTAAGCTGAAGAGGGTTCAACTTCAAACGCGAAGGATATCTACCTCATGTTAGCCAACTGAACTTGGACAAGGGCCAACATTGCTCATTCGAAACCCAGCAAGCAGCCTTGAAACTTGACTTAATTGATTTATCACGTTCGCTGTATTAACGTGAGCTTAGATGGAGCAACGGACATGGAATGGCATTCTAGCTACAAAGTTAAAGCCCTTGTCTAAGGCAAAATCATGAAGAAGTGGTTCAGCAGAGTTGAATAAGTCAACAAGATTGAGAGGTCACTTTAAATGCTGAATATTCTTCGCCTGACAGATCCTGCAGCAATATCAGGGAGACATGCTTCCAAGAAAAACCAACGCTTACCAGTAGTTGCCGATTGGACCAACAAATGCGAAGCCAAACATGCTGGTAACACCCACTCTTTTCCAATTGGTCTTAAAATTGCCCTTTTCCTGTTTACCATACACTAGTATCAGCAGCAAGTGAAATACAGATTTTTAATTAATGGGACCAACCACAACAATGTTTACGGAAACAGTCAGATCACATGCCAATTATAGAACTCTGCGGGAAAAATGCATTATAATAGACAGTTAATGGAAAATAAACTGTAGCAAGGCAGTTATTTTCCCCTAGGCCAAAATGCTCTAACCTAAGACAGACAAGGGGCTAATACAACACATCGGTTAGTAAATACTGGTTAAATTAGCACGCAGTTTCCCTTTTTCTATTAAACCTTTTCTGCAGTTATAACTTGCAAAAGAAAAATCATGTAAACTGTGTCACATGGATGTGGCTGCAGATATGGGGTAGCTTTCTATGAAGTTCTCCAAAGTCACCACTAGTAAAATAAGAAAGAACTTTGAATGGAAGCAAAATGGAGTGTCCATGAGGCACAGTCTGGAAGCTCCTTGAAAAATTTGAAGTACGTCAAAGGTAAAATGGATGGCGTTCATCTGGAAGATAAGAATCAGATTCATTTAGAAAGGTTCACAAGAGAAAGTGTGGCCAAGATGAGTCCCAAGTTAATTTATCTTCTGGAGGCTTATTACAAAACCCACAAAAGAGTAGCAAACGGTAGTTTCATAGCATCCTTCAGCCAATATGCGTGTGTGTGTGTGAGAGAGAGACTTAATGCCTCTTCTGTTCTTTCTCCATTTCTTTCTCTATGGGCCATATGAAACAAACAAACCCAGATAATCCTTCCATGGACGGATAAGTGGGCTTACACCAAAGGTGCACACACACGTTTATGTTGCTATACGCATATAGGACTTGCCCTTGCTCTAGAATCATTACCAAGATCTTGACTGCTCGAAACTGTTCTAAAGAGATTACCGTGAACTACCAAGCCAATCTCCAACGTATGGCTAATAGAGACTTCGTGAGGTGCTAAGCTGAAGGCACTAGGTCGGAGACCATTAAAATGAGGGGAAGAATTTGAGCATTATTCTTGTTTAGGCATGCAATCATGTCCTCACATGGACTGCCATGAAACGAGGCTGGGCAAAAGTGACTCAGTCATTGTCAAGGCTTTCTTGTCATCTAAAATGCAATAGCTTTTATAAGGAATGTGGTGGAACATTAAAGAAAACATATGTTACATATGAAAAACTAAAAGCTAAGTGCCCAAAGCCGTTCCTTGTTGGGGAAATTCTTAAGTAGATGTTCTGATAACCAGACCAGTGTGAGTACACACTTGGTCAAAAAGAATCCCCGAAAACTAACATCCCTATGGTTATGCATAAATAAGTTCGTAATGAATGTTTCTTTCCATCAAGTATCTATTGCAGTGTGAATGTTAGTCGTCCGAGAACACAGCG
This sequence comes from Brasenia schreberi, assembly GCA_036023115.1. Taxonomy (NCBI): domain Eukaryota; kingdom Viridiplantae; phylum Streptophyta; class Magnoliopsida; order Nymphaeales; family Cabombaceae; genus Brasenia; species Brasenia schreberi. The sequence continues at coordinate 4,022,461 of JAYKKT010000072.1, forward strand.
CCTTTCCAGCAACTCACTCTAGTTGAAGCTAGATTCCCATAATTGCTAGGGTTTATAGGTCACCAGTTGCCACAGCAATGTCCACCTGGAAACTCAGCAACCCATTCTAGACGATCCCAGATGTTCACAACTTGTAGGTTTGATAGGTTACTAGTTGCCACAGATATGCCCACCGGCAGCCTTGATATTTTTCGTTCATACAGATCTTCTCATATGCTGCTGTGAACTATCCTATGATAAGCTCTACTTATGGCAGACAAATTGCCTTTAAAGCTGCACCATACAAGTCTGCAACTCTGCATTATGAAACAGTCCAGCCATGAGCAACCATAAATGTATGGGTTGGAAAATTGTTTCTGTGCATTGCCATAAACATCTCCACCCTAATCGATGAATTAGTGACTAGCCATCCATAACCCATAAACTAATCAGAAAGCAATTACATCTAAGATTGAAGTACCTATATTTGAATGACCAACATAGTGGGATTTGTGGTACTTCTACAACAACAACAACAACAACAACAACTAAGCCCTTTCCCATACTAGACGGGGTCGGCTACATGGATTCTTTGTTTCCACAGATCCCTATCTTGTGCCATGTTAGCAGTTAACTCCCAATAAGCTAGATCGTTCTTTATTGTTTCTTTCCAACACTTTTGTGGTCGTCCTCTACCTCTTTTAATACTTTCCAAATTTAGTTTTTCTAACCTTGTTACAAGTTCTTCTTTTGATCTTCTTTCTATATGTCCAAACCATCTTAAACGATGTTCTCTCATTTTATCCTCTATTGGTGCCACTCCTACTTTGTTTCTAATAACCTCATTATGTATACGGTCTTTTCTTGTATGACCACTCATCCATCTCAACATCTTCATTTCTGTCACAGACATCTTTTGTACATGTTGATGATTAACTGCCCAACACTCAGAACCATAAAACATGGCAGGCCTAATTGCTGCTCTATAATATTTACCTTTTAATTTTAATGGTATCTTCTTATCACAAAGAATACCTGATGCTCCTCTCCATTTTAACCAACCAGCATTAATTCTATGCGTAACATCTCCATCAATTCTTCCATCACTCTGAAAAATTGACCCTAGGTATTTAAAACTTTCCTTCTGAGGAATGCAATATGTGCCTATTTTAATTTCTATGTCCTCTGAAGTAACCAAATGATCAAACTTACATTCCATATATTCTGTCTTTGTTCTACTAAGTCGGAGGCCTTTGCTTTCTAATGTTTCTCTCCATAGTTCCAATTTTCTATTAACTTTTTCCTTAGACTCCTCCACTAATACAATGTCATGTGCAAATAACATACACCAAGGTACTTCATCTTGAATATGTTTTGTTAACTCATCCATCACCATTATAAATAAGTATGGGCTTAAAGTTGATCCTTGATGTAACCCAATATTAACTTCAAAGAAGTCAGTCGTTCCTTCATGAGTCCTCACACATGTTTTTGCACCATCATACATGTCTCTTATAAGGTTAATATATGTCAATGGGATACCTCTTTTTTCCAAAGTTCTCCAAAGAACCTCCCTCGGTACCCTATCATAAGCTTTTTTCTAGATCAATAAATATCATGTGAAGGTCTTTCTTTGCTCTAAAATGTTCCATAAGGTGTCTCAAAAGGTGAATCGCTTCAATAGTAGATCTGCCTAGCATGAACCCAAATTGGTTCTCTGTTGTACTTGATACTTGTCTTAACCTACGTTCGATAATTCTTTCCCATAATTTCATAGTATGACTCATTAACTTGATACCTCGATAATTCGCACAATTTTGAATGTCTCCATTGTTCTTATATATGGGTATAAGTGTACTTGCTCTCCATTCCTCGGGCATCTTCTGGTTTTTCCATATTTCATTAAATAATCTTGTGAGCCAAGTGATTCCTATTTCTCCTAGTATTTTCCAAACTTCTATAGGAATATTATCTGGTCCTACCGATTTACCACCCTTCATATGTTTAAGAGCCTCTTTGACTTCATTCTTTTGAATACGTCGGTAGAAATTGTGGTTTATATACTTTTTTGAGTTGGCTAAATCTCCTAAACTAATACTAACATCTTTATTTTCATTAAAAAGATTATAAAAATAGTTTTTCCATGTATTTCTTATATCATCATTTGCCACTAGAATTTTTTCATCCTCGTCTTTTATGCATCTAACATAATTAAGATCTTTAGTTTTCTTATCTCTAGCCCTAGCTATCCTAAAAATATCTCTTTCACCCTCTTTTGAATTGAGTTTTTTATATAAGTCCTCCCAAATCTTAGCTTTTGCTTCACTAACGGCCTTTTTTGCTTTATTATAAGCTTCTAAAGTTTCACTAGTTTTCTTAACATAATGTAATTTGTATCATGTCCTCTTTGCCTTGATTTTATTTTGCACTACTTCACTCCACCACCAAGCTTCTTTTTGTGCCGGTACACCTCCCTTAGATACCCCTAACACATCTTTCGCAACTTTCCTAATATGTATAGCCATATTGTTCCACATATCACAGGGTGTGCCAACATAATTCCAAACATCTCCTTGCAGGACTTTCTGTTTAAATATATCTTCTTTCTCGCTTTTGAGGTTCCACCATTTAGTCTGAATAGCTCGATGCACTCTTTTCTTCTTTGTCCACATTTTTATTTGTAAATCCATAACTAAAAGTCGATGTTGGGTGGTTAAGCTTTCTCCTGGAATTACCTTACAATCTTTACAACACGCTCTATCTTTTTTTTTACAAATAAAGTAATCAATTTGTGTTTGTGATAAGCCACTCTTATAAGTAATTAAATGTTCATCTCGTTTTTTGAAGATTGTATTGACTATAAAGAGATCAAATGCCATAGCAAAATTTAAAATCTCCCTACCTTCCTCATTTATATCCCCAAAACCAAAGTTTCTATGAATCCCTTGATATCCTAATGCCTCTTTACCGACATGTCCATTTAAATCTCCTCTAAACAAATCATCTCCCTTTGTGGAATCTTTTGAAACACCTTATCTAACTTTTCCAAAAAACTGTCTTTATACTATATTCAAAACCTCTGCTCTTAACACTAATTTCAATGTTATGATTCGGTCACCATATCGTTGTATGTCTACTACACTCTCCTTTAAATCTTTATTTATGATCATACCAACTCAGTTTTGAGCCTTTTCTTTACCTGAGTACCATAATTTAAAACATGTATCCTCTATCTCCTTTGCTTTTTCTCCAACCCATTTTGTCTCTTGTAAACATAGAATATGAATCTTTCTCCGAATCATAGTATCTACCACCCCCATTAGCTTACCGGATAATGTTCCGATATTCCAAGAACCAATACGAATCTTATTACCTAGGACTAGCTTCCTTAACCCCCCATCCGTCCATAATCAAAATGCAGAGACCCTACAACAAACAACAACAACAACTAAGCCTTTTCCCATACTAGACGGGGTCGGCTACATGGATTCTTTGTTTCCACAGATCTCTATCGTGTGCCATGTTAGCAGTTAACTCCCAATAAGCTAGATCATTCTTTATTGTTTCTTTCCAACACTTTTGTGGTCGTCCTCTACCTCTTTTAATACTTTCCAATTTTAGGTTTTCTAACCTTCTTACAGGTTCTTCTTTTGATCTTCTTTCTATATGTCCAAACCATCTTAAACGATGTTCTCTCATTTTATCCTCTATTGGTGCCACTCCTAATTTGTTTCTAATAACCTCATTATGTATACGGTCTTTTCTTGTATGACCACTCATCCATCTCAACATCTTCATTTCTGTCACAGACATCTTTTGTACATGTTGATGATTAATTGCCCAACACTCAGGACCATAAAACATGGCAGGCCTAACTGCTGCTCTATAATATTTACCTTTTAATTTTAATGGTATCTTCTTGTCACAAAGAATACCTGATGCTCCTCTCCATTTTAACCAACCAGCATTAATTCTATGTGTAACATCTCCATCAATTCTTCCATCACTTTGAAAAATTGACCCTAGGTATTTAAAACTTTCCTTTTGGGGAATGCAATGCGTGCCAATTTTAATTTCTATGTCCTCTGAAGTAGTCAAATGATCAAACTTACATTCCATATATTCTGTCTTTGTTCTACTAAGTCGGAGGCCTTTGTTTTCTAATGTTTCTCTCCATAGTTCCAATTTTCTATTAACTTTTTCCTTAGACTCCTCCACTAATACAATGTCATCTGCAAATAACATACACCAAGGTACTTCATCTTGAATATGTTTTGTTAACTCATCCATCACCATTATAAATAAGTATGGACTTAAAGTTGATCCTTGATGTAACCCAATATTAACTTCAAAGAAGTCTGTCGTTCCTTCATGAGTCCTCACACATGTTTTTGCACCATCATACATGTCTCTTATAAGGTTAATATATGTCAATGGGATACCTCTTTTTTCCAAAGTTCTCCAAAGAACCTCCCTCGGTACCCTATCATAAGCTTTTTCTAGATCAATAAATATCATGTGAAGGTCTTTCTTTTTTGCTCTAAAATGTTCCATAAGACGTCTCAAAAGGTGAATCGCTTCAATAGTAGATCTACCAGGCATAAATCCAAATTGGTTCTCTGTTGTACTTGATACTTGTCTTAACCTACATTCAATAATTCTTTCCCATAATTTCATAGTATGACTCATTAACTTGATACCTCGATAATTCACACAATTTTGAATGTCTCCCTTGTTTTTATATATGGGTATAAGTGTACTTGCTCTCCATTCCTCGGGCATCTTTTGGTTTTTCCATATTTCATTAAATAGTCTTGTGAGCCAAGTGATTCCTATTTCTCCTAGTATTTTCCAAACTTCTATAGGAATATTATCTGGTCCTACCGATTTACCACTCTTCATATGTTTAAGAGCCTCTTTGACTTCATTCTTTTGAATACGTCGGTAGAAATTGTGGTTTATATACTTTTCTGACTTGGCTAAATCTCCTAAACTAATACTAACATCTTTATTTTCATTAAAAAGATTATAAAAATAGTTTTTCCATCTATTTCTTATATCATCATTTGCCACTAGAATTTTTTCATCCTCGTCTTTTATGCATCTAACATAATTAAGATCTTTAGTTTTCTTATCTCTAGCCCTAGCTATCCTAAAAATGTCTCTTCTTTTGCTTCACTAACGGCCTTTTTTGCTTCCTTCTTTGCTTTCTTATAAGCTTCTAAAGTTTCACTAGTTTTCTTAGCATAATGTAATTTGTAATATGCCCTCTTTGCCTTGATTTTGTTTTGTACTACTTCACTCCACCACCAAGCTTCTTTTTGTGCCGGTACACCTCCCTTAGATACCCCTAACACATCTTTCGCCACTTTCCTAATATGTATAGCCATATTGTTCCACATATCAGAGGGTGTACCAACATAATTCCAAACATCTCCTTGAAGGACTTTTTGTTTAAATATATCTTCTTTCTCACTTTTGAGGTTCCACCATTTAGTCCGAATAGCTCGATGCACTCTTTTCTTCTTTGTCCATTTTTTTATTTGTAAATCCATAACTAAAAGTCGATGTTGGGTGGTTAAGCATTCTCCTGGAATTACCTTACAATCTTTACAACACGCTCTATCTTTTTTTCTACAAATAAAGTAATCAATTTGTGTTTGTGATAAGCCACTCTTATAAGTAATTAAATGTTCATCTCGTTTTTTGAAGATTGTATTTACTATAAAGAGATCAAATGACATAGCAAAATTTAAAATCTCCCTACCTTCCTCGTTTATATCCCCATAACCAAAGTTTCCATGAATCCCTTGATATCCTAATGCCTCTTTACCGACATGTCCATTTAAATCTCCTCCTAAACAAATCATCTCCCTTTGTGGAATCTTTTGAAACACCTTATCTAACTCTTCCCAAAAAACTGTCTTTATACTATCTTCTAGTCCTACTTGGGGTGCGTAAGCACAAACTATATTCAAAACCTCTACTCCTAACACTAATTTCAATGTCATGATTCGGTCACCATATCGTTGTATGTCTACTACACTCTCCTTTAAATCTTTATTTATGATAATACCAACTCCGTTTCGGGCCTTTTCTTTACCTGAGTACCATCATTTAAAACCTGTATCCTCTATTTCCTTTGCTTTTTCTCCAACCCATTTTGTCTCTTGTAAACATAGAATATGAATCTTTCTCCGAATCATAGTATCTACCACCTCCATTAGCTTACCCGATAATGTTCCGATATTCCAAGAACCAATATGAATCTTATTATCTAGGACTAGCTTCCTTAACCCCCCGCATCCGTCCATAATCAAAATGCGGAGACCCTCTCTGAAAATTTTTCACTACATTCGGGCGGCAATGTAGCGGGATTAACTTCTTTACCCACACCCGTCCATGATGCGGGAACCCTCTCTGCAATTGATTCACTACATTCGGGCGAAAATGTAGTAGCCCTTGCTTACTTCTTACTGCATTCGGACTCTGCAGCACGTCGCTAGGTGGGGACGCCCCAAAGCAATGCTCATAATTTTTGTATTCCATGTTATAAAAGTCCGACGAAGTTTTACGTTGGATGTCGGAAGCCTAACACAACCCTCCTCCTTTATCCGGGCTGGGGACCGTCAAAATTTGTGGTACTTCTATTGGCAAAAATTGGGAAACACAATTATTTTCCGTCAAAATTAGCTGAAGGCAAAAACATAAGCATTTGCTATTCAACGTCCTGATTCAACTAAAATTACCACCAATGCTATAAGGTTACAGCTTTAACTCACACCAAACAAAATGAAATTCGACCACATCATCATCTTTCAGTTGTATTTCGACCAAAATGTTGTCTACTGCATTATGAACTTCACTAAATAATTTCACTTGCCTAAAAAAAGCCACATTAATAAGCAAATAAATCAAAGCATAACATCCAAACAATTACGATTTCATGGAACCATTCCAAATCAAATGGAGCATATAACGTGTTGGTCTCAATAAGGCACCTGAACCTCAAGAAAGAAAGTGGATAATAATCAAGAAATACGAGATAGCTGATAATCGAGAAATACCACACAATATTTTATCAAAGAATATGTCTTCTCTTCGCTAAAGGAAGCAAATATCCAGTGGCCAAAATCGAAAAGGAAAGAAAGGTGAAGAGTGGCTGAAATTAACAATAAAAAAACAGATTCAATAGAAAACGGGTCATCTTCATAATGCGTGAATGAATGATTACCTGATCAGGATTGCGTTTCTTGGTGAAATGGGTGACAGCCTGAGCCGAAACATCTCCCACTCCCCAAAGAACGCCCGAACTTATCACCTGAGTCCTCAGCGGGTATTGAGTGAGGCATCGTTGATACCATCTCCATAACCTTGCCACCATCCTAAACCAACAGATTCCGGTACCAACAACGAGAGAAAGGGATCAAAGGCTAAAGAAAGGGGCAGACAGATTGACGATTCCCTTTCACAGTCATGATGGCGATGGTGAACCTTGAACCATTCCCAGGACCCAACCTTTTGGGACACTCTCTCTCTCTCTTCTCTATTGGTGTGTCAATTGTCTTAGCCGGGTCGGGAAGGGTTGGTCAGGGAAAGTCGGGAAACGACAGTGGGTTAAAAAAGATTCATCATGTCTCACGTCACGAACACCACTCTCTCACTATATATATATATGTATGAAAACCCTCTCATGCTACTTGTACAATTTGTTAGTGCTTGCCGCAGGCCCTTTAAGCAGAGAGGGATATTTTGGTTCTTTCAGTTTTGCAACGTTCCAGGTTCATGGAGGACATCCATAAGCATCGTTTTCATTACAGAGATAATTAACCTTAAGTTGAACAGGAAAGGCTACAAAGCTTGTCAAGTTTCTAGCATGGTATGTTAATTGACATCTATTCCACTTGACTTTTGTTGACTCTTGCAAAATTTCGGTACCAATCTAGTTAGATCAAGTGCCTTGTGATTTAAGTTTGAGCTCTTAATACTAATTTGATTGTAGTTCTGTCGTCTGACATCTAATATTCAGCAAGATCGATATGCCGAATACATTTCCCATTTTCCTTAGAATTAATCCATCTTAAATTGAAAGCCGTGGGATAATGCCAACCAAGTCAGACTTGTCAATTATCTAGCACTAGTGACCTGTGACAAATAATCTTCTGGATGCCAAGTTCATCGTCATTGAACTTGAAGATCGTCATTACTACTGTCACCGGTTGCACAGCCGTCCGTTGCTGCCTTCGCCACCATCATTACTTTACTCACCCGACGACAACCACTCACTGGCTCGTCCATATATCCTGCTTGTCTATATCACCACCACTATCTATTGCCACTACCATGAGCACCACCACCACCCGCTTGTACCTTTTACTATTCAAAGGTTGGTTTGCCAATATATGACACAACTGTTTGGTTCATAACTAGGATGTTCATCGGACAGGTCGAAAGATCAAAGTCTTCACTTCATTCCCGTTTCAGAATCAGTCGCGACTCTACATAGAAGGGGATCGCCTTTCCTGAAATTTTAACATTTTACTGTATTTTTTACAGTTCAAATTGAGATTCATGCTTCACCACATTATTTTCTAGATCCGTTATTGTTCAGAATCTTGTTCGTGTCTCCATCTCTATTCTCACGCCGGAGACTATGATGATGATGCTCACCTCCTTCGAGGAAGACCCTACGTTCTTGATGCAGAACCGGATGGTCGTCTATGGGTTGCAGCAGCGGAAGGGTGAGTTACAATTGCAGCTTTACGAGGTTTCCTCACAGCGGCTTACTCTAAGGAAATCTGTATTTTTCTTTTGGTTGTCTCTCTGTATTTTTCCACACTCAACCGTGTTATTTCTCTGCTCTAATCTCTTGGCTTGCCTGTTGGGTTTCCCTCTTCTGAGCAGTCCGAATCCGAATGGTTACCGTAAAATCCGGTAACCCCCTTTGATAACGGACTGGATGGTCAGTCCAGTCGTTACCAGATAAGGTTGCCGAGAATGGCCACCCTATCTATAACATCTCCCACTTGGTCATTCGAGCCAAGTGTATTGATATACTGGTTTTCCTCCCACTTTTCCTAGGTTTTACCTAGTTATGTCATTTCCTGATTACTATTACAATTAGAGCCTGTTGTGTGGTTATTTCCCTCCACAATAATTTGTTGTATGATTGTTTACCTATACAACACCAGTCATCCATTGTGTGGTTATTTTCTTACACAACAATCAAACATACCTCAAACCCATATTAGTAGCATGTTTTGAGAAAAGTTCCTCTGTTATGCCTTTTGTTAAGGGGTCTGCCAACATATCTTCTATTGACATGTATGAGATGAATATTTCATTTCTCATAACCATATCATGAACATAGTGGTATTTTACCATTATATGCTTGCTTTTCGAGCAATCAACTCTACTCTTGATAAGAGTAGTTACTACATTGTTATCACAATAGATAACTACTGGCTCGTCTGTTATTTTCAACTTCAATTATCGTATGAAGCGGCTTATCCAGACAGCACTCGTTGCAGCCATACAGCAAGCTACATACTCAGTTTCTTGTGTATGCAATGTTACACAACCCTGTTTCTTACATACCCAAGAAACACCACCACCTCTAAATAAGAATATTTATCATGAGGTTGATTTGCTGTCATCTTTGCTCCCAGCAAAGTCAGTGTTTGAGTATCTTACCACTTTCAGTTCATCTGCTTGAAAACACAGTTTCAAGTCTTTTGTTCCTTTCACATACCTTAAAATCCTTTTTACAGCTATCTAGTGTTGCCAACCAAGATTACTTTGATATCTACTTACAAGACCAATAGCAAAGTTGATATCAGGTCTTGTACACAACATAGCATACATCAAGCTACCAACAACTTCACCGAGACAATCAACCTTACTCAATTTGATTCCTTTTGCAACAGGTGCACCTGCAGACTTGCATTCACCCATTTTAAACTTCTTGAGGATATAATCAATATATCTCTTCCGACTCAAGCATAAAAGTCTAGATTCTCTATCTCGAGGGATCTTTATTCCCAGGATATAGGATGCTTCCCACATATCCTTCATTTCGAACTTGGAGTTCAACCATGACTTGGTTTTGGCAATCATCTCGTTGTCATTTTCAGTCAATAATATATCATCTACATATAATGACAAGATGACAAAGTGGCTCCCACTATTCCAGACATATACACAGTGATCAAGTTTGTTAGCGACAAACCCAAGTTCTACAATGGCATTTTGAAAAGTCAAATACCATTGGCAAGGTGACTGTTTCAAGCCATATAAGGATTTTTTCAACCTATATACTTTATCTTCTTTGCCTTCAACCACAAATCATTTGGGCTACTGCATGTATATGATTTCTTCTAAATCCCCATTTAGAAAAGTTGTCTTTACATCTAACTGATATAAATCCAAATCATAGTATGCAGATATTGCCAGGATTATACGTATAGATGCAAATTTCGCAACTGGAGAATATGTTTCAACATAATCTATCCCCTCTTTTTGTGAAAAATTCTTTGCAACCACCACGCTTTAAACTTGTCAATTATACGTATATAGCTTTTCTTTCTTTTGGTAAATCAGTCAATTCTCATACTTAGTTTTTCTCAATGGATTTAATTTCGTCATTCATAGCTTTCTCCCAGTCTGTTGTTTCTGATGAGTTCATTGCTTGCTGATAAGTCAAGTTATCAGTAAACTCATCTAAATCTACCGAATTATACACTTCTTCTATAAGATAAGTGTGATAATCTTTTAAGTAGGACAGAGCGGCTCTTGGCCTCTTACGTTCACTTAATGTATCGTTAGTTTCAGGAAGAACTTCAATGGGCTCAAAGGATGATTGGTCTAAGTCTACCAAATCATCAACACATTCCTCATTGTTTTCTAGGATGTCATTCTTAGTATCTTCTAAGAATTCACATCTCTACTTTCAATGAGTCTGTGGTCCTTATAATAAAACCGATATTCCTTTGAACCTTTTAGATATCCAATGAATATATATCTCAATGACCTACTGTCTAGCTTATCTCTAGACTAATCAAGGATCTTTACATGTGCAACAGATCCCCACTTCCTGAGATGACATACGTTGGGTTTTCTTCTAAACCACATCTCATATGGTGTAGTGAATACAACCTTACATGGTACTCTATTGAGTATGTAAACTGCTGTACTTACTGCTTCTCCCCAAAATACCCTTTGAAGGGAGGCATCGATTAACATTGACCTTGTCATATTCAACAAGGTTCTATTATATCTTTCAGCTACACCATTTTACTGAGGTGTCCTGAGCATTGTATTTTGTTTTGTAATATCAAAGTCTTTGCAAAATTCTAAGAATTCTGCTAAGGTATACTCACCTCCTTTGTCTAATCTTAAAACTTTGATTGAATGCCCTAATTGTTTTTCCACTTCTTACTTATATTCTTTAAAAACATCAAGTGCCTAAGATTTATGTGCCAAAAGATACATGTATTTAGAGTAATTATCGATAAAGGTTATAAAATAATCCTTTTTTCTGATGTGTAGTAAAAGTACTCTCAATATAAGCAGAAGATGTACTAATTTCATTATCACAAAGTTTGAACAATACTTATTCTACATCAATTTTCTCAGAGAATAATATTCTCCCATGTTTTTTCATAGTCACCTTGTTAGGAATAAACCTAACTTCAAAACCTTTATTTACCAAACAGGGACCGAGACCAAATTGTGCCTTATAGATAACACAATTAACACATTGGTTAATACAATTGGTTTGCCTTCTACAAATATCCTTAAGGACCCAATACCTAGAACATTCGAGAAAGTCTATTTCCCATATAGACTCGATGTTCTCAAGGTTTGTATTCTTTTAGATTCATTGGCCCTTGGTCTTCGAGACGTGTCATGTAGCTCCTGAGTCTATTCACCAAACTGTCACTAGGCGGTCCAAATATAAACATTCTGAAATCAAGCAGATTATGTCCTGCTTCACCGATTATTCGCGCTGTGGTTTGTTTCCTCCACCTTTCTTGTTTCGACAGTTCCTTTTGTAGTATCCCATATTTCCACAATTAAAACACTTGACTCAAAAAGCGGTTTCTTGTGATTTTTTAAAATTTTGACCGTCTTTCTTGTTATTTTTATCAAACTTCTTATTTCATTTTTTCTAATGGTTGGTTTTGGAGCTAGATGCTATCTCATCCTGTACCACTAACAACTTATCTTTCTTGTTTTTGAGCATGTGTTCTTGCTCTATTGCTAGTTTTAGGGGCAACTCTGAAAGGTTGATCTCAGGCCCTAATCTTAGGACAGTGGTGACCATGTTTCATGATTGGGGTAGGCTGTTTAATATGGTTGATATCTGCATCGGTTTAGAGATGATAGATTTTGCTACGGCTAAGTCTCTAGCCATTACCAGCATGTGGTTTACATGCTCAACTATATTGTCTCCTTCCTTCATTTTGAAGGAGTTATACTTTTGTAGTAACAACTGCACATGCAATTTTGCAGTTGTATCATACTTAGTTGTTATTGAATCAAACAGCTCTTTAGCGGTCTCGTATTCTTCGAAGACCTTGATCAAGTCATCCTCCATATAGGTTAACATGATTATCCTTGCTATAATATCATCTTTTAGAAATGTTTTATATATTTTTAATTGTTGCTCATTTGCGTCTCAGGGTGGCGGACGCATAGTTTCCTTTAATACATACTCAACACCTTCAAGTGTTAGAGCCAATGGGATTCTTCTCTTTCACTTTTGGAAGTTAGGACCATTCAACTTCTCAGTTTTTGCCAACTCAAACAATATATCCTAGAACTCATTTTTATGTGTTTGACAATAGTAACAATTAAACGGTCTAAAAAGGAAACAAATACAAAACCAAGAGCACACATAACAAGAATCATGTTAGAATGATGCAGAATATCAAACAAGTAAGCCAATGATAATTTCATAAGCTCTTTGGGACAAATTCAAATTTTTTTCCAAAGAGTTACTGCCTTTGTACCCCTTAAAATAATACCAAGGGCAAATCTATAATTTTATCCATTTATTCCCTTTTTGTAATTTTGTAAAAGCCTGAGGACAAACTCATAAAAGTACTCTTTGGTATTTCTATAAAATTTGTAACTGATTGGGGTTAAAATTGTAATTTTAACCCTCAAGTTGAATTTGTAATTTTTTTAAAAGTATAAGGATAAATATGTCTTTTGACTAGATGGTAGAACTGGAATTATCTAAACCAGGAAGGGCAAAAAGGTAAAGTGACATCAATTTTCTAGACAAAATAGTCTTTTTACTCGAAAATATCTGGACAATTCTATAATTTTGCCTGGTGGCAAATTCATAAATAAGTAAAATCGGCCGAGACAAAACGAACTTTTTAGTTCGCTGCCCGAGGTGATTTTCTAGAAACTGCTGGCGGTTTCCAAAATCGTTAGCGGTTTCTGAAAACCATTGTTTTTTTTTATTTACTATAAAGGGAGGAGAGAGAGTGTACACTGGAGAAAAAAGAGGGAGAGAGAGAGAGGAAGGGAGAACACAGAGAGAGTGCTCCGACTGCCTTTTTCGGCATGTTTCGGCCTTTCTGGCTCAGTCAGGCCATCGCCTTTGTTTTTGGCCTATGTGGTGGCTGACCCTTTCCAGCCTCTTTTGGCCTTTCTGGTTGAGTCAGGTTGTCGCCTTTGTTTGGGCTTGTGCGGTGGTTGACCCTTACCAGCCTGTTTCAGCCTTTCTGGCTTAGTCAGGCCGTCGTCTTTGCTTGGGCTCAGATCTTTGCCTTGCCACGGCCACAGATATGGCCACCACTTTCTTGTTGCTCAAATTTGGCCGTTGCTGCTGGCCTCAGATCTGGTCGCCACCGCTACTTTGCTACTCAGATCTGGTCGTTGTCGCTGGCCTTAGATTTAATCGCCATCGCTGCCTTGCTATCAGATTTTTTTTTCTTTCTCTGCTTCTTTCCTGTCTCGTTGTCCCCTTCTCTTTTTTTTTTCTTCGTTTGCCTTCTCTTCCTCCTTTTTGCAAGGTTTTTTAGGCCCTGATACCAGTGATGATGTCACTGACCTCCTTCGAGGAAGACCCTGCATTCTTGATGCAGAACCAGATGGTCGTCTATGGGTTGCAACAGCGGAAGCGTGAGTTGCAGTTGTAGCTTTACGATGTTTCCTCACAATGGCTTACTCCAAGGAGATCTGTATTTTTCTTTTGGTTGTCTCTCTGTATTTTTCCACACTCAACCGTGTCATTTATCCTTCTATTTATAGAACAGATGTTGCTCATGATCTCCTGGTTTGCCTGTTGGGTTTCCCTCTTCTGAGCAGTCAGAATCCGAACGGTTACAGTGAAATTCGGTAAACGTCCGGCGGTTACTCATGACCCTATCTGATAACCCCCTCTGGTAACGGACTCGATGACCAGTCCAACCGTTACCCGATAAGGTTGCCGAGAATGGGCATCCTATCCGTAACATACTAGGCATTCTTGTTCGTGTGTCCCCATGGGTTCTTGTAGAGATATGTCGAAAAAAAGAAAGATGTTAAATAATGTGTTAAGCTTACTTTTATATGTAAAATAAAACAAAATTTTGTAAAATACATTTAAATTCATACATATTATTAGTTCTTAAATTCAAAAAAGAAAACACTTACTTTTATTTATTTTCTTTCATAATTTGTTTAATTTTCAGTTTAATCTAACTTTTTAAAACCAATCACAAGAGAATTTGAGGCTGGGTTCGCGACGTGTAGACTTGCTATTCTCGTTGCCCGTAAAAATGAGGTTTTGTTGACCTTCTTTGACCTATATAAAAATATGCACGGCAAGTAATAATACTTCGTCGGCAAAGAGATCGGCCGGAGCCTCAACCTTGCCGCCTGCTCCGGAAAGTACTCTCTCTCATTGATTGTTGTGAAGTGTCGCGGTTGAAATCTTAGTTGTGGATGACTGTATTGGCGTGACCTTTCTGTTCAAGATTGTGTCCCGAATCGTATGAGTGTGATTCTATGGAGTATGCCTCTTTAAAATTATGCGTCGCCGCTTTCATTTTAGTTGCTTGATATCGGCTGGATGGTTCGGTTCAAGATTACGTGTCGAACATCACGTAACATTGTGAAAAGAAGTTTTCTAAGTTCAAATAGCGCGGGAGCGGCTGTCTTGCGCATCTGAAACAAGCGAAGAGGATGAAAAACCCTAAACATTTTAGTTTCTGATGATTGATCGACGGAGACCTCAATCTTTACTTGAACGTTGGCTGTGAGATCGACTGATTGGAGGAGCGAAAAGAGAGAGACGTGGATGAAGAATTAATTGTTGAGTTGCAGGGGCGTTTCGAGGGAGAAGTCGAGCACGAGACTTTCAGAGAAAAACATCATTATCGAGCTCTTCAACAAATTCACGTACTCGAATATGTGACTCCGACCCCCCTCACATAGCTTCTATAAATGAGTACTCCATCCCTCTACATTGTGTTTTACAGAAATACGGCCATTTCTTTGGGGAAACGATATGATTCTTTCCATCCAATTGCGTTTTCTACAAATTTGGCGTTTTCTTCCCTAGATCATGATGCATATCTGAGGAAGCAACAAGATGGTTTAGGATTCAAGTGTTTGTGTTTGAATTGTAAGACTTGTGATGCATTTGGTGAAACGAAAACATCGTCTCCTTATCTGATTTCTATGGTTCAAACTTATTTGTGAGCGTTCCGGCGGTGGGGTTTGTTAAATAGATGGGAAAGTTAAGTTGACTGCTTTGGCACTTCAACTTTCGTATAAGGTTCCTTTTGTTTGAGAGTTAGAGTTAGTTTTCTCGATTCTTTGCTTCTGTCCATAAACTTCAATTACAGCGTATTGTTGGACATATCTCAACATGAAATATGCCACTACTCGATCAAATTGGATCTTTAGGACGAGCTATTTCTTTACATTGTTTGTGGCCAGAACTAGGATCAAGTGTTCCATAACCACAAAGTGGGATTGGTGCGTATGTGACCGAACAAGTTCAAATAGTTTTTTTTATTAGTCTTCAAAAGGTCTTTTGCACAAGTTGAATCTAGCTAATTCTAAGTATATATTTTTTTTGTGGTTGCATGGTTGTCTGTCGTTTCCTAACAGCATGGTAATTAAGCTTTAGGAAGCATTGAGGTAAATGTCCATCCTAAACAAAACTGATTAAAATCTGGCCCTTGAGCAACCTCTGGACGACCAAATAAGATAAGACATTTTGTAGATTAATTTATTTATACCTCTATTACAATTTACTCCAAAAGTAGTTTATTTATACCAAGCCTGGTTTTCGTATTTTCTAGATTTACTATAAAGAGCTTCAACAGTGCCCAAGGTCTTTCATATAGAGTTAGATCTTAAGATCAGATGAAGGAGTATCGTGTTATGTAGCTGATAACCACTATAAAATTGTCTTTTAGAAGGGTTGCAATCTTTCTAACATTAATACAATAGAGTTTATCAGCCAAAATTATCCATGCTCGGGCAAAAGCAGTTATCATGAAGTCCAACTTTTCCAAAATTAAAGCAGTAGGATATGAAGTCCTCACGTTGCACTCTCTAGCTGACTTCACGTGGTTAATGCTGAAGCTCAAGGCTAAGAAAGACTTATCATGAAGTTCAACTATTTCCTACATTGATTATATACTTAAGATATTGAACTGTCTTATTATCATTGTGTAGCTTGATAGCATGTTAAATTTTCTACATGATCATTGCTCCATTTTGAGATCATCATTCATGAGATACAAAAGAAATATATGACAACCTATGTTTATGTATGTAGATTCAGCATGATTGGAGGAAAGCCTCTAACTTGCAAGTGAAAGCCTATAAACTTTTAAAGGTGCATCTAAAATTTTCAGTTATCAAGTAGTGGAGAAATTTTCCATTCAAATAAGTGCCCATACATGACATAACCACAATAAACCACACAAAATCATGCTATGAGCATTACAACAAACTTGCTTAGGAGACACACACTAAGTGCCCCCAATACTTATGTTGTCCCTGATCATTCAAAAGAAGCTTAAAAGTTCATAATGGAACCATACAGTGGTACATCAACGGCCAATCTTTGTTTATTTTTTGCTTTAAGCTAGTTAATAACTGAATTTTGTCTCTGTTAAGAAGCTGAGGAAAACAACAGGAATGGATAACCTCCTTTGCACTCCAGATCCAGATGCAGATATAACATTCACTTCCCCCGAAGACTTGCTACATTGAAGGACAAGCTCACTAATCCAGTAACGATGCATCCTTACTTTTTGAGTGTAGGCCTCAGCTTGCATTCACATGCATGTGAGGTTTTGACTTTAGATTTCATACCAAACTCAAACTGAATAAATCCGATAAGGGAGTGGATTGTGACCAAGGTTGTCAACATAATGTGAAATTTCATTTGTTATATTCAACGGAACAATGTGAGTTTGTTTAATGAGGACACAAGGAGACAGCGGAAATGAGTGGATGATGCAAAGAACTTTTACTTGTGAAGAGTGCATATCTGTATATGTGTATATACACACGCACAAACACATGCATATATATATATATATGTAAATACACATACATTATGTACATTTATTTATGTAAATACCTACATAGATGTACATAGTGTAAGTGTATGTATATGTATACACATCCTACATAACTATACACACACAAAAGGAGGGAGGGAGACATTCTGACACAAATGAGGTTCATTAACGAGTTATGAGGTTCATTAACGACTATGTCTCTTGCATGATTTACTTATCCTTTTATCTTGACAGGTTGTCTAATCGATGTTTCTCTTGTGAGACTGGCCAAGGTTTAGAATGGCTAGAGCCTCTCTGTTTTGCAGTTTTGCAACTATTTGCCTTCAATGTGCAGTTGGAAGAGAGGAGGTTTGTTGATGACACTCCATAGTTATGAAGAGAAGCTCTAACAAGCATTAGATTCTTTGATGATTATTTTTTGTTGGACTACTTAATTATCATTGTTATCTTTTAAAGACAAGTTTTCTTACAGTTGTTTCTCAGAAACTAGGCAAGATGTGAAATGGCTAGAGCCTCTCTTTTTTTGCACATTTTGATAACATTCTTCGTCTTGTGAACACTTTTTTTCTTTGTAGCAGGAAACGCCTCTTCAAGAACTTGAATAGGGATATGAAGATTATGCCTTATGCGACACTTCACCTCCACGGCATAGACTCAAGCATAAACCATCTCAAGATCTCTTGCTGTTGAGTTCAACACTGTTGTTGGAAGGTACCCTACCAAACCTAGCCTTCTCCAAGACCATGTGGGATTAGCTACATGGATTCTTAGTCACCATTACGGCCAATCTTATATCTTGCTTGTGTTTAACTCCTAAGGGCAAGACCGTTTTAACTCCAAAAACTTCGACGTGTTTATCCACATCTGTATCTGCAGGAACAATTAAGTTGAAATAAATAATGAGCTATTAAAACTATAATATAATTAGCATGCTTAGGATCTGAGGAATAGGCCTACTAACATCATCTAGACAATTCTTTTTGAGTAGGAGAATTCAAATCTTTTTCGAAGTTGGCTGGTGCAATACTATACAATTTCCTTTGTCAGAATTCCCAGCTTTGTGTATACATTTGCAACATATTCTTCTCAACTTCATTATTTACATTTGACCACAAACCATGGTCTAACATGAGTTGCAGTTCAAATCTCCAAATTCTCAATGTGGAAACATAAACTTTAACTTTTTAGGTGGGAGCCTTGTAGAATTTGTATTTTTATTGAAGGATCAGAAAATATTTAACTTATATTAGACTTCAATAACAAACTGAATTGTATTTTATTTATGACAATGCAATTCAATTCAAATGACAACACCGAGTACTGAATACTGAACTGAGTCCTATTGTTAATGAGGTACACAAGTTCGTATGGGTCGGGTATCTGAACCCAAACCCACGCCTCTTTGCTGCTTCAGTTTTATAACAAGGATTTTCTTTTCTTCTCTCTCTCTCTCTCTCTCTCTCTCTCTCTTAAAAAATTATGGAAGCAGAGCATTAGCTCATCCAGCAGGAATGGTGTTCATAATGCTATCTAGGAAATCCTCAAATTTCCATTGAAAGTTGATTAAACCAAACATTAGCAAGGGATGGTTTCCCATCTTTACCTAATGAACTAACGAAGAGCACCCACAGAGCTGACAAGCATGGTAACGGTTGCATCTTGCAAACAGCAATGAGGCATCATTTTTGCTCTGAAGCCTTCGTTTAGCTCTTATCTTAATATAAAAGAGCAAGATGATACCATTTTTGCTCTGACGCCTTTGTGAAGCTCTCATCTCAAGCCTTTTCCCGAACATCTAGTGGGATCAGCAACATGAATGCCCGTCCGGTTGCCATTTTGATCGATCTTTTGTGGTAGCCACATTTAAATCTAAAAGACCAAGATGATATCTTATTGTTCTTTTGAGTTTCATGAAACTATCATGTGACACTCATCATGTCTACCTATGCTTTCCCACAAATGTTTTTCTCATCAATAAATAGATCTCTTTACTTGTACAGTTTAGGTGTCCTGTGCTTCTGAAATAGATGATATCAATGGCGGAGTGGGGGTGAGTCAGCGGCGGCTCACCAAGACCTATAAGCATGTTTGCAAGAAGCACAACTCCTTATTTCTTTCAGAGAATCCCTTAATTGTTCTAGAGAAGCTGCAAAAACATTGCCCAAAAGCATAAGGATTACAGCAATCAGATACAGAAAGACTGAAGCTTTCGATCCTTTCGGCTTTGGCATCATGTTCAATCCAAAACCTTCATTTCGATTAAATCACAAAGACTACAAAACTTAAAGCAACCAAAGTTTACATCTCATACAAAGAATTTTTCAATCAAGAAGGAAACCAATACATGGAAATGTCAGATGAATAGTATTAAGGATATTCTCGTTTTGTTTCTCCTTCACTAAACTTTCTGCTGCCTTATTTAGGAGCACAAATTCTCAAAACCCATGTATTCATGCTGTCCAATCTTCTGTATCATCTTCGATACACCGACTCCACCTGTGAAAACAAATCCTTACATCAGACGTGAAGCAGCTAAAGTGGCATACCCCCCATGATGGTAGCTCGTCTGATTGCGAACAAAGACATTGGTAGGGATGACAATATTGTTCCATGTACAACCCCGAACTCATGTTTAAATTTGGGCATGGAGATAAGATGTCCCAATCCATACCTAACCCGATACTTGCCCCTATCCATAACGGATCTCTCTCTCTCTCTCTCTCTCTCTCTCTCTCTCTCTATATATATATATATATATATATATATATATATATATATATATATATATATACATGATCCAACCCGAACAAAATGGGAATACCCAACCCAATCAGGTCTAGATTCAGGTATGGAGATAAGATGTCCCAACCCATACCATACCTGACCTGATACTTGCTCCTACTCATACTTACACACACACACACACACACACACACACACATATATATATATATCCCTAACACTCCAACACCCACACCCAATCGAACAACCCGCCAACCCTAACACTCCTCCAACCATATGCAACGGGAAACACCGTCACTAGCACTCCAACAACACAACCCCAATACCCATACACACACACACATATATATTGTGTATATTTGTACTTTATATGTATATATATATCCCTTGTTGGGGAAAAGAGGACTCAATCCCATCGCCCTGTCAAGGATAGAGTTGGGCCGTGTATAGCTATACTCGCCCTGTTGCCATCCCTAGTTATTGGCAGCATATGTCACGGGTTAGAAGTTAGAGTTGGCACGAATAGGACCGTATATATTGTTGGCATTCAGGTCAAATAATCTAATGAGACAGCTTATGTTCGGTTCCTGCATTTGTGAACCACACAAACAAGCTCAACAAAAGCTGAACTGAACCACGGCCAGCTCGGTTTGCTTCCCAACTTGAGTACAACTTAACCTCTTGACGACCAACCCTCAGGACGAGAAACCAAAACCAAGACTTAGACTTAGAGACAGGAGGAGGTATATTCTTACCTAGCGAGATTGCACTGATAAAAATTGTCGAAGCCAAAATGAAGATGATAAGGGATGCTCTTCCAAGCACAGCAATCAATCTTCTCACAACATGCTGCCCAACCAAAGCAGCAATTGTGGCTACAGAAATGAAATAGAGTGCTGAAATACCAGAAAAAAGAAGAGAAAATTTTAGTCAAGTAATATTATCACATATTTAAGAATAATGTAAAACAAATTCCATGTATAATTTGTACCATACGGAACAGGGAATCGCTTTAGAAGATAATACTCGACAACAGACATGGATGAAGAAAATGCCATGGCAAACGTGGCTGTGGCACTTGAAACCTGTCAAAATCAATGGCAGAGGTACTTAATAGGAGATTTATGCAGATGCAAACATCCCATACACATAGATGCCTGCACGCACGCACATGAACTCACACACACATACACACACAAGCACACAGATAATATCTTTAATAACTCTGAGTTCATGAGTTTAAGGTAATGGAGTCATTATATCAAACTTATGCCTGATGACCCCAAAGGGAAACGGCCACTTGGCTTGGTTTTTGCCTCATAAGGCATTCAAGTTTGAGCTCGGGCTAGACATGACCGGTTCTGAACCCGCCCGAAAATTCCAACCAGAATCAAACAGGACCAAGAACGGATTGAACCCGAAATCAGAGCCAGACCCTTAACCGGACCAGTAAAACCAGAACCAGAACCAAGTGGTAATTTACAAAACATTCTTATAAATTTTATTTTTTTTAATAAAATTACTGTTCCAGACTCAAATCGGAACGTACGGTTTCAGAACCAGAACCAGCCTCAGTTTGGTTACAAATCTAGGTAACAGACTAATCGGAACCAGTGGTTCCAGTTTACCCAGAACCGAACATTTCTAGGCCAGACTAGGTTTTTGGTTCATAAGGCATTCAAGTTTGAGGTCACGAGTTCAGTACCTCTGGTGGACATCGCTTGCCAAAAGAAAGCAGGTTTTCCCTGGAGCTAGATGGGGTGGAAATCTTAGACACGACACAAGAATGATTCAAAAATTTCCGTGTCAACTTGAAATTTTTATGGTGTCAAGTTGCAAAACCATGCTTCTTGAGCTTGAATAAACATAAATTCAAACGCTATGGATGCCTTTCCTGTCATGTTCAGCAACATTCAAGTCAGATGAAGCTCAGTGGGGTAACAGGAGTAGTTGTCTCTGTAAAATGTGCTGGGTTCATGTTGACACACGCCCTTCCATATCCAACCGAAATGACAAACCAAAAAAAAATGGGTCGTGTTCAATCTGATCTACACTGAACACAAACATGATTGTTGCTACATGAATTGCCACCTTAATAGTGCTTGACCGTCTTCCATTCAAAGGGTGAATGGGATGGTTTAAGGCGGGTTCTGGGGGGCGATGTTTTTAAGCCGGCTCTTGCGTTGCTACTGGGAACACTGCATGGAAGAAACTTCAGTGAGTCTGATCCTGGCGAAGCTAAACCAGACTTAATTTGATTTAGAATAATTGACATTGGGTGGCATTTTAATATTGAATCAGAACTAAACAAGAAGTTGTGTATTTCATTCTTAAATAGTGCAGTTCTTTACAGTCAGATTATCCCACAGATTCGAATGCTGAATCTTAGAACTAATTTAATCATATTATGTTTTAGTCACGAAAACCCAGTTAAATAGATTTATGTTATTGAATGCATTTCCTTATCGACATCCTTACGATTTCAATACGAGATTATACAATAAGAAAATCTGAATCCTGTATGTTCAGTCCCGAAAAAGAGAAATATGAAAGATGCTGCATGATACCTGAGGAGGTACACCCAGCTCCAAGAAGAGGGGGCCTAAAATGAAGCCTCCTCCCAAGCCAAGCAGGCCGCCTACTATACCAGCTACTATGCCAACACAACAAAATACGAGTAGCTGAACAAGTTTCCAGTTTGTCCCTTCTTTTCCCAAGGATGCAATGCTTCTCCTTCCTTTGTATAACCCAACAGCTTCATATGCTGATACTCCAACAGCAACAGGGATCTGAGGACACATTTATGCGTATATTATTGCTCCTCAAGACCATTAACATCATGTGTGTCAATTTTATACATATATATATATATATATATATATATATATATATATATATATATATATATATATATATATATAATGGTTGAATCTTGCTTACTCATGTCCGACTATTGCTTTTTGAGGACATGAGAATAATAATAGTACCTTTAGTCATTTCTTAAAAACCTTTAAAATTTTTAAATTATACTCATATCACCAAAAGTCAATCAAATAGGTATGTCCGAGGTCAGATCCTGTTTTCCTATATTTATTTATATAAGAAAGTTTGGAGGATTTAAACCATTTATATGTAAACTATACTCAAATCAATCTCAATCATTTAATCAAGATCTATGGTTGGAATTAAAAATAAAAAGTTAAAAAGTACTTGTACTAACTTTTTGTGAGATATTGCTTATATATATATATATACTTTTTACTTTTTCTTTTCTAATATCAATTATTATGTTTTTTAATTGGATGATTGAGAATGGTTTGGATAAAGTTTGCATAAATGATTTGCATCTTCTTTTTCTCTTTCTCTCTCTCTCCATATGTATTCATATTATATATATATATATATGTATGTATTTATGTATGTTTCTGTATGTATATGTAATGTGCATGAGAGAGAGCGTGTGGTTATGTTGCAAGACTAGAAGCATAGTCAATAGAAGAATGCTAATTGGCTACCAAACCTGAAGCATATTTAGAGCCCAATACAAATTTGAGCATTTTGATGTGTAATTCTGCATTCAAAAAGATTAATCTTAAAGAATCAGTGGGATATTGAAGATAAAGAAGCCCCAAAGCTAGGCAAATTTTAATGGATTCACAAGAGGAAAGGTGCTAATCACAAACCTTTGAAACTTGGAGGGCAAGAAATGCAATCCATACAAAGACGAGGAGGAAAAACTCATTCCAATACACATTCTCCATGACCGAAACCTGGGTGACCAAAGACAAGAAATGGTGAACTCTGCAAAACATTTCTAATCTTCAAGGGGTGCCCCGACGAGGTCCGGAACTCAAAGAGTTGGATCCCTTGGTACTGGACTATTAGGTTCCCGCATTTTACGTGTATTTTCGGACCCAATTCAGCTATTGGCATGTTTACAAGATCGATACAAAAGCCGACAGCAGTGTCCTGGGCTTGTCAAACGTACAGATGAAGAGGGTTTTGAATGAAAATTATATCCGGTTTCTCCGTGTATTAATAAGAAAAAGTAGAGTAGCATGTGTAGTGTAATTGACTATAATTTGTCGAAGCAAAAGGAAAGCCAAATAAAAAGCATGTTGAGCATTGATCCAATTGCTTGTAAGGAAATTTGCACTTACATTTTCATCTCTTGCTTCTTTGCTTGCTGTCTTGATGCTATTATTTGGTCCACCAGGAAGAGGCTTGTACCCTAATTCCTCACAGCTTCCTGAAAAAGCCATGAAAGGTTTAAATTTCTACTAAAATGATGATGGTAAGTAAACATGTTACAGTAACTCTCTCAAGAACTATTTAGTCAAAAGACACCAGCTTACCACTTTGTTTCTCGACCTTTGAAGCCTGAAATAAAAGAGACAATCTATCATATTTCAGCAAATGCTGAGACGCAGTCAAGTAGAAAAATTTAAAGCTTAACAACGATGGTGGTTATTCGTGTGGCAGAGACGACACGAACAAAAGCATTTTCTGTACCTTTTTAGCTATGGTTTCTTTCTTCCATGTCTCGATACCTTTCAAGAATGCTTTTGTCGATGTGCCTGATTAAACATCTTTACAATCAGCTTTCATATAAATGGTTGACTTCCACACACACACACACGCGTATGTATATAAAGAAGAGAAAGAAAAGAATTACCCATGAAGAGGAGTATCAAAAGTACAGTGACCATCCATTCAGCAAAAACCACATTGAAAGCAACACCAATGCTGATTCCCAGCATGAGCATGGGTTGGAAAAGCAGAGCCAAGTCATAATCAATGAGAGGCAACGGAAGAGTGGGATGCCTTAGCCTTAGATTGTAATAAACTGTGGACCCTGATACACCCATTATCATGCCTGTGCAGATTCTTCTTAATTAGTCATTTAGAGGATTCAAAAGAAGAGTTGCAGAAACAAGGAAGGAAATGGCATGACTAATTTGCTTTAAATCCCTCTTGCTCCCACTTTTTGCTCTTAATTGGTGAGTCGCAATCGACCGCAAAAGCTTGGCTGGCTGACCTAGTTAAAGTTAAAATCTTAACTTTTAACATGAGATTTTCATTACAAAATGTTTACTTTCTTAGTGAGGAATTAGGTAAAAATTGCATTTGTATATGATTTTTTTGTACAATTGATAGATTTGATGATCAGTTACGTTGTGCCCACCTAATTAGTGGTATTTACATGGTTTGATATATGTAAGTAAAAACTATAGTACTAAACAAAACATGCTTTTACTAAGCAAGCTAAACCGAGTGTATGGTCTTGATGTTCAGCTGGTAAGGCACAACAATCCATCTTGTGTTAATCGCATCTTGATCATGAAATGGACATGACAGGGCCCATAGCAATCTGATACGATCTGAACATGAGCAACTCGGCTTTACCTTGCCACTAGGTCATCCCCTTAACCACCAATGAGGTTTTGGTTCCTTTTGTTTCTTTTTCAAAAGAAAAAAAAAAAACTTTTATTACATGGTGAAACTGCTCCCAGGGAGCTCTTATTTTGGACGATCTGCCATAACACCCCAAAGCTCTTTAGCCAACTCTGATCCTGCCCTTAGTGCCTGTACTATCTAGGCTTTGCTTATGCATGGAGATGTGCTTCGGCCTTGCATTAAAGGCAATGTTGAACCACGAATTTTGTGGGGGGGTGAGGCAAACTTATATTTTGAGTGAGGTGTATTTGTATTTTATGTGTACAAAAACTTGTATTTTTTTTATATGGTCTACTTATAACTTTTTTCATATTTTGAAATCTTACCCAAAAATAGGTCTACCACTGACTAAAGGTACCCTTGTTTAAGGTATTGAACTCTTAACCTCCTTCGACTCGAATGTCTACGACCAACTTCATGGCCAAGTGGACAGTGTCCCTGCTCATTGAAGGTCGGGAGTGGGCAACATGGGATGACGGTGTAGAGAGAGTGTTTTGTATCTAAGCATAGCTCCTTAGGTTTCGAAAAGAATGTTTCATAATTCCACCTTGACTTATCATTTGCAGCTTCATTCTTATCCGTCCTCTCATTTCCATCTTAAATTTAGCCTCACCATGAGGAATTATAAGATATAGAAAGGTAATAACGTAGACTTGTTTTGCAAGATTACACATACATACAATAAAGATCGTGTTTTTCTCACCAAGATTGTATTTTTTTCCAAATTTAATACCACAGAACTGGCACGATGAGGTCAGCATCCGCTGTTATTATGATTTCATTGATCGGATGCGATTAGGAACACCAGATGCACAATCATTGCTGCATTCATATGAAAGAAGCTGCTAATGTGTCATCTGCTTCAAGTGAAAACCATCTGCTAAGGGATCCACCAAGTTCAGCTCGCTAGTTTGATTTTTTAATGGTAGAACAAATAAAAAAGAATAAACAGAAACTGAAAGAGAAATCTTGAATCTTACATTTGGAAATTGCAGTAGAAGATTTGGCATCGAAGCCGATGATAAGAGTGAGCATGGGCACGAAGATCCCTCCCCCACCAACTCCTCCCACACTGCCCAACGCTGCTCCCATGAACCCGATCAGGGTGCCTACCAAAATCCTCTCATTCTAGTTCAATGCAGCAAGAAGAAATATACACAAGTGAGCAAATTGATAAAGCATTATATTATCTTCAAATTTTTTTCATCAAAATATTCTTATAAAGAAGCAAGTTCAGCACCCAGAGCTATAGCTCAATGGCAGCATTCGGTGACACAATCGCCACGGCAGTAGTTCGACTCCTGCTGTGCGCACGGCTTCGGCCTCCCATTGCAAAAAGAAACATAAGCTCAGTAGAAATCAAAATTAGCATTCTGAACCGCAATCCTCTCACTACGAGTACCGGCTTGGAACCGGTCCGCACTGAAACCGAACCGGGTCTAAAACTAACCAATACTAGACTCAGTACTGTGACCAACACAAACTGCTCTCATTTTCTAAGTTTTTTCTGAACTTCTCTTTTTTCTTTTTAAATTGGAACCCAGTGAAACCCGATTCAGTAATAGGTAGCGTTTTTTTCCTTTTACCTATTCTTTATTCAATTTTTTTTTTCTGTATTCGAGGATTTTTTTCTTGTTTTTGTTGATTAAAACTTGTCACTACACTTAAAGTGAAGACGAATTTGTCTTTTATTCGAAGGGAAATTCTTTTCTTGTTAATTTTATAAGTTTTTTTCTGAACTTTTTTTTTTCTTTTAAATTGGAACCAAGTGAAACCCGAATCAGTAATAGGTAGAGTTTTTTTTCCTTTTACCTATTCTTTATTCAAACTTTTTTTCTGTATTCGAGGCTTTTTTCTTTTTTTGTTGATTAAAACTTGTTAGTACACTTACAGTGAAGACGAGTTTGTCTTTTATACGAAGGGAAATTCTTTTCTTGTTAATTTTTTTGGCAACCTGCCTTACACGTCCCACAGAAAAGGAGAGACACATTGTGTCGCGTGAGAACCCGATCATGAATGCGTTGTGCTTAGCATTATGTAGGACCTCACAAAGATAATAAGTCATTGCGGGTTGTGACCCACAAACAAAGACATTTCTGAGGATAAGACAAAAGACAACAAAAAGACACGAAATCATCATCGATCACCATCTTAATGCTTAAGAGGACGACATCTTGGTAACACGGCGACAACAAGTTGTAATGCATGGCCCTTGAAAGCTTTGTGTTCGTAAAAAAACATAAGGCAGCTTTCAAGCGTACTTACCATAGACTATTTCATGGTAGAGAGATGATCAGTTTGGAATTGTTCGACGGTTTTAATCGAAATCGAACCGGATTAAATTGAGTTAAAATTGAAATCGTCTAAACCAATTCTGAAACTGAAGATCAGTGTTGGGTTTCGTTTTCACCTTTTATCAAAAAAAAAATTGAATGCTTCAAACCAAGCTGTCTTATTATATGAGAGTTAGTACGTAAGCTAAACAAGATTATCCGAGCAAAAGACGTTCCGAAGAATTCGACAACTAAAACAAATTTGAGGAAGATGAGATATCAATGCTGGCAACCAGCAGACAAGAGCATCTTCACGTTATTTCATTTGGTCGATCGGTAGCGGATGTTATAGTACACAAACACACACACACACACACACACACACACAGAGAGAGAGAGAGAGAGAGAGAGATCACCGGCCACAGCAGTTGATAAGCAGAGGCATTAGGCCTCAGGAAATACACCGTCTTCCTCATATCGTCAGCCTGCACCTCCGTGCTGACAGCTGCCGGCTTCTGGTCGCTTTCGGCGGTAGGGACCATGAAAGAAGCTAAAATGCATGCCAACACGACCGCCACACTCGGCAACGACGCTCCTCGCTGCGTCATTTCCGTGCTCTCTTTCTTCCTAAACTTTTATCCTCTCGAGTCCTTTCAGTTCTTAGGTAACTATGTCCTTGTAACACCCTCTCTCTTAGCTTAAATGAACTAAAAACAACGCTTTTCAATTAATTCCTCTCTATATTTAAGCATTAGCAACTATAACCTAAACAACAGAATGATCATATGATTCTCCGGCATTCCACCGAAAGTTTTTCACGTCAAACATTTCAAGACTCCTATATGAAGAATCAAGTTCGCCACTAAAGGGCCTCCGGCTGTGACAGGCGTAAAGAGTCCGAATCTCAGAAGGTGGTAATGGAAGGAGACACTGTTCAAACCGGAGAGGACACAAATACTGTAGCAGAGCTGACAGAAAGGGCTCAGAATTGGAGTACAGTGACAGAAAGGAGAGTGTAGATTGAACAAACAATTAAAAAAATAACCGGACAAGCAAGAATTCGGGGAAGAGTCACAAGCGAAATGCAGATTCAAGCAAAAAAACGACCAAAAAGAAAAAAAGGACGATGGTGCAGAGACCTGCGTAAGAATCGCCGTCTCCCTCTCGCGAAAATGCAGAGCGTCACTCTTCGCGGGGAAACCCCGGATTTATAGCGTTACGCAGTGCAGGAAACTCTACAGAATTATTGAAGACGTAGATGAAACGGATCGGTTCATGAGTACACACGTCTCGGTCGTATCGACTCGAGACCCGGACCCGTCCCTTTGGCGGGTTGGGTCGGTTCATGAACTTGGTGAAAATAAAGTTTGAGCATGTCATATCTTAAACAGGTTTGTAATCAGGTCTGTTATTTGGGTTTAAGACCTACTCAACGGTTTTGGGTTATGTTTGACGTTTGGTCATACCTGAAAAGCAAAGGCTTGTATACAGGATGCCAATGAGTCAGATTTGGACCTGGTCCAATCCAGATCCACTTAGTTGGATCCAGTTTATGTGCTGATTAGATGTAAATTGCGGCATTTTCTTTGATTGGGTGGTCAAATACAGGTCCATGCATTTGATTTCATATGATATTTACATGTAATCTAAGTGATTATATGAAGATCGAAGCTCGAAACGAGTATTTTGTTTACAAGTTGAGGAGAGCTTGCTTGTACTTGAGCTGGACATCGCTCGATCAAGTCTGGGTCTGTATTAGGATCCATAAATTTGACAACCTTACACTGATCCATGTATGAATCAAACATTAGTTCGGTTCTCAAATCACCTTGGATTCCTTCGTACCTTTACTGCTTTGCATGTGATCGAGCTTATCGTATATGGCAGAAGGAAAAGAGTGGTGCACTTGATCGATTGATGATCAATCATGGAGTTGGATTCTCTTTCACTCCGGAACCCACTCCTTAGGTAACTTGAGTTACTTTACATTTTTTATTTTCGGGTACAATATGGGGAGGCCGAAGCCAGATGCACTTCCCTTGTATCGAACTCATGACCTTCAACTAGGGAGTCGACCCCTAACCAGGTGAGTTAATGACTTACAAGATGTAGGGTGTGGGTGTGTATCTCTGTATTCGGCCTCCCCATTGTACTGAAAAAGAACTAAGAAGTTACATTTAGGGAAGTAATTCGTCCTGCTTTTTCCAAAACATAATTAACTTTAGAGTTTTGGTGAGATGTATCAATACTATAATTACAACGAGTTCAATTAAAAAGGTTTAAATAATTTTGTCGGTTTTCAGTCGCTTGTACAATGCAATCCTCTTCCTTTATCCGGGCTTGATATGGACTAGCCAAGAATGAATCCTCAATGTAAGCATAATTGCAAGAATCCATTGAACATACCAATTATTGTGAAAAGGATTCCGACCGAAAGTCGATTTTGGACGAGATTATAAAAATTGACTGGTTTATTTCATGTTGGAGTTCATTCTCCATTTATGGAAAATGAGAAATGAACTCTCATGGCAGCCACACTTCCAGTCAATGTATTGGTCGGCCATGGTATATAACCTGGAGAAAGAGAAGCTCTTTGGTCGAGCAAATGTGCCCATGGTGGCCTACTTAAACAACAAGCAGGTTGAAAGAAATGGGCAAGTAAACTGGGTCAAGTAAGGTTGGCAATGGGTCTGGTCGTGTTGGGTATAATCCAGTCCCATACCCGTTCCGCAACTCTCTGCCTCATACCCAACACGGGTGCCCCAATTGTTAAACTTAAAAGCATTGCTTTGCCTAACATCTAATCATTCATAATTTAGTGTTAATTAGTTTAGATTTTGAAAAATTCGATATCTCGCACACACTCACATAGCCGCTTGTGGGTTTGGGTAGGATAAAGGATTGGGTTTTTCTTACCCAAGATATTCAGGTTTTCTGTGTCACAATCATGAGCTGAGTCAAATGGAGAAATTCCCGCACCATTCGGGTCAGATTGGGTTGAGTCCCATGGGTCGGGTGGGTCTAGCCGGAGCCCACCACCCTGAAGCACAGCGTATGGATCGTACGTCCACCAACCGGGTCACCGTCGGCCTACCTGGTATTTCATGTGGGGTGTGTACAGAGACATTCGGATCCGTGGAGTGTACCGGGTCCACAAAGCCATAAGGTGCCAAAATGATGATCCAAAATACTTCAGGTCCCACTTAAAAACTGGGTCCAGGGGACTGGTTGGAGATCGAAAGGATGAGGTTCGGGGTCATCGGATCCTGAATGTACCCATCTATCAGCGAGCGGGGGAGGGTTGTCACGGGACTTATTACATTGACATTTTGTAAGGAGTTATACGAATGTGATGCTTAGAACCAAGATTAAGAAAATGAATTTTTATTTTATTTTATTATATTTTTTGTTACAAGAGGAGGCCGAAGCCTAACAATTGACTTAACCATGAAATGGAATTCTCAGGATCCCATGACAAATTTTCGTGTGATCAAACATGAGAAATGGAATCTCATGTGCCTCATTGGAAATGAATTCTTGCATCTTACAAGAATCCATTTTCACATTATGAGGGGGTAAGGAATGGATTCCATCCAGCACAAATGAATCTTTTACCTGCATGGATGAATGCAGCTACAATGATCGAAAACGGATTTGCAGATTCCTTGAATTAGCTTTCCCATCTTTTCCAAACATGAAAACCACTAAAGAGACTAAATAAGGTGCTGACCTGAAGGAACTGGCTTGAGTACCACTTGGTGCATGGCTCTGTTGATGTGAGGCATGTAAGGCAGACTGATATCGCTTAGGATCTGCTTCACAAAGGATCAGTGCCAATGTTGCTCCGAGATGGCAATCTTCGACACAACACAATTACTCGACTCAAACACGAACCTGACTCTAAAAGTAAAAAAAAAAAGTGGGTCATGTTCAGGTCGACCTGTTTCTAACAAGGGACATAAAACGCCACAACACGAGCATGGTTCGAAACACAAAATTGCAGACAAATCCATTCATGACACAAGCACCACACACCTAACATGATATGGAAAAAGAACCAGCCGGTTTTCAGGTTGACCTACTTTTGAGACAAGCACGAAATGGCACAAGACGGACAGAGTTTAGAGGGTTTGTTTGAGTCAAGTTACATGGAGCTTAACATAAGCTGTTCATTACATTTTAAAAAATGAATTTTTCGGGTTTAATTTTCAGGAACACTTGAATGATTCAACTTGAAATTGTCAAAAACGTCATTTTTAATTTAAATGATCTAGGGTTTCAGTGTAAAAAGGATTCTCTAGGCTTTAACAAGCTTGAACATGGCAATTTTTTTTATTGACAATTATCATGGCAACTTTAAGAGAGATTTTTTAGATAATTAAACTTATAAAAATTCCCAAGGGTTTAAATCCTACCTCTTGATCTCTCAGTAAATGTAAGATCATCCATAAAAAAAGAGAGATTATATTTGTGAGAAATTCCTTGGATGGTATGGTGAACCTATTCATAGGAGAGGCGAGGCGGCCGCCTCATTCAAGATTGGGAGAGCGAATTTTACAAAAAGGTTACATAGAACTTTAGAGAAAGAATAAGCGTGGTGATATTGGAACATTTCATGAAAAATATACATTTGCCATACTTTATTCCGCAATAAACTTTGAAAGGGACAAGTATAGAGAGAAATCATCTGTGTATAGACAAGCAAGTACTGTAAGGATCACTGCCATCTGCTCATACACAAACAAATAGCTAACAGCTACCAGTCCAGCTCACACGAGTACATATTTCGCTATGCATTTACATCATTTAATGGTAAATGTGAACTCCCCATATGTAATTAGGTTAAAATATGTAAATAGGTAAGTGAGAATGGTATACTTGGTGTTAAGAGCTTTCAAGGAACTGCTTCGATTGAACCAAACGGTCAGAACGAAACTAAAACGGTGGTTTGTTTGGTTCTATGTATCAAGCAGTTTGGTTTGGTTTGGTTCTAACAGGGAAAAAGTTGGTGGTTTGGTTCACGGTTAAGTGTTGGAACTGAAATATGAGAACCAAACCCAACTATTACAATATGCACATTCATATATATATATATATATATATATATATACATGTGTCACGTTATCACGTAGACTTCATGCTAATTTCATTAGTAATAGAGTATTAAAGTGATGAGTTTTTAAAATTTAGATCATTTAAGTCATAGAAAGTGAAACACAGTTTTTCATATATATATATATATACTCATGTACATATAAATCCTTATAAGTTTATAAGTTTACTCCAATATTTTTTATGAGTCACGTGAGACTTCATGCTAATGTCATTAGTGACAAGCTTTAAAACTTAAGAGAGTGATATATATATAAAGTTCATATCCTCATGTACATATTAATCGTGATATGTGTATAAGTCTATGTATATGAGTTTTATAACCTCATATGCATATTAAATTGGGACGTAGATGCAAATAATATGATAACATAATACTTGGTATTTAGCCAAACCCTAAAATAAGTAGAACCGTGGTTCAAAACCGAACTAAACTGGAACCATCGATTCGGTCTTTCCATCCCATGGTTTGGTTCAGTCCTGTAAATACTAGGAACTACAAATCACGGTTTGGTTTGAGGTTGAGATTAAAACCGAACCAAATCAAACCGTGAACACCTCTGTTTACTGTGGGATAAGGCTTGGATTCAAAAAGATTGAAGAGCCATCCATGAAAGGCCTCCATATTTCACTTAGCAGCTCAGTAGAATAAAATGCACACCTTCGATCGGGCCACTATAATGTTCCCAATGTAATTTCTTAAGTGTATTGTTGTAAAAAAGGAGAAATAAAGAACAACTTAAATAGGCACCGTCCGTTGATTGATTGATTGATTCGTTCATTCATCCATTGCCAAAGTTTTATTTACTGTGAAAAGACGAGGGTGACAACCCGATCGATCGCGATTAAGCATCCATCTTAAAAAGCCTGTTAACGACGGAAAAAAAACCCACCTTTATCTTTTGCCTTCATAAATGGACCTAACCATCCAACTGAGCCGCCATGATTTTTATGTTGTTCGTGCGAGTTGAACTTATCGGACAAGGAATTTCGCTACTTTAGGACCGTCATAATTACTGCCGCCGACTGCCGGACATCAACTTCTTGAAAGAGGAGCTTTCTAGCTTTTGGCATTCCCTAAGGGAGAGGCCTGCACTATGGGCTATTAGCTAAGTAGTAGAGTTTTGATTCAATCTAGATCCATTTTGAGAGGATGTGAGTTATATTAAAATGAATTGGATGAATCCGGAATCCTGGTGGCTGGATTTGATGAAGGTGGGTGCGATCTTTCCCGGAGGATGTGAGCTATTTTAAGGCAATCTCTCTCTCTCTCTCTCTCTCTCTCTCTATATATATATATATATATATATATATATATATATATATATGTGTGTGTGTGTGTGTGTGTGTGTGTGTGAAGATAGCACCATACATTTTCATGGCTGAACAATATGAGCAATAATTGACTAAAACATATCGTCAGTCCTTGCAGGGATATTGCTTGACTGGAATAATAAAGGGAAAGAGGATCCAAGCATCAAAAAAGGCTTGCAATTGGGCACCTTCTTTCGTTTCAAAACCCTCCTTAAATGTGTGTGTGTGTGTTGGGGGGAGGGAGGGAGGGAGTGTGCCCTACATGCTTTCTCTTATTCCCATTTGCCTTTTGTATTGTCAATGCTCATTTCCGGTCACTGTAAGGTTTTCTTGGAGACCCGCATAGCTGCAATTTGAGAGAAACCTGTTGTTCATCAACTCAAAATCTTGTTCATGTTTGTTGGGTCAGTTAGTTCGAGTCAACACAAGCTTCTCGTTAAATTTAATAATGTATCTTTCACATATAATTGTTGGTAAAATCTTAAATTTTCTTGGAATTAAGTCAAACTTTTATTTTTTATGTAAATCTTTTGTAAAACTGAAATGTGATCGTTTAATTACATCATACTCTTCGAGTTCATTGGTTTAAGATGGTTTTCTAGTTCGCACATGTACTTGCATGAACACACAAACACACACACACACACATATATATATAATGATTGGATCATGCCCATTATTGACGCTTGGACAACAGTTACTTTTTAGAGAGGTATGAATGTAATAATATTGTCCTATGTATTTTTTCAAAAACCTTTATAACCTTTTAAACACCACAAATTTACGAGTGCAAGCTGACTGTTGTTCTCGATTCGTGCTTTGGTAAGAACTACCTTTAAATAATGGTGTTCGAACGTGGCCTAAGGCTAACTTCATTCCCTAATCAAGCTCCTTTCACTAAAATCTTTGTTCTCTAATTATAGAAGTTTCTCTTAAACAGTCATTTATGATCCCAAAGTGCTGTCTCCTTGTTTTGATGTTCTTTAACACAGACTAAATACAGTAAGGAGATGCTTGGAAACAACTTACCGCTCGTTCAAGTAGCTTGACACTTGCTCCCCTTAAGCAAAGGTCTCGAGTTCAAGTCTTGTGAATGGAGAAAACCAGCGGTTGGAGAGTTTTACCCCATAAAGGGGCCAACCTAGCTCGAACTTCCAGCTTATGAATACTGGTGGTATAGTTGACCTGGAAAAAAGAGAAAAAGAATGGTTTTTTTCATTTGAGCATTCAGCAAAGGAGATGGCTGAACTGCTGGAGAATAGGTTTAGTCCATTTTTAAGAACTTTGGAAATAACTTAACCCGAAATCTTTTGTCGAAGTAAAGATGTGATTTTTTATCATAGCTAAATTAGATCGAGAAGTGAAATTGTTAATCGACTTCGCATGCTCAAGAGTTGCATCTTACGGAGCCATGGTTTAAAACCAATGAGTTTTACGTTTGAACTTGAAACTGTGAGCACAAAAAATCAAGTTTCAGATTTCTTAACGCTTACCCTAAAGGAACACGAGTGCCTTCTGTCACACATATCCAACCAAACTTCTTATCATGTCCCCTTGTTCAAGCTATTGTGGAATGGAAGATGCACTACAATGGCGTGTCGTATGTTCACTCTGCAGTGTCCATGTGACCAGATTATGTTGAAAAAATGTAAAGAGGAGGGTAAATTAGTGGGACAAATTGAAACAGGTTTTACCAAGATGGGTTAATTGAGTCACAAACCCAAACAGTGGTTTCCAATCATTCATGTGGGTAAAAAGTTGAGTGGAGCCAAGGAATGCGCCAGGTAAACCACCATACGACGATTGCAAACAGTGGTTTACAACCGAGTCGAGACGTATCCACTGGACCGAGATACAGGGCGGTTCGACCGCAGAATCGCCATTCTGAGGTGGCAGCTCACTGTAAAGCCACGTGGACTTCTTAGTAATGCATTTAAAGTTCTTTATCAACCACTTGTTTTAGAAATGTTTTCTTGGCCCAAGGAATCCAGCTCTTACGAAAACTGGATCAGGTGGGACAATGTCTCAGGAAAACCGTGGACCCATTTTTTTTCTCCTTGGATTTTTTTCAAAACCCAGAGCCGTCCTTTGATTGGTTCAGGTCAACCCGACTGTGTCCCTAATATTATTATGTATACATATTAAACTTATATTTCTAATATATCTATATATGTCTACTATATATATAGACAATATGTAGTGTACATGTATATTGAATATTAGATCTACATTGAGGAGAGATGGGATGGCCGCCTCCCACTTTGTCATTTTACCATGTCATGGTGACAGGTTACACATCAAAACACCTGTTTCTACCAATTTAAAGTTCTACATTTTATCAGCCTTTTCTACAACAATGTTTTAAAAGCAATCTAAGTTTGCACTGTTAGCTTCTTCTTCTTCTTCTTTTCTTTGAGGGTAAAAGTACACTTCCGGTATCAAGGATTCTGACTAAAACGCTGCGAACTGGCTCAGCCCATTATGGGGCTAAAAGCCGTCCTAGTGCTGGTTTGCTCCATTCTCAAGACTTGAACTCGAGACCTTGCTTACGGCAACAAAGTACCGGCCACCTGCTCATCAAATCTAGACAATGGAGTATGGTAGCAATGTTGCGTCTCTTTTACGGGAAAAGACACATCTGTATGAAACAAGTTTGTAGATTAGATATGGTACCCTACGTTGATGATTTGGATTTAGATTCTTTCTTATTTTGGGTACAAATTTGGATTCAGATTCTGTTGCTTTGGATATGGAACAGTATCTGATACCTGTTGGTGGATTCACTTTGGTCTACCATATCCATTTGGAGACCTGATTCTGAACTACATTACCCAAATGTCCAGTTTATCAGCATATCCAATCCGAATTCGATCCATAGCACTAATCCAAGTGAAAGAATCAAGAATACAAATAAGTATCTAATATATGTGGACGCTCGTTTCTCTTTGTGTGTGTGTTGTGTGCGAAAAACCATTAAAATTAACAATCATATTGTTATCAAAATAGAAAAAAGAATGCAAATAAGTTGTGGATGTAGACTTGGATTGGGGTTCGATTATATAAATATATATACTTTGTGGGACGCTTATAGTGCAAAGTGGGGTGGCACCCTCAAGTAATGCAAGGGTCCCTACAGTAAGGCACTAAGGCTACCGTCTCATGAGAGTCAAGCAAGCACTGCCCCGTGAGACTAAAAAGGCTTGTTAAACAAGGCTCCTTACTGTACACACACATATATATACATGTATATGTATATGTATATATACATACACACATATGTATATATATAACAGTGTTACCTATATAAGATGATATGTTTTGCATAGATGTGCCCATCGGTGAGACGTACCACCAGTATCGGTAGTCAAGGTCCGAGCTCGGGATCCTATTGAGTCAACCGTGAGAACTGTCATGCACATCTTATTGGAATAGCTCAAACATATCCTAAACATACAACAACAACAACAACTAAGCCTTTCCCCACACTAGACGGGGTCAGCTACATGGATTCTTTATTTCCACAGATCCCTATCGTGTGCCATGTTAAAAGTTAACTCCCAATAAGCTAGATCGTTCTTTATTGTTTCTTTCCAATACTTTTGTGGTCGTCCTCTACCTCTTTTAATAATTTCCAAATTTAGTTTTTCTAACCTTCTTACAGGTTCTTCTTTTGATCTTCTTTCTATATGTCCAAACCATCTTAAACGATGTTCTCTCAGTTTATCCTCTATTGGTGTCACTCCTAATTTGTTTCTAATAACCTCATTATGTATACGTTCTTTTCTTATATGACCATTCATCCATCTCAACATCTTCATTTCTGTCACAGACATCTTTTGTACATGTTGATGATTAACTGCCCAACACTCATAACCATAAAACATGGCAGGCCTAGTTGCTACTCTATAAAATTTACCTTTTAACTTTAATGGTATCTTCTTATCACAAAGAATACCTGATGCTCCTCTCCATTTTAACCAAACAGCATTAATTCTATGTGTAACATCTCCATCAATTCTTCCATCACTCTGAAAAATTGACCCTCGGTATTTAAAACTTTCCTTTTGGAGAATACAATGTGTGCCAATTTTAATTTTCATGTCCTCTGAAGTAACCAAATGATCAAACTTGCATTCCATATATTCTGTCTTTGTTCTACTAAGTCGGAGGCCTTTGCTTTCTAATGTTTCTCTCCATAGTTCCAATTTTCTATTAACTTTTTCCATACGATGTTATATTGAAATCTTATTTGGTAAATAATTTAGTAAACTGCATCTGGCACCACAAACACGAATTGCATGTATTCCGGGTTCTGCGATAAACAAGAACTATGTTACCCCATTGTGTTCTCATTAGGGATTGCAACTCCGGGTCCGGAACCTACTTTAGCATTCAGGGTTCCCCATATGATTCAGCCTTACATTGAAAATTCTTATATCACATTTACATAATAAATATCACATGATACATCATAAGTATGCTGCTTATTCACAATTGTGGGGTTCGAGTATTGCAAACAGAAAAAACCAGTGCTCCCGTCTCAAACCAGATTAATTGGGGGTCCTCGTGGGGCCGTTAGATGTCAATTGTTTAAGATAGGTACATATTGTATCTTTGATAAGGAAAGTTTTAAATACTTAGGATCATTTTTCATAGTGATGAAAAAAATTGATAGAGATATTGCACTTAGAATTAATAATAAAATAGAGAAATGTATCAGGTACTTTATATGATAAGAAAATATCATTAAAGTTGAAAGGTAAATATTATGGAGCAACAATTAGACCCGCCATGATTTAGGGTTCTAAGTGTTGGTAATTAAGCAACAAATGTGGTAGAAATGAAGATACTGAGATGAATGAATTGTCACACAAGAAAAAACCAAAGTAATTAGAAATAAATCAGGAGTGACACCAAGAGACAATAAAATGAGAGAAAATGAAAATGAATCTACACTAAGAGTCGGAAATCATGACTCACAATATGCAGGCTGCGAGTTTGATTCCTACTGGGTGCATATCCGGCTTCAGCCTCGCTATTTGTAATCTCGAATCCAATGAAGAACGAACCCGTTGAGTTGGATGCAGTACTCTTGGATCCAATTCGAGATCGGATCCAAGATAGCCTAGTCAGTCTACTGTCTACGTGTAACGAGGTATGCCGTTGGTGCAGATGGCAGATAATCTGACATGTGGTTTCTTCAATGAATCAGATGCCACGTGGCAATGAGTGGGCCATCATATCAACAACAGAGTGTTGTTGAAGTAGCACATGGACCCACCTGAGCCATGATTCAGTTTCCTAATGCGGGGCGAAGCCCACAGTGAAAAGGTGCACATTCATGGTCTGGTCCCCGTACGGCCCTCCAAGGCAGCGTTATCAAACAGGCCCTCGGAAGGCCCATTACAAAGCGGGCCCATTATTCAGTCCGTCAGCCGTTTTCTGGCTTCTTCCCCGTACCCAAGTGGGTCTGCCTCGTCCAAAGATCGGAATATTAGCAGGAAATGTGTGGCCAGCCATGGTTGAATGTGCCGGCTAAATTTGAACCAGACCAACATAATGGGTCATTGAACCAAACCAAATAGCTTATTCCGATTTGATGCGCATATGAACCACTGTACATTTTAATATTACGCTAATATATGACTGTTTATCGTTATCAAATAATTAATATAAAGTTACCTTTGCATTCATTCAAATTTTTCTCATGAGGGTTAGCTCAACCACGGGCACTTTGATGTCGTTGATGTTGGTGGGGAGTTTGATTCTTAGGGATGCATGCGTGAATGTGTGTTAGGCTTCGGCCTCCTCCTCTTGTAATAAAAAAATAACCATAATTATAGGAGGCCATTTTCATCAATTCATATAAAATTACACAAATATTTAGTTGCATGCAGAATTTCTGGAACACATGGTTATTTCCGAATATAAAACCCAAAGTTATCCATGCCCATTAATTTCTCTCATTATTTCATAAAGTCTGATGAAAAGAACAGTGGGACAGGGAGGCAAATTTATCGCACCACCCATCATTTAAAGGAATAAAGAGAAAGAGACAGTACAACATAACACCACTATGGGCATCTGTAAATGGCAATTCCGCAACTTCATCCACATAGAAGCAAACATCTTGCACCAAAGCATATTTTAGGTTATGAGAACTATGTACAATAGCCCACATATTCATATTCATGATCGATCTTCAAAATTTTGAGCATTGTGGAGCACTCACTTTCTCTCAATTTTGATGTGATGCAGCTTCTACTTGTTAACTTCGGTTTGAAGTATCATGAGTGCCTTCTTTCATCTCTATTTTGATGCTAAAGTGTACACAATGTAAACCTGTTAACGCCAGATTTGACAATTTTTTACAGTAAATCCATTGAAAGGGAAGACAGTCATCACGAATTCCATAGATATGTTCCCTAAAAGATAAGAATAAAGTCTTCAACATAAAACCTGGAATAGGAAAGAAAGGAAAAACAAAGTCAGTCTTTAGGTAAAGTTTTTTACTATAAATACCGTAGTGAACACAGTAAAAAAAATATAGAAAAACTAAATACAAAGATCTCCCATGGTAATCCGTATGAGGATAACCTTATATCCATTTCACCCTTTCTTCTTCTTCTTCGTCTCATTACTACAGTGTCAGTCTTCCTTCGGTCGTTCCACTCTATGCTTTGTAATTGAGAACTCTGGCAAGGATCCTGCGTGAGGTTAAAGAACTCATTAGTGGTATCAGATCGAGATTGACTGTAATCTACAAAACATGTATGTCGTTAGTGTTTCACCCGATTGTCCTCTCTTCAAGGCTAACATAGAAGAGATTTAAAACAAAAAGAGAGAAATACGATACCACTAAGGAGGTGTTTTATTTAATAACAGTTAAATATGATACTGCAACTAAGTTACATGTTCAATTGTTACTACAAAAATACAACTCCAGTCTTCCTTCAGCCCTTCCACTCTATGCTTTGTAATTGAGAACTCCGGCAAGGGTCCTTCGCGAGGTTAAAGAACCTATTAGTAGTATCAGATCGAGGCTGATTGTAATCTACAAAATAGGTATGCCGTTAGTGTTTCACCCGATTGTCCTCTCTTCAAAGCTAACATAGAAGAGATTTAAAACAAAAAAGAGAGAAATACGAGACCACTAAGGAGGTGTTTTATTCAATAACAGTTAAATATGATACTGCAACTAAGTTACATGTTCAATTTTTTCTATAAAAATAGTTTTTCTCCTTCATAGAATATTATTGTCAGTGGCCTTAGATTAGGGGCTAAAACAACCCTTTTTAAGTTACCACTTAAACTAACAATTGAACAAGATCACATGAATAAAAGCAAGAAAGAAAATTTGTTAGTAGCTCAAGAGTTAAGATCCAAACTCAATCAGAGAAAGAATAAACTAAATAAGAAGTTTGCCAAGAATAATGTGAAAGACGATCAATCTTTTAAGAAATCGTAAGAAATCATTTTTTCGGTCAAATACTTCAATCGGGATTGCCACAACAAGAAAACTAACGATAAAAACACCTAACAACGTGGTCAATCAAAGAACCGAGATATAATCAGTAGAGTTTTTTAATGCCTCTGTATGGACTGCCATATAACTAGTTGGTGAATTGATTAAAGAGCAACGAGACATATCTTAAAGAGCAAGGAAGGAGATATTGAGCTAAAGGAATATAAACTAAGAGAACATCATGTATATATAAAAAATAATACTTTCTTAGATGTCCTTTCAGTTAGATCCTTTAGAATACATGTTATTAATTGATATATTAATTATTTTATCTATAAGACACAATTTGGTTTTGTCCCTACCTTAGGTAAGAAAGGTTTTGAAGTTAGGCTTCTCCCTAACAAGGTAACTATTGTGTTGAAGCGAAAGGATAGCTTTCTTTGAATTAT
Organism: Brasenia schreberi; assembly: GCA_036023115.1. Classification (NCBI taxonomy): domain Eukaryota; kingdom Viridiplantae; phylum Streptophyta; class Magnoliopsida; order Nymphaeales; family Cabombaceae; genus Brasenia; species Brasenia schreberi. Next base: position 4,064,798 of record JAYKKT010000072.1, read on the forward strand.
TTGATATTGAACATGATTGTTTAAAATTAATATCAATGAAAATGATGGTTCTTTTGGTTATATTGATCGTGCCTTTAATGTTGATATGAATATATAACATAAACGCCTAAAGCATGTGTCTGAAAAAGTTAAGGAATTTATCCAACTTTGACTTATTGCCCGAATTTCAGTAAAATATTTTTAATAAATGTAAAGCCTATGTACAAGAAAAAAATTCTCAAATACATAATTATAGATCTTATTAGAGATCATTCACACTCATTTATGTAAATCATTTAGAGTGAGATTAAATCGAGGTAGAGTTTATTTAATAACTTTTATCGATGATTACTTGAGATATACATATATATATATATATATCTTAGCACATAAGTTTGAGGCACTTAAAATATTAAAATAATATAAGTAGCAAGTTGAGAACCAGATAAGAAATACAATAAAAGTTTTAAGATCTGACTGAGGTCGAGAGTATACCTCTACAAAAATTTTAGAATTTTATAAAGACTTTCGTATTTCAAAACAAAATATAATGCACATGACACCTCAATAAAATAGTATAGCATAAAGATATAATAGTACCTTACTACTGAATATGATAAGGTATATGTTAATAGATGCTTCTCTACGAAAGATATTTTATGAAGAAACGATAAGTACAATTACATACATATATATATACTAAATAAAGTATTGTGTAAGACTAAATTCTCTACACCATATGAGATGTGATTTTGAAGAAAACCATTCAAGAGGTGGGGATCTATCAAAAATGTAAAAATTGTTGATCAGTATAGGGATAAGTTAGATAATATGTCCTTCATATGTATATTTATTGGATATGCTAAAGGTTATAAAGGTTATCAGTTTTATTATAAAGATTATTGATTAATAAAAAATAGGGATATTGAATTTTTAGAGGAAACTAAAAATGATATCATTGAAAATGATGATAAATGTGTTGATAATTTAGTAGATCTTGATCTATCATCATTTGAACCCACAAATAATGGTGATCTTTTTTAACAAACCGAAACTTTAAGTGGAAATAAAAGACCTAGAGTCTCAACGTCCTACTAAAGGGATTATCAAACTTATCTTACAGAGGAAGTATGTAATTCAAGGGATTTAAATGAGTTGATTGATAACTTGACATATCAATAAGCTATTGACTCATCTGAATTGTCATACTGGAAAAAAGTCATGAATGAGTAAATTGAACCCTTTGAAAAAAATAAAGTCTGAAAATTAGTGATTTGTCAAAAGAAAGGAAAGTCATATGTTACAAATGAGTTTTGAAAAATAAATATAAAGCCAAAGGAATTCTCGCAAAAGGGGGGGATAAATTATATTGAGACATATTCTCTTGTTGTTAAATTTGCATCCATACTGATAATTTTGATAATTTTAGCATATTATGATTTGGATTTCAGTTAGACATAAAAATTTCTTTTCTAAATAAAGATTTAGATGAAATCATGTATATACAACATCTATAAGGATAAAATATTAAAGCCTAAGAAAATAAAGTATATAGGTTGAAAAAGTCATATATGGTCTTAAATAGTCACATCATCAATGATATTTGACTTTTAAAAATATCATTATAAAACTTGAGTTTGTAGTTAATAAACTTGACAACTGTGTTTCTGTTTGGATTAGTGGGAGCCACTTTGTCATTCTATTATTATATATAGATGATACATTGTTGTTTGAGAATGACAATGAGATGATTGTCAAAACAAAGTCATGGTTAAACTAAAGGTTTGAATGAAGGATATGGGAGATGCATCCTATATTCTGGTAATAAAGATTTCTCGAGATAGAAAATCTAAACTCTTATACTAAGTCATAGGAGATATATAGATTATATCATCAAGAAGTTTAAAATCGTCAAGAAGTTCAAGTAGATGAGCTGAAAGTGGTAGGATACTCAAATATTGACTTTACTGAGAGGAAAGATGACAACAAATCAACCTTTCGACAAATATTTTTATTTGTAGGTCGAGTTGTTTCTTTGGCTTCCAAGAAACAGGGTTGTGTATCATTGCATACACAAGAATCTAAATATGTTGTTTGTTTTATGAGTGCAACGAATATTGTTTGGATAAGTTGTTTCATACGTGATTTGAAGTTAGATATAGCTAATGAGTTAGTTGTTATTTATTGTGATAACAATGCAACAATTACTCTGATTAAAAGTAGAGTTGATAGCTCCTGAAGCAAGTATATAATGGTTAAATACCATTATGTTCATGATATGGTTAAAAGAAATGAGATATTTATATCATCAAAGCATGTTGTAAGTATGGGTTTGAGATTTGTTTAAAGTATATTAAATTATACGATTATGATTGTTTTCTAGGAAAGAACATGTAGTATATGAAAAACCATATATGTATCGATTACAATTACACTTACAATCATCGTTGATACGACTTGGGAAAACCCATAAAAGGGAGGTAAAAAGCCAGTGTGTCATAATGCTCTTAGCTCAAATGGCGAAATGGGAGATATAACGTTGGATTTTGCCATTTTCGACAATAAATCTATGGAAGACGGGAATACAGGCCGTCTTCCCAGATTCCATGGATACGTTACCTAAGAGATAAAAATGTATATGTTGAAAGATAAGAACAAAGGCTTAGAACAAAAGATAGGGAGGATGAAACCGGTCTTTAGTGAAAGTTTTTCACTATAAATATTGTAGTGAATACACTAGAAAAAGATAGAAAAACAAAATACAAAGATCTTCCCTGATAATACACGATGGAAACTGTGTATCCATCTCACTCTTTCTTCTTCTTCCTCTATTATTGTTGTGCCAATTTTCGTTTGGCCCTTCCACTCTTCGTTCACGACTGAGGACTCTTACCACACTCCTACACGAGGTTAAAGAACCCATCAGAATCTTCTTCCACTTTTTTTCCCTATTTTCCTTTTATATCATGGTTTTTTACCCATCAATCACGATATAGTATAAATCAAAGCTAAAATCCAAGAAACCCAGATTGATGGAAAGACGAACCACTTGTTCGGTCTCCCAAATCATCATGGAAAGATCGATCCCCATCAACTCAAAGCCTTCACTAAGATCCATGACTGTTGAATTTGTAGCCTCATTCAAAGGCGGCTACATGTGGTGGTCCTGAGACTCAAGCTATCAAACATGGGCCACTCTTGGATCCTTTTCCACCTTTTCAATAAGAACTCCACGTTTTCCTTGAAAACTTTTCATGGTAGAAAAACCATCTTGGGATATATCCACTGTACATATATTATTGATATTGAAATGTGCATTAATTAGAGCGATAGCTCACCTGGCTTGGGGGCTCGACTCACAAGTCCCAGGTCGAAAGTTTGATACCTGGGGTGATACGTGGCTTCGGGTTTCAAATTTTCTTAGGAGCTCTATTGTGGCTTAAATTAAAACATAAGGGTGCTTTATTGACCACTTGAGACACTTCTATGTATCATATATGACAAAGGCTTCCCACAATTTTCTCAGCTCTCAAGATTCGAACTCCAGACCTTGCTTAAGGGAAACTAGTGCTGAACCACTTGAACCAACCACAGTGTTGGTTTGGAGTTCCTTTTTCTTTTTGTGTGTTTATGAGATTCCACTAAATCAATGAATCCGTTTCTCAGATTGATTTAAATATGGGCGGCCAAATAATGGATCCTATTCTCAGCTTTCAAATAAAAGATCGACAAAAGTTTCCAAGTTGAAAATGACATAAATTAATTTGGATATAATACTTTATCATTCAAAGAGATTTTTTTCTCAAGGTGGGAACGGAGCTCTAATATTTCTCCGAGTACGGTTAACTTTCTAACTTGTCCTCCTTTATAACTAGCTGTAGGTAAGGGTGTGCATCGGTCGTTCGATTCAATAACTGAACCAAATTATAGAGGTGACTGAACCTAATCGAATTATTTCGGTTGGTTCAGTCCGGTTATTCAGTTTGTTATTATATATATATATATATATATATATATATATATATATATATATATATATATACACATATATCTATATATTCGGTTTTGAAACCTTACAAACGAATAAAACGGATGAACCGAAATTTTATGAAATTATAACCTGAAACAGAATCAAAATAGAAATTTCGATTCGATTATAACCAAATAATGCTCACCCCTAGCTGTGGGGCAACGGAACTGCAAAGTTCCCACTTTTTAAATCACTGCATTAAAAAATGAAATCAAACACCTTTTGTTTTGAAACAAGTAAATGCAAAGCTCCGGAAGGAATCTTCATCCCTCCAACCTTCAGACTGTTTTTTCTTTTAAAATGGGAGGAAGATGCCTAACACACCATGCACCCCCAGGGTTCGAACTCGGTATCTGCGAGTCAGAGAGCCCTATCGGGGAGATAACGCTCTTGGTGAAGACCCTCTTCTTTTTTCTTTTCCACTCTCCTTTTCTTTATTCCATTGGTTTGGTGCCATGCTGATCAGATGGTATAGAAATCCTCCAAATTCATACATAATATCATTTAGCAAAGCTGTCGAGATGGTTTAAAATCAAGGAAAATATCTCTCTATATATATATTGGTGCACACCTCTATATATTTTCTTACCAAACCCTTAAAACTTTAAATAATATTGATGTCTCGAAGAGGATGAGCATGTATCAAAGGTTGCAGGTTTATATATATATATATATATATAGATAGAGAGAGAGAGAGAGAGAGAGAGAGAGAGAGAGAGAGAGAGAAATTAGTATATTATCATGTATGCTCAAACTCACGAAAAGATATTCACGGTTTGATCGGTCCAATGAACAATAGAGATTTGAATTTAAGAAGTCAAAAAATATTATTGTACTTTTCATGCTTTCTATTTAATGCATCCATCAATATTAATGTGATTTAAATTCAAACTCATACCGATCAATAATAAAGATTTTTTAGTTGATTTAAGCATTTATGAGTGTTTGTCTCATAATGGCGCCTTCTGGCACGATACTGGACACAAATATTACTATGTGTGCTGAAGAATCTTTAAGAAAATATATTTTGTCCCTGTCGTTCTGTAAATGATCTAAATTGATCTCGTGGTGAAGGAAAAATGAAATGTATGTCTCATAATTGCGGCTTCTGGCAGGATACTGGACAGAAATTTGACTCTCGAGTCAGCATATGAACGTCTTACGTGCGTTGAAGAATCTTTTGTCCCTGCCGTTCCGTAAATGATCCTCTTTGTCGGCCAAATTAGATTGAATGTCGCAATACGATAGTCGCGTTTTGAAATCCTCGATTTCCCGATGAGATTTCCTTTTCAAGGATGAAAAACTCTGCAGGTACAGCAAAACGAATATGTAGGTGAAATAGATAGCAATTGAATCACTGGTAACGATTCATCTGTATCGCTTTCAGATTGTTGATGTCTTCAGCGAGGAATTGGCTCACTCTGTCTGGACTCTCTGCCTCAAACATGTCAATCATCTTCTATTGTGATTGCAGCCGTTTGTGTTCAAATGCTTTCACGCCGTCCACGTAATCGAATTATCATAATGTCTGCAAATTGAGCTCAATCTTGTGTCATATGACTCATATTAGCATTCGAGTCCAAATAGTGCAGATCATATCTTATTTATCATTTCCTTTCAATACTTTAGAGCTCTTCCTCTCCATCTTTCAGTTAAATAAGCAATGTTCAGACATACCATGAACGTGAAAATTCAAGGGATCTTGGGATTTAGATACTGTAGTTAGGAATTTAGGTTCCTAAATCTCAATCACCAGAGAAGACCACCTCACAATAGTCATGCATCCAATTCATCCAAACGGACTCAATGAACCATGAAATCATTGCTTGGGAGTAGCTGTAAGTTCCTCGATCGTGTAATAGACCAAAAACCTGCAGGGGCATGCTTTCACTGTCTTCTAGAGTCGCTACCCTCCATTCGATGTTATGGTGGCCCTGAATTGCTTAATGAATTATGGAGATGAATCGCTCAGACCATATGAAGAGAGAGACAGAGAGACGAGACAGGCAGATGCAGCCAGAAATTGGAACCGGATAAACCAAACGAAGGAGATGAAATAGCTAGGCTGTTTACAGCTTGTTTCGTTCAGGCCAAACACAGAGAAGCTCATTCAATAAAAAGCACAGCTTTTTCCGTTGTCCTTCGAAGATTGTTTCACTTTACAAAGTTGCATTATGCATGTCTTCGTAAACGATATAGGTAACTAAAGCATTCGACTTCTTGGAAAATATGCAGGCATCCAATTTAGTGGGGTTAGATTCTTTTGCATAATGTCTATATTCATGAAGAATAACACACTATATATAGAGATTAACATTATACTTTATATTTTTTGTTTTTTGAAAAAGTAACTTGTATGAGTTATTTTTATATAAGCAACTCATATTGATATGAATGGCATAACATGTATATCAAACTCTCATCTATCTCTATAGCTCAGATTAACATTCTACAGTTCAGCATGAATCATATATATATATATATATATATATATATATATATATATATATATATATATATATATATATATATATATATATATATATATATATATATATATATATGTGTGTGTGTGTGTGTGTGTGTGTGTGCACGCTAGTCTGGATTAAGTGAGCTGAAGAGTGGACCACCCTTATGTGGCGATCTATCTTATCTTGGTGGATGGCTCAAAGTAGCCAACATTTTTTAGCACGTGTTCGTTTCTACCAAAGATTTCATATGTAAAATAGGAGCAGAAAAGTTTGTGCCAATGATTTTGGCATAAATTCATCAAGATGTAAAGTTGTTCTGTCCTGAAATTGAACTTGATAAGATAGTACGTGTTCGTTTGGATCGATCAGCATAAATACACAAAGATGGGGTGTACTCGGAAAAATAAATATACAAATCGATTTGTTTAGAGAAAAAAAACCGTACTAACGAAACTTAGGTTCTAAAGGACATAAGATGATAGTCATTTTGGACATGTCAACAGGCCATTACGGTCCGTCCTTTTATCGTTATTATTCTTCAAGGTTGTAGCATAAACTATTATCTTCTCTTTTCCATCAATTCCGTGATTGAAGGAGAAAGGGAGGTCTTGTAGGACAAGCCTAAAAGTTAAGTCCATAATTATTCCTGAAGGTACGTAATAGCATAAATTAGGAGTGGCACCCGTAGAGGATAAAATGAGAGAATATTGTTTAAGATGATTTGGACATATAGAAAGAAGATCAAAAGAAGTATGAAAAACTAAATTTGAAAAATATTAAAAGAGCTAGAGGATGACAACAAAAGTATTGGAAAGAAACAATAAAGAATGATCTAGCTTATTGTGAGTTAACTGCTAACATGGCACATGTAAGGATCTGTGAAAACAAAGAATCCATGTAGCCGACATGGGAAAAGACTTAGTTGTTGTTGTTTGTTTGTGTACATAGTAGCATAAACTATTATCTATTATTATGCTTATGAATATTCCACCCAATTGATACAACTAGGAGTAAGCACAATTCGGGAAAAATTGATAAATCAAACCAACTAACCGAAAATTTTCATTTTGGTTGTGCATCAGCATTAAAAACCCATGAGAGTTGGTCATTATATTTTATAAATTCAAAGAGAGATTTGGTCATGTATTATGTTACTTACTAATGTTCAACTATTACTTTTTAAAGTGTAAGTGTAATAACATTATTCTAAGAACTTTTTAAAAACTCTTAAAACTTTTTAGACTAAGATAATATAGTGTTCACAAAAAAGTAATGAATAAGCATGTCAAAATACTGAAAAGCAATATCAGAGATTCAGTTTTCCCAATATATATATATATATATATTTCAGAAGTAGAGTACGATATTCCTAAGCTCAAGTACACCTTGATTTGGCTGAATTAATCTCATGATCCTACTAATTGATTGGACACGGAAGATATGGTACTGAAATAGCGAATACGTTCTTGAATGTATCTTCGGTGAGCAAATGTCCTTTAACTTTTAGTACGTGGTTGTGAAACATTAGTCCGCAGCTTGGAGCCCACTAAGAGTAAGGGACTGCAAATGCATGGCCCTCTTATCGAACTTGTGCCCTTCATTTTGTAGTTTCTTTCCGAGTCACCGAATTGCCTTGGGAGTGACATAAACACACACACACACACACACTATATATATATATATATATATATATATATATATATATATATATATATATATATATATATATATATATATATATATATATATAGATAGAGAGAGAGAGAGAGAGTTCTAAATGCTCAAATTTTATCGGTGCTTAAATCTACTTTATCATCTCAATTATTAAGTCTTTGAGATGAACTGTTGAATTGATAAGGCAAAAAGCATTGAATGCATAGTGTATAAAAATATAACGATACTTTTAATTCAAATCTTTATCATTGATCATGTTAATCAAATTGTAGAGATATTTGAGTAAATTTGGACATAATAGATAATCTTACATACATACACATACATATATAAAGAGAGAGAGGGTAGGTCTAAATGCATAATATTTTTAAATACATGATGGAAATTTGAATTTAAAAAGTAAAAAAAATATCATTGTGTTTTTATACGTTGCGTTTACTGCATCATGCATGAAATATTTTTGTCTTATCACCTCACCTATTCATCTCAAATATCAAAACAACCAAGATATTTCTTGTTTGAGCCAGGTCTATCTAAGTTTCTTACACCAAGAACTTCAGTTAAACTTTTTTAACAGGGACTATTATATTCAAGAAGTAAACTAACCTTATGACAGGCATTCAAGCGCACGCCTGCGCACAAGCAGAGAGAGAAAGAGTTTGCAAACTAAAACCAAGGATTATGATACTTGGTGTTAGCGCAGATCAGGCTCATAAGAAAGACTTTTCATACTTAATTTATATTATTATATACTTTATACAATTAGAATAAGCTCATCTCATCCACAAATGGTCTCACCAATTTTGAAAATTAAGGAAAAGCCTATCATGATTAAAGCAATGGCTAAGAACAGTAACGGATCTACATTGAGCCGAGGTAAAGCATTCCTCTCACTCAAAATTTCAAAAATCAACTAAAAAGTTTATAGTCCTTGGTGGGTGTATGAGCTATAATATATAGTTTATCCCACCCAAAACCATTCAAGAGACTATTTGCCTCACCCCAAAAGAGTTTCTACATCTGCCCGTGGCTAAGAGCCTAACAAATGTCCATGTTTGTCAATTTTTCGATTCTTTCTTAGCCTGAAAATATCCAGAACTAGAATCTCGGGTAATTTGCCTCACATTAAATTAAAAAAATTGTGGTGGAATATTTGAAAGATTTTTTGGAAAAAAAAACTTTATTAATTTAGCTAAATTCTTCTTTCAACTATTGGTGGAATATTTGGAAAAGCATGCTTAACACAAGAGAAACGAGGAAATTACTCATGAGATCCTTTTCACAAATAAAGATGCACCTAATCGCCGTCGTCGTGTCGCAATCAGGTTGAGCTTTTCACAGGTTAGCAATTTCAATCAGGCTCTTGGGTACATATAATGTCACCGCACATGCACTTTCACTCATGATTGTTGGTTGAGAGCAAGAATAAGAAGAAGACGATCATCCTTATTTTCAAAAGGTCGGATTTTTAAAGGGATAGAGATGCTTTCATTACAAAATCTATAAAGAAGTTTATATATTTCATCCCAACTAATACAAACAGATCTTAATAAATCATTCCAATCCAAAACCACATAAAGAAAACCAGACCTTAAGGATCCCTTCACTATTTAGACTCAAAACAAAACCGATGGTCTTAAAACAAGGAGGCCTTATCCTCCTCTTGAACCAAGCTGAGTGGGCGTCTGAAAACAAGGCTGGTTCCTTCACAAGTAGACTGAACAAGGGCGGTGGCCTTCGTTGCTACTTTCAAGAACGGAATCTTCAAAGTCCGGTGACATTTCGAGGGGTCCACGGTGCTTGCAAACACCCTTTGCGGGTTTCCGTAAATGTGGGGTAGGTTTTGGTGGGTGTCAACACACACACCCCAACCTGCTTATTCTCATCCCTGATCTTTTTAACATAACAACAAATACCATCTCATGTCATCACGTGGTGGCTCAACTGTGACCTGGATTTACACGAAATAGGGTTAGGCACTGCGTGCGGTCGAGAATTCAGTTCACGTGGAGGTTTCCAGGCGTGAGCAGAAAGACAAATTATGATGGCAACAGATGGGCCAGAGGAGAATGCCTCGTGCAAATGCTTACGTACCCCGGTGCAGACAATCAATTCCCTCTCCCCTTCTCTTTTTGTTTGCTTGCATCGTACTTCTCCTTACGGTCGCCGAGACTTGGCTTCCTTTTTAAATTTTTTTTACTTACCTTTTTAACACAGATATATACTTGGGAAAAGGATTCCTTTTTCCTTTCAAGTCAAAATATTATATAATTTAGAAGATCAAATCATTTTCAAGATTAATTTTGTCTAAAAAAGAATTATTTGATGTGTACAAGCTCGGGAGGGGGGTCGATTCGTCGTGAGGTGGATACTACGGATGTGCATCTGACTTGGGCTTCCCCACTACATGCATCCTCTAGGAGTCGAACTCTCCCTTCACGGACACCAATGGTGTTCGAGAGCCACGATGGTGCTATCATCTCATGCATTTTATGAGTAAATCTCTAAGGATGTGTTTGACTCAGGATACCAAGTAGTTGGTCCTCAAACTACAATATCATGCACACAAGAGATTGGAACCTATGGTAAGGATTATCTATAGTTCTTCATTTGATTCGCACTTAGAACTGACACTCAAAGCCATGGTTCTACGTTTAATTTGCTCTTAGACCTAGTACTCGAGTTTCAACTTCGTGCAACTATTTTCATGTTTGATAAATATCATTTATATATATATATATATATATATATATATATATATATATATATATATATATATATATATATATATATATATATATTGACTAATCAATCATTTCAATTAGAACTACAAAATAATATTCATAATTATAAATATCATATCTATATGTTCAATCAGTCAACGATTTGTATTTTTCAATTCTTTTGAACTTTTAGCGGAGTTTTTCTTTGCCCAAAGACAATTTCGGGTGTTGGGTAACAACAAGCATATTAATATCATGAACTTGTGTTCAACATGATAAAAAAGAAATCTTTCATGTTAGACCTCCTTATGATTCTTCGCCATCCTTCGTGCTAGTATCCATAGCTTTTAAAACAACATATATTGGAATTGTCCTTGCTCCATTTTAGACCTCCAGGCGATTCTTCAACATTCTTCATGCTAGTATCAATAGCTTCTAAAATATAAATATTTAAATACATATAAGAAGATATCATATGAACCGGTATACTTATAGTTAAAAGATGAAGAGTTGAGACACCTATATATATATAACATGCAACAAATGCATGAAAATACATACATACAAAATAACGTTGAAAAATAATGAGTTTAAATGAACAAACCTACACAAAGACGAAACACTACAACCGTGTTACATAGCATGAATAATTGAATGAGATGCATAGACATTTCATGAAACACCTTTTGAGCGTTTCCACGGGCAATGGGAAATCTTTGTTAACTAGAAACGAGATGAATAACGTCGTGAGAGATGGGCATTGAAATTCAAAGGTTTCAATTGAAATGGCTCGTACAACAAATGGGACTGGTCAGTCAAGAGCCATTTCTATTTAACGACACGATCTGAGCAAACATAGCATGCGGGAAGAGAGATGGTCACCGAGGACGAGATCATTGCTGCTGCTAAAGCAACAAATGCACATCGCTTTATATCAGCATTGCCACATGCATATGATACTATCGCCGGAGAGCATGGTCTCCAATTATCAGGAGGGCAAAAGCATAGAATAGCAATTGCAAAGGCAATTATCAAGGATCCAAAGGTTCTTCTCCTAGACGAGGCTACTTTTGCTTTAGATGCATAGTCTGAACTTACAGTCGAGGAAGCATTGGATAAGGTGATGGTGAACAAAACAACCATTGTGGTTGCTCATAGTCTTGCAACAATTCAAGGTGCAGATCTGATTGTTGTGGTCGGAGAGAATAGAGAGGGGTTAGGACATACCTTGCACGCACGATTGAGGTGCAGAACGGACTGGAGAAGAGAATGTCGTACAGAGAGAGGAGGTTAAGGTATCTAGAGACAAAGTGAAGTTCCAAGTTCCAACTCCATAGGCCATCCCTTGACATGGCTGAATTTTTTAAGTGAAATATTGGTCATGGAACTATAGTTTCACAGCCCTCTTGCCTACCATGTTTGATTTGGGATGTGAACCTAGTCCCACGTGGTACCGTGAATCAAACACACTCTAAAGTTTTAATAATAACAGATCTCATGTGGGCATGGATATAAATGAGAAAAATACATCCCAACAGAGGCCTTATTCCAGGTACCAACCTAGGAAACTTTCCTGGAGTGAGGAGAAATCAAGTTGGAAGGGAATTGTGGCACACGATCTACACAATTTTTAAGAACATGCAGACTGATTGTATTAGATTTCTTGGATAATGGGTGATGCAGCTGCCTCATCTCCCCAATGAATAGGTAAACTACAGATTATTCCCTCTTGGAGACTGATGAGATACTCAGACTGATGAGATACTCAAAGGTCTCAAAGAGCAGCGGTGGATCTACATTGAGCTGAGGTGGGGGCAGCTGCCTGACCTGAAATTTGAAAAATCAGTCAAAAAGCCACATGATAAACCTGAATCCATGTTTATTATACACAGTTTGCCCAACCTTAAATAGTCGAATAGGTTATCTTGCTCACTTACGAAAAATTCACAGTGTCAAAAGAGGGATTCCATCTAAGTTGATCACTGGACCTTGGAAGATGCAGGTGATCGATGGTCCTCGATATCTTTGGGAAAGCATACTTTTCTCTGAAAATCACAGTTGATGTATTTATTAGTCTCTAACAAAATTACCTCCAAATAATGTCCCGTCGGGTATCGAGGGCTTGACTTCATGGATGTATCCATCGACCTCGGTATTGAACGTCTTTCTCTTGTCCAGCCAATCCATGAGTTAGACTCTTACCAAATTCCAGCATTGTGCCAATATGTTTATATAGGGGGTTTTCCTAAATATAGGGAAAACTGGTTTTTTTCTCAGTGATGTCGAGCAATGACTCCATCTAGTATGGGAAAAGGCTTAGTTGTTTGTTGTTGATAAGGATGACGCTAATGGTGATGCTTGATCCCTATGGAACTGGATGTAGACTGCATCAACCTTCAGAAAAACATACATATGGATGACAACTTTTCAAGTCCAACGCACCAATCCCACTTATGAATGACAAAAAATTAAGAACCATGTTCTTTGTTTCTAGCTTAGCAAAACGAATGTTGCTACTTTTAGCTTTATTTCAAATTGTGCCCTTAACTTTCGATAAATCAAGAAGAAGAATGACCACTTAAGGCTGGTGAAAAACCCAAACTACTCATTGTTCGGCTCGGTTTAACCTTTTATGAGGTTGTTCAGATTCAGTTCGAGGCCTAAATTAAGCTGGTGTGACTGACTTTGAGCTACAAGAGCTGACCATGAAGAGGGCATTCAGCTTTTCCAAGCTTGCATGGTCGTTCAAGTATATGGAACATTCAATTAATTCCTCACTTCTTTTGTTTATCATCAAAATAGAAAGAAAAACTTTAAACTTTATGCTAAGTTAATGAGAGGATAATAAAATGATAAGTTTTTGAAATATAAGTTCTAATACTAAGTAACAAAGTAGATTTTTGGTAAACTATAAGGATTAATCTAAAGTTTCTCATACAACAAACTATTTGAAACTCAGTCCAGTTGAACCTTTTTCATATTAAAGATATATTTATAAAATCATTCCAAATTATTGATTGGCACTAACCTTAGATCCTAGCTTTGATAATTATTTATTATGAAGCTTCATTGTACACTGTTTACATTAGTGAAGGAAAACAAAACATGTCAAGCAAAGAGTATCTTTATTAAAGATGATGGATATACAAATCCAAAGCCGATTATGTCATTCGAGTTGTGCATTGCCTTTACCACATCGTTTCCAGCAATGTTTTACCATTACTATCCATTCCTATAATTCAAAACTTGAGGATTAATTTAATATGGAATTCGATCATGAATAGTCATTGTTTCAATCAATGAAATAAAGTACATTACACTAGAAAATCATGTCAAAACGACATATTTATTTGGTAGTACATATATCCTTATCTTACCTAGGCCCTTTTTTTCCACCTCGTATGTGACAGCTTGAGCGTACAACACGAGGACTTCTTAGGAGGCCACCTATTTTAAAAAAATTCTCATCCAAGCAAGATTAGCTTTGGAGTTGGGTGGGATCCAATGCATTGATGTTGAAATAGTTTCACGGGTTGAATCCCCATGAAGTTTAATGCTAGTTGTCGGCTACCGGATCCTCCTTTATTCGGGCTTGGGACCGATCATGCAAAAGTGGTCGTTACATGATAGAATCTTTCAATCCTAAACAAGAAAATTTATGAACATGGAATATTATTGACTTGAAACATTTTTCTACTACATGTAATTTTATATTTATACTTTAACGAGCAGTTGATGTTCTGCTCATCTAACTCGGCTCACAGAGTTCGTGTTAGGATCTGCTGAAACGACCTAATGAGCTGGTATGCACAAGACCTTGAGTTGAAGAACCGGCCATCAACATACCCTATTCCGTTTTATCGGTCTTTTACCAGCCCTACCAATTGCAGTCTATCACCACAAACTGGTTGTACATTGCATTAACTACTAAAACCCTTAGTTGAAGCACAACGAGCAATAGCCAACCTGGCTACGAAGTCGACTCACAAGTTGAAGGTCATGAGCTCCATTGGGGGTACTTGCATCTGGCTTCGGCCTCCCCATTGTAACAAAAAAAAAGTTGGACTCAGTTAAACATCTAAACAGTACTCCTAGAGGGCGTTTGAATTGAAGAATAGAAGCAATGACCATTCATATCACCATAAAACTCCTTGCGTTAGAAAGGGTATACTTGAGTCTTGCTTTTGCCTTTCGTGTCTGATATGAACGTGGACACCATTGCTATGTACAGAAGAGAGATGTTCTTGGTTACTGCTGTCCAGCGATTCAAACATACCGTCAATGCTTAGGGCTGCAAACAAACAATTCACTCTCTTGTATTTTCTAGAGAGAAAAATCAGCTCCTGAAGTGTAGTATTCGCCACATCTTTCATGCCGAATACTTTCCAACAGACCCACTTAATGAAGATTGCGCAGTCCCTAAGATTCTATTTGCCTTCCACTAATCAACGAAGGCATGCATTTAATAAGTTTAGTCTTTCACGTAATTGTTTCACTGTGATAAGAAAGATTTACTCTAGCAGATTTAAGTGAAACAGTTAGATCTCTCTATGATTCCTTTTAGCGAATGTAAACAGCACTATTTTGTCTTTCATAAATGCAAAGTGAGTTTCTTTCATCTTGTTTAACTTCACCAGAGGTCCGAGATACGGACGCTATAAATACAGAAACAGAGTTTCCTTGAAGCAAAGAAGGCTACCAAACAGAGGAACACTCCAAAGACCACGGTGGTTCTTCTTCTTTCTGTAGTTTAAATCTTCCGGTCAGGATTTTTTCCTTTACTTCTCGCCAGAGCACGGCGTCTTTGCCGACTTTGTTGCCTGTAAATGGAAGTTGAGTTGGTCTGAGGTGAATACATTTTCCCCTTGAGATTTTTGAAATCTGCATAAAGAGATGAAGGTTCAGAAGCTCTTCTCAGCCTGGTTCAAATAGAGTGACAATAAGGAAAAACGGGTAGAATGTCAACAACCGCCCTCCGGAAACTTGTGATTTTTTATCTTGTATTTCCTTTTGATCTGATTCCAGTGTTTGTCGTATATAGCTGAACTGCAATTCTGGTTGCTTGGTGCAAAATCAAGTGTTTCTCGCAACTTGAAGTCCGGACCATTACTAAAGAAACTTAAAGCTGGCTTTGGTAGAAATTTTACGAAGATTGCAAAGGCAACTGAATTTAACAATATTAAGACGGCTAACAATGGCGCAAAAGGGATCCACATCGAATTCTTTCAGATCGAGTGCAGTGATAGCCTTGATCTTCATATTCGCGTCTCTCGCAGTCTCAGCCGAGCAAGAAGTGAAGCTACAGGACTCGAAGCTCTCAGTGAGTTCAGAGAAAGAGCCAAGCGCGCTCAGAAAGCTCATCAACTTCCTATGGCAACCAAACATAATCGCATACCACCACGTTTGGCCCGTAAGTTTCTTCTCATCTCAAATCAATCTTTTCTCCATCTGTTCTTCCATTCACCACCAAAATTTTCTGGGTTTTAACTTACTCCTGTTCTAGTATATAAAATTACACTGAATTTACAGCGAATTTTCGTCTTGGAGTGCAAAATTACAGAGAATCATGATCTCAGATCCTTTTGAGATGATAATTCACTAGACGCGTCTTCGTTGTACCATTTTCGAATCAATCTCCAGCTACCAACAATCGTACTATCATGTCACGTTGTGTTTTATCGTCTTCTTCATCTCTTTTATGCTTTATTTGCCTGCGAGATGGTAGGATATGTCTGAAATCACTCTAAATTAAGCGTTTCTGATTCTCAGGACATGAGATTTGGTTGGAGGATTGTGCTGGGATCCATAATCGGGTTCTTTGGAGCTGCGTTTGGAAGTGTGGGAGGAGTCGGCGGTGGTGGGATTTTCGTTCCCATGCTCACTCTCATCATCGGATTCGACCCGAAATCATCGACGGCCATTTCCAAATGTAAGAAACCAAGATTTTACCTTCCTTTTCTTACCTTGAAGTAAACTTCAGTGAAATATTGGTTTGTACTCAAAGCATTAGCTCGCCTGGCAGGGCTCTGAACTCCACGAGCTATATGGTGTGAGTTCGATTGCCCGGGCATGCATACCTGGTTTCGGCCTTCCATGGTAACCGGAAAAGAAATATTATCTAATGGTTTAGATATAGGACCAGACATGGCTTAATACAAAGTAAGGCCTAACGCGAAAATCACATTCTATTCTATTCTATTCTATTATATGTGACCTAAATTTTTGGGGCCTAACACCTTTAAAAATTGCGCTTTTTAGGCATACAAAATTGGTACAATAAGGGGTTCTTGCCTCAGTGGCCTTACCATGGAGTACACCCGTGCATTACTATTTACGTCTAATCGACAAAGATTCCCGATTGAGAAAGCGCTACGGGACCACAAAAACAAGCACATTTAAAAGCAAAGGAATGTTCAATATAATTAATTTACAGCCACTAATTAATAAATGAGGAGACAAGTTCAGTGTCCTATTTTAATGTGGGGATTCTCTTTCTTTTTCAGAAATATTTTGTTTTAACTGCCACACTTAAAAGTATAGATCAAAGAAACGATCATTTCTGCAATCAATAGGAAAAACGACTCGTGGAAATTTAGGACATGAACATTAATATCATATTGGTAAAACATTGCCAGACGAGGTAACAAGACGTTTTTGAAAAGTTGGGGAGTCTTCCGTGAATACCTGATTAGTTGGACGGGTATAGGGAAATTTCGTAAAGGAAGTGGAGAGCTAACGGGCTTCATGTAGGATCTGATACGATAGAAGAAAGATGCTCTAATCTCCAATTTGATACTATGCATGTGAAATTATTGTAAGAGTTGCGTACTTGTTTCCATAATTCAACTTCTTCCTTGAAAGTCTTTTATTAAGCAGGAAAAGAAGAAGAAAAAACTGTACATGTGTGCTTGTGTGTGTGAGAGTAGCCGTCCCTTGAATCACACCTATTGGTGTAACCTTAAAACCATTGATTTCATGTAGCAATTTGTCTACCAAACTTCTCTCTCACACACTTTCTCTGAGTTGCTAAACTTTTTATCATGCATGCAGTGTTCCAAGGTGTGTATTTATTAACTAAGACAATCAACTTTGTTGGTAAAAACCGTAGAAATACATGCATAATAAACCAATATACAACAAATGTAAACATGCCCCAATCAACCTCAACAACCGCATATCCAAAGTAAGGCATAAACAAATTATATGAAAAATAAATGCAACAATGAGAAGAACTTATTTGTATAAGTCACACTTGCAGACTTACGTTAGATAAATGAGCACTCCACTATGTACAGTTACATGCTCTTTCTCTTAAAATAAATGCACATACAACTCCAAAAGTACGTACCTAGATTCGAGTCGACTTTGACCATGCATGAGTCACCTATAGCATGAGAGAAGGATAGCTGAGAGCAATCACACTAAAAGGAATACCACGACATAGGGGAGTAGAGAATGGAGGTGGGAGGAGAGAGAGAGAGTTATTGCAGAATGTAGTGATTAGGGAACCCTAATTGCTTATTTATATATTGCGTGTTGGATCATGAATCGTGAATCCGATTCAAATAACGCACCTCTTCACCCCATAACAGTTCTCACGTAAGCATTATTGACCATTAGATCAAAAGATTGGCCCACAATATCCATCTACAAAAGTAGATTATTAATGAAAATTTAAATATAGATCAAGAAACTCCATTTGCCTGTCAAGAACCTTGTTTGTGCGTGTGTGGTTCAAAATTAGAGAACAAGTTTTGTTGAATTTAAACCAGTGGACAGCCAAACTCAGAGTATCTTGGACTGTTGTACAACCATAATTAGTTTGAAGAAGAATATTGGCATGCTCTTTTGGGATCTGGCAGCCACTTGCCAACTGAACCATTCTGCTTTGTGTGCTGAACAGGCATGATAGTGGGTGCGGCCGGATCGACCGTCTATTACAATCTAAAACTCAGGCATCCGACGCTGCCAATTCCGATCATCGACTACGACTTGGCCCTACTTTTCCAACCGATGCTTATGCTGGGAATCAGCATCGGTGTTGCTTTTAACGTCGTCTTTGCAGAATGGATGGTCACTGTTTTGCTCATCATCATCTTCATGGGTAACTAGTCGTTCAGAATATCCCACCTTTCATTCACCATGACATGGACTTTTAGCTACTTCAAACGTCAAGAGGCCAAGCAAGCATTGATCGATATGTAACTGTGGTTTTGATTTCACTCAGTTACTTCGACGAAATCTTTCCTGAAGGGAGTCGAGACATGGAAGAAGGAAACCAAACTGAAAGTGGTAAGTCCAATTCAAGTTTGATTTTCTTAGTGGGGAGGGAAGTATTCTCGAACTGATGCCAACGCTACTTTTTAATTTTCAGGCTGCCAAAGATTCTAAAGAAGATGGTAAGTTGGTCTTCCATATCATCTGCCACAACCTCATGGTGGTGGTAGTGATCATCTCGAGTTGTTGCATCATTTTTAGGAACTTTTAAAGTGATTCCTTTGCTGTCGGAGAGCTTGCTCCGAAGCTTTTGCTGTTGGAAGGGGCGACGTATATATTCATCGTGTGGAGGGTGAACCATGAATCTCAACCTTTATAACACAAGTTTCAGTGTAAATTTTCAAAATTTCACGAGGGACGGCCTTCCCATCCCTCCATGTAGATCCACCATTGCTTGCCGGTAACCATGCAAGCTTCGGAATACTTCGTTTTTGAATCTAACAGTCAACGCTAGTACAATCAATATCAATCACCATAGGACGGAGCCTGAGCCCAATCTGAATTTCGATTTTCTTGCTTTTCAGTTTTCAAAATAAAATTACTAGAAAAGTTTCAGACGCAATCCCATGAAAAGTTTTGGGTTCGTTCTCATTAATCAATCTTTAATCGTCCTTTTTGGTAGTCCATCAATACCCAATTTTGGTTTGTTGGCTGGTTTGGTCCGGTGATTTGACCGGAGCCAAACTGGGCTGGAAACCCGGCTAATCAGTCTCAGATTCATAACCAAACCAGGGAACTCCCCTCATCAGCCCCACCCATTGTTTCAGTATGGTTCCTCCTCTAATCAAACAGGAGCGGGCAGTTCAAATGGCCAGATTGAAACTAAAACCAGCAAACCCTAAGAACTTAATTCCAAATCATCGGTTCAGGTTTGCCCAGAATGATCATACGGTTCTCCCATAGTAGAAGGGATTGCCTACATGTATTATCATTGGGGTCGTGCTCAGTTATATGTGATACGAGCATTTTAACTCCAGAAAAAGCAAGATCATGTTTATAGTTTCCTTCAACCTTGAAACATAAATTTTCGAAGGTCTGGTTAATCATTAAATTTTAGAGAAATAATTATTGGGAAAATGGAATGCCAAGGGTTTTCTTCCAGTTGAACAGGTTTGTAAGGTCATCTTCATGTACCTTAGCCACCCGGTCAACTTCAGTCAGGAACCTAATTAGTCACACTTGTGCGAGTTCAGGACTTGCATAATGACAAGTCTTTTTCATATTTGTACTCATCAAAGTTTTTTTTAATAATTGAAGAGTGAGCTTATAATAATATACATATGTTTTATTCAACCACTAATAAAACAATAGATGTACCTCATGCCACCAAATTGGTGTGTCCCTGTGACAAAACCATGAACTCACATCTTCATTTCTCATGCATAATCCTTTAATTCTCATCATCTATTTTATTTTAATGGGTTTTCAGAAAGTGAGGAAGTGGAATCTGGTGGCGCAACTGATGGCATGAAAGCAGAGAGCAAAGAAGCTAGAAAGGACAGGGTAAGATTTAATTATGTCTCGATTTATTAGGTTCCAGTCATCAAAATAATCACCTTCCTTGGCATCTTTCTCTCTCTCTCTCTCTCACACACACACACGAGGAAGTGAAGTTATTTTAGGACACTCGGCCCATGCTTTTATGGCCAAAACAAGCATGTGGTAACTTTAGTGCCCATTTGAATGCCCGCTTATTGCTTGTATTCTGCCTAAGGCACCTTAAAATTAGAAGAAGGGTCGTGTCAACTCAGGTTATCAAGCATAAGTGCGCACTATGAAGCTGCATTGATAGCAGTGCTTAGATCCTGTATAAGATCATAATTAAGGCATGATAGGAGCCTCATCTCCTTTTAAATGGTATTGGTGCTCACTTATTGTAACTTTTAACCGCTCAGGTCTCTATCGTAGAGAACGTGTACTGGAAGGAACTCTTCATTCTCATCTTTGTTTGGGTCGCATTCCTATCGTTCCAGATTTCAAAGGTATGTTGACAAAGAATTATCTTTCTTCTTATTAAGAGCCACTGAATTATGTTTACATTGATGCCTGAACTCTTATGCTTCTCAGCTGATTTCTGTATGATGTCCATCACCACTAAGTTTTTTTGGGGTTTTTATGATGTGCAGAACTATACAAGAACATGTTCAACCTTGTATTGGGTCTTAAACCTACTTCAGGTGATCTATCTGACATTTATTATGAATCCTTTGAGACAATTCAATGGGGACGTCTATAAGTTAGTATATCCAAATCCGACCTTTTCCTTTTACAATGTGAGTCATTCATGTCTCTGTGTCAAGAGTGATTTGCATCGGTTTATATGTAAACCCATGAATATACTAGCTTCTCCATCAGATAATTGTGTAATATCTACCCTGTGGTACCAAAAATGATTACTGTAAAGTTGAGGGATTTGGTTTTGCTCTCGCAGAAATGACTTCAAGTCCCTTCATCTAAATCTAATTATTAAGTACTATTGAATAAACCACTGTCACAACGAATCTGATTCATTTGCATTCGCTACATTTGATGGTAGGAAAGCTATTAGTAAATGATCTGCATTGATGATCCTCAGATCCCTGTTGCCGTTGGAGTGTCGGCTTATGAAGCTGTTGGCTTATACAAAGGATGGAGAAGCATTGGATCCAAGGGTGAAGAACCAACAAATTGGAAGATCCATCAGCTGTTTCTGCACTGTTGTATTGGCATGCTAGCTGGTATATTCGGTGGGCTGCTAGGTCTTGGCGGAGGATTTATCTTAGGCCCTCTTTTCTTAGAGTTAGGCATACCCCCTCAGGTAAATCCTCTTTTAGATACATATGTACATACATAGACATGCACACACAGTGGTGGATCTACATTGAGGCGAGGAGGGGCGGCCTCTCCACCTGAAATTAGAAAAACCAAACACAGTTCTTTCTACCTTAGATGCTCGAATAGGCGATTCGCCCCGCTCCAAGAAAAATTCTAGATCCGCCACTGTGTACACACAGAGAGTAAGACTCTATATCATCTCACTCGTGCAAAGACTTTTATTAAGATATAAGTGTCACTTTCTTAAAGGTTGCAAGCGCTACAGCTACGTTTGCGATGGCATTCTCCTCATCCATGTCTGTTATAGAGTACTATCTTCTAAAGCGCTTCCCTATTCCTTATGGTATGAAATGTAGAACCAATCTTTCGTTAAGATAATGAAGAATTGAAATTGTTTTTGGGACTCTTTTGTTAGTTGGTTTCCTCATAAATCATTTTCTGTCGTGTACCAGCAATATTCTTCTTTTCTGTGAGCATAGTAGCGGCATTCGTGGGGCAACATGTAGCAAGGAAAGTGATAAATATGTTGGGGAGAGCTTCCCTCATCATCTTCATCTTGGCTGGAACCATCTTTGTTAGTGCAATCTCACTAGGTATTGAATTCTCGAACTCCTTTTATGTGGATCCACTGCATGCACAATCATTTACCTGGTTATCGTTCTCTATAGGCACTCTTCTTTTTCGTTTAATAAGGTGGATACGTGCATGTCTAGACCAGATACGTAGGTCTTTCTAACAGTCACCATCGTTTTCAACGCCCAATATTGAACCACAAGGAAACCCAAAAGACCCAAGAAAACGTGAGGATAGATGACTAAGACAAGTGACGTGTCTATCATCAAAACAAAAGAAGTGACTGACGGAAGAATTAATGGAGAAAATGCTATCGAAAAGGAAACAGATTGAAGTCAAGAGGACTCCTCTGAAACCACATTATATAAAAGAGGCTAGAGGAAGGCACATCTTCATCAAACACAACGCAAACTATTTATTTTAATTCTAGTTTTAGTTCCTTTATCTTAGCTCTTGTTTCTTTCTACCCGAGGCTTTTCGTTCTTTGTAGTTTCCTGTGGTAGATCTTTCTTAATTGGTTTGGCTCTCTGTCCTTTCTCTTTTCATCTCTTGTGCGTGTATCTTCTCAAGGCTTCCCAAAAAAATCTATGAGAAAGGATTTCCAAGAACTCACAATCACCTCAAACCTATAACTATTTCTTTAAGAACGGAGGTAGATATCCTCTGACATGCCTACACTTTGTCTATATCATTTCTTGGATGCAAATCATCCAAGCGGGTTCCCATTGTCAACTTTGAATGTGCTTGTTGTTCCTAGGCACAACAATCATATAGCAAATTCTTGTACCACAATGTTATTTCTTGTATTATATGATTTGGTCATATTGTAAGCTATGCTACAAAACAATACACCACTTGCATTTGTTTTTCTTTCAAAACAAACCATTTTAGAATATGTATCTTTACAAAATTGCCATGAAGGATACGCACTACCATGCATTCAAAAGAACATGGAGTTTTGTGGACGGTCTACAATAACTGTCTCAATAAGCTACAAATATATACATAAAATGAGTGTATGCACACACAAATACATGTACACGTGTATTTATGATGATGTATGTGTGTGTATATTTGTGTGTAATATACATGCATCCACACACAAATACATGTGCGTATGATGGTGTATGTGTGTATATATTTGTGTGTAATATACATGCATCCACACACAAATACATGTGCGTATGATGGTGTATGTGTGTATATATTTGTGTGTAATATACATGCATCCACACACAAATACATGTACACATGTGCGTATGATGGTGTGTGTATATTTGTGTATAATACACACAGAGAGGGAGAGAGAGAAGATGAATTCCTTTCAAATACAACCGTGGTAAGAACCTTGTTTTCTACTCTGATTTTTATGTGTGAACATATTCATTGATTCTATACAGGTGGAGTAGGCATATCACACATGATCCACAGGATTGAAAATCACCAGTACATGGGATTTGAGAATCTGTGCTCATATTAGCGGAGATTATGATGGAAGGGGACATGGAAATCTAGCCTTCACAGGTAGTCTGGCGCCCAAACCGCAAATATGTCATGAACTATATGTATCAAACTTCATGAGATACTATATCTATATCTTACTAATATATTGGATAACAACTTCTAAATCCTCTTAAGGATACACATGTGCACGCGCGCACACATGCAACACACAGAGTATGCCTCCATATCATCTTGCTTCTATAGAGACTTTTAGTAAGCGAAAGCTGTTACTTCCCCACCATGCCTGTCATTGAGTACTATCTTCTTGAGAGAATGTTTTGATTGCAAGACTTGGGACTAAAGGAACTAAAACTACAGTCCCAGTTCCCATTGTAATCAAATGCGGGCCTTGATTGGCAGTAAAAAGCCTGGATCTTTCGTACTTGTTTACCAAATTACGAGGCCCACTAACAGTCCACCGTGGGGCTGGGCCACTGGAAGTTTCAGTTCCATAGTCCAGACATCGGAATCAAACACCCCCTTATGGTATGAATTGTGGAACCTTTCTTTCTTTGTGATCAGTGAAGATTTTAAATCATTTTGGGGATTCATGTGTTAATTGGTTCTACTGGAGATCATTTTTTGGATTGGGTACCGTCAATATTCTTCTTCTGTGTGAGACCCTAGACCGAGCATAAGGATGTGAGTGTGCTCCATATGCTGTCAATGTGTCTTAGTCTCCTATAGATTAGTGTCATATCCTTGTATTGAGGTCTTTTATGTATTGGGTCTGGTTCAGATCCGAATTGAGTTAGAATCTAGTCTGTGTCGTGTTTAGTGTCGTGGCATCTCATTCAGTGTGCATGTGATTGGTCATATTGGATTAGGCCCTTGCACTATAAAAGGGCATTGATTAGAGCTGCATGGGGGATTAGCAGCTTAGGTTAAATTGAGAGAAGAAGTTCTTTTTCTTCTTCCTCCTCCGGTGTGTGTGAGGTGTCCGTTTGCCCTTGAGAGAGGGATTTATCATTAAGTTGGAGCGACGAAGAAGGCGAAGGTGACCGTTCTAAGGGGCCCATGCCAGTTATTGGAAGGAACCTTGAACTGTAACCAAATCTCTTTCCACTCGGTTACGGTTATGGTTCATTAACAGTTCCTGCTTGAATCAGAAAGCCAAAAAAACATGGAAATTTCTGAGGAAAAAACTCATAAAATGGAATGAAATGGAGATTTTCAACAACCAATTTTGGTTCCATTGGAGGATGAACCAAACCACAAATCCCCTTTGGTCTCGACGAGTTTCCACTGCAGACTGATGCCGGCTCAAACTGCCAGGCCACTTTCAAACCGGCCATGCATGTCTAGTGGAGTCATGGTATACTTTCGAACAGGCCTGATCCACAAGATTGAAGGTCACCAGTGCATGGGATTTGAGAATGTATGTTCATATTTGCAACACTTGACCTGAACTGTGCGCGTGTGAGTGGCTCATTGAGGACGAGCCCATGAAGGTCTAGTAGTGGATCTCCTTGGATCCACTAGAGTCGAATAAGTGTGCTGGGAGTGTCCTGTCCAAGAGTCATGTTTGGTGTCTTTGAAGAGTCCTTGTGTCATGCCCCTTTGCCACATAAAAGGGAGCCGAGTTGTGTTGAGTCTCATTTGGTCGCCCTTCGAAAGAGAACATCCAGTGAGTGGAAGACAAGAGAGCTTGGAAGAGAGACCAAGGAGGAAGTATCTGGGATGCCCCTTGAGTCAACCACCAACATCTTTATCCCTCCGTTGGTAGAGCGGACTGTCAGACAAGGCTATCGGATGGCTACATTGACAGATTCCCTTTGAAGCCCTTTGTAAGTTGACCAGATCAAATAGAAATAAACCCATGTTGGGGGTTTGCCATTGCAACGAAAATCAAACGTGTTTTGGGTGTTTGTTTGATTGGAACTAAGGATGAAGGCTCGTCGGCTGCGGGAAGCCAACACCCATTACCGCCAAGGGCGCGGTAACAGGCTATGGTGCAACAGCACCGGTGGGAGTCGAGTCTAACAGTTCCGCTACCAATACCTTTGCGCTCACACCTCCTCTGCTACGTGTGCTACCACCATAGTGGTAAGCAAATTTGAACTCGTTCATCCAGCCAGGAAAGCACCTTGCATACAGCTACATGTTCCCTAGGCGGTGTCGCTGAATCCTACATACCAGAGTTAGCCCTAAGGGTAGTGGTTGGGCTAGGGTAATTGTAGAGTTAGCCCTAAGGGTAGTGATGACATTATCCCAAAGAGAAAGGGAAACGTTCAAAATTGTAGAGATTTGTATTGGGTATGTGATGATCATGTTAGTATAGCTAAATCTCTTGCCATGACAGAATCTTGTTCACATACTGACTATATTGTGTAACTTTGAATTCTTGAGGAGTTATAATATTGCCAGAGAAACTATACATTTGACTTAATTGTAGTGTCATACTCTGTTGTGATAGAATCAAACATTTCTCTTGTAGTTTTACGGTTTTCGAAGACCATCTTTCATCTAGGCTAACATTATTGACTTATCTCGCCAAACCTCCATCGGGCACGGCGGCATGCTGCTTCGGCCTTGAGACGACAAATGCCAAGGGAACATCTAATCAGGCAATACCCAACACCAGTTGATGGCTTTCCTTCAACAGGCGGCGGGATGATAGCCTCTGATAACAAATCACTTCTGCCATGGTTAAGCAAAAGGTTGGAACGGCATTTTTGCAGAATGCAAGGCAGGGCCTCTTGCCAATTAGAGCTGAGAACCTTGGGGCAATCCTCTCCCGTTTGAGCAACAGATCACACACACACGAGAGCGCACACACGATGTTAAATTATGCCATTCAAGCAAGCTGCACGAAGTAATTTCACAGGATGGTGGTTTTTATCATAGTCTAATGCCTTATAGATAGTTTTCTGTTGCAGAAACCTTTCAACTACCTTAATTTTTCAATCAAAACCAAGCCAACTCATGAGAAAGGTCAGGAGTTCGACTAGCACAGGCACCATTCCTTGCCTATCCACCCCCATGAATAGACCCTGACAAGGTTCCAGCCCGGGACTTCTACCAAATCGAGTGCTGCAAAGTCCCAACTCCGGGGTGCGGTTTCCGTGAGTGACAAATCAAGATATTATATCATAAAGAAACGCAATGCCCAAATTGCAGAAACGAAAAGCATCTGAACATGGAATTTTAAGAACTACAGCCCGTGTTATCCAACTATAACAAGAAAATACCCATTCCAGTCTAACCAGCAATTTACACCAGAAATAACCCAGGAAAGAACAGCAGAAAGAACACATGCTAACCAGAAACTACGACCGATGGAGAAGCATGGTTTTTATGATCGTTTCAGCTTCTAACAGATCTGGTTCGGTCAACTAGGACACCTTGAGAGTCTAGTGTTGATAATATCTGCGGCATCGACATACCGACTGAGATTACAATCTCTGCAATTTTAAGACAAAATGAGCGAGTTAATTTCTGTTTGAACATTTTTACAATAAAAGTTACCAACAAAGGATACTTACCAATTCCTTCTCGAACTGATAAGTTTGGCCGTATGATATCCTTTGAATTGATCAAGAATATATCACCGATGTAAAGGTGGTTCGTAGGCACAAAGACACAACAGAGCTCCTCTTCGCCAGAATAGTTCTAAATTACGGATCCATAATCTCAGGAAAGGCTCATCTATCAGACCAAGAAAACAAGAACCACATAGAAATCTAAAGGGCATCCGAATAGACAAGAGACTAGGTTGAAAACTTTTCAGCTTATGAGATTTTCACGGCCATGTACAAAAAGTAATATCATAAAACCACCATCGACACTAACGCTACTAACACGCTACAGCCCATATGGAGCAGCTTTCTTCTGAAGATTTTTTATCCCAGGGAAGAAGGAAACGTGTGTGCTATGACGAGGAATTAAGCAGCAAGACCAGAGAGGCCCAGGAAACAGCGAGCAAACCCTTTTTCATGGAAAATTGGTGCTCAAATTAGTGCTGGGCCTGCTGGTCATATGGACTCCAGTTTTCATGACTATGCTCTTTCAAGTTTTCATATTACCATCCGAGCAAATCAAATGGCCCTCCAATACATGGATTTCCATAGGTGGAGACTGAAAGCATACAATCATGTGCACGGAAGTGCATGAAGTTGTGCAGGCCCATAGTGAAATAATGTGACATAAGTCACATAATTAAATGTGCCAGATGAAACTTACAAGAAGGTAGCCTTGGATTTAGGTGGAGACCCCATTGCTTAATAAACGTTCTAAAAGCCAACATCAGCCAAGCCCATCCCCGTAACAATAAAGCCATATGGGGAGATTAATAAGCCAATGCTCGATGTCTGCAACAGAGAGGAATCATTTTTCTCTCTCATATATCATTGCAATATTTGGATGATGCATGAAATTCCAAACATTCCTTTCGAACTTGTAGGTTTGGATAAACATTTAAAGGAAAAGGAAGCCCTGGAAGCAGAAGATTTTCCCCACAATGACAAGGTTACCTAGGAAGTCTGACCAAATTTTACCAACTTTCCAAACTCATTAAAACAAGAACAGAAAGGACAAGAATCAAGTATAAGTTGCAGGAGGATAACTACATACCCGAAGAGTGACAGAAGAAGTGATGAAGCCAAATGCATATTCACCAATACGTGGATGCCTAATGATGGCAACTTCCTTGAATGCTTGGGTGTTTTGGCCTGCACTTCAGCTTTTAAATCGGTGAATTGTGGAGTTTAGACCGAAGGTAAGATGATAGGCAGTCACCTACCTGGTGATATGGCTGCACTAATTTGCTTAGATGCTTCATAGATATGGCGCACAAATGGCATCCGCTTGATGAACCACTCTCCGAGACTCAGAACAGATGCTCCAAGCCATGAAGACGTGAAGACCCCAACCAGGAAAATGAATGTTATGGATGTAACAAAACCCAGCCCTACAAAAGAGCATGCAAGAAAGAGTTGGAGCAAATCAAGTTCAAGTACGTGCACTCCAGCGCAAAAACAATATAGCAACTTACCAAATATGTTGATACCAAGTTGCGCATATATTGGAGAGAAAAATCCATCAAAGAAACGGATAAACCACCATGTAATGTAGAAAGTGATTGCTATTGGAAACAGAATGACACTGCAAGAAAGAAAGAAAATTATAATAGAAGAAAGGAACCTCATCTGCAAATTGCTACTGATGATCCTGACCATAATTTCCTAAGAAAGGAACAGCAATCTGACTGATGTTCGTGAGATACCATGTATGAACTCAAACCTTATGATAAAAAGAAAAAAAAACTTGAGCTGAAAATTTTCTGTTCCAACATATCATGACATAAGGTGTTTCCTTTCATTTATCCCAGTTCATGTTGGTCTGCATATCCATTAGAAATAGGGTCTCCTTTTTCTAATGAGAAAAGATTGCAGCTAAACAAATTATTTTGAAGTAACTCTGGCATAAACAAAAGGAACGACAAGACAAAAAAGCACCTTACTCAAGGCACAGTAAGGTTAGAAAAAAAATTGAATCAGCTCACCATCCTGTCATGAACTTCTTTGATGCCCAGCTTCGAAGAACTTTATAAAATGCCTATAGAAAGAGGAAACGTGTTAGAGTCTTCAACAAATAGAACTATCTCTAGACACAGAAAAAAACACAGGATTTCGAACTAGAACGCATGGAATACAAAACCATGTTGGAAGTTATTTCAAGGTATATATGGATGGATTGCACATACGCAGTCAATTGCCTCGTGATAACAATTTTCTAGAGGTTTAGATAAAGCAAACAAAGCGGAAGTTGATATCCATCAAATAAATTCAGATACGTTAGCAGAAGACCAAAAGAAGAAAAAGATGAAGAATGTAACTAGGAGCTTGGTTCTTGTGAAACAATTACATATATGTAAAAAGAGGAAGAGGAAGAGGAAGATCATAAAAGTGTTGGAAGGAAACAATAGAGTGATCTAGATTATGTTGAGTTAACTCTGAGCATGGCACATGATCCAGTTCTATGAAAACAAAGAATCCACTAGTATATGGGAAAAGGCTTAGTTGTTGTTGTTGTTCATACCATTTGAGCGCCCATGCAAGTTTGTCAAATAACGCATTACTCGGTATTCACGTTCTTTTCTCAAGTTCATTGAAAGGTAATCTCGCTAGAAGCTATGATGGTGAAAATGTAAAAAGAGGAAGAGGAAGATCTTAAAAGTGTTGGAAGGAAACAATAAAGAGTGATCTAACTTAGGTTGAGTTAACTGTCAGCATGGCACATGATCCAGTTCTAGGAAACAAAGAATCCAGTAGTATATGGGAAAAGGCTTTGTTGCTGTTGTTGTTGCTGCTGCTGCTCATACCATTTGAGAGCCCATGCCAGTTTGTCAAATAACGCGTTACTCGGTATTCACGTTCTTTTCTCAAGTTCATTGAAAGGTAATCTCGCTAGAAGCTGAAAGGACAAGGCCATTTAACTGATTCAAAGAGGATGAAAAAGAAAAAGAGCTCCCGTAACAATTTCATATAAAATCATCCAAGGGAATTATAGTTCCAAATGTTTCAGCATAACCAACCAATCTCTTCCATCCAAAAAGAAAGAAGAAAAACCAGCCTCAACTTCTTAAATGCACTAAAAAACCTAGTTTCGTTTCTTGATGATAGCAAAGCAACCTTCACATTCGTGACAATGAAAGGCTTAATCCTGCTTGCGAACGAACTTTGTTCCCCAATAAGTTATAAGCATTCAAAAGAACAAATGAAAAGATAAAACCCCGAAAAGGAAGAAACGAGCCAGCCGGCAAACAACCCTAAATAGAAAGTAAGCCTAATCAAGCATCAAATCCAAATCGAATAGGCGTCAACTATTCGCCACAATAGAGAACAAACTGCCTGCATACAACCAGTGCGAGAAATCAAAGAGCACCATTTTAAGAAAACCTCCTAAAGAGAAAAAAATCGAATTCTCCGGAGATCGAGGTCGGAGAAGAGTGAACTAACAATAACAACGATTTGGAAGAGAAAAGGGGGAAATTTTGAAAGAGGGAGGAAGAAAACCGACCTCCTTCCCGGAGTGATGAGTGGAAGAAGAAGAGGAAGACGACGGCTTCGAGTCATCATCTTCGTGGGATTCGCTAACTGGTATTAGAAGTTCTCGATCTCTGTCTCTTACAGCCATTGGAATCAATGATTTTTCATCACCCATCAGCACAGCACACCATCCCGTTCAAAGCATCACCTTTCCCCTTCCAAATGAAGGAACTGGAATCAATGATCTCTTTCTCTCTCCGGGCTATGTTTCCTGTTGGATATCGAGTTGCGACGGAACCAATCTTTTTATGAATTGAAGATGCAGAAACCGATCACCGGAGAGCGAGAGAGATAAGGGGGGGGGGGGGGGGGGGAGGGATGGGGGTATGGGATTAAGTTTGGATTAATGAGTTGATAAGCAGTTCAGTGCGGATCTTTCACGATTTCAAGTTGAAGATTCTCTCTTTGGACTTTGGGTGATCAGGCTGACGTTGAGTTTGGGTATCAGAAGAGATATTGATTGATTACATTTTCTTTGAGTTTAGGTATTAGAAGAGATATTGATTGTTTACATTTTCCTCTGTCACAAAATCTCTCTCTCTCTCTCTCTCTCTCTATATATATATATATATATATATATATTGTCTTTAATACATAATCTTATAGAGTTTTACTATTTAATTTTGAGACCAGCGGTAAATGATAAAACAAAAAACATTGTATTATATATAAGTATAAAATGTATATATGTGTGTGTGTGTGTGTGTGAGAGAGAGAGAGAGAGAGATTTGAAGAACGCCCTGCTCGTCTACTATTTACTGAAATTGAGTCTTCCTTTTAGCTAGCATGTTTAGGGGTTTGCTCTCAATCGTGAGCTTGTTCGTGTTTTTGTTCATGGTATACACAAATACAAGCCGTCCTGTTAAGCTACACATATATATATATATATATATATATATATATATATATATATAAATAGTATACTAACATACTTATGTATTAATATACCCAAACAAATATCAACCATTTATCAATGGTTTAATTTTTAAATTAAAATTATTTTGTATATTTATACTTTTTATAAGTATATATATATATATATACATTTTGTTATTAAAATTTAAATTTCAATCGTCATCACTCAAAATAAACGTTCTCTCTTTTTAAGTCCAACGTTGACTAGGACAAGACCCACATAAGGTCAGGGTCTAAAAAATGAAACCAAACAAAGGCAGGTCCAGGTCAACCTAATTTTTGCCCAAACAAAGTGACACGACCCATTGACCCGACTTGCCATCTTACTTAGATCTGTGCCAGTACATGATCATTATTAACTTGAGTTAGTCATCCGTATGCAGAACTTAAATTTGCAAACGAGCAACAAATATCTCCCTTCATTTTTTTCTTCACTAACCCTAGTTAGGGCTCCTTTTGTTCAGTGACAGAATACCCCTCTCTTTAGAGCAATTAATGAAATATTCAAATGCACAGAAATACAAAGAAAGACGATGAAAGATTTTATTTCTCGCAAGAAGGATTACATGGTAGGGAATTAGGGATGTCAACGGGTCGGATATGTCTGACATCTAATCCGATGCAGTTCTAATTTGGATCTTATCCAGACTCCAAGATTTGGATAGTTCCCGTGGGTATCAATATCTGATTTTGAATACACTGTGACCGTGTGAATTCCCATTCATATCCATATCTGATCCTGAACCCGAATCCAAACTCAATTGAGCGAATATTCAATTGGTAGGATTCTTGAAGCTGTATCTGATCCGTTTAACATCCCCACCCCATGATAGAAAAGCTATGCCCTTCGTTCAATATGTAATGTAAGGATAATTGATTCTATTCAACCTAACCACGTTACGACCTACATTCAAATAGTAAATTGATAATAATTAAATTCGTTGTTCTATATACTTTTCAATAAAAGAAAGGCACTAACAAGCTTGAAATGCTCAAAAAATAAGGATTTCAATAAAAAAAAGGATTGACTTGTAAGATATTTAAACAAGGTTTAATATGGCTATTGGTCTTTCAGACTTTGATATGACAAATTTGACATTTGTGGAATGAGCATACTTGAAGTTATATGTAAGTCCTTCAAATGAGTAAATATCCAGACCACTTGTTAGGGAGATGGAGACGTTTTAATACTTCCGATTTAATTGTGTTTTAGTCATCTTTGTCAAACCCATGCGAGTTTGAAAGATTAAGTGTACCTTGATCAAGTTTATCACTTTTGTATGTAGGTAGATCTCTTGAAACTGGGAAATCGGTCGAAAGTGATATTTTTGCATTATGTTGTCTAAGCCTTTTTTCCATGGTAAATGGAGTCAGCTAGAGGGTATAATACTTTCTAGGAAGTTACCCATTCAATACTATTTTCACCTAAACAAGTTTAATTTGGAGTTAAGATGAGATTGATGCATTCATAGTGAAAATTAACCTCTCAAAATCCGATAAAATTTTACGTTGGATGTTGACCATTTGATGATGCCCTCTATCCATGCCTTATGAGTGGTCATGCAAGGATGGGCCCCTATATGAGTGGAGTTAATGGCAATTGGGAGACATATTTTAAAATGATTTGGACACTTAAGCCGGTATTTGAGTAGGATTTCATTGAGAAATGTAATAAATTAGATAATGAATACTTTAAAAGAATGCTATAGAAAAAAAAATAGGTCTTGTTTTGGTTTGAGTTAAATGGTTATAACACAAGATAGAGTACAATGGTGATTAACGACGAAAATTGGTCTTGCTTTGGTTTGATTTAAATGCTTATAACACAAGATAGAGCACAATGGCGACTAAGACCCATAATGGCTGACCCTAATTAGTTTGCGACAAGGTTTGGTTTTGATTCAATAGCCATTGTGATGAGTGATGAAACTGGATCTAATCTGCTCTCTTTGAATATGTCATTGTACGGATTTTTATTCCAACATCCAATAAACCTTAATCCGTTTTAGTCATCTTTGGTAAGTAAAAATTTATCAAACCGAAAATGGATTTTAGTTTCAGTATCAATTACATGGATTCAAACCTGAATGGACATGAAACTAGATTAAGAACTCTTAGAACTGGCTCGAATCCAAACCGTCGACATTATCTTCGATTCCTTTTAGATTGGACCTACTTTAGAAAGTGAACCCATGGCTTCGTTGAATAGGTCAGGATCCGGATCCGGATCCCGAGCTATACTCTATGTGTTCATGCCAGACAAGACCCGTAGGACGCTGCAGTAGCGACCAATAATGCGATGAACTGGAGTAGATAACTTCCTACACATTTCTGTATGCTGTCTCTCGTCGTTTTAGATTTCCAATTACAATGTTTTTATATTTATTTGGAACTATTTAAATACTGCAATCAAACGCTCAAGTGATTTAGTTATTTTAGTTTTTGCAGTCGGCCCTTTTATTTTGTGGGGCGTGGGAACTCTGTGGGACACAGCCTTCTCTTCTTCCGATCCTCTTCCCTCCTGCTGAAATCTTTCTCGGGTTCGCTTAAAAGGGTGAACTCCTTGATCAAAATTCCTTTTTTGAATCTCTTATGTATAAGATTCGTGATTTTTTGGCTGGCGATTGCTTTACTGTTGTTTTTGAAGAGTTTTTATGATGATATGTTTCTCTCTGTTGAACCGATTGAAGGAAATTCGAGATCCGCATCTGCAAACGGGAATTTTCGGTATTTTTGTTTGTTGGTGTTCGTCTATGGGTTTGATATCTTGCTTTTGGTTCATTGGTGTAGACGCAGGAAAATCCCCGCCTCCCCTTTGGTGTTTACAATTGGGTGTTCATATTTGCTCCGGAAAGATGATGCCTCTGGTTTGTTCATCGAATCAATTCTTTCGGAGGAGTTTATGGTCTTGTGGGGATCAGTTTACGTGAAAAATGAGATTTTGGACTTCTGTTTAAATGTGTTCTGTGATTAATTTAATGATGTCTTCTGCGGATTGCATCTTTGTTCATCTCTTTTTTTTGTGATTGACTTGACTCATAGAAGAAATGGGGAGTAGCGCCTACAATCTTATTGAATTAGAGAGTAACCCTCTCTTTTGCTGTACACCAATCGAGAAGATATCCTTTTGAGGAAACACATGACGCATATTGTAAAGATACGGTTATTTTTGTCACATCATTCAAGATAAGAAGCGGGTGCCGGCTGTTCTCTTCAAAATAAGATGGGATGCTTATCCTTTGGCTTCATATAGTGAACTTTGATATTTCGTGTTTGGTGGCAGTTTTGATATTTCGGAATTTGGTATCTGCTTGTAAACTATTATTCTATATGACTGATATGCGGTGGAGTATCTCTTTTTATGCTACTACATCATATGATTGGTATGTGGTCGAGCTTATTTTGTTTCACAGTCTTTAATGTCCTTGTTAAGTTAAGATGCTATGATTTATTCAGGTTAGGGATTAAAGATGGGTGCTCCTTCAAAGACTATGAACTCAGATGAGGGGATATTGGAGATTGGAATGGGTAAGGGATATGTTCATGCAGTAACTTTCAATATTGAGTGTATAGACTTCTTCACGGTCTAGGTCCCGTTTATGTACTTGGAAATACGGAAAAGGTGTTTATGGCCTTATGTTGTTGGCTTCAGGAGAAAAGGGTAAGAACAACTGTGGAACAGTATCCGGATGGTTTTGGCAATGCAAGAATAGTCTTAATCCAATATTTTGACACATTTATATGCAGGTGGTTGTTGCCACAATCAGGATTCAAGTGCCTAATGAAGGCACTTGGGCAAAGACTGACGAGAAAGATGCGTCTTGAAATCAAGATGACACCTAAACATGTTGTGATTTTGGTAGCGATGTTTGGATCCAAAACCAGGATCCCAAACATAACCTTAGAAGCTTTTGCATCTCATAGAGAATCATACACCTTTACGCACTCTTCTAGTAAATATATTTTTCATTTAGGCATGTTCTTATTGGCTTTACAGGGGAATATTTCTTTTTCTTTTGATCCTGATATTTAGTGTCACAGGGGTTTCTGATAAAAAACTACTCATGGAACATGTTTTACTACTATGTTCTGGAATTTACATCTTGCATTCTACTTTTATCAGTGTCAAAGCTCTGTCCTTTGGTCGCATTCATGTTTCTGAGCTGCTTAGTTATACTTCACAATTCAAGATCTCGCTATCAATGCCTTGGCCTATAGGAACTTGGTCTAAGGAATCATGATGTAGCATGTGAACATGCATCTTCTTGTATGCTACTGCTTTTGAAGACATACATCATGTCTTGATTTAGGTTAGACTTCACTTTATGGCAGTGTTGTGTTTCTTTCAGAATATAGGACCGTTTCTGGAGTTGCTGGTCCTCTAGTTATCCTGGAAAAAGTTAAGGTAAGTTTTCTGTCAGTCATGTTCATAGATCTCACATATAGAGTTTTCAGACATCTGGTTTTCTACACGATATTGCTTAAAAGAGAGATACATGTCCCTGTCTAAATTTGGGTTGACATATCATAGGGTCCAAAATACCAAGAGATTGTTAACATCAGACTTGGAGATGGTACAACACGGCGAGGACAAGTTTTAGAAGTTGATGGAGAGAAAGCTGTTGTACAGGTTCATTTTCATTTTCTTTAAATTTTCTCTTCTAGAAACATGTTCTATTAATGCTGCATGTTTTTCAGTTTTGTTTTTCTCCCTAAAAGATTGTAGCAGCAAACTGCATTCAGCTAATGTGGTGCTTTTTAGCTGCTCGGTAGATCTTAAAAGTGCTCCCCTTAGTTGGCTATGCACCACTAATGGTTACGGTTCGCCAATTTAGAACTTGAGGG
The DNA here is from genome assembly GCA_036023115.1 of Brasenia schreberi. Classification (NCBI taxonomy): domain Eukaryota; kingdom Viridiplantae; phylum Streptophyta; class Magnoliopsida; order Nymphaeales; family Cabombaceae; genus Brasenia; species Brasenia schreberi. The sequence continues at coordinate 4,101,651 of JAYKKT010000072.1, forward strand.
TGCATGGAGTTACTAGTTTTACAAGCAGATGTTCTTCATAACTTAAATAGAGTCTCTTGGCATCTTCAAAAGACATGCTGTGGCTGTTTTATTCTGTTGAATATACTTAGTTGGTGATTATTGTGGGCCTCCTATGAATATCTGAAAATAAGCTCACTTACATTTTTACGTCTTCAATTTTTGGGCTCTCCCGTATTTTGGCCTACCATAACAACTCTGGAGAATTGGCTTATTCTGTTTATTATAGGGTTGATACTGCCTGGAATCTTCTTTATCATATAAAGCTCGGTGTTTGTTTCTCTGGGCAACTTACTCTTCTTCTTCTGGTATTCAGGTTTTTGAAGGAACGGCAGGAATCGACAATAAGTATACTACTGTGCAGTTCACAGGAGAGGTTGGTGGATTTCTTGCTTTAGGATCTTCTCACTAACATCTCTTGCTTTCAGTCTGATGGGCATTCTATTGTTCAAACCCTTCCACAAAAGGTGTTTTGGGGTAAAGAAGTAGAAGAAAATTTTGAGCTCTTCCCACCGTTTTTCTTTCTGTGCATGATTTGATGAAGTAATGGTAATTAACCATAGCATGCATTTACTATTATGCTTGCATTTTCTCAACATTTCAAGTTCTGTTGGATATGTAATATGAAATGAATTCAATTTATTTCTATCTGAATAGCGCTTGTCCTTAAATTAGGGTGTATTTGTCACAGATAATGCACATTGGAAGTCTTTCTATAGTTTCCTACCTATTGTTATTTGTTATGGGAGACAGTCATTGGATGTGCTCCAACCCTTAATGATTTAATTTAAGTTTTTGGAGCTGCAATCGTGTTGCAGTTTTAGCATTTATGCTATTTATTTCCTAGCATATTCTGATGAACCATTTCCCTGTCTCCAATTTTTCTTTAATTTGCTTTTCAATGCTTAATAAAAAAAATAGTGTACAGTATCTTTTATTTAGGCCTTTATCGGCCATTCATTTTTGTTTTCTACTTTGCATATGCTTACTGTAGCTTGACTGAGGTACCCAGCTCTCCTGAATTCATGTTTGAGTTGTGTTTTTGGTTGATTAGTTTGAGCAACAAGAAATTCAACATTGTGTATACTTCTGTTTTGGTTGTTTTATGCAAATTTCATCCCTTCCATTATCAGGTTTTGAAAACACCTGTTTCTCTAGATATGCTTGGGCGGATTTTCAATGGGTCAGGAAAACCCATAGACAATGGGCCTCCCATTCTTCCAGAGGCGAAGTTCCATCAACCCTAGTGAGAGAACTTATCCAGAGGAGATGATACAGACAGGAATATCTACAATTGATGTCATGAATTCTATTGCTAGAGGTCAAAAGATCCCTCTATTCTCAGCTGCTGGTCTCCCCCATAATGAAATTGCTGCTGTTTGAGAGAATGGCTCAATGGAGAGAGTGACCCTTTTCCTTAATTTGGTAATCTTTAAAATCAGTATGCGAATGTTCTTTTATTCCCCTTTTCTTTTTTCCTTTCATCATCCCGATTTCCTTTTCAGTAATTATGCTTGTGTAGTTTACAAGTTAAATAAAAAAATGGCCCTTGTATCGATATTGTCTTGTAATACGTGCTTGGAACTTACTAAAAGTTTAGCTTTTTGTTTTATTGTTCATTTTTCTTTGGAGTGTTAATATTACGACCCAATCTATCCATTACAAAAGAAAATTATTACATTTTGCTCGTTGTATTCAAATCTAGCATATTGATTGATATGTAGTGGTAATATGTCTATGATTAATGCAGAACCAATTTTTGCCAAGTTAACCTAAACCAAGTACGTATGTAAATTTTAGAATAAAAAGAAGTAAAATTTTTCTAGGATGTGCCAGCTGGTGAATTACATCTTTTTCCCCCCCATTAATAATGATTTGTGCATGAAGGAGCTGAAAATGTTTGTTCTCTTGCTACTGTGATTTACCTACAGGCAAATGATCCTACAATTGAGCGTATTATTACTCCTCGTATTGCTCTTACTACTGCTGAAATTATGAATGTGGCAAGCATGTTCTTGTGATCCTCACAGATATGAGTTCTTATGCCGAATGTCGCAGGGTGGTTTTTTGTTATAAAAAATGTATGACCTTAAAAATTTAAAAATGGATCATCATATCATATTTGAGGAAGAAAAGGAGATACATTGAGAATTACATCTTTTCCCCCATTAATAATGAAATTCAAATGAGGCATCTATTGATAATTTTGGAATTTTGATTTCGTGGCTTGCATGAAGGAGCTGATCCCTAAAATGTTTGTTCTCTTGCTACTGTGATTTACTACAGGCAAATGATCCTACAATTGAGCGTATTATTACTCCTCGTATTGCTCTTACTACTGCTGAATATTTGGCTTATGAATGTGGCAAGCATGTTCTTGTGATCCTCACAGATATGAGTTCTTATGCCGATGCTCTTCGTGAGGTAATGTACCTTCACTGTAATTTATTAGGAAAAGAAGCAACTAAAGAAAAGAAGTGAGATAAGAAACCTTTTACAGCCAATTTTTTTATTTCTCCATATGTCAACTACAATTTTCAGAGGCTTGAATGATTACTAAAAATTGAATTGCTTATCAGCTATCTTCTCTTATTCTTGGTTTTGAGTACTGACTGATAACTGAAAAATATTTAGGTATTTCTTAAACACTTTGCATGATACAAGCTATTGGTCACTTCTTGATCCTATAGGTGTCTGCTGCCCGAGAAGAAGTACCAGGAAGACGTGGTTATCCCGGATACATGTATACAGATCTTGCAACAATTGTATGAACGTGCTGGAAGAATTGAGGGGGCGAAAAGGCTCTATTACACAAATTCCAATTCTAACCATGCCAAATGATGGTAATGAAACATTCAACTTTATCAGCTATCTTGCATAATGTGTTTTTAATACTGACCGATCATATTTCTTGAACTTCTGTACAGATATTACGCATCCAACTCCTGATCTTACAGGATATATCACTGAAGGGCAGATATACATTGACAGGCAGCTGCATAATAGACAGGTGGGTTATGTTGGAGCTTTCAACTTTAATGAATATTATACACCTATGTTGATTCGTTATTGGAATTTCAATTAATTACAAGATAGAATTTGGTGTAGAATGCATCCTAACATTTAATGTGATATTACTATAAGAACAATAAAGTCCGGAAATATGACACCTGTTTTGTTTTGGTTAGAATTTAATGGAAGTTAGTATTCTCTATGCTTGAAAAGTTTGTCGATTTCTCTCAACTCTCAACTTATAAATTCTCTTTCTATCCTTTCTTGGCTTTAACTAATAGTCGGAAATGATTTTTTTTCCTGTTTTTTGTTTTTCCATTGACACATCAAGGTGGAATGCTGTGACATATATGACACCTGTTAGATTGTAGGAGATTTTTGTTATAAATCATCCTTGCATTACTGCATAAAATGGAATCTGCCTTTTCTTAATTCCCCATATCTACTCTGTTCTTGATGTATTTAAGTAGGCATCCAATCAGTCCAATTGACCTGGTAAATTTCTTACATTTTATATTGATTGGTTATGTGGATTTAATATTGAGACTGACACTAAACATTCTAATTCTTTTAATTGAGCAGATATACCCACCAATCAATGTCCTTCCATCGCTATCTCGGTTGATGAAGGTAAGGTTAATCTTGTTTTTTTTATATCAAGGTGCTGTCAAGTGATAAATATTTTTTATTTCTTAATTAAAAAGAAGAAGTGGTTTACACTCATTAGTAGTGATGCATCATTGTTCACCTCTGCAGAGTGCTATTGGTGAGGGAATGACTAGAAGGGATCATGCTGATGTGTCCAACCAGGTCTGATTTGTTTGTTTATTATATAGTTACTTTTCTGTTTATAAACTATCTTATTGGTGTTATTTTGTTTCTTTTCAGCTCTATGCAAATTATGCCATTGGAAAGGATGTCCAGGCAATGAAAGCTGTGGTTGGAGAAGAAGCACTTTCATCTGAAGACCTGGTCTCTATTTTTTTTCTCCAAGGATATTTTGTTTGATTAAGTGAAATTGTCATTGAAGTGGTATTAATGAAATTCATTTTTTGTTTTTCCCGTTTATTAACAGCTGTATCTGGAATTTTTGGACAAGTTTGAAAGGAAGTTTGTTGCCCAGGGAGCTTATGACACCCGCAATATCTTCCAGTCACTAGATCTTGCATGGACTTTACTTCGGATTTTCCTCGTGAGCTTCAAATCTTTCGAGGCCTCTTGGCTGAGTGTGGTTCCTTGATGCATCGTTGTTCATGGGCATGCGGATGACTGATTTCAGAGAAGTTTGATGAAATGTATGAACGCAATGCTCTCTTAAACAACGAAGATTTGCAAATGTATTAAAGTCTGTGACATTGGAATTGTATAGTGGCATATTAATAGGAATGCTGAATGATCTAGGAAATTATGGAACTCCAATAATATCTTATGCCGAATTGGATCTGTTTGCATCCACTTTCCAGGAGGGCCAGACCCAATTTTTTTGGTCCCGCACGGCACGGTGACAGACATGGCACCAAATTGGGCCCCTAGAATGAGCATCGACGGACTTGTTTTTGTTTCAATATGTCGATATCAGGGTAAAAGATGGAGCTAAATGGGCTAGGCTGGGTGAGCATCGCAAGGGAAGAGTACACGTCTCTCACTCTTGTTCAGAGGCATAGGAATGACAATGGGTTGGGCCGGGGATGGGTATACGTACACTCATAACCAATCCCAACCTTAATGGGTGGGTATGGGTTCATATTTTCTTTTTCCCAATGAGTATGAGATAGTTATGGGACAAAAAAAGGTTATATATAATATATATAGAGAGAGAAAGTGGGAGATGTTAGACACTTTCACATGACATATTTTACTAAATGATCTGCATTGCATTGTTTGTGCGATCGCACATACGATACAAATCAACTTATTCATCAACATTAGTATGAGGTTTGATGTCATTTAATGTATATGAACACATTAAATATAACTCGGGATGAGTGCTTTGATGACCGTATGATAGATCGTACATACGATAGTAATGATCAAGTAATGCATAGCATGAGAGGTTGTCTAGCCGCTCTCCCTCTTTCTCTCTCTCTCTCAATACAATATGTATATATGTGTGTCACGTATGGATCAGTGTATCTTATCCTCATACCTAAACCGGAATATCATTGGATCAGGTCCGATCAGGTCAATATTGCCATCTCTATTGGGCAGAGGCAGGATTTTCTGTTAAGAGTATAAGACTACGTAAATGAATTGTCTTCTTCTTAAACATCTTTCAATATAAAGCAAATTAAAGATCAATTATGATCTATGTACAAATAAAGATCATTCTAAGATCCATAAATTAATAAGACAGTTCTCATGTTAATAATATTGATAAGCAAAACAAATTAAAATGATTTATCATGTTGTACAGTTTTCTAATGCGAGTTAGTACCCAATTTCATTCGGTTCTCCGTGTCTCTAGAATAGTGGCAGTCAGACAGATATATACATACATACATACATACATATATTTTATATTTATATTTATAATTGTGTGATGTATTCTATGAGAGGAAACCTCCCAACTCACTTCTCTTTTCAGTTTGCTCCAGCCCTCAAATCATATACTTATATTAGTATAAGTCTATAAATAAAATAAAGATTTACAAGTTTGTCTTAACACATTAAATAAGCTCAAATCCATCGTATAGCAAATACTATCCTCCCCATTTCATAGATTTCAATGATTAAATAAGTTCCCTTAAGAAAACAAAAAACTGTTGAAGTACTATCATCCCCGCGACTTAACCACGACACCTTTTGGGTACTCATAACCTCCTTCAAGTGTCTTAAACTATTCATCAGATCATTTGATGACTGATGCTCGGTGCCACCTTGTGGATGATGCGATTTAAGTTGCATGAAGGATAGATTTTTGCTCTTTTACAAGTATCAAATCAAGGGGAAAAACTAAACCAAGCCTTTCCATGCATTAAGTGGAGTGCATTATATGGATTCTTTATCATCATTCGATGCTGTGTTGTCTTGATATTCAACTTAACAAAAGCAGGTTCATTCTTTACTTTAAGTGTTACACATAATAATGCTTATGTTACAAAGTACTACAATTCAAAATCTAGTTCGACATATCATTAATATAAACTAGGTACCTTATCTTAATTAAGCCTTTTCCAACATTAGATGGGGTCGGCTAAAGGGTTTAACACGAGCATTTCCTATCAGACTATACATTATTTTCATCTAAACATGCTTAACTTTAGAATTCAAATGGGATCTAATACATTAACATTGAAAACATCACACCCCTTAAGACCATACAAAGTTTTGCGCTAGCTTGTGGCTACTACCTAATAGAATCATCATTTTTTATTTGAGCTTGAAACCAATCATGTCTATTCTCGTATATACAGAAATACAAATGCTTTTTGGACGTGAAAATCAAGTCAGCGTCCTCCATGCAAGACTGATTTCTTACAATGAATGCGGTTAACAGCATATTACGTACAATGTACACAATTAAACACACGCAATAAGTCACTAAACTTCGAACCAGGATTTGGATTTCTCAAATCGGGTTGAACTGACTCCAAATCCAATGAAAGCATTTCGCGGTTTCGAAAGGGTTAGTCCAGTTCGACGCTCCGCCTTTGGAGTCTCGATTAAACCCTAAACCCTCACTGCGAAGCAGAACCTAAGCACGCCAGACCGGCAATGGCGCTGGCTCAATTGGACGATGAGACGGCGAAGAAGGTGGTCCGTCAGGTTAATCCTTCTCTGCATCTCCCTCTTACCTCTCTGCGGACCAACCGGAATTTCGAAACCCTTATTTTTTGGGGGATTTCGACCTGTTTATATCGAAATTAGTAAAAGAACGGAGTGCGTTTTCTGTTCTTCAGGTTGAGTTCTATTTCAGCGACAGTAATCTCCCTCGTGATAAGTTCCTGATTAAATCGATTGAGGAGAGCGAAGATGGATGTATCCTTTTCCTCTGGCTGTTTTGGTTGTAGTCAGAATTGAATGGTTTGTTAGAACATTTTCAACTTTCATTTTGTGGTCTTGACTCTGTTGGTTAGTGGTCGATTTGGCTCTGATTTGCACATTCTCTCGAATGCGAAGCCATCTGGGATTGGGAGAGCTCGGGCAGAACGAGGTTCCGATCGATACTATTTCGGCTGTTGCAGAAACCCTAAGGAGTTCCTCTACTCTCAAGATCTCGGAAGATGGTAGCTTTTTTAAGTCATTTTGTTCATTCTTCTCTCCCTGCCTCTCAGTGTTTGTTATATCGGATCCTATTTTGTTGTGCGACGAATGCATTCTCGAATTTGTGTCGCACCATCGTGTTGTTTTTGGTAGAAAATCTGTTTGCGTTCCTGATTCGGAGCTACATTAGGTTCATCCTTGTTTCTTTTATGTAGATGCATTACTGTAGCGCAACCTTTAAGGAAAACTACAGTTGAAAGAGACTGTTTTGCTTGCATTTAGTTAGTGAGTTGCATATGTTACAATGCCTAATTTTCGATGCTTTTGTCAATGTTTGTGTGCTCTCGTATTTAATTCTTATTAATGAATAAGAACTTATTTGTAAAGGCTTTTATTAAGTGAATTATGTTTTAGATAATTTTCTCGGTCGAGTTTGCCTTTTTCTCTTTTTGACAGTGTGATTCTTGATGGTGTGCTTGGTTGTTATTATGGGTTTCTCTTGACAGGAAAAAGAGTTGGTAGGAGCACTAAATTGTTAAAACCAGAAGAGGTCATAGAGCAAGTTGACGTGAGAACTGTTGCTGTATCACCTTTTCCTTATGATGTTAAACTTGAAGACGTGGAATCTTTCTTCAATCAACTCGGGAAGGTAAGATGGTTGCTTCTAATTTTAAAGAGTTCTCTTGGCCTTTCTGTTTTTTAACATGAAGTCTGAGTTTAATCTAGTACGTACATATATAAGGTTTACCATATGCATTTTGTATCATTAAATTATCCAAATTTATGTAAATATATTCTGTACTGGCGCAGGTGAACAGTGTAAGACTCCCTCGCCATGTAGCCTCCAATAAAGTTTTTAGTGGATATGCGTTGGTTGAGTTCTCAACAGAGGAGGTGGCAAAAGATGCTTTAAAGCAAACTTTGGATTATGCTGGTGCAGATTTGCAGTTCAAAACAAAGTAAAGGCTTTTAACCTTGCCATTATCCTGGCTTGTTTGAAGTTAATCTAGTTTTTTTTTCTTTCCAGCTACTCCAATTTGCTTTCATATACTTCCATACAATCCAATCATAACTCACAGCGTTGATTGTACTACATTTTATAAAGATTATCATTCAGCTTGTTTATTTTCCCAGTAATTTTTTATGGTATTTTCACTTAAAACTGTTACATTGTTGGTTGGTTCATGTCATGAATGCTTGGGCGCACGTTCCATCATTTTCTACTGTGACGAATGTACTAAGGTTTCTGCTAACACAGTTTTGCCTGGATTATTTTCAAGTTCAATGCAATATATGATTCAACTAATTGCAGTAAACTTTGCTTATTATCTAATTTTATGTTAATATGTTTTTAACGTGAAATTCAGGAAGGATTATGATATTGAACGTAAGTTGCTCAATGAGGAGCTTGAGAATACCCGGTCATTTGAAGAGCGAACCGTGAAAAATGGACATGGGTATGCACTATAAAAGAATCAAAAGCTTCCGTTCTATCTCCTTGCTTCTGAGAGCCTTATATCTGTAAGGAGTGCTATTACCTATCATCATTTTTCAATTCATTTTGTTTTGCAGTAAGCCTGCTGAGGTTGCAGATTATCCCAAGGGATTAATTGTGTTATTCACATTAAGCAAGATACCTGAGTCAGGTCACGTGGGGCAGAATGTGAAGGTTGAGTCTGTTCCAACTGTTGGTTCATCTGAAGGAGAATCTGTTGATAATGTTAAAAGAAGTGAAGACAAGAATGTGGATGATGCCAAGCAAGAAAACAAGGCCGTAGAAGGGAATGATGCTGGAAATGGAGAGACTGCCCCAGAAAATGCTCCGGAAGAAAATGAGATAAAATCTTCTGAACCTGAAGAAACAGAAGGCGAAGGCTTCAAAGATGAGAAAGCGGAAGAGACTGCATACAATGTAAATGGTGATAATGAAGATCTGGTCTCACGGGAGGATATAAAGAATGCATTTAAGACATTTGGAAGAATCATGGTATTCTAATGTATTTCATGGAAAGAATTTTTGTTCAAGTTTTCAAGACTTTTGGCTTTTTCTTCTATACCCATGTGTACGTAAATGTGAGAAGCTGTGCATGTCCATCATGACACATGGACATGCTAAATTTGTTTACATGATTCTTCTGTCACACCTCTCAAATATTGTTGCTTTTCTTGACAAAAGTTTCAGCCAGACCTGGTTAAGTGGATTGCGTCTGATGCACTAAAATATTATAGCATTTCTCCTATTATTGCTTTGCTATCTTATATGCCTTGTTCCCTTTTCTCCCTTTCGCAGTTCGTTGACTTCACCAGAGGTGCCGAATTAGGTTATATCCGTTTTGAAGCACCTGAAGGAGCCCAAAGAGCTCGTGCTGCAGCTGTCCTTGCTGAGAATGGTGGTTTGGATGTGAAGAAGTATATTGCTACCTTGGAAGCTGTGTCTGGTAATCATCTATGTGCTTTGTTCCTATATTGATCCATGTGACGCTTACCCTGCCTCTTGGTCTTGTGGTGTTTGTTTTTTTGTGGTCGTCTGATGCATCATGTTGTACAATGATGACAAATATGTTAGTTCCAATTAATCATCCAGTCCCTTTCCCGTTGCGGTGCCTTTCATTGTTCAAGAGGATGCTTCCATGTTCTTTTTTTATCAATGCATATAGACAGTCTGAATCAAGTTTGTCTTGACTGCAATTTAATGGGATTTTGGCCCTTAATGAATTCGTAGGTGATGCTGAGAGGGACTACTGGAAAAAGCTTCGTGCTGGCCAGGGCAAGGCACGTGAATCTAAAGGAGATAGAGGACGGTATGCATTTAAAATCAAATTGTACAAAATGGATAAATATGCTTTTCCCATCACAAGCACACCTTTCCGTGAATTTGTGTACCTGCAGCAGTGAATATACATCTGATTTGGTGGTTGCCTTGCCTTTTCTGTGTCTCTAATTGACCAAACCTTAAGCAGTTTTTGGCTCTTAGTATTGAGCTTCTCCTCTTGTGCCTCATTTATGTTCCTTAAGCCATTTTTTGGTGAGTAAAATGTGTTTAGAGGGAAAAATAAAAGTGATGTTATCTTTGATTTTAACTTCATTAGTCTAGGTTGTATCTTAGATTTGCATTCTGACGAAATTCTGATATGTAATACTCTGTTATATGGATAACTACAAGCCAGAACCAATAACATGTCCTTTCCAACTGTAAGTGAGGTCATTTACATGGTTCTTATTTGTGAATGTGCACAATCTTGTCACATTTGCATTTAACTACAAAAAGGTTAGGCCATATTTTATAATATGCTTTTAACATGTTTTTTGTATCTTTTTAGTATAATTTCTTACACCTCATTGGAGCTCCGGTTGGTTGTCTCTTCCAAATGTTCGCGTGTCTCTGCTTAAGTCTCTCTCCCCCCCCCTCTCATTTTATCATCTATTTGTATCACAGAACCTTTTGTCTGGATAACCTCATTAAAAGCTTGGTCTTTCCTTGTGTGACCACATATCCACATGAACATTTGGATTTCTTCCACTTACATCTATAGAAGATTGTTTATGGTTGAATATTTAGCACTCAACACTATAAAGCGTTGCTGATCGAACCGTTGTTTGATAATATTTTAGTTTGACTGGTAGCTTTAGAAAAAGCCTACTGTACTCCTTATTGTAGCCAGCCTTTCATGTATGATGTCTCCATTTTTTTACTGGAACACTTGCCCTAATTATTGTAAGATTATCTTTGTTAGGGTGTGATGCAAACTGAGAGTAGTTTTGTGTCATCTGTATTAACCAAATTATCGAGTAGTTGATATCTTGTCTTTGTTTTACTAAGTGAAGGCCCTTTGTTTTGAATGTTAGTTCTAGCTTCTTACTCATGCCAGAATGGTGTCAAATGGCACCAAAGCACATTATCTTGATTCTTGAATGTGATTTATTAAGTGCATCTATGAGCAAAGTATATTCTTGACTCTTGTGTAATTTGATATTAACATAAATTGAATTAGTTATGAGTCTGAACAATTGTCACTGCTTTATATGCCTTTGAGGTTGATGTATATAAAAGATATACTCTTTAAGGTTCTCGAAGGAATATCTCTTGGCACTATGATATGCTTTAAATCGATAGACAAAACATGTAGGCTATATTATCAATTGCGGTTCACCCTGATATAACAGTAACGGAGATTTAGCGGTACACTTTTATATATAATTAAAAATATTATGTATATAATGGATTCTCTAATTTCTAAGAAATATCAAGAAACACATAACCACTTCTTTCATAAATATGAAATAAACTAAATAAACAAAAGACAAACAAGTGGCATATGCATATTGAATTGTTAAACTTACATTAAAAAAACAAATAAATAAATGTAACCAAATTATTCTACGCAATAAGCAGAATAATTAAAAGAAACTAATATATATTATACTTATATGCTCAAGTATGGTGACTATGGTCCATGACTCTAATCCAATTTGAGCAATGAAACAAATTATACTAACCTACAAAAAAAAATAGAATAATGTTAGGGTGGACTAGTGGACCAATATATGAAATTACTACAACAACAACTAAGCCTTTTCCCATACTAGACGGGGTTAGCTACATGCATGTTAGCAGTTAACTCACAATAAGCTATAGATCATTCTTTATTGTTTTTTTCCAACACTTTTGTGGTCGCCCTCTACCTCTTTTAATACTTTCCAAATTTAGTTTTCATACCATGTTAAAGGTTCTTCTTCTGATGTTCTTTCTATATGTCCAAGCCATCTTGAACGATATTCTCTCATTTTATCCTCTATTGGTGCCACTCCTAATTTGTTTCTAATAACCTCATTATGTATATGGTCTTTTCTTGTATAACCACTCATCCATCTCAACATCTTCATTTCTGTCACGGACATCTTTTGTATATGTTGATGGTTAACTGCCCAACACTCATAACCATAAAAGATTATAAAAATAGTTTTCCATCTATTTCTTATATCATCATTTGCCACTAGAATTTTTTCATCCTCGTCTTTGATGCATCTAACATAATTAAGATCTTTAATTTTCTTATCTCTAGCCCTACCTATCCTAAAAATATCTCTTTCACCCTCTTTTGTGTTGAGTTTTTTTAATATAAATCCTCTCAAATTTTAGCTTTTGCTTCACTGACCGCTTTTTTCGCTTCCTTCTTTGCTTTCTAATAAGCCTCTAAAGTTTCACTAGTTTTCTTAGCATAGTTATCTCTTTCGCCACTTTCCTAATATGTCTAGCCATATTGTTCCACGTATCACAAGGTGTACCAACATAATTTCAAGCATCTCCTTGAAGGACTTTCTATTTAAATATATATTCTTTCCCGCTTTTGAGGTTCCACCATTTAGTCATGCACTCTTTTTTTATTTGTCCATTTTTTATTTGTAAATCCATAACTAAAAGTCGATGTTGGGTGCTATGTCACACGGGTGCGGGTGCGGGTGCGGGATACGGCAAATTTCAAAAATTTTGGGTGCAGCGACACGGCTAGGGTATATAATATTATATATTATATATAATATTCAACCTAAATAAATCAATCATAATACAACTAGTATTTGCTAATTTTGGGTGCACATAGGTATCAATTAGCAAGTTCTCACATAATGATATGAAACTTACAATCATTTTATGAGCTACAAAATATCGAAGTTATGGATTCAAAGAGTTTCGAGATCTTTAGTAGGATATAACATATACTAGTATTTGTGTTAGGATCCACTAGTGATGTCATACTCTTCTGTTCTATTGATTCTTGGTCTTTAAATGTGTTTGGTGACAAAGATTATTCTGTCCAAAGGCATACAGTATGGAGTCAAGAATCCAATCACATTGAGTAATAAGAAACCAATTGTTCGCACCCAAAATCATTGAAGCTAATATGATATACAACTATAAGTCTACAATAGCAAGTACACAACTTTATAAGTTTATATTAAAGCAAAACATATAAATGGTAAACAACTACTAATTTCATCATAATACACAAATCAATCTTCATTATCCGGACCCATTTAACCGTGAGTTATTTTTTTTTTTTTGCAAATTTTTTTTTTAGAATTTTTTTTTTTGCCATGCCGCACCCGACACGGTGTCGGTGTCGGTGTCGCACCAGTGTCGAGGTCGACACTCCAACCCTTAGAAGTGTTTGTGTGACTTAGGTTGGGTGGTTAAGCTTTCTCGTGGAATTACCTTGCAATCTTTACAACATGCTCTATCTTTTTTTCTACAAATAAAGTAATCAATTTGTGTTTGTGATAAGCCACTCTTATAAGTAATTAAATGTTCATCTCATTTTTTGAAGATTGTATTGACTATAAAGAGATCAAATGTCATAGCAAAATTTAAAATCTCCCTACCTTCCTCATTTATATTCCCAAAACCAAAGTTTTCATGAATACCTTGATATCCTAATGCCTCTTTACCGACATGTCTATTTAAGTCTCATCGTAAACAAATCATCTCCCTTTGTGGAATCCTTTGAATCACCTTATCTAACTCTTTCCAAAAAGATGTCTTTATACTATCTTCTAGTCCTACTTGGGATGCGTAAGCACAAACTATATTCAAAACCTCTGCTCCTAACACTAATTTTAACGTCATGATTCAGTCACCGTATCGTTGTATGTCTACTAATAAATCCTTTAAATCTTTATTTATGATAATACCAACTCCGTTTTGAGCTTTTTCCTTAACTGAGTACCATAATTTAAAACATGTATCCTCTATCTCCTTTGTTTTTTCTCCAGCCTACTTGTCTCTTGTAAATATAGAATATAAATCTTTCTCTGAATCATAGTATCTACCACCTCCATTAGCTTACCAGATAATGTTATGATATTCCAAGAACCAATACGAATCTTATTTTCTAGAACTAACTTCCTTACCTCCCCCCCTCCCCCCCCCCACATCCGTCCATACCCTCTCTACAATTGATTCACTACATCCGGGCGAAAATATAGTGGCCCTTGCTTACTTATCATTACATTCAAGCTCTGCAGTGCATCTTTAGGTGGAGACGCCCCAAAGCAATGGTCATAATTTGTGTAATCCATGCTATAAAAATCCGACAAAGTTTTATGTTGGCTGTCGAAAGCCTAACTCAACCCTCTTCCTTTATCTGAGCTTGGGACCGGCAATGCAAGGGTGATCCCTTACATGGGCGGAGTTAATATATGAAATTACTAAGTGACCAAAATATTTATAATAAATAGACTAAAAAAACTGACATATTATCCTTCTTATATTTTGTCAAACCCCAATTTCATCCGCGATCTTTAGAAGCTGGGGTCTATAATTGTATGCCGGATTAGAAAAATAAATACCAATTGTACTGCCGGTGCCAGTGCCATTGCTGCTAGTGCCACTGCCACCAGCTGCACTAGATGAGGATTTTATGCTCAGTATAATAAAAATCAGAATAAATAAATTATAAAGAAGTAGAAAAAATAAATTAAGAGATTAGTATGGCCACATCAGGGTTGCGGATAACAGTATTACCTTTTCAACTCATCTAGAATGGCAAAAGGACATAAAAATAAGAACCTACCTATCTTCGTATGGCTTACGAGTGTGATAGTTTTGAAGCCGATAAAATGAGTAAAACAATGCTTCATACTCTCCAAAAGATCATTTGCATAAGCAACTTTCAACTGCATTTCTTAGAGAATTCATGGCTGTATTGAGTCAAACTCATGAGTGGAAACACAAAAGTATTTCTGAATCTTTCCTAAACAAATAAGCATAGTAACAACCTCAATCATTATCTGACTCGAATAACTCACCCATTAAGGTGGCCTGCTGATATCAACTCATTTCTTAGAGAATTCATGGCTGTATTGAGTCAAACTCATGAGTGGAAACACAAAAGTATTTATGAATCTTTCCTAAACAAATAAGCATGGTAACAACCTCAATCATTATCTGACTCGAATAACTCACCCATTAAGGTGATCTGCTGATATGAAGAAATCAAATGGTTAAGACATCATAATTTGATAAATTATCACTTCAAATACAATGATTGGACTTCAATTTCT
The DNA here is from genome assembly GCA_036023115.1 of Brasenia schreberi. Taxonomy (NCBI): domain Eukaryota; kingdom Viridiplantae; phylum Streptophyta; class Magnoliopsida; order Nymphaeales; family Cabombaceae; genus Brasenia; species Brasenia schreberi. The sequence continues at coordinate 4,116,942 of JAYKKT010000072.1, forward strand.
GAGAAAATTCCTCAGACTTCTCAACTAAAAGAGTTGACTTCAACTCATTTCTTAGAACAACAATATTATCAGAATTCATGGCCATATTGAGTCAAACTCAACGGTGGAAACACAAGTATTTCTAAATCTTTCCTAAACAAATCAGCATAGTAACAACCTCAATCATTATCTGACTCGAATAACTCATCCATTAAGGAACGTTGGCTGGCTGATATGAAGAAATCAAATAGTTAAGACACCAAAGTTTGATAAGTTATCACTTCAAATACAATGATTGGACTTCAATTTCTGAGGAAATTCCTCGGAGGAGTTCTCAACTAAAAGAGTTTAATGTTTTGTACCAAAAACATATGACCCAAGTATGTTTTAAATGTAAAAACTGGAATGACAATACCAGGCTGATGACTCACATGATAGAAGAATCTGCTTACACATATGTGAAAATATGATTAAATAGTGTAAGAAATGAGTTTGCCGGAGGGAGATGGGAATTGAGATGACTCCAAATGGTACAAAGGAGCCCTCAAGAGCTGCTACACCACTGAGAACAGCTGCTACCGCAAAAAGAAGTTCCTCAAGATCAGCTACACCACTGTGTTTGTTGAGACTGAGAAAACGAGAGAGAAGAGAGAAAGGGAGAAAGAATGTCAAACGAGCGGACATACAGCACCAGCAATACCAATATATAAGAATAAAAGAAATGTCACATAGTTGTGCCAATTATAGGGTACAAGGTAATGAGTCACACACTAATTAATATAAAATAGTTACTAAGGTATAGATACTACAACAGAAAGCCAATTCAGAATTACGGTACGTAGATTTTCCAGGGGATTTGCTATTGAAGCCATTCACTTATTTTGACATGTCATGAACCTACACGCGAAGTAATTAATAGTAGTATAGTGGCCACTATAGCGTTTTAGCAGACCAAAAAACACTATTGCGCTCAGGGTTTAGCGGGTGACCCACCTGGGCGCTATTAGCGGCGTGAACACTGCTATAGCTGTCTGCTATAGCGTGTTTAGCGTATGCTGGGTTGGGTCAATCCAATATCCGTTGGATCGACCCGACTCAAACTAATCTAACCTAAAACTAAACCTATCTCCCGCGTGTGCCCCTCTATCTTGCCTCTCGCCTTTCGCTTCTGTTCCTGCTCTCTCCACCACGATCTGCATGCCGACAGTATTCTTACTGTCTTTTTCTCTTCCTATTTTTCAGAGGCCATGTAAGGAGTTAGGATTTTCTTTATTTCTGGTTTTTGGTTATCAGAGTCTTCATGGGGCTCATATGAAATTTATGTTTTTTTATTTCAGAGGCTCACGCGGTAGAGGAGGGAGACACTTTCAACATAAGCGCCCCTACTCGAAAGATGGGGAGGGCAGAAATGAGCGAGGGAACAAATTTTTGAAGGCGACAACTTGACTTTCAATTCCTGAAGTCTGGGAAAAACTTTGGTGAAACGATTGCACTGCGATAGATGTATTTCATATGCAAATAGAAAGAATAATTGTGAGACGAATTTGACATTTGCATGCAACACTTATTTAATCCTGGTTTTCCCAATGCGGTTAAATGTAATTATCAGCATTAAAGCTTTGCCTTCTGTAATTATTCCTGTTTTTCTTTGGCTTCATCATGGGAAAAGCAAAAGCTTAGGGCATGAAAATTTCGACCTTTAAGAAACTTTTGGTATTAGCTTGTTTCACAACCATTAGAAAATAACCCCTTCAGAATCCAGTTACTCAATATTTGTGAAGCTTGGGAGAAATTGTTGCTCAACTTCACTACTGGGACCTTAGAAAAATTGGATAATGTCCTTGGTGATTCACTTCAATATTTTGATCTTTGAAGTCCATAAAAACTTTCATCTGCCTGTGCCACGCGAGTGCATGATACCCAGCTTGAACAAAGTCCGAGCTCCCCTGTACGCCTTGCATATTTGAGCTGCTATCTCTGCACTATTGGATCTTAAGCCGTCCTTTTAGAGGCAGCTTCCCATAATGAAAATACGTCCATCTTGTCTCTGTTGATTGGTTATTCCTTCGAAATACTTTTTCTTGAGAAATGGGTTGGAGGTCCTGTATCAAAATCAAATAGATGCCTGAGTGCCCACGTAGCGGTTGAACTCGTGACGTATTCTTAGAGAACTCAACACCCTATCATCACAGCACGATTCTTGTGACTTACCTGCTTCCTTGCGGCCTGCTCTGGAACCTTAACACGTACTTCATCTTTCTTGACCTTTAGTGTAATATTCTTAGAGAGTGCTGCACTTTTCATTGTGAAATATCAGTGTCTTTCTGAGTTGATCAATCTTCCCCTTGTAAACAGACAGTTGCACCTGAGTCAATGCGGTTGAATCAGGAGATATTATCGGGGTCATGATCTAGCACTAAACATCAAAATCTCGTTTATACCGTCTTCAGATTATGGAAACATGAATGTGAATTTTGGTACCATATCATGATCCAAACTCACTTTATCCATGAGAAATTTTCGCAGAACCTTGGAGAGTGCTTTCTTTCATAAGGCACTAAACGCTATGTGACGGGAGTAGTCTTTTGAGAATCCCATTTCTAAGGTTTATCGTTTGTGCATTTGAAGCCAAAAGCTCACGGGCCCATTTATTTGTGTCGAGTTCATCTTTCAGAGTAGCATTTTATAAAGGCCTGTTAACTAGATAATTAAAGTACTAAAAGTTTGTGTAAAGATTTGTTCAACTGATAATGAAATTGTTAGAGAATTAGTTGGTGGTGGCACTGCCACCAATACAGGTAAAATGAAAAAGATGGATTTAATGCATATTGGAGAAGCTTGTCACAGCTCTAAAAATTAGATGATGAATACATCAAAAGATGCAATTGAAAGCTTAAAGGGTGTCAAAGAACTTTTTTTGTTCACTAATATGATACAATATAGAGTATAATAACCAATAAGAATGGCACGTACACGACCCCACTTAGTGTGACATACATTTTGGTTTTAATTTGTGGTTTTGTTTTTTATCCATCAAAATTGAAGAGAGAGTATAATTGCTTGTCATCGTCCTTCAGCGGAATGATGAAGAATCTCGAGCGGTTTAACCAAAAGCCTGATGATGGCAACACATCTTTTATCTATTCAGCCCATGCTCAACTCGGCCTGAATTATGCTGCCAGGCAGTGGCGTCTCCAACTGGTTGTCTTCCTCGCGTTACATCCGCTCTCCTATGGCCGGCAATGGCTCTCGATCACTCACACTCGAGCAATGGAGAGGGGAAGGATGAGGAAGAGGGAGACATGGAGAGAAAATAAACTCTCCATACTAACGCGAACACAAGAGTGTGATGTAAAGTTGAAGGAGAACTGGACCTCTATTTCAGTGCAATTCTGTGGTGCATCACATGGAAAACCCATTGCTCAATTTGAATACAAAATATCGGCATTAGGGGTAAGTGGGTCCTAACAATTTGACGAATGTGTTTCACACAAAAATCTAAGTATCTCCTTTGCTCTTGCATTGTTATCCTGTCGTATGAAAATCCAAGTTTTTAGTGTATCATATCATGAATCAAATAGAAAACCATCACTCTCCAAAACCAAGGTTTCAAGCTCATGTGGTAACGGGGTTGTGCTACCATGAATTAAGCACACAATAAAGGCCTTACACATGCTGACCCGTTTCGATGCAACTCATTAGGGCGATAAAAAACATAAGCAACTAGAAAATAGGTGGACCTAAACGTCTGTCGGTGTTCTGTGACATACTGAGTCGCTCAAGTACTTCCAATGTCACCGGCAAGAGGAAGCGGTGAGCACAGGAGGCCCACAAGCCTTTCAGCCTCATGTTTGTCTTCCTTGGTATCAATTTCCTGGACGGTACCACCCATCGCCATCTCCACAACCTTGTCCAGCTTCTCTTTTCTTCTATGGTGGTTCGCATCCGCATGCATATCTCTTTACGATCTTTCCCGGAAGGTTCAATTTTACCTTTTCGAAAAATTTCTTCTTTTCTTTTCAATTGCGACTGGAAAGCTCGAGCTGAGAAAACCTTCAGATGCACATCCCACGGGTATTGAACTCCTGACTTGCTCGTTAAGAAATCTTATGCCGAACTCCTGACCCACTGGTTAAGAGCAAATGCCCCGAGTTAAGCCAGATGAGCTCGTCACGAGTACCATAGAAAAGGCATAGTTGCACCCTGATGGCATAAGTCCCAAGGTTCGAACCTCGCTTCGGGGACGAGGATGTATGATGAGTTGAGCTTCACTAGCTTGGCATGTAGAAGGTTGGTGTGCGCAGGAAAACTTCACATCCCAAGATCAGCTTGAGCTTGAGCCGAGTGACATAAAAATGCTAATTTGAGGTCATTCACAGGAAAAAAAAAACGATCGGATCACGAACTTGAGCTCAAGTATTAGTAGTGATCACAGTGTCAAATCTAAGCAATCAGTCTTCAATACAGCAGCTCAACTTGCTCTATGCCCAAATTGCGCTCGGGCTTCGACAGTGAGCTGATGAGCCAAGCTCTAAAAAGTCGCTCAGTTGTCCACTCCAAGGGCCTGTGCAGGGGAGCCAGCTTGTTGGAGAGAAGGGACCCTAAGAACTAAACCCCCTAGTGCCGGAGGCCCACTCAGCCACTGCAATAACTTCTTGGTGGCTGAAATTACTCGTAACGATTGGTTTAATCGTTAAAACACACATTCGAGTCTGTCTCCACTTTGCATGTGGAAATTTATTAGCACTTTCCAACAGAGGAATTGCTTTGGTGCTCTTATTTCAATTAGTACTTCCTCTTGTTGGAAGTTGTAAGCTCTCAAGAATACCCCTTTTAAGGTGTTTCAAACCTTTGATTTCAATCAATCCGGTTTGCAGAAGAATGTTGGCCATAACATAGTTATGGCAAACAAGTCAGGTGATACCAATGCCACTAACTATACAATCAGAGTTACCAAAGCAACATCTAATGTTAACAAAAGGAAGGATGAAACCAATCCTATTGAAGATGAGAATCAACAACTGAAAGCAAGTTAACCTTGTAGGAGAAACTGAACCTGGTCAAGCAAAGATGGAAGAAGTGCAACACACACAGAGACAATATGAGTGTGTGTGTATAAAAGTGAATAAGTCTCTTTTTATCTAGTCAATAGCATTAGATAACACTTACCACTTGAAAAGCCAAAGGGGTTCGAAATATATGTTCCAATTCCAAGCAGAATTGTTCTTGATTCTTGGCTTATTGCAGAAGAGATCCTTTATTATCTAAGTTACACGCATTCTCTTTTTTTGGGTACAATAGAGAGGCTGAAGCCAGATGCGCGCCTCGGGTATCGAACTGGCAACCTTGACTTGTGAGTCAACCTCCTAGCGAGGTGAGCTAGTGGTCGTTGTGCTGTTAGACGCAATTTTGATGACAAACCCATCAAATTTGCGTGTTTTACAGCGATGAATCACACCAAACCTGTAGATAAGGATAATCATGACATCTCTCTCTCTTGTGGAAGTTTTTCTTCGTGGAAAACTATGGAGGATAGCATGGGAATTGAGTGATTCCTTGTACCACTTTTCCACGCCAGAATCAGAGAGAAAAGTACATGTCCCAGATAAAATAACCAATAATTACTGCTTTATTTTGTGCCTCACGGCCTTTATCTTCGATGCTGTAGTGGTATCAAGGTCACTTCCAGCCCACAAATATATACACGCACACTAACGCAGATATCTCAAGTGAGGCTCATAAAGCATGAGTCCCCGATCTTCCAATAGCGTTAGCATCATTTCTCTGTATTTCCTCACAAGTTAGTGACAGATGCTACCTCTCTCACAATAAAAGGATCGCAAATTTCCACGTTTCTCCTTCATACGTACGAAGAGAAAGCCTCTCACGTCTGTTGGTCTTACAAGGAAAAGATTCAAGAGGCAATCATCGCCTTCTTATTGATCAAAAGCTAAAACGATACAAGTATGTTGGAAGGCAGGGCTATGGTTCAAGAGACTGACATGTCGGTGAAGATGCAGATCCATGCAATGAGCTCTGCCTCTCACGCTCTTGATCTCTACGACGTCCTGGACTGCCAAAGCATCGCTGCCCACATAAAAAAAGTGAGGTTACTTTAGTTTTTGGAGAGAGATTTTTTTTTTATGTTGGTGTTGGTGTTTTTTTTTATGTTGGTGTTGGTGTTGCTTTATAATGGTTGCGTATTGTGATTGTGGGGTTGCAGGAATTTGATGATATTTATGGGTCTGGATGGCAGTGTATTGTGGGATCCAACTTTGGTTGCTTCATCACTCATTCTAAGGGTACCTTCATTTACTTCTGTTTGGAGACAGTCAGGTTCTTGATATTCAAAGGGGCGCCCAAGTGAGAGATCTTGCTAGTTTTCATCGTTTTGCTTTGTGGGGATTGGATTGACCAGAACAACATCCATTCTTGTTTCCCCATGAAGAGCAAATGGATCTGTTCGGTGGGGTGCATGTGAATTTCTGTAAAATTTACACCCTTTTGTGGTGTGTGTGTATGTGTATGCTTATATATAAAAGAAAGAAGGCAGAGAGGTCTGTTTAGGCTTTTCTAGGCACTTCGCCGTAATCTGAAACATATACCACATTTTACATATTTATTTGCTTTCTTCTTGTTTTACTTTAGCATGGTGATGAATAGTTGATTAGCATGGTGATACATATTTCCCCCCCCGGTTTATGCGTTACTGGAGTCCGATGAATCAACCAGATTCCGGTCATCGGAATCTAGATATCATTCCTGGCCAACAAAGTTTGGACGTGAGCCGCCACGTAAAATTGGGCCTCTGTCCTGTCATCTGTGCTTCAGTTCAAATAGTTTGGTGAGAAAAGTTCAAACAGGTCAAGTCCGGGTAGGCTCTCGTCATATAGGTTCAGGCAGTTATTTTTTTTGGTGAAGCGTCATGGGTGTACATGTCCTCGAGGACCACGACGGGTCGAGATTTTTATTCTACAATTTGATTACAGAAAATAGAAAATTCAACTTTACAAGAATTTCATTGCCCAAACAAAAATCGTGCATTTTCAATTCATTGGACAGGCCTCATCTCAATACGTCGTGTTATCAGGAAGAGTTTTCACAGAGAGAAGGAATCCTTACGCACTGTTTTTTTTTTCATTTCTCATGCTTTTACAGACACCGTTCATGGAGGAGGCGATTCGAGAACCTCCATGGTGCCTCTTCGTTTAATAGTGAGGAAGACAGTTTTTAAAGAGATCAGCTTATATATATTTATCAATCTCAGAATAGAATAGAATCATTCGTATAGATGGATGCAGGGACTGGCTCCAAATGATGCTTTCTAGTTGGCTTTCAAGTTGTTCACTCTTACTCTTTTTCGTTGATATACATACGATCATATGAGGAGACCTCTAAGTGGGTAGAATCCAACTTCGAGATCCAAGTCCATTTTGGTTTGTATACGTCAAGGTAAGCCAAGCCTTCTCCCATACTAAAGGGGTCAGCTACCTGGATTCTCAATACTCATCGTGTTCTATCTTCTCTCTTATCAGCATTAAACTAAAAGAAATTATGCTTTATCTTTTCCTTCCATATACTATTGGGACTTTTCTTTTGAAGTGTTCCCTGTTGAATTTTTCAGACCTCTTCATCAGAGCCCCATCTAGTTGCTCTCTCGAATGTCAAAACACCTCTCTCGTTTTATCTTGCGTCAGTACACCACTGCTTTTCTTTGGTTACAGTGTACATGCAGAAGCCAGGTACGCATGCCCCCGGTGTGGAACTCACCCTGCAACATGTGAGTCAAGCACCCCAACCATGTAAGCTATCCCTCTGAGTGCAGTATTCTGCTACTTTATAAAAGCATCTTCAGGGAAAGATTAAAAACCTACCATGGCATCTTGTTCAATGAGAATCTATTTTTAGAAACTATGCTTCATCTACAATTTGGATTTGCGCAGTACAGAAGCAAAGGATAGTCCTAGCTTATAAAATCTTTGCTTGATATTTTCGAAAAACTGACATGCTTGCATTCTGAGGCAAATCTAAAAGCATTTAATTTACACAATGAACCGATCATATTTCTCGGGGTCAAGGGGGTTAGTATGGTAGAGACTTGAGGGGAGCCACTGGCTGCTGGACGGAGAGTCATGAATTCCATTATCACGAATCTTACACCCGTTGTGCAAGCCAATCCGCAGCATAAGCCGTGAGCACTGGTTAGTCAATTTTGCAGCCGCTTCTTGTCGATTTCCCCGCCTTTCTATTGACCAAGAAGCGAATTTAGTCTTCAAACAGAGTTGTAGATACGGATTCCTACCTAAAGAAATGATCAATTCTCGCTTCACACTTGCTGTATTCACCTGAATCCATGGTGAACATATCATCTAACTTCCACTTCGGTGTCATATTGTTTGGAGACCTACTTCAACCTAGAAGCTAGAAGAAAGCTTCGATTTTGAGGCCATCGATGATGAGTCTATACTACTTATATTGCTCCTCTTGATACTGGGGGAGGGCAATTTTGACTTCCCTTCCATTCAACCGGTTGTTCTTTCCACAAAATCTATTACTGTGCCCCATATAATAAGGAAAAAGCTCATGACATCTTTCATTATCGTCGAGAATCAAACACCATTACTCGATTCATTGGCACCATCTGTTATCATTTTTTTAGTATTACGGACATCTTACATAGGCTCAATTCTAGCAGCACGGTTGAATAGCTTGGCCTCTATATAATTGACTGAAGACAGTAGGTACTGTTCTCCTAAGTTATTGAGAAATGAGGAAAGAAGACAGTCAATATAAAAAGCGGATTTTCTGCTCGAAGACAAACGCCTTCTTGAGGATAAGGAAAAAAAAAGGAAAATCTCCAAAACAAAGAGGCCCCACCTAAGATATGTATCCTTTGATGCGATGTTAGATAAGGATAAAAGTTAGAGTTTATTATATTGTCCAAAAGGTTCAGTTCAGGTGAGCATCCCATGACTGTCTGTCCTTTATCATAAATTAAAAGTTTTTACTGTGCAAGTTTTCAAAAACAAATCGCTGATATATTATTGACATCTCTCGGACTCTTGCAGCTTGGACCTATCTGTTTGCCTTTGAAATTCCAAACGGTGCGTGCGTCTCTCTCTATACACACACTCACCCCCACCCACCCCATATAATATATATATATATATATATATATATATATATATATATATATATATATATATATATATATATAGAGAGAGAGAGAGAGAGAGAGAGAGAGAGAGAGAGATTGAGATTTATGAGTAGCATTACTGCTTTTTTCTTATACTAAAGGCAATCTGGCAACAAAATAGGATCCTAGCTGTTAGACAGCACAAGACTGCTTATTTGAAGGAATGTAGGGTGAACGAGAAAGCTTCACACTTGGTAGTATATTTTTTTGGTCAAGACATTAGTTGTACTTTGGTTGTATGTCCCCTTTCCATTTTTCACAACAAATGTTATTTTAAGATTTGTTGCTTACATCTTCCAAAATAGATGTCATCGTTCAAAAAGAGGATAAAGAAGAAATAAAAGAACACTCTCAACGGAATAGCAATATTATATCCTTAACTATCATACAAGGCTTCAACAGTCTCTTTAATCAGATCGCCAAGAACATGTATCTCCAATTGAATGAAGAGTAATTCTGATTCTTCTGCTAAAACTCTAAATTCCCAACCAAAATCCCACATGCAGCTTATATCGAGCCGGTGACATAAAAGATCCCTCTTTAATATCACAAAAAGATCATTCTTGGAGCAAAATTCGTTCATAATCTGATAGCTTAAAAGGCCCTCCAGGTCCTGGCAGAGCTCTTCCACTAATGCATCCAGCAAAATCCTTGCCTTCTGGTTTTGCAGGTTAGGATTTATGATCAGGGAATGCTGCCGTGACATTTTCTGGCTTTTACACTTCATCACTTCAAGCATGCAATCCATTATAATCTTCTTGCTGCTTGCATCAAATTCCTTATAATTCATGGGACAAGAGGAGCTGGAGATGTCGATATCAAAACACTCTTGTGCAGCACAAAGGAATGATGAGCTGCTTAGAAGAAGCTGCTTTAGCTCATTCTTTTTACCAGCAATGGAGACTTCAAGGCTTATGGTACTATGATCCTTTTGTTGATTAACTACTTTGATGGGTCTAGTTCTTCTACCGTGATGGTTCTTGTGTTCCTTTTGAACTGATAAACCAATAAATTTGGTTTTGCTAATGCCTGCAGACAAAAAAACAGGTTTAAGTAACTTAGCAGTCGTAATCATACAACCATTGCAGCGATGTGCATTAACAAAAAAGAAAAAAGAAAAAAGGAAAAGAAGAAGCTCAAGCCATGACCATTACAGACATGATAGAAATCTAGTTATGTTTTCTGTACAAAGTGCACTGAAGCTAAGTGGCTTTTCTCCAGCAACCAAATCTGCCTATGTTCCTTAGGCTAGCTCAGCTAGTGTAGGAACTATATGCAATCCCTGTTGTTAGTAATACATAATTTAATGTTATCAACTGCCTTTTGAATCTATTACAGACCATAGGTTTCATATATGATCAGATGATGTCAAGCTGTAAATTAGGCATTGAATTTCCACAAAAGTTCATCAGTCTGACCAATAGTATTTGCAAGATGGTAGGATTCTCTGGAACTCATCTATGTTCATCACATCCCTATTACGCAGAAACACGCATGTTTGCATGTGTATACATCCAACACACACAGAGTATATGATACGGGAAAGGGGTTTGCTTTTTATTTATCTCGACTGCTTGCTAGGCTTAGGCAGAGCCCACCAGATGAACATCCTTGGAACTCCTGACATAGTTTCTGACACCCACCCTAACCCCTAGTTGGGTGGGCCATCCTATTTGAGCAGAAATTATATGGTTGATCACAGTATCAAAACTAAAACCTAAGCCTCTTCCCACACTAAGTGTGTTCATTACATGGATTTTTAGCCTCTATTTCCATTTGTCTTAGAACCAGACCTGCAATTAAATCCAAATTACCAAGATCACATTTTATGGTTTCCTTACGATAACTCTTAGACCTTCCTCAATTTCTTTCTTAGTTTGTATCCTCCAACTTCATTCATTGCACTGAGCTCCATTTGATGCCCTTCCAGACATCAAACTGCCCTGAAGGCAAAATTTTCTGATCGGTTGTCCACGGGCTTTTCCCTTAACAGGCTTGTTTTCAAGTTTGACTTTCATACTTGCAAACCCCTTAAAAGTCGAGTTGAAAAGACATCTCTTATTTACTTAAAAGTAAGTTGGTAACATTCTGATGGCAAGTAACAGGCAACCAGAGAAGATTACTGTAGGAAATGAACATCTGTAGTGCAAGATGCATTTTACTGGCTCTGGTACACTGTTGGGTTGGTTTCCTGCCTTTTATCGGGTTCTAAATGGACATGACGGTTGATATTCAGAATTGTCATACTGTTGTCGCCGACGATAATACATACACTACACTATTGTACGTCACATAGGTACAGAATGCAAGTGCAGGATACATCTTTGCTCACTAGTAAAGCAATAACCAACCAATACTCTATGTAGTATCTCTATCACATAACATTAAACTAATTTCATGTTAGAACTTTGAGTTAAGAAATATCTGAAATAGTTAGTTCCGTGTCGAACACGAATTGGGGTGTCAGACACTGGTAGATGTCCCTGATAGAAGTGTCTGTGACATAGCGGCCTACCTTGAATTCCTGTCGGTGCATGTCACTCGATATAAAGTGGGAAGGCCCACATGTTTCTTGAGTGTATTCTCATTAAGGACAGTCGAAAGACGAGTAATTTTGTCACCATGTTGTGAAATTATATGGAATCTAAGTCTGTTCTGACTCTGGCATGCACACATAAATTGCTAAAGAGGACGAACCCTTTATCTTTGCGTCTGGCCGACAGAAACAAAGAGACATTTCACTTATTATTGTTCGTGTACCTTCATTGGAAATTGCCGAACTATTTGGTGATTTGTACTAGCGATTCTGGATAGGGCTGGACGTAACCAAGAATCGATTGCAGAGAGAAGATCAGTGCAACTGTCAACAGTAACTGGGAAAAATAAATATTTATTCAAATATTAGCTACCTTCAAGATTTTTCCTTGAGCCATCCTTTGGGTCCTGCTTGTGAAGTTGGTGAAGAGAGGGGTAACCTGCAGCTGCAGATGAGGGAGCTTCTTCCCTTCTAGGATTCAAAACTACATCTCCTTTGTACTTTGAGCTTGCCTAAAAACATTGTGCGAGTTATTATAACCAAGATATGCTTACAGGAGAAAAACATGATGCATTCTTTGAACAAAAACAAGCTATCTTACGCATGTAAACATTCATGAACAATTCTTTTAGCACCACGATCAAAAGAATTATACTAATTTCATTTCAAGGAACTGAAGAAGCAAGCAAAATCGCACTGCAACTGACCATCATATGCTTCGGTGGAACTTTTGCTTTCTCTTTTCTTTTACTTATGTGATCACTGAATTTTGTCAATTCACGTCCCGGCGACCCGGTCCGAATGTCATTCCTCGATCTGCTGCTGCATCTCTCAACTGGTTCCTTCCTTATACTCGATTTGTTCGATGGCTTTCTCAGCTTTTCGGCCTTCAGTGCTGCCAAAGGTCTTGAGAAAACCATAAATTTCTGACCATGATTCTCTACCAACGTTGGAATTTTTCTTGGTTTCTTATCTATTTCTTCCCTCTTGGTCCTCACAGAACTATTCAGCATTGCACTGGTTCTGTTGATCCTGCCTAGCTTGTTGAGTTCCTCTGCTTTTTGTTTCTTTCCATTCTCTAATAACTCCTGCTGTTCTTGAATCATCTTTCTCCTCTCTGTATCTTTTCTATGCAGTTTGGATATAACCATTGGCTTTATGATCACAATAGGTGGAATTTCTTCTGATCTCCCTCCACCTATCTTCATTTTCTCACCGTATATGCTAGAAGCAACACCACTGACCGACCCGGATCTCAATAAAGATTTCCCATGACTAACATGATTCTTGAAGAGACCAGTTATTTGCATACTTTCAATAATTTTCTCCAGTTCTCTTCTTCTTGGATCCATACTCTCATCGGGATGTTGGTATAGTCTCGGCATTGCCATATCAATAGTAAAGAATGTCTTTTGCGAGCAATCATTTCCATCTTGAGTTCTCCGTCTCGATTTTGGAGGCATCTCTCTTTCTTGGCTCTCCAATTTATGATCCAGTTTTCTTGGTTTTCCTTGCCTTTCTAACCTTTGATCATATCTCCATGACTTTTCTGGCCCTTGATCGTCCGCTGGAAGTTCTTCAAGACCCATTAGTCTGGCAATCACATTAGGCATTCTCGCCTTCTTCCCCTCAGAAACAGAACAAATGGTACCCAGAGAAACGCTATTTGGTGATGTTCTCCCCGTTTCAGAGGGAAACGGCAGCAAGTTCTGCTTTGCCAGGCTCTCCCTGATGGCTTCTCTTAATTGTTCATAGCAATTTCTCGATGACCCACAACCCGGAACGCTGTGTTCGATGCTTCCCTCAGTTCCATCACCTAATCCGTAACCTGTTCTCATTGTCTTCATCTCAACAACACCATTCAAATTGCCCCTAGCAATGTCCTTTTCTCTCCTAGAGTGTTGAGTCCTATCAGTTAGCGTATGCCCAGATGGAAAACTTCATTTGGATGACATGACCATGGATCAGGCATACAAATGCAACACGCACTGCCCCGTGTGTAACATTTCAAATCAACAAAATATTCAGTGGATATCACACAATTCACATGGATTATAGAGAAAATAATAATAAAATGGATTCAAATTCTCACCTCCTCGCACCTCAAGCCACAAGGACGGATTCCGCCGTATTTCGAGGTAAAAGCCACCGCCGTAATTCAAATTCTAAAATGGACTATCCCGACATGTAAAACTTCATCTGCTTGCTGTAACAATGCATCAGTAGAACACATACGGATACGAAAAGTTTACTGCTCCCTCTGTAACACTTCAAATCAGTAAGACTTCCAATAAGATCACGCAATTCACACGCGTTCAAGTGAAACATAAGAATACAATTTAATCATATTCTCACCTCCTTGCTACCCAAGTCAGGGTACAATAGTGCAGTACTTTTGAGCCGCAAAACTCCAGAAAAAACATAGAAAATGAGTTTTCTGCTGTATGAGTGGTGTTTAATCGAGAGGTTTACAAAGCTATCGAGGACGAAGCAGCCCATGTGACCATATTCTTTAAGGACGACGTCTATAGTTCTTTGCTTGTTCAGGCATCAAAAGTACGGGGGATAAAGACAATTTTGGGAAAACACAGCTGACATTCAATAATTTAACGAGTCACCGCCAAGTTTTTCAAAGGTGGTAGACGCGGTTCTTGCTCTACATTAATGACTCCGTTAGATCGAGTGCGTTTTCACTGGCCGGTTTGACCAATCGTAGCGTGCTTTCTTTTTCATGTGATTAAGAAGAGAACTACATTCGCTTACTAGTAAGCTCATTGACAGGAAAAACTTCAAAATGAGTGACACTTATATTAAGTTGATCACATTCATATAGTATCCTTTATCAAGGCCAGTGAGCCCATCCTAGGTTGTTCTATTCTTAATATCTTTCTTTTTTGCTTCTTAAGTTATTAGTCACGGCTAAGAAACCTTCAAGTGCCGGGCCCTGGTTACCTACCCCACAGTGGTAGCTCCATGGCAGGGCTCTCTGATGCCCGCTTGCAGGTGCCCAGTTCGATCTTTGGGGAGTGCATGCTTTTGTTTTTGGTAGGCATCTTTCTCCCGTTGTAACCAAAGGAAAAGAGACTGGCTTCTTTTTCATTGATACTTTTCCTTTTTACTTTGGGTTACAGATAATTAACATACTAGATCTTGTGGCCATCTTTGTTAAGCAGACTTCCATTAGATATCTATGACAATGATATTATTAAACTTGTGGCTTTCAAGTCAGAGGTTCTTGAGTTGATCCTCCTGCGACAAGATAGAGGTGATCGATCAACCTCGCCCGATGGTTCAAAGAGGAGCTGAAGCGCCTCCAGAAGCGGAACTTAGGAGAACTGGATCCAAAACCTGAAACGAAAAAGTGACCTCCTTGGTCTGATTACCCTTTCATGCATGTTTATTGAATGAAACAGGAACCAAATGAAAGCCTGATCCAGACATGAACCGGACACGAAAAGGGTTGATAAGGTTTCGGTTCTAAATTTTGGTGGGACCAGACGGGTCTAACAGGAGAATCGTGAGTTGTTTGAGACCATCATTTCAATAATAGTGAAACATACAATTTTATCTCATGACCATCCACCATGTCATCTCTTTAGATGAGCATAGTTCGTTATTTCCAAAAATATCATGATCGAGGGCTGATACATCATTGACCATGATGCGTCACAATCAATGGTGGATACATGAATCTTTTTGGGGTGAGGGTTTTTTATATTTTGCTTTCATAAAGCATTTATATTTTTTATATAGATTGATAAATCCGAAGCATTTTTAAATTTCGAGTAGAATGCATGTCTCACCTCGCTCTAAAGTGCGTCTGCCACTAATCACAATGACCTCATCGAATGTGTGTATTAGATGTGTGGAATATGTTGCGTTTGTTTATGTATGGGGACTTTTGCTCATAGGAGTTGAGCAGCGGCGGGTGAACTAGAAAGGATTCTAGTAGCCCACCAGTATAAGCCTGGCCTGGCCTTTTATGTGTAATATTAAAGTTCATATAATAGCCTACGGTTTATATCGTGGGTGAATCTTATATCCTATGCTTTGTATATGAAACTATATATTTATGTCTGTGTGTGTTACGCTTTGGCCTCCCATTATAACAAAAAGAAAAGGAAGTGCTTCTTCTGGATTTTTTTTCCAGCTGCCCATGGCTAACGTATGTTTTTATTCATGACTGTTGCTTGGGGAATGCGAAAGGATAAAGCTCGGGCAAGTTGTCATGAAGAAAATGTGTGATTTGAGCACAAAGAGTCACGGCTCACCCCCCTCGAGGCTCACCCTGAAAGCACATTCGAGTTGAAGGTCAAGAGTTCGACACCCAGGGGCATGCACATCATGTATGGCTGCCTAACACTTGCTTGCTCATTAAAGCAAATTGCATAAAACGAATCACATGCCCACAACTTCATCATATGAATTTAGTGCACAAAACGAACACATGCTCAGGTGTCAAATGTGATGCTTTACCTGGTCATTTAAATCGGACCTCCATTTCGATACAATGAGGAGTTTACTATGGTCAGTTTCATTCGTGGAACAAATCATGCCTCTACGTGTGCACCCGGCTACATAGGCCGAGTGCTGACCCACTTTGTCTCAGCTGCACCACCCTAAGGCACTCCTATTGCCCGTTCAAAGCACTCAATACTCCTAACCTTAAGTGCAGTGATGGATCTAACAGACCTGAAATTTCGAAAACCAACTTAAAGCTTATAGCCCATGGTAGGATCTATGGGCTATAGTACCTAGTTTGCCCTACCCTAAACCATTCAAAGGGCTATTTACCCCATCTTAAGAGAGTTTCTAGGTCCACCACTGCTTAAGTAGAACCTTATGGTAAGGAGCTTCAAAGACCAACTTCTCCTGCATTAACTAACATGTCAGCTGCACAGATGCCATAGCGCTCGATCCTGTAGAATTTGAATAAACACCTTTAGACACAAAGTGATGGCACATTTGTAAGAGTTTTGGAGATGTCACATTGTGTACAACACCATAATAGCCAAAGAATTTGAGTACAAAGAAGAACCCATTAACATTGGGTGGAAGAAGCAGTTCCTTGTCTAATCACCTCTTTTCTTCATGCACAATCTTGACATCAAGTTGGGATTTCTTGGGTTGCAAGTCTGCCTCCGGTGAGGATTTACCCTTACGCAACCGGTTGTTTGGTGTTTGTTAATCTTTTGCTACGAGGTGTGAACCTCAACATTAATGCACACCAAGTATTGATCACAACTCCGAAGTTAAGTGTGCTTGAGAAGGTGGTATCAACGTTGATGGGGTAACATCTTCTATGGTTCTCGAGTTGCACCAACCACAAAAGATTTGCTCAAGGTTAATCATTCACAACTTGAGGTTGGGTAGGTTGTTATCGGATTATGTCCTCCTTTAAGCCAAGAGAGCCATGCCTGACACACCATAGGGATGGCAATGGGGAGGCGAATTTTCACTCCATCGGCATCTGTCCTGTCCCGCTTCAACTTATAAATATATTTTTTAAGTACAAAATTATTTAATATTATATATTCTATATAAAATATAAATTTTTATGGTAATTTATATCTTTAATATTATTATGTATATTTATAGTTATAGTTATATAAAAATATATACATGTAAAATACTTATAAACATATATAAGCAGGGTGAGTTTAACTTAAACCCGATCTCACCCCTCTCGGCCTGTGAATATTTCTTCCCACAACAGGGAAGTTTTTTTCTTTGAGAATCCACCCCACGTGCCCGGGCCGGGATGGGTACCTGCAGGGTAAGTAGGAATTGCCACCCCTTATTCAGCCACCAACTATGTCTTCTTTTAATTTTCCTCATTTTAGGCGAGGCGGACGTGCCTATGGGTATGCCCACGGGACCAAACAGCTCACATTTCTTAAACATCTTATTACGTTTTCATGTATCTCAAAATGGGAAAATGTGCAACAAATATGATGTGCTAGAATGGATCAAGATCTTGATCGGATCGGCATCATATTCAGCCCGTGGTTCAACTTATATTCGTTCTCACTCATTCTGTGGGCATGACCAAGCAGCTTCACACCGTAGCACTGGGTTTGGCTTGATAAATATATGTCAATACATCTAAAATCTAAATTATACTACTACCGCTTTTTTGTGTGTGTGTCCACACACACACACACACACACACACATATATATATATATATATATATATAGAGAGAGAGAGAGAGAGAGAGAGAGAGAGAGAAACTCTACTTTTGCACTAAAAATGGCATATTTATTTATAATGAGCAGCATTCAACTTGCAATTTCAAGACCTTGAGCTTGCCTTGGTTCATTATGAATATAATATGAGATTGAACAACCCATATTCGTGCCAGCTGCATATCTAACTTGAGATGAGGATGTAGGAAACGCCTTAAACTTGAGGAAATAGCCCATGAATTCAACCATGAGCTATACATTCTTTTGTAGTGGGAAGAAAAGACAACGTCGTGCACGGTTGTATTATAGCCCATGTTATTTCTGTGGGCTATTTATTCAAATTCACCCAGCAGACACCCTACCTTTTTCCACAACCATGTCAAGACCACACACAAAAAAATGTAAACAAGGTCACACTTGATAAAAAGAAAATAGCGTTTTTACCATTGAAAACTTTGTGGATCTCACAGAGACTTCCCCTAGATCCAACTCCATGTATTAATTGGATCTTCCAGGTCTGCCTACATAACTAATGGATCTAATTTTTGGTTAACAGACCATGACACGAATGGGTTCAGCATGCCGGGTGGTGTGAACCTATTCATGGGTGATGTCGCGACGCCGCTACATCACTAGAAATAAAAAAAATTAATAAATCAATATAAATTCACCCAGCTGAACTTCACCTCACCTCCAAAAATTTTCTAGGTCTGCCACTGTCGGCAAGGGTCACTGAACCAGACCTGGGTAGGTTTGGCCTCTGTTCAGGCTGAAAGGGCTTCAGCTTGGCAAAAGAGCATATTGATGATGGGTGCTTATGAAACTATGTTTATACGAACAAAAATATGATGTCATAATTTTTGTTTTGTGGTTTCTCCTATAAAAATGATAACGCTATAGGACTGTGCCGGTTTCAGTTTGAGTCCTAGATAGTTTGGAACCCAAAAAAACATTAAAAAATTTAAAATAACTGAAAAAGAAATATGGAACCAGCGGTTTGGAACTGTCGGTTTCGGGTTCTGGTTGTAGAGTAGGTAGAACAGGAATCAAACTGGGTGGTCTTCGATTCTTGGTCCAGCTTGGCCAGTTCCAGTTTTCACCGGTTCTTGGTCCGGTCTGGATCGAACTACCAGGCTTGTTCCAATCCGCTCATGTTTATTTGATATAATTCATAAGCTATAGCTTTAGTATAACAAAGAAAGCACATATCTGCGAAGGATAGGAGTGTTCAAGGATACGCAAGAACCGAGCTTAACCGGCGGTTTGATTCAATATTAGATGTTGAACGGTTTGGTTTGGTTTGGTTCAGTTTTGACATGAAAACTAATAAGCGATTTGGTTCATGATTTTAGTGTTGGAACTGAACTATGAGAACCAAACCGAACCAAGTATATGATAGATGACTTTGGTGTCTTATCGAGCATGAAACAGCATGAAGGATGGATTGAGCACTGTAAAAAACCATTGAAGGGCACCGAATAAGACATTCTATTCTTTTCTTAGACATTTGGCCAAGATAAGTGTAGTATTTGTCCTTACCAGTTTAATATTTATTAGTTGTTTATTGACCATATGATAGGGTAATGCTCAACCCTTTCACTGTCATTCTTATGTTGCACTACAACAACAACTATGATTCAAACTGAACCAAACCTAACCATTATACAGCTTGTTTCGGTTCTCAAAATATCAGGAACTGTGAATAGTGGTTTGATTTAAGGTTGAAGCCAGAACTGAACCATGAACACCTAGGCCATGGCGGCGAAGGTGCTTGCAGAGCCCAATGAATAGCACTTCTTTCTATCGTCCCTTTGGCCCAAACAGATGAGGACTAACTCGCCGGGTGCCAATTTGTGATTAGCTCCACGAGTTCGTCGTGTCACTCGGTGAAACTCTTGGTACATTATTTAGTTTAATACTCCTACTTATGGTAGGGTTAATCTTTTCATTGGATTAAGTAGTTGTAATTAGTTTAATAAATTCCTTAAATAATTCATATAGCTTTTCATGTCATATGTACTTAAATCCAGCATTTCATGTTACCTTCATTTTTCTTTTGGTCAAATGGAAAGGCCGAAGCGAGACATATGTCTCTAGGTATTGAACTCATGACCTTCACCTTGTGGGTGACCCCTAACCAGATGAGCTATTGCTTGGTAAACTTCATGTTACAGTTTTACATTACATTTTCTCTAAACCCTCAAGCTAGTGTGCTTATCCAATCACTGTTCACTAGAGGTGGCTCTTTACACAAAAGAAAGAGCTCCTTTTTTCGTTACAAGAGGAGTCGGAAGCCGATGCCTAAAACAGACACCCACACATGCACCGTATGGGAAACTCCCCATCCGCAGCAACAGCTCTGGGAAAGACTTCCTTTTAGATATCATGAATCAAAAGCTGGCTACATTCCTATGACATTTTCATGTGGTTTTGTTGGCCATTAATAGATCAAAAGCCTTGGAGAGATTTACCAAATAAATAATTCTTGAAAACACAAAGGCAACTTATATCTCAATATTAAAGGACCAGGCTGACAGCATCATGTTTTTAGCTATCTAAATGTGTGCGTGAGAGATGGGGCTGAATTTGCACTTTGCATTTTTTTTCTTTTAACATTTAATTCTTTCAATTACAACTACTACTAAGCCTTATAATTTGCCAGTTAACTCAATATAAACTAAATCACTCTTTATAGTTTCTTTCCAACACTTTTGTAGTCATCATTTTCCTCTTCTCACATTTTCACAATCTAATTTTTTGTCTTTTTACAAGAACGTACTTTGGTCATCCTTCTATATGTTCAAAGCATCTTAAACGATTTTCCCTCATTTTATCTTTTATTGGTGTTACTCTCAATTGTTGTATACAATCTTTCCTTGTGTAACCACTTATCCATCTCAACATCTTTAATTATGCTATGAACATCTTTAAACATATTGATGATCAACTACCCAACACTTAGAATCATAAAATATAGTAGGTCTAATTGTTGCTCTATAATATTTATCTTTTAACTTTAATGGTATTTTCTTATCTGATGCTCCTCTCCAGTTTAACCAACATTAATTTTATGCAGCTAATGCTTCACATGTCCCAAAGATTTTTATTTATACTCTTCTTGAATACTGTAACTTCTAAACACACATGCATGAAGAGAGAGAACTTGTGATAAGCAACAAACAATATCTATATTATTGTATCCAAAGAGTACCGAAATGAACGCTTTTCAATTTTTCTTTGAACACGGTGGAGTAGGAGAAAGCAAGCCCTCTCCCATCTCTTTTATTCTCCATCGAAACTGGCAAGTCTCTCTCTATTGCTCGCACATACAGGGAGGGGAATTGGCTCACGAACTATTTACTTTTCGATTAACCAAAGGGTATCATCGGTGGACCTCAATCCGTTTCTTTTGCAAGTCCAGCAGAAAGTTCCAATTTGAGCAATAACCATGTCACACCACAATCAATTTAAATTCACTACATGGACAGATTGTACACTTGATCCATTGTGGTGACAGGTTAAACTTTATTATGTTGGAATATAAATGAATGATGTGCCGATCGTTTTGATCAACGAACGCTGTTTTTACATAATATGCATATGAATGCTACGATAAAAGCAGTTCAATGCTGGAGCAAAAAGAAACATTTATAACTAACCACGCGTGGTTCAAAGACCACAACCAACAAAAACACCTATCGAAAGCCCCCGGCAGACAGAGACGTTCTAAGGACTACAGAGCACCAGCCAACTCCAAGATCCAAAGACTAGAGAACCATGAATCTTGTCCTGAAACAACAAATCCGCATGTAGAGAATCATCACCTTCTTTCCCGTCTTAGTCATCAATTGGCCTTCGCAAGGTAAAGAAAACAAGTCGAGCTCACACTCTGCAAGCGCCGAACATATTCACTTTTAAGTTTCTTTGCAGCATTGGTGTCAGGTTCCCCCCACCCCCCCTTTCGTATTTGGAAGATTCAGCCCAAACAAATATACCTCTACAAGCCCAACTGTGTTCCTCATCATCACCAGTTACTTCTCCGCAATTTAGAGCAACCAGATCGGCAGTGCTGGTGCTGTGAATGTTCACGCACCACAACAAGTGGATCTGAAATCACTGCAGGTTTTCAGGAGGTTAATTTCATCCTTGGGTTGAAGGGTCAATGGCCACTAATTATGGAAGACCTTTTTTGCTACAAGGAGAAGCCACCCCACATGGGCAGTACCGAGATATTCTGATCATTTGGCATCGCAAGGGAGATCACCAGAAGATTTTTTCATTCCTTGATCTAGCGGCGTGAAAGAAGAGAACCTGAGGACAGGCATACTCGAAGTCCATGTTCCAATAGTATAATAGACAGTAAGCCAATAACTAACTATGTCTAGCTACGAGGAGTGGCTTGAAGTGATCGATCTGATTTTATTATCTGAAAAGTTGGAAGTTTTTTGGAACAATGGTACTCAAATCACCCAGTTATATTATTACACAAACTGAAATCCAATCCCGTGTTGTAGAACTATAAATTTGAAGCAGAAAGTTCCACCAAAAGAAAAACAAAGACTGAATTGGAGATTCTATTTCCAGACACAGAACAAACTTTCAGTATCTTTCGCAAGAAACAATCTAGCAACAAATACAAAGTTTTGGAGAGAATTAATTGGGTGCTGTAATCATATTTAACTTGGAGCCGAACTCATACCTGATTTAAGTAGTGCAATCCGCTGCTAGACACGAACATGTGAATTGATTGGAATTGAAAAGAAAAAGGAGAACGTTCGCAAAAATGCAGACGGGTCCAGGCAAAATAGCCCTGCGTAACCCTCCCAAAATAAAATTTGGCCAGCACGCATGCGCCAAGGCGTAGACACTATGCATGTTCTCTTTACTCGATCTGGTACAAACCATGCGCAATAAAAGAAACAAATGAGGGATTTTAAAATATCTTACGGAGGTAAGCTACCGCAGTTCTTCACAGGTTCTTCAGTTGGATAGGTCCCATCAGTCGAACCACCTCCATCGTGTCCCGAAAAGAGGCTCGGATCTTGGCGGAGTTGAACCACCATCATCCCAAGACAAGTCCGCATGAGCACAACACCCCCAACATTTTAGAACACGAAATTCACGTTTCCTGTTTAAAAACGACATTTACTTTTCCGAAAAGTTGGCAAAACATCATTACCAAAACAGAACCAGGTTAACAGTTTGAGGCTGGAAAAAATTTGAAACGATTCCGAACCAGATTAACTAAAAAATTTCAAAATCAAACTGATAGTTGCTGGAAAGGAACGGGGGCATACTCGATGCAGACAGCCTTGAGGGCTCTACCGCCATTGAGCTAAAGATCCACAATGCACATAATAGGACTTTTCCTCTATAAAAGTAGGGAAACTAAGACGCCAAAAGATTTAATTGGGTACCACAGAAAACATACCAACCAAGAGAGAATGGCACAGTGAATCCCGATAGCTTTCTGCAAAACAGCTTACATAAATGCTAGCTAATAAAAAAAATGTGAAATCATTAGTAATTCAGACGTGGAGCAACAAAAATCAACTAAACTCCACGGCGGTGCGAATACCGGTACAATATCAACGCCAAGAGAAACTAAAAGCAGGGAAACAGCACGAACAGAGAAAATCCGCGCCCCAACGATGGCAGGGTCACCATGAACCTCCACCGACCCCTACAAAGATGCGGTGTCCTTCCTTCTGGTGAAGGCCACAATCTGCCGTTGTCTTGTAAGAGCATCCAATGTACGCATATTTAACCAGCAACCAAAAAGAAAGGCAACAACATAGAACAGCATGTGTACACCTTTTGCAAAACAGAAGGTTATCTGATTATATACTGATTCTAACAAACAGTAACATATATTCCCCCACGGACAACATTCAGAAAGTTGCAAAGAAAATTGGCTAAAAACTTGTAAATCGACGGCGGTAGGCCTCCAAGCAAATAAACATAGTCTTAATGACTCCCATGCAAAGAAAAGGACCATCATCTTTTGCCAATGCATCGCGTGTAAGGAAAGCACAAGGAAGAAATATACATCACGAATCAAACAGCCGATCTGAAGAGGAAGGAAAATTCAGATTTCAATACAAAATTAGCTCCACCAGCAGATGGTCTTCTCAGCAACACTTCTTGTGGTTCCAGATTTGATCTCACAATAAGCCACCTTCATGCTCCAGCTGCGATCTCAGCCTCATGTGATTGTCTTCGCGAGTTCAATGATCCACTAACATCACAATGTACACCAAGAAATATGACCAGAAGGATGCAGCACCTATTGGTGATGTCCCACCTTCGTACAACTTTTAAATGCAACAGGAAAAGATAAAAGAAAGCAGCCGCATGTGTGTGTTCTACAAAGAGTCAGGTTCGGAAACTGTAATTTGATTTATGAAGTGGCATAAAACTAGAAAGCAGATCACCAATAGGTCAACCCGCAATTCAGACTAGAGAACCACATCAAGGACTCCACTGCTTAGTCGTATGAGATCAATTCACGTTCTTTATAAAATTGCAACTGATAACACACCAAGATGCCTAAAAACCGGGAAATCTATGAAGGTCAAAAACGATACGCCGCATTTGAATTTCAAATTCTCAGCCAGCTTTTGCATCAAAAGGGACTTCCAACTTTCAAATAAAAGGCTAGAAGCAACTAATTACGCATTCAAATTTTTGCATCAGTAGAAATATTTATGGATTTGTAGCATCAGGACACCGGAGCCTTAAGATCTTAATCAGAAAAAACTTACATGAATTAAAAAACAAGAAGATAAAGGTAAATTTGTGACCATATGCTCCTGAAACCATAGTCAAGTATATCGGGGATCAATGTTCTTCAAGATATTGGTAGTGAAAACTCAAATGATTGCAAATTCAAACCTCGGAGGTAGTCAGTTGAAGTGAAGAAACCAAAACATCACGTCATTCGCCATACCTGATTCCCACGGTTGGGTAGAATCGCGTAGAATGGCACGTCCATCCTTATCAAACCATCATGCTGGTATGTATTGCTGTGAGAGCATGTGAGTTGATCACGGAGAGCGGAACGAAGAAAAGAACAGAGAAAGCAGGAAAGGAAGAGACCGACACAAGACACAAGGGAGGGCCCGGGCAAAACAGCCCTGCGACACTCTCCCAAAACCCAAGAAAAGATAAATTTTATTGAGCTTTTGACTGGCCCGCAAGCGCACCCGCTAAGGCACAGCCGATTCAGCACAACAATTAGCAATGCCACCGGGCCTCTCTTTTTCTCCCTTACAACTCTTTTCTTTTGAACAAACGAATTCCTTTCCCCTTCACCTTCAGATACCTTAACAAATTCATCTCAAATACACCTTCCAAAAACATCCAATCCCTCAAGGAAGATGAACGTCAACGGCACCACTGTCCTAGAAATAGACCATCCTGGATATCTCGTCAAACAAGCAGTGACACGAAATGGATACGGCCAAGTGCAATCTACCTATGCCGCGTGGAACCATGCACATCCCACCCCACCTCGTACAGCATCCCCAGCACTCGTTCACCCCTCTGCCCCAGCTGCTGAGACCTACGACGAAAGATAACCCTTTCTTTTCATGAAGATCTCAAGAGAAGGGAAACAAAGACGACCTGAAAATGCCAAACGACAACAAAAATCAGAGCTGAAGCCAAAAATAACACTTAGCAGTACATACAACCAATTTATCACCCCAATTTAAGATAACACAACAAGAGAACAAATTGAACAAAAGGGAATTTTCACTCCATAACAGAAAAAGGATAACCTACCTAACAAGAACCCAAAAACCAACACAAAAAAGAGAAAGACCCAAGTTCATGACACGGTTTCCACAGGAAGCAAATGGATAAAATGCCATATTTCACGAAGGAGAATCAAAATAGAAAGAAGGAATCTGATAGACGCATATAACATCAAACCCATAATCACAACACGAACGATGGTAACCAGATCGAAGAACCAGAACTACCACAAGAGTAACCTGAATCCCACAACATAATCGACGGAACACAATCAAACCGAAGAAGAGGAAAAAGATCCTTCATTTTTTAAAAAGCCAAAGAACTTCATCCCAAGATCTAAATCAAAACGCCTTCAAAGAACATCACAACCAAATTAAGGGACAGAAAAGATAAGCGAACTAAATAGACCATCCAACACCATGATAAACCCAATCAGATCTAAAAGAATAACATCAGAAAAAGCAGATAAGAAGAACGAGAAAAACAGGAAACGGATTAAGAAATTACGGAGAGAGGAAAGGCAGAGAATCATAGCAAAACTCATCACGACGAGGGAAAGACAAGCGCGTCGAAACCCTAGCCGCCATGGAAAAGAACTAAGATGAGGGTTGGCGCATGGGTTTATTTATAGAGAAACAACGTTCGGTGGCATCAGATGGACGGTGGATTTGCTTCATTTTTTTCTCCAAAATCCAACGGTGGCGAGCAACTCTGACTGTACTAAACCAGTCAAAAAGGAACACGTGTCCTCGTCAGTGCCCAGGACCGCAAGCAACGCAGAGGCGGCGAAATTAGCGTGAAATTGCATTTATCTTCATTTTCTAGCACCTTGTAACGTTATTATACTTAAGAATAATAGGGTCGTGTAGGAGTTATACTCCCGAACCGTAACCATTCGATTGCCTTTTTACTAAACGATCAAGACCGCGCCTTGTTGGGAATTATATACTATCGACAGCTCTATCATTCTTTATATGGAGATAGATGATGATGTACAACTCAATCTAATCTATACTTAAACCTATTTAAATATTTTCATTGTCTAGTTTCTCGTATCTTTTTATCGAAGCTCCTTTTAATTTTTTTTATATATTTAAATCATCTTAAATGATTTTTCTTTGTTTTGTCATGTAGATGTCATTTTCAATTTGTTTTTAATAAACTCCTTACATACATATTCTTTTCTTGTGTGATCACTCATTCATTCCACCAGGCTAACACCATAAAATATAGCTGGTCGAATTGTTATCCTTTTAAACTTTAATGGTATCTTGTCCTTGTCATATAAAATACTTGATTCACTTCTTCATTTTAACCAACCTGCATTAATTTTATTTATAACATCTCCATCAATTTTTTCATCGTTCTTAAAAATTTATCCTAAATATTTAAAACTTTATTTATAAAGGATACAATATTTGTCAATCTTAATTTCTATGTCGTTTGAAGTGATTAAATGATGAAACTTGTATTTTATATATCTTGTCTTTCTTCTACTAAGTCGAAAGTCTTTACTTTTTCATATTTATCTCAATAATTTCAGTTTTCTACTAATTTTTCTTTTTATTGATCTACCAATAAAATGTTATCCACGAATAGTATATACTGAAGAAATCTTTGAATATTTTTTGTTAACTCTTAAATAACCAATACAAATAAATATGGTCTTAAAGCTAATCCTTAATGTAATCCAAATTAATCTCAAAGAAATATATCATTTTTTCATGAGTCTTAATACATGTTTGTGCACTATCATACATGTCTCTTATAAGATTGATTATGTTAATGAGATTATAGAAATCCAGAGATGCATTGCAGAAGATTAAAATAAGAATATCTCTAATATTATGGAGGAAAAATGAGGGATTGAAGGAAGGGGCGGACCTCCAATGGAGGCCCCCCCTTTTCTCCATTCTCTCTTACAACACAACTTCACAGTCTAATACAATCTACCAACCCCTATATAGGGAGTTGTAAAACGAAATTTGACTAAAATGATCAAAATGCCCCTAAAGTTTCGGGCGAGTACAAAAATACCTAAAAAAATAAAACTAACACAAGGAACACTAGATAAGTATATTCTTCAACACCCCCCTCAAGTTGAGAGTAAGATACTTCGAACTCCAAACTTGCCAAAATCTTTATATCTGTTTGCAACGTTCTTAATTTGTCTTCATCATTGATTTGATCTTCAACAACTTCTTTGGCTGAAAAATATCTTAGTCTTCCTAGCTTATCATCACATGCAGTATCTCTTACTACACTATCAACTCAGCCTTCTTCACTGTAACAACAACAAAGTAGCCATCTTGGCTGTCACAACAACAAAGTAGTCATCTTGGCTATCACGACAATAAAGCAGTCATCCTGGCTGTCATAACATTAAAGAAGTCATCCTGGTTGTTACATCAACAAAGCTGTCATCCTGGCTGTCATAACATTAAAGAAGTCATCCTGGTTGTTACATCAATAAAGCAGTCATCCTGGCTGTCATAACATTAAAGAAGTCATCCTGGTTGTTACATCAACAAAGCAGTCATCCTAGCTGTCACAACAATAAAGCAGTCATCTTGGCTATCACAACAATAAAGCAGTACTCATGACTGCAAACTTACAAAAGAATTTTTCAATTCTCTTAAATCTTTCCTCAAACACTTCTTGTTTATGTTACTCATCTCTTTCTTGAGCATTTTATCGAACGTCTTCATATGTATTATTCATATGTTCACACGCTTTTCAACACAGGCTTTAATTCCGATAGAACTTCTTCATCATTAGTTTGTAAATCAAGCATGCATCTTTCACATCATCCCATAGTAGTAGCAAGACTCTCAAAATCAATGTCATCTCCAAATGCAGCAGCATGACCATCCATACTGCTGAAGTCTTCATTCGAATCAGATCCCAAAAAATGTTGCTAGTGTCATACCATACTTCCTCCTGACGTCAGGGTGTGGAACTACTAAGAATGAAACTATCTCAGGCTTCATTTTTGGAGCTTTGAATTTAATGAATGCACCTTTGTTTCCCATCTGATCATAATAATTTGGGGCCGAAAGCACAGTAATAAGCTTGCCATCATGTTCAATTTCATAACCTTCATCATTTACTTCATGTGATCGAACAACAAGTTCTCGATTATTCTGCTACAAAAAAGATTTCTTTGTCACATCTTTACCAAAGGAAAGACGACCCACCTGTGATATGGATTCTCTTATGAAGGAAGGCCATTCAGCTCAAATATGTTTAACAAGTCATAAAACTGGCCATGAACATCTCCGCAAACAGTAAAATGATGACCATCAGGAACAATTATATCAACTAGAGATGGCCAAACTCAAAGCATCTCCCTTGCTTGTAAGACAATCTGGAATGCATATCGCTTATGTAAGGACTTCTGGTTCTTAAAGTCATCAAGCATTTTCTTAATGAAGTCTAAATTTATAATGTCTCCCTCAATCCTTGCACATTGCATTCACCAAGCATGATGTAACCTCATACTGTGGAGCACCTACGTTGCTAGTAATGACAGGGAAACAATCTCCAAGGTTTACCTCAGCGTCATTCAAGATGCCCAAGCAAAGATTTCCCTGTGCTGTAATGATCAGATAGTTTTCTGGAGGTACTTTGTCTTGAGCATAGGATGTATGTTACTGTTGTGCATTGTGGCCATTCCATTTCTTGATTGTAGTAATTTGCATAGCCTTAGACTTTGGAAAGAGTATCTTCTTCATCCAACACAAGACGTGAATCATTAGGATATCAAGAGAACATCCTGAGGAAGTTGTTTGCATACGCCATTGACTTTCTCTTTTTCTTTCAGATTCAAATAACACTTAGCAAATTTTAGGTAACGAGTCTCATTGCCATGTCCAGAAGCTTCATCAAGTGGCAATAAATATCTGATTGCAGCTTCATATTGCCCAAGGCTCATCATAGCATCCGCAACTTCACATAGTAAGTAAGCACAATCACCATTCCATATGCAACATTTTAGATTCCAAAATCTCAACATAATAACCACCAACATTAATGCAAAAATGGCTGCATCACTAGGAAAAAATTTTCACAGCAAAACGTGACTCCTGAATATAAATGCAAATCAGCCACTTTTTGTAACAAATGCGACCAATTCCTTCTCAAAAAAAAATTGCAACTCATTCTTAAAAAAACGTAACCATTAATTAGCCACCATCCATAAATGCAGTCCATCTTTTAATAACTGTAGCTCATTCTTTAAATGCAGCCACTTTATCAAATACAATCACCTTAGTCAAAGCAGTCGTCTTTCAATAATTGCAGTTTGCCATACAATCATCTTAGATTCCCTTGGAAATACAAAGAGTAATAAATGCACTTAACACTCCACTTTCCAATATATTTCTGTAGTCGCCAACCTATTACTGCACTTAATTCAAACTTCATTACTTTAAAGAGTAATAAATGCACTTAATTCCAGCCACCTTCTCATTAATAACATAGTTGCAGGGACGTCACCCCAAATGCCTTCATCTTCTCCATTTATCAATTTTCATTGTAGCAGCAACAAGTTTTTTGTATTTAATACCAGTTCATCAATCAATGCTCGAACTTGATCCCGTGGTGGACCACCTTGAGAATTAAATAGCCTCCCTACATTTGTATATCATCGATTTTCTGTTTAATAACTTCATCATTCAGGGATTAATCGTTTTCTATGTAAGGCGACTCCTTTAGCATCTTCTTCTCTGTCTCACGCTTGCCATAATATAATGTTCTAATAAATATCCTTGACTGAAAAATTTTAACAATCATCACAATAAATATCCTTGCCGATATCCTTGAGAGCAAGGATTTATGTCTCACCCATAACAATCATCACAATTACGATAAGATCCTTCTCTCCAGGTCAAATCTGAAAGCAATCAAGCATTCTAACATAGTTGTAGTTCTTAGAAGACCAAAGAGAAAGCTTACCTGCACGACTAGTCTCTTAATAGGTAACAAGATTGTGATCTTCTCTATTAATAGTATTTGGTCATATTCTACAAAACCAATGACATCAATCTTTGTATGGCCACACAAATTCCAATTCTTGGTTCTTGCTAATGCTTTCTGAGCACAATTCATAAGAGATCCACCAACAGTTTCAGGATGAAGTCCTCGACAACACATGGCTGATACGATCTTTCGATATAAGCCAAGACATAATACATAAATATCTTCAATCAACCAGTCCCTTGATCCACTAGTAGCCTGCTTATAGTACATAGTTGCCGCCCAAGGATGTTATTATAGAAATCATTTCCTCCTTGTTTAAACCTTTGACAACATCTCTAAGACATGTGAAAGCCAGATCCTTAGATATAAACCCAGTTCCACGTTGATAAAAAAAATAAATCTGCCCCAAATAAACTTCTATCTTGTTTCAGGTTTTGAACAAATGTTTAATCCACAGAATGTAACGAAAAATAGGGCTGCTGATAGTGCCTATCAATGCACAAACTGATCCACACGAAAAACTGACCGCCAACAATGCTTAATACTACATTGTTATAAAGGTAAACCCTTCTTTACTACCAAGAAAAATTCTGCTATAATTTTTTCCTTTTCTTGAAAAATATAAAATCTTTTCAAGATAAAAAAAATACAGATTTATAGCCTTATAGGCTCTGATACCATGTAAAAATTCAAAGACACATTACAGAAGATTAAAACAAGAATATCTCTAATATTATGGAGGAAAAATTAGGGATTCAAGGAAGGGGCGAACCTCCAATGGAGGCCGCCCCCCTCTTCTTCACTCTCTCTTACAACACAACCTCACAGTCTAATATGATCTACCAGCCCTTATATAGGGAGCTGTAAAACGGAATTTGACCAAAATGATCAAAATACCCTATAGTATAGAAAAATACCAAAATACCCCTAAAGTTTCGGACGAGTACAACAATACCTAAAAACATAAAACTAACACAAGGAACACTAGATAAGTATATTCTTCAATAGAGATATCTCTCCTTTCTAAAGTTTTCAAAATAATATCTCTTGACACCCTATGATAAACTTTTCTAGATAAAAAAATATCATGTGAATATTTTGCATTTTGCTTTACAATATTTCATAAGATGTCTAGATAAACAAGTAACCTCAATAGTAGATCTTTCTATTATAAATCCAAATTATTTCTCTATTATACTCCATATTTGTTTCAACATAAGTTTAATAGTTCTTTCTCATAATTTTATAGTATGGCTAATCAACTTGATACCTCGATAAATTGTAAAACTGTAAATGTCTCTCTTGTTCTTTTATGTAAATATAATTGTACTCTTCCTCTATTCCTTAGGCATATTTTGTTTTTTCATATTTAACTTAATAATTAATATCTATGTCTCCTATGATTTTTTATACTTTTATAGGAATATTGTCTCCTTGTACTGATTTATCAATTCTTATAAGTTTAAGAGTATGTTTGACTTTATTCTTTTGAATACGTCGATAGACATTACTGTTTATATATTCTTCTAATTTGGTTAACTCCCTAAACGAATATTAACACTTATATTTCAGTTTAAAAAATTTATGAAAATAATTCTTTCATTGATTTTTTTATATGATCACTTGCCACTAGAATCTTCTTTATATAAATCTTCATAAATTTTAACTTTTGCTTTATTAATAGTCTTTTTTACTTCATTATTTTTTAAGATTTAAATCTCCACCATTAATAACAGTGGTCTAACGGTAAGTGTCTAAAAAATTTCAGTACGATTAGGGATTGAGCACAGACTTTGCTTTAATAATAGCCTTTTTTGCTTCATTATTTTTTAAGATTTAAATCTCCACCATTAATAACAGTGGTCTAACGGTATGTGTCTAAAAAATTTTAAGTACGATTAGGGATTGAGCACAGACTTCTAAGAAAAAGAGGGAGGGAGGAAGGGGGTTTGAGTCAAATATGTTTGTGTTATTTAACGACCTGAATTAGCAGAACGTAACTTGCATGTGTTCGGTGTTCGTTTCATATAGTTTAACGAACCACCCACAAAGGAAGAAGCAGCAAGAAACGAACCCAGACTAACTACGATGGGCTTGGTTCGTTTACCAGCCATAGGCAGGAACGTCTGCACCAGGATTGAGGTAGGCTATAGGAATTGGACCCATGAAAAAACCTAATTCGCGTCTTCTCTCAAGTGTTGCTCTCCCATGTTGGTCTAGAACCATTGTACCAGTACTAGGGGCCCGGCACCACGAATCAAACGCACCCAAAAGATGCCAAGTTAATTTAAAATGAGAAAATAAGAAAAAGCTAATCCGATTGATTTATCACGTGATTCATGTACTTAACGTTAGATTGTTCTCATATTGAAGCCTAATATGAACAATTGATCACATACGAACAACAACAACAACTAAGCCTTTTCCCATATTAGATGGGGTCGGTTACATGGATTCATTGTTTCCACAAAGCCCTATCATAATTTGTATAATTCATGGTAGATAAGTTCGACAAAGTTTTACGCGACCTATTGGAAGCCTAATGCAACTCTCCTCCTTGATCAAGGCTCGAGACCACCCACGTAAGGGTGATCCCTTATGACAAGCGGAGTTGAACAATTGATCACATGATTCATGAAATTTGTATTGTGTAGCCGGAGTGTTGCAATCTCAAATATGAGAGTCGCTATCGTACGCAACGGAATCTTTCACAATTTGTACCTTGATGTCGAAGCTTGTATTTTACTTGTTTAATTTGTGTCTCAAGTTGTGCACAACTTGGGCTAAACGTGTAAATAAGCTGATTACTAACACTAATTTAAGTTAATGAGACGAGTCTGTACGCCCTCTCTTCTGTTCATTCTGCGTGTTTACGAGCCCTACAGGTAATCAAATATACTCACTGGATATGACCCATTACTAATCCAATCTAGTAAGATGTGAAGCTTTGGTCCGATCCTCAAACTAGACAAGCCCGGTTCCAGTTTTGGACTGTCTTGTTCCGGTTGGACTCTTAAACCACCCATAACCCAAAAAGAAATTAAAAGTTCAAATTTTAAAGAAATTAAAAGTTCAAATTTTAAAGAAATTTTTAAAAAAAATTATAGAACCAGCTGGCTGGAACCACTGGTTCCGGTTCCATGAAAGCTAGAATCAAAACCGAACTGGGTGCTCTCCAGTTCTGGGTCCGATTTTACCGGTTCCTGGCCTGGTAAAGTTTCAGTTAGACCACCAGGCCGGTTCCAAAGAGGCATGTCTACCTCAAACGATGATTTGATAAGGTGGTGAGTTCGGGTTGGGTTGCTGGTGTTCCTGACCCCCATTAAGATAAGGCTTGGTTTCGGTTCTGGTTCTGGTTCTGGTTTTCATGACTAGCTGTTACCATATGCACCTCCGTGTGGTCATGGGCGGAAGGAACCCCCTAGTTGGATGAGTTATGCCCCATTGGCTTGAAATGAATAAACTCTGAAGCTTTCAAACTTTTGATCCAACGTATTGAATAAAGGAGGACATTTTAGCCGAGGATATTAATTTCCATCAATAAGTCAATAAGTTCAAAGAAGTTACAAACATACACGAAGTCCAAGACAAGCCATTCTTACATAGTTTTTAACAGACTACAGAATGGACAATGCAGAGCAAGTATGATAGATCACAGGTATTCAAATTAGATCTTGCCGCGAGGACCGAGCTTTGGTGGCAATTGAGGACCCTTCTTGATAGGGAGTTGGTCACCGGTGGCGGATGAGCTAACATATGCCAACGCTGAGCCTCCACCCAATATCAAGAACTTGAGCAACAGACCCCTCTTGGTGAAGGGTGCAGCAAATGTCTCAAAGAACTTGCTCTGCCAGTCACCAGACCCATAAAGGAATCACTAAAGGGAATTGATTTGAATAATAGTGGTATTCATACTATCAACAATTGTAATAATAACTAGACCAATGATATGATGATTCTTCAAATGCAAATCCTGCCCATTAACGGTTTCTTTGAACTTGACCTGGCTGAGCTTGAATAATAAATTAACCCATAATAAATAAGACAAACCAATTTTTTTTGGGGATTTTCATCATTCAGTGCAATCCTTTTCAGTGGGAAAGCATTGGATTCAGGTGAAACTCTTCCAAAGTAGAGCTTACCTTAGTGAGAGTAGTACAGGAATGGGTGACCTCATGTTGAGAAAAGTAAAATTAAGAAAGTTATGCCCTAACAAGAGCAAAAGATACACTGACGTATTTTTTGAGTTATTTAAATGAATAACTTGTTAAACAACCTAAATGAGGCTACGACGCTTTGCGTCCATGGCCGAGGATAGGCAATGGCTTGCACATGAGGTTAACGGCTGCGAGAGTCGAACACCTAACCTCTTAGTGATTTATTATAATATAAATACATTTTATCGAAGGCAATGTATATATTTTAATAATATTAGAAATTTGTTCCCCTTGATATAGGGGGCAAGTGGCTTCGAGGTGAACTCACCTGCAAGGGGTTGTAGGGAGAGGGTGCGTCAGATCCATACAGGTCCCATGCTCCGGTGGTGTTGCCCAAGTCATCAAGGTCGAAGTAAACGCTCTTCTCCCCGTATTTGGCCACTGTTCTTAAGCTGCCGGACCTGCTTATATTTCATATGCTAAAATTAACATTATATATGCAATATCTCGATAAACTTATTAGCAATAACACAAAATTTAGAAGTGGAGCTCATATTTTCAGTATTTAAGGCAAATTTTCTTAACCCGGTGAATGCCTCCGAAGTTTAAATAGAACAATAAAACATTATCTTAGTTTTTTTAGTCAAATTTAGTTTGGCATAAGATCCACGCCGATCTGTTCATCCGAAAGGCAGGGCAGCTCCCTCATTCGGAATCAAGCTGAAGTCTGGCAGTGCAAAAGATCAAGCTCAATAGCATGTAACGGTCATCGGGGAGCCCAGACCCACTTAATGTGGAGAGTGGTTGGTTTCGACAGGTATTGCAGCCATGAAGAGGACTTATTTTACCTTTGCTGCTTGGTTTTGGACAGGCTGACACGGGCGGCGGGGACTCTAACGCCATAGAGGGAGGTGTTGCCGAGAACCTTGACTGCATTCGGCTGTGCAGTAGCGGCGGTGGTGGCTAGAGTGGCCATTGTTGCTCGGTCTCTTTCTTTCCTCCTCCAACTGCAAGCCTTGTGATAAACGATTAGCCTCCTCTGATACAGCTTTCTTTTGTGCTTGGAAGCGTGCCATGTGGCAGATTCGATTTTGAGAACTGAAGGGAGCTCCACCAATTTGGGCTGTACACGTGGCGATGACCTTATCTCAAGACAGGTCCCTGTGGATGAGGTGGGCTCGTTCCTGGTTCGCCTGTTGGCACCCAATAACACGAACTATCCAATCATGACTCAGCGTAAGGTTGCAGAACAGCAAATAGCTTACATGTTTAAGGTGTGGTCTCACAAGTTAAAGGTCATGAATTCAATACCGGAGCCTGCATTTGGCTTCGTGTACGTTCTCCTTCGTACTAAAACCCTGCCTAGAGTAGAGTTGCATTAGGTGGTCAATAGTCACCATAAATCTTTGGGATCTTATAAGAGGGATGCGACTTTCCAGCACCAATACACCGGATCTCATGGGAGATTCGAAATTAAACAAGCAGTGTCGAGATTTTTTTTTTGTTACAAGAGGAGGCCGAAGCCTAACACAACACCCACAACACATGCACCTTATGAGAGTCAAACTCCCCACCAACAGCAACGGCACTAGAGCACTTTGACATTGAGTTAACGCTCTGGGTGAGGCGAGAATATTGTTTTGATGATCGACCTTTTAGGCAGCTATCTTGCACTGTCTGATCCACCACACCCAGTTTGGAGAAAATTTATGTTTAGGGTTTAAAGTTCAAGGAAACACCCTAAGCTCATTAATATGGGCCTTTCCATTTGAATTACTAAAGAGCAGAGCACGAACACCAATATGATATCGGTTGGTTATAACAACGGCATCTATGAGTTAAAGATCAACTATAGGGTGGCATTTACGTTTACATCTGAGTTAAAATTCAGGTTGATTTATTGCTACCACAAACAGGGAATGCCGCAAGATAAATATAAACTGGAATATGAAGTTGCCTCTGTAACCAAGGCATCTTGAACCCGAGCCTCTCTTGGGAATCATGTTGTTTCATTTTCTTCCAATACATTCTCAGGCTTTCATTTGCTCTATAGAATTTTGTCTACGGTGTATTGATGATTTGACCTGGTCTTTCGTATACAAAATAACCCTAGGGTCACAACTAATTTGATTCGAGTTTGAGGCCGCTTGCCCGTTAAGGAAAACGATAAACAACAACTAAAACTTTTTCCATACTAGACGAGATTGGCTACCTGGATACTTTGTTTTCACATAACCCTATCATGTGTCATGTTAGCATTTAACTCACAATAAGCTAGATCATTATTTATTGTTTATTTCCAACACTTTTGTGGTTGGCCTCTGCCTCTTTTAATACTTTCAAAATCTAGTTTTTCATACTTCTTAGAGATTCTTCTTTTGATCTTCTTTCTATACGTTCAAACCACCTTAAACGATATTCTCTCATTTTATCCTCTATTGGTGCTACACATAATTTATTTTTAATAATCTCATTATGTATATGGTCTTTTCTTGTATGACCACTCATTCATCTTCTTCATTTCTTTTACAGACATCTTCTGTACATGTTGATGATTATTTGTCATAAAACATTGCAGGTCTAATTGTTGTTCTATAATATTTACCTTTTAACTTTAATGATATCTTCTTATAACAAAAAATACTTGATGCTCCTCTCCATTTTAACCAACTAGCATTAATTCTTCTATCACTCTAAAAAATTGATCATAGGTATTTAAAACTTTTCTTTTGGGGGATGCAATGTGTGTCAATTTTATTTTCTATGTCCTCTTAAATAACCAAATGATCAAACTTACATTCCATATATTGTCTTTTTCTACTAAGTCGGAAGCCTTTGCTTTCTAATGTTTTTCTCGGTAGTTTCAATTTTCTATTAACTTTTTCCTTATACTCCTTCACTAACACAATGTCATATGCAAAAAACATACACCAAGGTATTCATCTTTAATATGTTGGACTTAAAGTTAATCCTTGATGTAACCTAATATTAACTTCAAAGAAGTCTTCGTTCCTTCACGAGTCCTCACACATGTTTTTGCACCATAGTACACGTCTCTTATACTCCTTTACTAATATAATGTCATCTGCGAATAACATACACCAAGATACTTCATCTTAAATATGTTTTGTTAACTCAGCAATCACCATTATAAATAAATATGGACTTAAAGTTGATCCTTCATGCAACCCAATATTAACTTCAAAGAAGTCTGTCATTCCTTCATGAGTCCTTACACATGTTTTTGCTCTTCTTTTTTCCATAATACAATGTCTCTTATAAGATTTATATATGTCAATGGGATATTTTTTTTTCAAGATTTTTCAAAGAACAACCCTCGATATCCTTATCGTAAGTTTTTTCTATATTAATAAATATCATGTGAAGGCCTTTCTTTTTTCTATAAAATGTTCAATAAGATGTCTCAAAAGGTGAATCGCTTCAAGAGTAGATCTGTTTGACATGAATCCAAATTGATTCTCTGTTGTACTCGATACTTGTCTTAATTTACGTTCGATAATTCTTTCTCATAATTTCATAATATGACTCAATACCCCAATAATTCACACAATTCTGAATGTCTCCCTTATTCTTATATATAGGTATAAGCGTACTTGTCTATTCCTTCGCATCTTTTGGTTTCTTTATATTTCATTAAATAGTCGTTTGAGTCAAGTAATTCCTGTTTTTCATAGAATTTTCCAAACTTCTATAAGAATATTGTCTGATCCTACCAATTTACCACCCTTCATTATATTTAAGAGCCTCTTTGATTTCATTCTTTTGAATACATCGATAAAGATTATGGTTTATATATTTTTCTGATTTGGTTAACTCTCCTAAGCTAATACTAATATCTTTATTTTCATAAAAAACTTGTAAAAATAGTTTTTCCATCTATTCTTATATCATCATTTGCCACTAAATTTTTTTCATCCATCTAACAAAATTAAGATCGTTAGTTTTCTTATCTTTAGCCCTAGTTATCTTAAAAATATCTTTCACCCGCTTTTAAGTTGAGTTTTTTTATATAAATCCTTCTAAATTTTAGCTTTTGTTTCATAGTCAGCCAATTTCGCTTCATTCTTTGCTTTCTTATAAGCTTCTAAAGTTTTACTAGTTTTTCTTAGCATAATGTAATTTATAACATGTCCTCTTTGCTTTGATTTTATTTTGCACTACTTTACTCCACCACCAAGCTTCTTTTTGTGCCGGTACACCTCCCTCAAATACAACTAACACATTTTTCACCACTAAACTAATATCTTAATATGTACAGCCATATGATGTGGCTCTGCATTTCACGAGATCACTTCCCTAAAAACTGAAGGCATAAAAAGACACTGCTTGGATGTGTATTGCGTTTCTAAAAGAACTCTTCAGTGCAACACTCGCAAAATATCTCTCCAATCACCAAAATGCAAAAGCCAAAATAACGGCAACATGATATACTCCAAATCATCATCACTCTTTATAGTTCTTGTTTCCACCAACAAATTGGCCAAGGAAGCAATGACCATTCCATCAATTCTATATCATGATCATGTCAAATTCCGGAGAGTTTCTCCAAGATGACCAGGAGAAGATAAAAGTCAAGGTATGAAACAAGTCCAAGGAAAAAAATATCATTCAGTATCTCGTGAGGTCCGTATGGGCATTGAAAAATGACCGTCTGTGGGCTTCTTAAAGGATTTATCGCATCAAGCTTCAAGTTAAAAAGTCTGGCTCAAGATTCAAAGAAATCCTGCCTTATCAATGCAAGATTTTTAATAGTGATTAAGAGCCGATCTTTGTGACTGCAGCATGTATAGCATCAGCAAGATGAGGAACTGTCCTGGAACTCAATCCAGCCATGCTGATACGCCTGCAGAATACAACCAAAATCATGTTAGGGACGTAAAGTGCAAAACATGTCAACTGACTTCTTTCTCTTTATTGCATCTTCTAATTATTGGAGTTTTTTATTCATCCAGTTGAGATTTCTTAAAACACTTGTACAGACAATTTATCAAGAGCTGGTAATCCGCATACTCTACGTTTTACGGAAAATGAGACGGGAACTGCAAATCTCCAAAGTAGGCAATGGGGGAAATGGCAATAAAATGCAAAATAAGAAAAACAAAATCAGTAAGAAGAAGAACCAGAGCACTCGTCCTCTAAAAGTGCAAAATCAATAAATGGCAAAGAAAAGTAACATAACGTACTCCGGTTGAGATCAGATTCTAGATCTCCCTGGTACCCGAACCAATTGAGAGCACACTTGTGCCAAAGAAAACCTTTTTTTAACATGAAATGCAATGAGCCCAGCCAAAAGGTGGGCGAAAGGTTTGATATGAATTTCAGTGTTTCGCACTTCAGTTTCGGTCCTAAAACACTATATGGCTGTCCACAGCTGCTTCTGTGCAAGATCAGCGAGTCTAAACAGCTGCATGTAAATGTCTTGTACACTTTGTAAACAGTGCAAGAAAATTCAACTTCTGGTGAAAAGTTTATTTACTTTTGCATGATATCAGGACAGTCTTTGACTCTTGTGAATGTCGTTACTGTTGCATCCCGCTTACGACCAGGTCTAGTTTGGACATGATGACACGACTAACTGGAAAATGGAAGGACATCGATGTAACTCAAACTCCAACACCTCGAAAATTACTATAGGTTCCATTATGTAGTAAAAATCAGTAGGCCGCCTCATCTCTAACAGTCAAAACAGAGAATCTCTTGCTCCATAACATTGTATAATGCTAAAACACAGTATTCTCTGAAATGAATCATGCTCGAGTAACAACCTCTATTATGAATATGTCTAGGAAAATCTCATAAGAGGAAAGCTATAGCTGGCTATGGATAGAGTGCTTACCCATCTGAGGTCATGTAAATGTGGTACTCCCTAGTCATGAATGCCACCTGCTCCTTGTTCAATCCTGTAAAAGTGAACATGCCAATCTGCTTGATAATGTGACTCCAGTCACCAGGGGTACCTATCATGATATAGGCACATTATCAGGATATTGACATATATAAACAAAACTTTCCTCCAAATAAACAGGCTAACCTAAAGAAAACATTCCCACTGGTCAACCCCACATCTTCTAAAGAATCAGCGGATTGGACCAAATGTAGACTTTCATCCTTGAACAAAAAGGATGTAACAGAAAAAGCTGCTTAATAAAGAACCCCAAGGATTTTTACAAGCGGTCTATCACAAAAGAGATAAATGTCACAAAAATAGCTAAAGCTGGGGAAAGTAGAAAAAAAGATCACAAAGTATATCAAGGATGAAAAGGAAAAGATGTTTGTGGCAAGCCAACAGATAATAGAAGATGGATTAATTATCCACAAGCTAGTAAGAGATAGACAACTCATAACTTCATCTCACACAGAAACCAATGTAGAAGCCCTAAATTTGACATAAATTGATAAGACAGGATCAGATAGCATATCATTGGAAATCTGAAAAAAAATGCTAAGGGTCGGTATTGTATGGTTGTGCGACTCAAAAGACTCGGTCCTGATAGAGAAATAACAATACCGGACACTAAAGAAAGAAAATTGATTTACACACATTCCAAGGGCCAGGTAAGTAGACTCAAAAGACTGATTCCTGACATACTACGTACTACTACAACTACAACTAAGCCTTTTCCCATACTAGATGGGGTCGGCTACATGGATTCTTTTTGTTTTCTGTAGAATCCATGTTAAGTCCGACAAAGTTTTACGCTGGCTGTCGGAAGCCTAACACAACCCACTTTTATTTGGGCTTTCAATGAAGTTTCAAATATAAAATTTTATTTGCAGATGAACTTATGAGTGTGTGTGTGTGTGTTAGTGTATGAATAAAATTGATTTATACACATTTTGAGGGGTAAGTTGAGACACATGGTACAAGACAGACACACGCTCCATTTGAATCAAGCAAGAGTGGGCCCAGATGCCTAGAGATAATCAGAACCCATAAAAAGTCACATCTGCTACATGGTTCATAGTTGCACGATTACATGGCCAATCCCAAGCCACCAGACCTTAGGAATGCAGCTTCATGTTATAACGAGATACCCAGAGTCGGGTCTGGTTGATTGTGTGAAACTTGGGTTGGCAAGGCTGATGGATTGCTTAGTGCATAGAAATCGAACAAGCCCACAGAAAGGGGGAACATCTGGTTCCTTCACCTTTACAAGGAAGGGCAAGTGCCCCTACTTATTTCTGTCAGCTCGTCATATTTTGCTAAAAAATATCTATTGTAGTGTTCCTTAGAAATAATCAAACCTAATGGCTTCAACCATGCAAATAGAAACTTGCTCATGGCACCCATCTTCGTTCCTGAACCCAACTCATTTTCTGGATGCAGCAAGTTCAAGGCATGCAAATCAATAAAACATGGACCAAACAGACTTGCCGAAGTTGCTTTGAACCAAATTCAGGACTAGATCCCAAATTCATGTCCTCGTGTCCTAAACTCAAGAATGTGCAGCAAATTCATAAAGCAGACTTGGCTAGATAAGAACCATGAGTACTTAACAAGTTTCTGTACAGCCACAAACTTTACAGATACGACTCAAGTAGAATACCAAGCTCAACTCCACCTGGGAAGTTATGTCAGAGTTGCAGATTAATTAGTCAAAAACAATGTGCAAGGGCAGCGATATCATACCCCTTTCACGTAAAGCATCAAAGAGCTGCCGACGCATGCTAATGATCCGATCAGCCATTGCTTTTAACTCCACGGTCCATTGATTGAACATTTCACTGTCATTGTAGCCATATGTTAGATGTGACCCAAACTAGGATTTTGGTAGTTGATTCGCAAGATATCTACTTCACCTGTTACCAAGGATAGTTGCCACAATGGAAGCTCCATGAATAGGTGGGTTGGAATACATGGGCCTGATCACCAGTTTCAGTTGACTCTCAATCCTCACTGCAACGGCATTTGACTTCACAACCTGAAAGAGCATTTCCACACTTAGCCACAGTGAAATGGTAAATTCAGCTTATGGCAAAACAGATACAGCAGTCCACCAGAAACACACATGAGAATTAAAAAAGGATACTGCTTTATTAACTTCTGCATTTGAAGTTATAGGGATCGGTTTGTGATCCTCACTCACATCCAGGTGATATAGTAGATTAATCATACTCAATATATAGTTTAAAATTCTCGTTCAATGACCAATTCCATGTTCAAAACATAAAAGAACAGATGAAAACTAAGCCAAATAACATATGCAAAATGAGGAATAACTGCCGTCGTAAACAATCCATATGAGATTTTTGAGTTGGAAGAAAAGTATCATGGCTGGCTCCAGCTCTATCAACAATGGTTATGTAAAATATAAGCCAGTAAAACTAAGATACACAGGTTCCTTATGTAATCTCAAGCAAATAATGCACTTTTTATAGGTTCACCATATCAAAGTAATTATAATGGAGATAACATGTGAGCTACCAAAAGTGTGCTATTTCACACGATTTCCTTAAAAAAGTTCTTAAGCAGAAACAGTTCCTACGTAATTAACAACAAAAATGACCACAAGAGCCATTTACTAAGTAATAAACAACTTCAAGTTCCGTCATCCTTACAATGCTGAGGGCTCCAACACGCTCTCCATAAAGTCCCAGGTTCTTAGCATAACTCTGAGCAACAAGAAGTTCACCTCCATCAGCAGCAAATGAGCGAACAGACTGTGCATCTTCGTCCAAGCTTCCACTAGCAAATCCCTGGAAAAAGAGATTTGTTCAGGACACAGAGAAGCATAAAGGCAACTAGGAAAGCAAAATAATGTTCCAAAAGTTTGATGAATCCCCACCAGGCCACCACATTTAGAAGTTGATCGATAATCATTGTAAAAGCAAGATAAAAGAAGAACCTTACAATATACTGTGACTACACCACATAAAAGGGATCAATATTCTCTTCTAGTTCAAGCCTATCAAATACGACGTGTGGATGTACAATCTCGTGAGTCTGTTACTGCAGACAAGACCAGAGAAAAGCAGAACTTCCTTTCTCTGAATAAAATGTGTTATTCTTATCTCTCCATTCTCCATGTTTCTTCCTGAAACAATTGCTTTTGTTTATTTAACATACTTAACCCTTACAAAATAATAGGAAACTAGAAACAGAACAATTACTCCATGTTTCATATATTGCCGAAAAAGAAACAAATATAAAAAGAACATATTTCAAAAATAATACAGTGCAGAAAATAAGTCTGATAACTCAGTGAAACGTGAATACAATAGGTAAATAATGCTTTATCATGACATAATTTTAAGCTTGCCTTTTACAATAATAGGCATATTATTTACCCGATATCAACTTTATAACAAATCATTTATCTATTATAATTACCAAAACAGTAATTTCTATTTATTGCAATCAAAATTGACCATTGCTTCTACACATTCTTTCACCGTTACAATGGAAGGTGATAGTGAACAGAAGTGGAACCGCATGTCCTTAAAAATTCTTCTCAAATTGGCACCACACCACGTCACCACGGTGTGGATGCAGCAACATATTTTAAAATCATGGCT
Organism: Brasenia schreberi; assembly: GCA_036023115.1. Taxonomy (NCBI): domain Eukaryota; kingdom Viridiplantae; phylum Streptophyta; class Magnoliopsida; order Nymphaeales; family Cabombaceae; genus Brasenia; species Brasenia schreberi. The sequence continues at coordinate 4,161,273 of JAYKKT010000072.1, forward strand.
CTAGGAACACTACAACAACTAAGCCTTTTCCCATACTAGATGGGATTAGTTATGTTAAATTTGTGGGAAGCGTAGTGGCTAATCAATAATGAGAAACAATAAGAAATGATGAAGAGTAAAAATGGAGATTGAAGAAGGGGCAGGTCCTCAATGGAGGTTGCCCCCCTCTCTTTCTTAATCTCAGACTCTTAACCCTAATACAAGACATTCAGCTCTTATATAATGAACAGTTAAACATAAAATGATGATAATACCCTTAGTACTACGGGCAATTACAATAATACCTAAAACATTAAAATTACTAAAACTAACATTAAAAAGCAAATTCTTCAACAAGTTACATGGATTCTTTGTTTCCATAGAGCTCAATTGTGTTTCACGCTCACAGTTAACTCAACATAAGCTAAATCATTTTTTAATGATTCCTTCTTACACTTTTGTGGTCTTCCTCTTCCTCTTCATCTTTTGCCAATTTTCCTATATAGTTTCTCACACCTTCTCATTGCAGCTTCCATTGCCAAATCATCTTAAAGGATTTTTCCTCATTTGGCTCTAGAGACACAGCTATATATATAATACATGAGCACTCCATCATTGCCGCCGACACATAAAAAGGAAATAACCATTGACTACTATAAAGGCCCTGATTTTCATCACAGATTTCTTCTTTTGAGAAGAACTAACAGTTGTAAATGATATGACTTTCGAAATTGAAGTCCATAACAAAATTTACATGCTTAAATATCATAACTTAAAGGTTTCCCAATGAATATATATATATATATATATATATATATATGTGTGTGTGTGTGTGTGTGTGTGTGTGTGTGTGTGTGTGTGTGGAATTGGTAGTTAATGACTTCATTAATTATATAAGCTTGAACCAATTCTATCAGCACTTATATTGAACCATGTTCACTGTGGCAGCTATACTATAGAACTATTTTTCCACAGTTAAGCTAAGCTTACCCTTCATAATGACAACGAACATTTAGTCTTAGTAAAAGATTATAGAATCAGTTACATTCTAAAGTAGTCACCTGATAAGCACTATCAAAGAAAGGTAAAAGCCCTTTTGATCTAATCAACTTTCTGACTTCTTCCCACTGTGCAGGAAGTGGATCAACACCAGTCGGATTATGGGCACATGCATGAAGAAGAACGATAGACCCAAATGGTGCAGCATTGAGATCCTCAAGTAGACCTGGCAATCATTTCATAAAGAGATTGCTGTGCATTAGAAGAAAATTTAAAAACTGCAGCAAAGATGGCAGAACAGTCATGAACAAAAGCACCAAATTCCATGTTGTCAAGATTCCAAAATGCCCCATCAACAGCCTATCTGCTTCCAACTTTCCAGCATTAAATCAATTCTACTTGGGCCAAACGATAAACAACTGTACATGCTAAAAATAACATAACCTGAGCTCATGGAAGTGATTCGCACATGACCTAAGGTCATGGACTAACCCATGTGAGCTTGGTAAAAATGGTTTGTGTAATCAATCAATCACTAATGAATGCATTGAAGTTATAATTTAGAACAAATGGCATATCCACCTCAAAACTCCAGTACTTGAATATAACTTTCGATGCCTACAAGCATTCAGGAGTATGTAAATATTTGACCAGGAAAAAGCTGAGCTGAGAGGAAAGCGCACATTTTCCACTCTCAGCTCGATGAAACAACATATAACACCACACTTCTTGCTGCAGGCCACAGCCTCTCCCACCATCACATGGAATGTGTTCCATGGTTTTCCCCATGGTGGTCATTTACAAGAAAGCCAAAATGCTTTCATTTACCTTTCAACTAAAAGTAGCATCTCACTTATGTAAAAGAAGGACACGCCCTTCATAAGAAACAAAAAAAACTTGAAAACAATCATCGGTACCCTACATTTCTAGAAAGAATCAACCCAATGTCAGACTAGAATAACATATGGTACAATACCTTGAAAATGTAGCCCACGAGTAGAAGCATCATAATACCGGTAAGTTTTTACAGATAAACCTGCCATGGCGAAAACTTTCATGTGGTTTCCCCATGTTGGTTGTGGGATGTAGATTGTATGCTGCAGAAGTGCATATTTTCTCCAATATTAAGGTTTTTGTCCACATAATCTCCAGAACAATTTCTCTAATCATAAACAGTACCTGGTGATAGTGTTTGGCCAGAAACTCAGCTCCAACCCTCAATGAGCCAGTACCAGATAGACATTGCACAGTGGCAATCCTCCCCTCCTGAATGGCTGGGCTGTTTTGGGGAAAGGAAATCAGTGTAAGAAGAATCTCAAGTACATAAGTTAACTGCAAGAAAGACTTCCCGATCAAACCATATGAAAAGTTCACCTTGTATGTCAAAGATTTCCGTAGAAAATTATAAAACAGAACCTCACAAGCATCAGGCTCAACACACACAAATGATAAACACATACCTGAAGTGCTACTACAAAAGCAGTATAAAATATAGAAAAAAAGATATGCTGAAGTACACCAATAAATCTCATACAAGTATACGCACATCAAGATACTAGATGGACATGAAAAGTGTACACGATACTCATCCATTCTTCCTCTACATCATTTTCTAACCAAAGAAGTGTCCACCCTTATCATGTTGGTCATAGCAAACTAAATAACTAGTGCAAGATACCCAAAGTTGCAAATCATCTGCGTCCATCAAAACACGCTGCTTACTTTTCTCAAGAAACATGGTTGACAAGAATACCAGTAGGCAGTATCAAAGAAAATGATATTACATGTTATTTGTAAGATTGCCAGTAGGAGGGGAAAAACCATAAGAGATGGATCCATATCTCCTTTATAAAGTGACAACCCAAAGAGGAAAAGAAGAAGCCAGTACCCAGAGGAACAGTTATTTTCTTTTGGAGGAATGAACCACACCTGTCAGCGCCAAGAATGAGCTTGGCACTTAATTTATTGAAAGCTGCCAGTCCTGTAATGGGAAGATACTCCTTAACACGTGAACTGCAACCATGAGATTATATGTCAATAGTACCAAAATTACTCCCACGCATAGAGAGCTTTCAAGTGAGGTTCATCACCTGTCATTTACCAAAATCTGCTCAGCTTGCCTTACAACATTTAGAACGAGTGGCTTCCCTTCCTACTCTCAAACAAGATAATATGAGTAATTACCCAAGAAAGGATATAGAAATATTCAAACCAGATTTAAGGTTTCCTTCTTGAAATACTTCACGGAAAAGAAACGTAACACTTTTAGACCATCAAATAGTAAAATTCATTATTTGGTTTTGGTAAACAAAGCCAGCACACATCATAAGGTAGTCAAAGCTGTACCTCTGTTCTGTAAGCACCAACCCCCAAATTCACTTTGACAGGGCTGGGATCCTTGTTATAAGCAACAGTAACCTGGTTGATATTAATAACAAACAATTCAGTAGAACAGCACATGAAAAATATAATGAAGAAACAAGGACCTTGCATTACTGCAGCTCAACACCATAACATTTAGTGAACTCCATGATCTATTTGCAGTCAATGAAATGCACCAGAAGTTCATAGAAAAATCTTGAAGCAAGATCTGGCATAAGATGAGCATGATAGAATACCAGCTACTGTTGTAATACCATTTTATAGCGTATGGCATGATATGATTTATCACAGAAACAAGGCTGCCAAAATTTCAAGATCGAGATTTTCAGTGCAGACATAACTTTAGACCAAGAGATCACAACATGTTAGCCCTGAATGCATATGTTCTCTCCCTATAAATATTTTTGCATCAAATATCCTAAAAAATTAGAGATATGGCCTAGAGCCATAGGAGGGCAGATCTACTGATTTTTCCCCACAGTCATTTAGCTTTGTCCCAAACTTAACTGAACATGTTGTTCTTCACTTATGGCATTAATCATGCTATGATACGCCACATATATGTGCATGGTCAATACCTTGTAACTTTGTCATGAGAAACTTTAACCATTTAAACATGTCAATATATTTTCATCTTTAATTGCTCCACATCATCTAGTATGTCTAGCACAGAACTGATACATAGTATAAGTTTTAATGTACAACCGTACTTTGCTCAGTCCTTAAATTCTAAACATTCTTTTACATTTTTTTTGTTACAAGAGGAGGCCAAAGCCTAACACACACACGCGCATGCACCACCTGGGAGTCGAACTCCCCACCTGCAGCATCAGCGCCAAGGCACGCTGTCATTGAGCTAACGCTCTGGGTGCATTCTTTTACATTTTTCCAATAAGCAGAAATAGTGTACAATATACGACATACTAAGATTCACTTATATGCATGACTCTTCTTATATGAGCTACAAACAATTTTTACAACGTTCGGATCAGCCTAATGTATCACGCCGCCAACAATGAATATTGCAGTCAACAGCAAAATCACAGAAAAGCTGCAATAATAGGTCTCTCACTCTGTGAATTGACATAAGAAATCTTGCCATAAATTTTCATAGATCAATTTTACATAGAAATTACATAAATATCTCGCTTGAAAAGCATACCAAGTTAACCGATTGATCACCCTATCGCAAGAAACCAACATAATACATGGCAATCATCGTGCTCAGTAAAAGCAGCTATGCTTGTGACAAGAGATGAGTTCTTATATATGCCTTGACAAAACATAGTATCTTATTACTTTCACTTCTTATTCCATAACAAAGACTCGCATTAATGTGATGACAGAAACTCTGCAAACTCGTTATGAAGCATCCGGTCTTTTAAAAGCATGGAAAAACAATAAAACCTGCAAATTAAAGGTAGAATTAGCAGACACTGATACATGGTAAATGAGGACAAACTGGCAACAGACAGGTACTTGACGATCGTTTCAGACGACTTGTTCGGTACCACATGACTTTTGGCAGAAGCAAGGCAACGTAGTCTCTGGATTTGATTCCACAGTAAATTTTCGGATTTAACCTTTTTCACCCCAGAAAAGGTTAAATCCGAAAGAACAAAACACAAAACTGGGAATAGAAAGACCACTAACGCAGAACGATAAGGTAAATATCCATCGGTTAAAATGAGACAGAAATGCAATTTTTAGTTCTACCCGACAGTAGTAGAAGCAAAAGATCGAAAACGAAACCGTCATCCAGAAAGAAGACGAAAGCTACACGTCAACGGTAACCTCGCAGAATAATAAAATATGCCACTGCAACCGTGGTAAGGATACCTACCAAGAATCAGAAATAAACAAAAACAAAAATAGAGAGAGACATAGAGAGACGAAACTCTTGGAGACTGACAGTGACGAAGCTAAAGTTCGAAGACATATTAAGTGAAAAATAGTACTAAGATAAATTGAATAACCTCGAAAAAACGCTAAAGAGTCGATTTCGATACGTCCAAAATGAAAAAATAAACTTCACCAAAATGAACCAGTGAATCACAGAAAAACACAAACAAAATTCACAAAGCGTGCCGTGAACGCCAGAAAACGCTCAAGTTTCTTCTTTCACATCACATAAGGATCAGATCAACAAACCGCCTTGTACATCAAAATGAAAACCATAAACGCTAATCAAAAGACGTCTCCATTGGATCAACCAAACAACAACAAAAACGATCAAGAAACGAGCTGAAGACAAGCTCGAGAGCAATAAATCACGTATTTTAATCCAATAAAAAATCGACCAAACAGAGAACCGCTGACTTATCGAGAAGCCTCACCCCGAGGATCGGGTCTTCGGGCGCCATGGCAATGCCTTCGAAGGAAGAGACGCCATCAGATCCAGCAGCTGCGGCCATTTCCACTAAGAAGGATCGCCGATCGGCAGACAGAGAACAAGAAGGAGAAGAAGAAGCACTGAGATGCCTCGCGATCGCACCGAGACGACGGTCTGCTGGAGGCACGGCGAGTGTGGAGTCAAATAGAGAAACGGTGGGCGCGTCCCCCATTTTTCCTCTCTACCCCGGCAAATTGGCAAAATATTAAATAATAAAATGTTTTCTTACTTTTAAAAGCTTGGAGCGCACAATGAACGCAGGCAATCGTGCTTCGTTATGCATGGTGGCAGGTGTTTAGACAGATTGTGGGTCCCGAAGATGACGTGGCTGCAAGCTCAAACCAAAACTGACTCAAAGGCCTTTACCTTTATGGGACCCACTCTATAGGGCCTTCATGACGGGCTACTCACGTAAACGGCTCAGATTCGGCAGTACATTGCTTCTATGATATGAATTAGCACCAACAACGACCAGCTGCCCGCGCTTCTACACGCATGATCTTAGGTGCTGTAGGAGGAGTTGGGCCCACTCCCCAAGTAGACGGGTCAGATTCGGCAGTACATCATTTCTGTGATATGAATTGACACGTCCAGCTGCCCGCGCTGCTACACGCATGATCTTAGGTGATGTAGGAGGAGTTGGGGCCCACTCTATAGGGCCTTCATCACCGGCTACCAAGTAGACGGCTCAGATTCGGCAGTACATTGTTTCTGTGATATGTATTGGCATCAACAACGTCCAGCTGCCCGCGCTTCTACACGCATGATCTTAGGTGCTGTAGGAGAAGTTAGGGCCCACGGTGATACAAGTTTCAGATCTTGACCATCTAATTTATTGCTCATCATTTTACTATTATCGACCTACTTGAGCCATGCACTTCCGATCGTGAAGATAGACGGTACTGATTTCATATTACAACCCGTCCGTGATGTGCCGCGTGACATGGAACCTTCGGCTCAACAAGAATTAGTCGACCACGCCGTGACGGAACGGACTCCGAAAGCTGTACAAATAGTTCGGGTTCTGGATTTGGGTCGAGTGCGGTTTTAATTCTTCTTAAACACATGGATCATGAGCAGTATGAGGAAGCAGACCAGGTTTGTGCTGGATCTGATTGGCTTCTGTTACGTTTGTAGATGGGTAGAATAAAGCAGCACTAAAACCGGGTCGGGTAAGAGAAATACAGACCTATCCAGGTCACCAAAGCCTCTGCTTGTTCTACAGTGGCATTGTTTAAAACTTTATTCATTTTTCATGTGGAGAATACTTGCGTTGTGCTTGGTTGATGCGGGTTAGGTTTGATGCTTAAGAAAAATTTAATCCAAATTGAATCCACATTGCGTTATTAGTTAGTCAAATGATGCAGCATCAGAATTAGCATATTCAACCTAGATTCTTATTCTAGAGGGAGCAACAAATGCAGATGTTGCAGGAAAATGAGCCATGCCGAACAAACCAAACTGGGGCTACCCATTATCATCTCATGCTATCCTGCTCATCTCTTGACCCGCGAGCTGATCAAGCCGACGTGCGAAGGAGCTTCACTATCATCTGGTTTATAACTTGAAAGAAATGAACAGGGGTTGTTGATGGCTTATTGGTCAAAACACGAACCAAGCAAGAGTTAGATGAGCTGAACATGAGCTGCTCTTTAGAGTTAAACACATGGCTTTAGCATGTAATCATCCCACTTAATGTGGGATAGCTCGGTTTTGGTTAGAAATTTCTTCAAGAATTGAAAGATTTAAGCATTCACATCATGCCGACCTAATTAGTTTGGTTACCTTTGTTTACTTTAAATAAACAAGCTTACACAAATTCATGCTCAACTCATAAAGCTTAATAGCGAGCTCAAACTGAACTTGAAGCAAGCCAAACAGAACCACCAGCAGCTTGGTTCATTTACCATCTTCTACAGCTATGCAAGTACTTAAAGGTGTGATCCAAATCATGAACCGTAAGTAAGCAACGGGCCAAGAAGAACACAGTTGCAGTCAAATAATCATCTCATGAAATTCGAATCAAAGTGATAAATATTACTTGGCCAAAGACCAGAAAGATCTTAATAGCATGAATCAAGCAGCAGCAACGCAGAGGGCACCGTTCGATTACAGTGGGCATAGCCGAATGCAAAAAATGAAGCCAAGAGCAGGCATTGGTGCACGGTCTAACTTAGTTTTCTGCTAGGAATTCAAGCGCAGAATGCCCGAGGGCAATTTCTTCACCTACCAACCAAAAGCAAGCCTTCTGCCACTGTATGTAGAGTCTGAAGGGCGAATTTTCTTTACATAGTAAGCCAAAAGGAAAGAAAAAAGAAAAAATCTTGCATCATATTGCTAGGTCCACAACAAAAGTTGGTGAAACCATGAAGAAACTAGACCCTTATTTGATCAGGATTGTGCCCAAACAACTAAACAAGTTCAACCAGTAAAACTAATCATCACATTGTTCACTATCGAAATTGATGGTGGAATAACAAAACATGATGTTTTTTAGACAAATTGTAAATATGGCATTGACAATACCTTGTGTGATTGCATTTACAAATTTACAAAAAATCAAACAAAAAATGTCTAAAACTAAGTAGATTGAGAAACATCCCAACCAAAAACAGAGAAAAAACAAGTACCTCTATCTGCTCCGAACCACCAAGAAAGAAGTGAGCATGCAAGGAAGCAAGCAGGAATGCCATTTCCATAAATAGTTCTTGCTCGCATAGGCTACACAAGCCATCAAACTGCACATCGAACACATTGTCTAACCTGGAGCATTCTACAGATGAATAAAAAAATAAGAAGCAAACTGGAGCTGTAGCGGTTCAAGAGACTATTTTAGGGTAGGGTTGAGGAAACTGTGTTATAGGCCATGGACTCAATTGAAGACTGTAGCTTTTTGTTGGTCTATTAAGAATTGGGGTGGGGCGGACACCCCACCTTGGCTCAATGTGATCTTCCACTGAACAGGGGATAACTTACTTGGAGTTCACATCAAGTTCGTACTGCTTCGTACTGCTGACCTTGGCTCAATCAAGTTCCTCTATTAGGAAGAACTGGTTGTGAGTCGCAGCAGACTAGAAATGATTGCTTCAGATTAGATCTAGTAGATGCATCACAAGAGTTGTCACCATCACTACCAGGTTCAGGCCCCAAAGCCCAAAGTATGACAGCAAGCACACCACTCACAACCTACAGAAGAAATTTTAGTCTTCTTAGACATAAGAATGTTGGTGCATTAACCCCATGGAACAATGAGATAACCATTATAAGTACATGCTTTTGAACCTACGATGAAAGTCAAACAGTTCTGCATTATACCAAACTTGGGATGGATGGTGTTCTACATAATACACGATATTCACTACTGATTAATGATGAAAAGAAAGACAAGTACATGATAAGATTTAGTTCAACCTTCGAAGGCACATCAGAAGATAATAAATAACATCTGAAGATTTTGCATTAAACGTCTCAATTTAGTAGAATAAAAGCTTTTTTTTACTGAATGAGTTCATTCCTTCAGCCTGTATACTTCCATTTAAATCCATGAACGTGCAAGCTCGGAGAGAGAGAGAGAGAGAGAGAGAGAGAGAGAGAGAGAGATGCACCTGTGCCAATAATATTACAAGCACAAGGTAGCGGCATAAGCTTAAATGGAATGTAAGAAACTTCCGAAATTCACTGTGCTGCCCCACATAGTCTTCATGAATCTCCTGGAAAAGAACCAAGCAGTACATCATGTTGTAATATGTACTGATGTCAAACAATATAAATAGTTTCATAAAGGACATACAGAAACCCAGTCTTTTTTGAAGAAGATGACTATGATCACACCAATCTGGGGTAAAATGATAGAGCACAGAAACAATATGTACTGAAGGATGTTAAGGATAACAGAGCCGTAGTATCAGCTGCTAACGAATACATTGCATTACCAGAAGTCATTCTATAAGTAAATGGGCAAAGCTTTAACAAAGTTAACCTTGAATTGGAAATAAATAATAGGAAATAAACTGTAACTTTTATGTGCCAATACAAACTTAGAAACTATGTAGCCAAGGTGAAAAGCCTATATTAGAGTCAAAAACATGAAATAAGTCTAAGCAGAAGCAGGATAGAAAGGTAAGGTCCAACTCAGAAAAGAATCATTGAAAACCAAACCGAGTAAAATGCAAGCCTACTCCACTATTGGAGTTTCACATTTGATCTACACCATAATTATATTGCCACTTTTTCATGAAAAGGGAGATGGCCAAAGTTGACAATTGGATGACACAAGCAGAGCCAAGGAAACTGAGAATTCAGATCTATAAGGTGTTTCAACTATTGAAATAGGGGATACTCTGACACCTATGAAGTTTCATAAGTGGTAGACAGACAGCTTAGTAACCTCTGGAGAGATTATTGAGAGATCACATGAAATCCTGTCACTAGTTTTTAGCTTGTGTTCATGTTTGACATGACCTTGCTGTAAATCGCAAGATGGATCCATAGGTTTGGAAAATCAGTGGAATCTAGGTTGATTGAACATACAGTTAGTCACTCACTTATTTCACTTGCCCCATCACTTATGTGAATAAATCATTGGCTATTTATATTTTCAGCTTTAACCTTAAGCTCAGCATGTAATAACAGTAAATAATAAGCATGATATTCGTTTACTGTTTTGTAGTTTCATTTGTAAAAGCACTCAAAATATAGAGTTTGACACAATCTGGGACTATATACATGCGAGTAAGATTATCAGTATAACACTGAAGATGAGCTAGCAAACCATAAACAAAAGACTCTAGAGTAATGAAGTGAGAAAAGAGGTGTGTGCGAGTCAAATCAAGTAACTATAGACTTCAGAACATTGGAAGTGACTCATAGGTGATTGATCCAATAAAAAATTTAAACTGTCTAGATCAATTGCTCAGTTGCTGACCCTAGGGGATGGCAGATCTCTTGAGTGCACAAGTAATTGAACCTGCAAACTTGAACCTGGAAGAATGTGACCCTTTTTGGTTCCTCATGTCAACTTTCTTTCACAACATATATTTCAGTGAATTAAATAATGTGAAACCTACACAATGTGTAGCCACAGAACCATGAGTTTGAGTTATAGAATGTAAGGAGGTTGGAGACCCTGCAAAAGTTTGCAGTTATAAGTAATGGAGACTCAGAAACTTGGATTAAATCATGCTGATTGTGATCATAGCTGATAAGAAATAAACACAGTAGAGTGCTGCATGTCAAGAAACGGAGCTTCTTCTCAACCTAATTTATCTCAGATACTTTCGGATAACAACAAGATGTGAGGGAGGGAGCAATCGATCAAAGACTTGCATAAGTGTCGAATTCAGACCATACTCTTGCTTCATCAAGATTACCTCCACTTCCCAAAGCACCATGTGAGTCATCAGAACCTAGAAAGAATTCTTGCTGATAAATCAACTAAGAGAATGTTTTGAAAAAGCTGAAGAAGATGAACTTATCTTCCACAAAACTACATACTTAGGAGGAGCTACTATGTACCCTTGCATGTGATATTTCAAATAAAAAAGAAAACAAGATGTATAAAACATACATCTTGAAATAATACCCACAAAGTTTTTAGAAAATGTGGTCATGCACAGGCAAACAGATATTTATTAGACTACTTTGACGAAATCAGTAAGGACTGCCAATTTTCCAAAGCATGAAAGAAAAGGATACAACCTTGAGGACCAAAATACTGATGCTGTTAGCAACAGCATGCCCAAAGATTGTGCTCAAGCATACAACAATGCTTGTCCCCAGAAAGACAAAAATGAACCTGTAAAAATAACCAATAAAGTGAGATATATTAGACTAAGAAAAATAGTAGCATGCTAGAAGTAGGAAAACACAAACATGTTAGACATGTTTAATAACAACAGTGAGGCCTTAACCCTTCATGCATAGGCCGTACAAGTGACACTTAGTAGACCTGAAATGAGGAAACAGATACATCCGGTATCAGAATTAGAAGCACGGTGGTGTTCCAAATGACAGCTCACTTAAGATGACGTGAGTAGAAGAGTAATGGACTATCAGAAAATTATAAGCATAAGCCAAAATTGCACAGATAAATATTTAGGACTCCCATCAATACGGATACACGAGCTTGGCTCAAATGGTTTGGATTAAGAATGAGGCCATGTATCGTGGGGGAAACCAGATCAGAATCTTTTTCGTACTAGAATCCTCCAGGGTACTGCCAACATCATAAAAGGGCCTTATAGGTTCGAGTTGAGTTTTTCCTTTTGCCTCTCTGAAGCAGAATGAGGTTGTTTCTGTTGTTTTCTCTAGCTTTAACACGTTAGTTGCATCATTTAACATATCTAACAATTCATCCTTTTCTTCTTGAGAAACAATAATGCCTAGGAGCCATCAGAAAACCAATTGTTATGCACATAGAAACTAGTTTAACAATAAAGCAAGAACGGAGCATGAAATAATCTAAAGGTTCCTAGTGAGGGTGATCCCTAAGAAAATAAAGAAATTACTTGCTTCAATCAACATAAACAGAGTTACAAACTTACATGTATCACCAAAACCAAATTATTCGCTCTTTCCTCAAAATAAAAGGAAAACCATCACTCTTCTATTCAGATGCTTAAACAAATCAATTACCTGCTTTTTCCTCATATATATACACACACACACTAATTTTCTCATCTAGCTAATTAGATAGAAGAACCATCCTTCCATTTAAAGTAATATATAAATAAACAATCGTGCCCTTCTCTGTTCTAGGTAGTTACCTTCACTCTCACGAAAAATCGTCATCCCCCTAAGAAACTTTACACAAACTTCTTCTATCTCTATCTAGAAACAGAAAGTTGCTAAAAAGAAACTAAGTACCATCAATCTGAAAAGCAAAACCCAGAAAGAAAACAAATTAATACACCAAACACAAGTTTATCTGTTAGACCACAAAGAACACTCTTTCGATCACAAGATCAGATGGCAAAGTTTACCATGGCTTGGGCAAAGACGACGAAGAGCTACCCTCGGCGGCCTCTTTGAAGCTCCATTCCTTGAGTGCCCACAAAGAATAGGTGATCATAACCACACCCATAACGTTTGTGAACACATTCACTATCTTGAGAGAGTTGTGAAGGCAGAATCTCGAACACTTCACCATCATGATTCTTCAAGCAGTATTCCTAGCCCCCAGACCAAGGAACGCATGCAAACGAGAAACGCGGTGATCCTTCACCGCGGAGGAATCTAAGAATACAAGTACTCAGCGAGGTGATCCTTCATCGCCGAGGAATCTCCGAATACAAGTACAACGCCTGAGTATAAGAAGTACTTGGTCAAATTTTCAATGTACTGGTTTCAGAACCAAGTGGATTTTTCTATTTAAACTTTGAAAACGATCATTGCCCAGTTAAAGATAGCAAACATTAAGCAGTTGTTTTTGAAAAGTAAATCAACTGGCGCGTCTTGGTAAATTTGTCCGAGCATCTAGTGGCAATGGGATAGGTGGGAGATGGGTGGGTAGACTTAGTTCAACCGAGGGACGTCCATGAGCGGGACGGGGCAGGAGATGAAAGTCCTCATTCATGTTCCCGTTTCAATCTCTACATGAATTCGTCGAATTCGAGCTTACGAATGAATGTATGGAACGACAATGATAAATTCTTGAAACTATTTTTATTTTTTATTACGCTTAGTTTATCATATTTTCATATGAACCTAATTGTAGAAAACCAATAAGAGAAAGGTCAGAACTGGGTTCACGGGTCCAGTTCCCGCTCCGATTCCCGTTGAAGATTTCTTCGCTCTTTTCATCTCCGTTATCATATTTTCATATGAACCTAATTTTAAAAAACCAATAAGAGAAAAGGTCAGAACTGGGTTCACGGGTCAGAAACTTGCTATTGTAGTTCCCGCTCTGATTCCCGTTGAAGATTTCTTCGCTCTTTTCATCTCCGTCTCTTGTTTCCACTCTTCCTTCGAATCAGCTCGGTTCGAAACTTGAAGAACAATAGATTGTGTGTTCATGAATATCCCTCACTCCAATGTCAGGGGGTTGGAGTTCTTTATCCATGGAGAGTACTAAAGAAACACCCTCTTTAGTACGGGCATACTTATGTAAAAAAATCTTTATCCTTATTAAGGAAGGTGCACTTTCTCTCTATCATCACTAGCATCCAAAGCGACGCTTTCTCCTATGCAAAGGAGACGCCTAAGAGAGCATTTCTCTTCTTTATTCACAATCTTAATAAATTTAAAACAAATTAAATTTTCCTTGCATTTTTCCTCAAAAATTTACTTTGATTTCTCATTACGTTATAAAAAGCATTATCAAAACCCAAACCCAAACCCAATCCATTAGAAGTGAAACCAAAGACAGCCGAAAGAAAACTACAACCGAAACCAATAATTGTGTACCGTCGGTTCCAGTTTAATGAGAACCAGCCATGTCCTGGCAAGACCCTATTAGATTCAAGTATTTTAACAAGCATTACTTTTCAAGACCTGCAATTTGACTAATATTAGCAAAAGTTTCTTCTTTAATTATGTACTTACATTCAATCACTACAAAGTTTTAGAAATATAGCTTCGTCTCTTTCAACTTTATTTGTTTACATGACCCGTCAAATTCCTGGTGTTGTGGCCACAATATATTATTTGTTTACATGACCCGTCAAATTCTTGGTGTTGTGGCCACAATATAAGGCTGAGAAAATGGGTTGTGCCAACCATCAAAGTTTTTGATATCTAAGCTGCACTCAGGGTGTTAGCCCACTGGGCAGGACTCTTGACTCATACAATAGCTGGTGCGAGTTCGACTCCCCTACATACCCAGCTTCAGTCTCCCCGTTTGGCAAAAATAACTCAAAAAAGACTATACAAGGTAATACCCCTTATTAATCGGGGCATGGCAATAGTAATACCCCTTATTAATCGGGGCGTGGCAATAGTAATACCCTTTATTAATTCTTTTACATGGTTGAAGTGTCTTCATATGAGCTGTTTAGCGGCGAAGGCTAAGAACTTAGAAGTAGAGAACTAACAGAAAATTAGATTATAAACTTGGTATGTTACTCTTAATACAATGATTGAGTTTAGAGTGGTCACATGTTTCCACCATACTCCCGTTTATTTATATGATCTTTGCTTTTATGTAGGTGGAGGTCCTTGAGTTCATACATAGAGATACGCCTAGCGCCGACTTGAACTCAAATCACCCATGTCCACTTTCTGTGAGTTTATTGCCATGCTAGTAGTGGCGGATCTGTGGAAACAAAGAATTCATGTAGCTGACCCCATCTAGTATGGGAAAAGGCTTAGTTGTTATTGTTGTAGTAGTGGCGGATCCAGACATCTATACGGGATGGGTGGCGGGAATAGGCCATGAGGCTTTTAGCATGGGGCGAATGAATGATACATAGATTAAACCACAAGATATAGTGTTTTTCATTCATTTTTTGAATTTTAGGTGGAGTGATCACCTCACCTTGTCTTAATGTAGATCCACCACTGCTTGCTACCCAAAGCCACTAATATCCACTAAAGGGATTGATAAAAATAAAGGAGTTGACAGGGAGACGAAGCATTAAATGGATTCAATCCATTCTTTATATATACAACAAAAACGTTGGCTGTCAACCATCACATTCGTTAACTTTCAAAAAAGATAATGACATGTATTAAAACATGTTGGTGACATTTTTCTTTTTTAAAGTTGAGGTGGATGAATGACCATGAAAGAGAAAGATTGAACTGACGCCAAAAGGCGGTTGGATCACATGAACCATGGTCCATGCCTAAGGTTTGTTTGGGCATTTGGAAAGATCAAAAAGTCGAACGTGTGAAAAATTAGGAATACTTCAAAGGATAAAGCCCTAAAGAAACAATAGAACATGACCATGCTTTTTTAGGTTAAATACTACTCCAGGATACCATCAAGCACAATGACGACTAATAATGTAGCCAACACATCTTACCGTGGGAGAAGACTTGTTTTTTTTATTTTGGCTTCGATCCAATTTGAAGACATCCAACTCATGGAGATTAAGTTCGTAAACTGTCAGTTGGGAAAGTTGTAAGCTTTCAATCACTTTGTAGCGCACTTTCACCCTTCGTCAAAGAATTCAAACATTAACCACCTCTCTCTCTACATATATATATATATATATATATATATATATATATATATATATATATATATATATATATATATATATATATATATATATGTGTGTGTGTGTGTGTGTGTGTGTGTGTGTGTGTGTGTGTGAGAGAGAGAGAGAGAGAGTGTCCTTTTTTTTTCATATCAGAGCAGTGTGTGAAACCGGATCCAACTTCCGGTGGCAATATAAACTACAGTTAAGCAGACTCCATCAACTTCAAGTGCTTTTTCTTATGTTGCTCTTACATGTGTCCCATTGTTTTAGGTGAGCACGCTCATGGCTCATCTTCCAATGAGCTCGGCACACCTTAAGGATCAAACGAGACACTCCATGAACAAGCGCGACTCATCTCGTTCACAGTGTTGCCAATTCACTTCACAGTTAGTATCAAGCATGACACCGTCAGAAACAAAACAACACCTCTCGGAAGTTTTATTACAAGGGAAGATCATGTTAAAATAAGCAAAACTACAGGCCAATGGTAGATCATTTCATAGAAATTTGAAGCAAATAGTAATATTGTAAAGCACAAATCAGACCATAATCTAGTTTCTGATCCTCAGTTCTGCAGGCAAACGGTTTAAGTACTACTTTATGGGGAAGAAAAATGAAGGGGAAAAAGAAATCTACAAAATTGAAGCCCACGGATCTTACTCTCCACTACAAGATCATCAAACTCGGAAGACATGAACTACAGAAGAAAACGGATCAGGCCACGAATCATGAGGTTTTGCAGAAATCATGTTCACTGTAGCTTTGCTCGGTCCACCTCACTGGTTAATCCTTCAAACTGCACAAGAATTATTTCATTAGGATAAAAAAAATGGCACACAGAGCAAGTGACCAATCTTGAGCGCCAACAACCACAGTATTCGTCCTTGGTAGTACAGGTAGGAAAAGGAAAGACTTACCTTGAGAATCTGGTGCAAGATCTTCGACTCCACTAAATGAATGATATCCTATAGAACGCCAAATTCAAATAGTTAGCTAGCATCTGAAAGCGAACTACAGGCGTAACAGCTCGCACAGCAAAATAATCTCAAACGTTCATGCATGATCTTGTCAATGTCAATAAAATAGTACCATGGAACACATGTAAAGAGATCCACAAGGAGGCCACCGGCCATGCAAGGGTGATCCCTTCCATGGGCGGAGTTAAGAACACCATGTCATGTGAAACAAAAATAAAATATATTCGGCTTTCATGTGACATTCCTTTTCCATAATACTATTTAAAAGATGATGCAATCTCTAGCATTGTTAAGCCGGTATGGCAAGTCGGAGAAATTGAAATATATGACATACCTCATTGATGAAAAAATTGACATCTGCATTTGAGACTACCTTCCCATCATTATCAGTAGCATGTGTTTTGTGCTTGTAAGTCATCAATATCGTTCTGCACGAGAGAGATAAAAAATGCAAAATTGAATACCCAGATTAGAAACAACTTTCCATCCTTATCAATAAAGTGTTTTCCTGTTTGCAAATAATTACTGTACTTTTTAGTGAAACTTAAATATCTAAAACCTTTTGATAACATCGTTTTCTTTCTTGTTGACACTGCAATAGGGTAAGTCTTTAGAGCATTGTATACATGTAGCATAACTATTTTTATTATTTTTCTCCAATGATAGATCTGAGAGTATATTTAATCAGGAAGAGTTAGTAATAATAATGGTGATGGAAGTAACCGAACCTTAACGTTGGCTCATCCACCTCCATGTAGGTATCAAGCTTCCCAATTGAGATGGTTGTATACAATTTCAAGAAACTGCGGACACCTGATAACAGTTGCTGTTGCTTGACTTCATAAAGAAATAGCTTTAACTGAAGTCTATAAGCGTCCTGCATTATTTTCATATGACCTTTCGGCAAGATCTCCCAAGATAAATGCATTAGAGAAAATTAAATATTGATTGAAGTCGAGCATTTTACTAGGAATAGACTATGTCACACGGGTGCGGGTGCGGACACGGGTGTGGGTGCGGGATATGGCAAATTTCAAAAATTTTGGGTACGGCGACACGACTAGGGTATATAATATTATATATTATATATAATATTCAAGCTACAAGAAGTGAGACATCAATTAACATATAAGTATATGACAATAGCAAGTACACAACTTTATATTAAAGCAAAACACATAAATGGTAAACAACTACTAATTTCATCATAATACACAAATCAATCTTCAATATCTGGACCCATTTATCCAAAAAGACCCGAACTTCAAAATCGATACCAGATTTTGAAGCGTGGAATATCCACACAAAATTAAGTGAAGAAGGTCCGCGTTGAGATATTTTTCTATGTTCTATGGAAGATGATGGAAGACAAGCTCAAGGAGCATTTTTGAAACTATGGTGAGGTAACTCAGGTGGTCATCATGGGAGATAAGGTCATAAGTCGACTAAGAGTCTTCGGTTTCATCGTCTTCACGGATTACTCCCTCTTTGATCGGGTTCTGTAGGATAAATACACCATAGATGACAGAATCGTGAGTTACAAAAAAAAATACATTTTTTTTTTGTCATGCCGCACCGACACGGTGTCAGTATCGCACCTGTGTCGAGGTCGACACTCCACCCCTTAGAAGTGTCTGTGTGACTTAAGGAATAGACTATCCCAGAAAACCAATGCCAATATAGAGAGAAGTAGAGAAAATATACAACTGCTTGATGCCAAGGATGATCATGAGCAAGTACATTGAAAAGCCCAGAAATGCGGAAACAAATATGCAGAACTCAGTCTGACTCTACATAGCTTAACTATTTCCACACTGTCATTGGAGATTTTCACAGCAACGCACATATGTCATCACTGAAATCATTAAAGCCTAGATAAAGAAAATTCCCAACATGATACAACTTTCTCTGTGATGTGGTAGGAACCATTTTTTAGAAAGGCAAAAGCATGATCCCGATTCAAAAGATAATGACTCAGCATCATCAATCACACAAGCAAACTCTGCTTATATTTACATGGCATAGTTGT
Source organism: Brasenia schreberi (assembly GCA_036023115.1). Lineage (NCBI taxonomy): Eukaryota > Viridiplantae > Streptophyta > Magnoliopsida > Nymphaeales > Cabombaceae > Brasenia > Brasenia schreberi. The sequence continues at coordinate 4,180,173 of JAYKKT010000072.1, forward strand.
CCAAGAATAGGCCTGAAGATACCTCATAGCCTCCATCAACTCATGACAGGAAACACATCACTAATATCCTGCTGGAGATACAAGTTCGATTAACAATTACGATAATGGCACTTACTCATTATGGAAAAACAGAAAGCACAATATTCTTGCTAGGAAGAATTGCTTTACCTGGTTATAATTTACAAGTGGTTCTTCATAACTTGGCGCAGAAGGGATAATGAATTTGGGACACGCATATGAGAAGAGCTCATCATACAATGCATATGCCTCATCATCTCCATATCTCTGCATCCTGATCATTTTCTCACCATACTTTTCCCTCAATTGGTTGTTAACATTCTCATCAATGAGTTTCACGTGTGGGCACAAAGAGAGGCAAATAGCTAATAAGGCATACATCTGTTCATTTTTCTTCAAAATTTGATCAAACTGTGGAGATTTTTGGTGGTATTGTTTAGTCTTCATGATATACAACAGGATTTTCCTGAACTCACGTATTGCATCCACATACCTATCATTGATCATGAGAAATAGCAAGAGGTTCATCAGAATCATAACTACCTCAACCATGCAAAGGAAAATACACGAAAGTATTTTATGGAATTAAAGGGAAAATGCCTAAATGACAAGGAGTAACTCCGCCCATGTAAGGATCACCCTTGCATTGCCGGTCCCAAGCCCGGATAAAGGAGGAGGGTTGTGTTAGGCTTCCGACAGCCAGCGTAAAACTTCATCGGATTTTTATAACATGGATTACAAAAATTATGAGCATTGCTTTGGGGCGTCCCCGCCTAGCGACGTACTGCAGAGCCCGAATGCATAGAGAAGTAAGCAAGGACCACTACATTTTCGCCCGAATGTAGTGAATCAATTACAAAGAGAGTTCCCACATCATGGACGGGTGTGGGTAAAGAAGTTAGTCCCGCTACATTGTCGCCCGAATATAGTAAAAAAATTTCAGGGAGGGTCTCTGCATTTTGATTATGGACAGATGCGCGGAATAAGGAAGCTAGTCCTAGATAATAAGATTCGTATTGGTTCTTGGAATATCGGAATATTATCGGGTAAGCTAATGGAGGTGGTAGATACTATGATTCGGAGAAAGATTCATATTCTATGTTTACAAGAGACAAAATGGGTTGGAGAAAAAGCAAAGGAGATAGAGGATACAGGTTTTAAATTATGGTAATAAAGTAAAGAAAAGGCTCAAAACGGAGTTGGTATTATCATAAATAAAGATTTAAAGGAGAGTGTAGTAGACATACAACGATATGGTGACTGAATCATGACGTTGAAATTAGTGTTAGGAGCAGAGGTTTTGAATATAGTTTGTACTTACGCACCCCAAGTAGGACTAGAAGATAGTATAAAGACAGTTTTTTGGGAAGAGTTAGATAAGGTGTTTCAAAAGATTCCACAAAGGGAGATGATTTATTTAGGAGGAGATTTAAATGGACATGTTGATAAAGAGGCATTAGGATATCAAGGGATTCATGAAAACTTTGGTTTTAGGGATATAAACGAGGAAGGTAGGTAGAATTTAAATTTTGCTATGGCATTTGATCTCTTTATAGTCAATACAATCTTCAAAAAATGATATGAACATTTAATTACTTATAAGAGTGGCTTGTCACAAATACAAATTGATTACTTTATTTGTAGAAAAAAAGATAGAGCGTGTTGTAAAGATTGTAAGGTAATTCCAGGAGAAAGTTTAACTACCCAACATCGACTTTTAGTTATGGATTTACAAATAAAAAAATGAACAAAGAAGAAAAGAGTGCATCGAGCTATTCAAACTAAATGATAGAACCTCAAAAGCGAGAAAGAAGATATATTTAAACAGAAAGTCCTTCAAGGAGATGTTTGGAATTATGTTGGCACACCCTTTGATATGTGGAACAATATGACTACATATTAGAAAAGTAGCGAAAGATGTCTTAGCGGTATCTAAGGGAGGTATACCGACACAAAAAGAAGCTTGGTGGTGGAGTGAAGTAGTACAAAATAAAATCAAGGCAAAGAGGGCATGTTACAAATTACATTATGCTAAGAAAACTAGTGAAACTTTAGATGCTTATAAGAAAGCAAAGAAGGAAGCAAAAAAGGCCGTTAGTGAAGCAAAAGCTAAGATTTGGGAGGACTTATATAAAAAACTCAACTCAAAAGAGGGTGAAAGAGATATTTTTAGGATAGCTAGGGCTAGAGATAAGAAAACTAAAGATCTTAATTATGTTAGATGCATAAAAGACGAGGATGAAAATTTTCTAGTGGCAAATGATGATATAAGAAATAGATGGAAAAATTATTTTTATAATCTTTTTAATGAAAATAAAGATATTAGTATTAGTTTAGGAGATTTAGCCAAGTCAGAAAAGTATATAAACCACAATTTCTACCGACGTATTTAAAAGAATGAAGTCAAAGAGGCTCTTAAACATATGAAGGGTGGTAAATCGGTAGGACCAAATAATATTCCTATAGAAGTTTGGAAAATACTAGGAGAAATAGGAATCACTTGGCTCACAAGACTATTTAATGAAATATGGAAAACCAAAAGATGCCTGAGGAATGGAGAGCAAGTACACATATACCCATATATAAGAACAAGAGAGACATTCAAAATTGTGCGAATTATCGAGGTATCAAGTTAATGAGTCATACTATGAAATTATGGGAAAGAATTATCGAATGTAGGTTAAGACAAGTATCAAGTACAACAGAGAACCAATTTGGATTCATGCCAGGTAGATCTACTATGGAAGCGATTCACCTTTTGAGACGTCTTATGAAACATTTTAGAGCAAAAAAGAAAGACCTTCACATGATATTTATTGATATAGAAAAAGCTTATGATAGGGTACCGAGGGAGGTTCTTTGGAGAAATTTGGAAAAAAGAGGTATCCCAGTAACATATATTAACCTTATAAGAGACATGTCTGATGATGCAAAAACATGTGTGAGGACTCATGAAGGAACTACAGACTTCTTTGAAGTTAATATTTGGTTACATCAAGGATCAACTTTAAGTCCATACTTATTTATAATGGTGATGGATGAGTTAACAAAACATATTCAAGATGAAGTACCTTGGTGTATGTTATTTGCAGATGACATTGTATTAGTGGAGGAGTCTAAGGAAAAAGTTAATAGAAATTTGGAGCTATGGAGAGAAACATTAGAAAGCAAAGGCCTCCGACTTAGTAGAACAAAGACAGAATATATGAAATGTAAGTTTGATCATTTGGTTACTTCAGAGGACATAGAAATTAAAATTGGCACACATTGCATTCTCTAAAAGGAAAGTTTTAAATACCTAGGGTCAATTTTTAAGAGTGATGGAAGAATGATGGAAGAATTGATGGAGATGTTACATATAGAATTAATGCTCGTTGGTTAAAATGGAAAGGAGCATCAGGTATTCTTCGTGATAAGAAGATACCATTAAAATTAAAAGATAAATATTATAGAGCAGTAATTAGGCCTGCCATGTTTTATGGTTCTAAGTGTTAGGCAGTTAATCATCAACATATACAAAAGATGTCTGTGACAGAAATGAAGATGTTGGGATGGATGACTGGTCATACAAGAAAAGAACATATACACAATGAGGTTATTAGAAACAAATTAGGAGTGGCACCAATAGAGGATAAAATGAGAGAACATCGTTTAAGAAATTAAGATGGTTTGGACACATAGAAAGAAGATCAATAGAAGAACCTATAAGAAGGTTAGAAAAACTAAATTTGGAAAGTATTAAAAGAGGTAGAGGACGACCACAAAAGTGTTGGAAAGAAACAATAAAGAATGATCTAGCTTATTGGGAGTTAACTGCTAACATGGCACACGATAGGGATATGTGGAAACAAAGAATCCATGTAGCCGACCCCGTCTAGTATGGGAAAAGGCTTAGTTGTTGTTGTTTGCCTAAATGACAAGCAGTATCAGTAAAATATGTCAGATAAGAAGGACAACAAACTGGCCAATGACTAAACAGAGAAACGAATGCTGCAAGTACACACCAAAGTTTGAAGTTCACATGATGCAAACAACCTAATAATCCCTCCAGAAATGAACCTCTGAGACACACATCCATGGAAATCTCCATGCGTACATGCACTCCATCATCACAATACTCATACCTAAGTGTCAATAATTATGATGTGCACAAAAGCAATCAGCAATTACCATGTTTATCATAAGTGGCCTAGATTCTATAAATATTTCTTGGAGTATCATAATGATGGCTGTGAGAAATAATTTCAGAACCCAATATTGGCATCTTTTGAGGTTCAAGTCCCACACATCCACTACTGTCAACCAGATAAATACACGACACTTCACAAATATACAACGTCACTCAACAAAATCTATAAACTTGGAAGCTAGGATGTTGTAGCCAACAGGCTTGAAGTAACTGACAGTTAACATCAAGCAGGTACATCTCAAGATATATGTGCTGATATTCAGAATCTCCATGCAGTAAGATGAGTACAAGACGAAAGTATATGATATCTTAACGGATCAATTTATAAATTTATACCATGGAGAGATATACTAATCACCTCGACTACTCTAAGATTAAGCCTCCGGTTTCTCAATCAATTTCCCCTCACCTCTCGCTTCTCCGCCTATTTTCCTTCATATGATATCCTAATCACCTCGACTACTCTAAGATTAAGCCTCCGGTTTCTCGAATCCACAACGGTTCCCTCTACACGATTTTTGACGGAGAAATGGTATAAATTTATACGTGGCAGCGCATGGTCGTGGGCTTTCTTTTTACGTGATCAGAGGATCCGGTTCGCGTTCAGATCAACATATATGA